>OW026360.1:123458697-124697726 GCA_932273835.1 Sarcophaga variegata | reverse complement strand
TTATCGGGGTTTTTAAAGGGCACTATATTATAGGTAGTGAGACCGCCGTAGTCTAGTAGGTAGTGTGTTGGCTTATTAGACGTAAGCCAGGGTTCGAGTTCCAGGCCAGACATCAAAACAAAAATACAAAAAGTATTTCTTCGGAGACTTCATCTCAGCAGACTTCTGGCAAAAACTCTGAGAGCAAATAATATTGCCTTGAGAAGTTTCTCAAAAATCTGTCGTTCGTAGTCGACTTTAAACTGTAGGTCCCTCAACTCATGTATAAAATTAACACACACAACATAAGTGGTATGATAAACTAGGTCGTAATCCTGACTGAAGGGTTGTAATGATTGTATGTATGTATGTATATTATAGGAACGCATGCGAGGCATATTGGTATTGGACATCTTGCAAATGATTTCTGCAGAAGCTGTGGAGATGATATGTACACCTACAGTGTACATATCCGGCATTTGGGGTGCCTACTACATGGAGGACCTGGATGAACTGTCATGCATGGATGTTGGTGTGAGCCAACGAGAGGACAGCCACTTCCACCTACCTACCTACATAATTGGTCCTTACAATACTTTAGTGAGGATTACAACTTAGCTTCTTACAGCAACCACTTTGCGTGTGTTAATTTTATGCATGAGTGGCGGGCAAATTCCCAGTGAAAGTGTGTTACATATACATGTAACTGGTCACTACAACCCTTCATTCAGGAGTACAACCTAGTTTCTCACACCATTCATGTCGTTAATTTAATACTTGACTGGCGGGATCTACAGTTTAAAATCGCCTTCGAACCATAGATTTTTGAGAAAATTTTCACGGGAATTTTACTTTTTCGCCCAGGTTTTGCAGGAATCAGGTGAGAGAAAGTCGCCAAAGAAATATTTTTTCATATTTGGTTATGTTTTGTGACCAGGGGTTTGAACCGTGGTCTTACGTCTAAGAAGCCAACACACTACCTACTAGACTACGGCGACTTTTCTCTTAATCAAGAATATGTTTAAATATTCCGTAGGTATGTTGTGCTTAGACCAACTTCTTCGACAAGTTTGATGGAATTTGATCAGTCCAGATACAGCGCTTATCTGTGGCAACAAACGGGCGGCTAAACATGCTCAAGTAAGCTTTGGTATCACATCTACCAGTCAAAAATACCTCTGCTGAGAGGAAGTCGCCGAAGAAATATTTTTTCATGTTTCATTTTGTTAGAGATGTCGGATCAGGGGTTTGATTCATGGCCTTACGTCTAATAAGCCAACACACTACCTACTAGACTACGAAGACTCCAACTTCATATTGATGTTCAAGCTTATTCATGACAGGCGTCTATTTCTATGAGACATGAGGGATTATTTTCATTATTTTATCTGTGTCGCGGGTCATAAGAACAGTTTTGGAAATTGTGTTGTCTCTACAGTTTTAACTCGACATCGAACGACAAATTTTAGGTGAAATTTTCATTGGTAGTTTAAGAGTTTTTGCCAGAAGGCTGCTGAGAGGCAGTCGCCAAAAGAAATCATTTCTCATTTTTATGATGTTTGAGCTGACGTTTCAACCATGAGCTTGCGTCTATTAAGCCATTACTCTGCCTACTAGAATACGAAGAATTTTTTATTAAAAGCACGGTTAACGTTTAAGAATCTGAGTTTGTAATACAAAACTTTAATTGATAGATAACCTAAGGATGATGTGGTCACCAATGAATTTTCTAAAAAGGCGAAATATGTAGATGAGGTGAATATAGAATCATGAGGACACATTTTAATTTTACTCATAATGGAATAGAATTGCGAGGCATAGGAAAAGAGGGAGAAGTATTTAAGTACATTAAAACGAATTGGTTTGTTCATAAATAAACAAAAAATTACAGCAGGAAGTGTGTTACAATTAAGCATAATACTGTTACGAAAATGAATATATCCAGGTACTGATGTTTTGCTTTTACGTCGCTTAACATTAAAATTATAAACAAAACAAAGCTACAAAAATAAAACAATGCAGTAAACAAGCCTGTTTACAAATAATCGTACTGCTTAATATAACAACAAACACCAGCATAAAAAATGGTAAACAAGTAAACAAAAATGCACCAACAACACTACAATAATAAATATAGACAACGCTGTTTACATTCATAGGGATTTCGAAAAGGCGAAGTTATGAACCTTCGCTTTCAAGAACATAAACCAGACTGTTTATTTTGCCATATAAAAGGCGATGCAAAGCAGGCGACTGAGTTAGTAAAGTTCAGTCAGTCTTGGTGAAGACGCGGTACGATCTGTCGAATGATTGTCTAGAATTGTTATTGTTTATACAAATGGTATAAACAGGAATAACAAAGAAAAGCAATTGTTGTTGTTTACATTAAATTGTGAACAGTGGCACATAGAATTGTGCGAATTGAAGAATTTTAATTAAAACTAAACACAAATTTATTTTTATTTATTTGCAATCTACGAGCTCATATTTTAAACGTTTTTAATATGTAAAAACGTAACAATACCGATAGAAAAAGGTATCCCTCTAAACAAGATGTCTTTATTGAAGATCTCTCTATTAAAGACCTGTCTAACTAAAAAATGGACCTCGAATACAGCTGCTTTACAAGTATAACTACTGATAAAACTAATTCCTTAGAGCATAATATCATTTAAAATTTTCTTGCTCCTATCATAAATTGCAAAATTATTGGCATTTTGTTTTCCAATATTGCCTGATTACTTCAAAATGTTTAATTATTGCCATTCAAATCAACAAATAAATTCCAATAAACAAATAAAATTGCATTTACTTGAGACACATACAATCGGAGAAGTTTTGAAAAACATTTTAATAAACCATTTAATGAAATTACAAAAAAGCAACAAAAAAACAGGAAACGGAAAAACTTTTTCCATTTTAATTTGCCTGCAATAAAATTTTTTAGAATAAATAGGAAATGAAGTGCCACTTACAAATAAAATCAATACTAAATGCAGAAGAAACTAATTTATTTGCCTTTGAATGAGTGCAGGGAAGATAAAGAAATTTATTTACTACTGAAGGGCAAAGAGATGAAGGAAAAAACTACAACTGTTTTAAATATTTCTGTTCATTTAATTTCTTTTTTAACTTGTTTTATTAATATTGTCTATGGCTCTATGCTAGATTTGTGAGGACCAAGCGAAACAATTTCAATTTTAAATTACTTTACAAGCAAAGAGAGAAAGAGGAAGAAAGAGAAGAAGGGAATCATAGAAGTCAAATACAAAAGTTAAACACTTGTATAGGAGCACAAAAAGAAAAGCTATGAAATGAATAAATAAAATAAAACAAAAGGGGAAAGTAAAGGGAAATGAAAAGACAAGTATTTTTCCATTTAGTCTGTATGTGTGTATTCGAGAGCTGGCTGGCATTAATAACATTTTGAAAGTTATACTTCAATAAATTTTATTTGTGAACAACTTATTGTCAATAGCTAAAGGTAGCAAAACAAAAAACAGAGAGAGCAGCAGACAAAAATACAGACAATAGGGAGTAGTAACAGAATATGCTAAGGAAGCTATCTAGACAAAGTGAAAGAGCAATACCTAACAGACAAACAGTCATTTCGATAGACAGTCAGTCATAGATACACACTTTAGTTTCAATGCGAATGCATTTTGCGTTTATTGCATTGCATTTTGTGTAAATTATACGCACAAGGATATTAAATGCAAATTTTAACACACTCTCTCTCTTACTCTCTCTCTATCTCTCTCTCTCTCTCTGTCTCTTGCTTTTACACTCCTGTTGCTGTATTCAACCTGCTTACATTTGCTTAAGACTTATACATACACTGTACTCGGTACTCCATACTCGTTACTTGTTTAGTATATTACTTTAAGCACTTTAACATCTACATTCTCATGGAGTAAGTTTAACTTTTCACCAGCAATTTGCCAAAAGAGTTACATTAACACATTGAGAGTCGATAGCAACTCTTGTCGTTCTCTTTCTCTCCCTTGTTGTCATTGCTCGTCATCATCAACTTCATTTCCAATAACTATTTTGTTAAGTGCGTGATAATATTTAAAAAGTTTGTTTGTGCATGTGTCTGTCTGTATAAGTATCTTCAATATGGTAACAATTGTCATAAAATCCAACAAAACGGAAATAAAACTAAAGTTCATGTATAAAACGTATAGAAACTATAAATATGCATGAGAATAACAGTCGAGAGTTTAATACAAAAGCCAGCCAGTGTCAAGTAATACGAATATTAGATTGAACAATGGAGAGAAAAATAATAGCAGTGGTTTAGAAGAAAGATTGTTAGGATAACTAGCATAACTTATAGGCTTCAACTCGAGATATATACATCAGAGGTCAGCAATGAGTATTCAAAACGATGAGTAGATTCGAACCATACTTATAATTTCTGATACTTATACGCATTCATACTTATTTTAATGTCATACTTATACTACTCATATTCAAAGTTTGAAATACTTGTGGTATTCATACTTAACAAAACGCACGATGTTATTGATTTCAACTCTTCATGACTCATCGTATACACGAATCTCAAAATAAGTATGATTCGCGTACGAACACTATAATACTCACAAGAAGGTTGTGTGTTTGCTTTGCTTGCTGTCTTTGACTTTTTTGTTTATGTGTCTTTCTTCTCTCTTTGTAAATGCAACAACAACTATGACTGCAAATTTTGAAGAATGATTCGAATCACTCGGATCATTTATGAGTATATTTATAAGTATTTTTCTAAATTTGTGAATCTGAATGAGTAGGCGAATGAATCAAACATAATTCGAATGGTATGAGTTTGATGTCAACGTTGTACTCATACTCATTGCAACTTGTACTTATAAATCAATGTTGTACTGAGTACGAATGAATCAGAGTAGTTGGAGTTCAATACTGCTGACTCACTCACACTCGAAATTTCATGAGTACTTATGAGTAGCGAAAAAGCGATTCATTGCTGATCTCTGATATATGATGATGAGTGGCGGAACTCGGAAAGACAGATTTTTGAAAACATTTTCGTGACAATTTTTATTTAATCCTCAGAGTTTTTGCTAGAAATCTCAATGAAATCTGACGCCGAACAAATATTTCTTTCATATTGTTAAGAAAATAAAAATCAAGATACTGGTGTTTTGCTTTTACATCGTTTAACATTAAAATTAGAAACAAAAACAAAACAATGCAGTAAACAAACCTATTTACAAATTATCGTACTGCTTAATACAAACAAGCACCAGCATAAAAAATGATAAACAAGTAAACAAAAATACCCCAACAAGACTACAATAATAAGTGTAATTAACGATGTTTACATTTAAAGAGATTACGAGAAGGCGAAGCCGTGTACATTCATCAGACTGTTTACTTTGCCTTATAAAAGACAAGACAAAGAAGGCGACTGAGTTTCTGAAGTTCAGTCAGCCTTGTGAAAAGACGCGGTGTGTTGGAGAGAGTAATCGTGGTTTGATGATCTTCTTTACAAAGACCTGTCGAATAATTGTCTAGTAATTGTTATAGTAAAGTTAAAGTAAAGCAATTGTTGTTGTGTACATCAAGTTGTGAACAGTGGCACACAGACTTGTACGAATAATAAAGAATTTTAATTAAAACTAAACACAAATTTATTTTTATTTTATTTGCAATCGACCAGCTTATATTTTAAACGTTTTTAAAAGGTAAAAACGCAACAATATTTCGTTTTGTCTCACGTATAATAAGGCAACACACTACCTACTAGACTACAGTGACTTCATCTCGAGATACTTAAAACTGACGCTAGATTGGGTATATGCTGCGTTGGCCTTAGGGTGGCATTGTCAGAGCACATAATAATTGGAAACCTTATGATAAAATGCGAAGAATTGGTCATCTGAAGCTCATTTCACGACATCCACTTGTTAATGAAGGCCAGACAACCGAACTAATACAGCTGAAAGGTCTATAACTAGAGAACCCTAGGATAGAATGCGCAATAAACTGTACATATACTAAAAAGACAAGTCAACAATAGCACAACACATTATAAATGTGGCCACCTTGTCTTAAGTTTCTGTTATTTTCTTCACAACTGTAAAATTTTACGTATTTATTCAAGAAATCGTTATTGAATCATATTCCATTGCAATCTGTTGTTACTTGTTAAGTTCAAGTGTGTATTCTATTTCTTATTTTTTGTTATTGTAGTTGTTGTTGTTGTTCTTGTTGTTGTTAAGTTTAAAGGCAAATTCCTTATTGTTGTAGGTAGTAGTTGTACTTGAAAATCTTTAACGTATTGCACAAAGTGTCAAGTAATTTTTATTTTCAAACATTTGCAAACAACAACATTCCCAATAACTTCCGGAAAATGTAAAAGAATAAATTCTTAACAGATTAAAATTGTAATAATTGCTAAAGGTAATAAATAATTTTAAGAAATTTAAAATCCATACCTTTAAGTCTCTGCCTTGATGCGTAGATATTGTTTTGTATCGTTTTTTTTGCACTGAACCTCTTCCAGGTGTTTCTTATTTTTTGTTTGTTTTTTTTTGTTTCTGTTGTATTTCTATAGAAAATTGTATAAATTTTCATATTTTCCTAAGGATAATATGTATGTCTGTTGTTTTGTTTGTGCAACTATTTCCTTGGAGAAGTTTTTAACTTCAATTATGCCAGAAACTTTTATTGTTAAGGATTAAGGACTCCAGCAAATAGCAAATACAGAGTGCTAGAGAAGGCCATTGACAATGTTTCATTTGCAAAATTTAATAAATTCGTTTCATTAGAAAGAAAACAAAAATTCTTTAATTGTATTAATTGTCTTAAAAGAAACTGAAAAAGGGGAAAGAAAACCAATTAATTTGTTGGTAAAAATAAAAGACAATTAAATCGACTTGTTGAGACGTATTAATGAAATGTCCTGTTGGAAGCCACAAATTTAGGAATTTCGAAGAATTTATGAAGTCTGATATCAACATATCTGTGTTTATATAGGCTGAAGTTATTGTTGTCTTAATTATTGTGTTACAATAGTTTTAAAATAATGAAGCCTAGTGATGCTTGACTAGAGTCAAATCAAAAAGGCATAATCATTGAAAGAGGAAAAGAATTTATTAAGTCTGGCATCTATGTTGACCAATTATGTGGAGGAAACTTCCGGCGAATACTGTTACTACGAAAAATGAAGTTCATTCAGGTTAGGGTAGATATAAGGGTCAGGAATAGGGCAATTAAACCTTCCCACTAGGACTGAAAGATTGTTATGTTGATTGTTAAGAGCGTATAATACATACATACATACATAATTGGTCATTACAACCCTTCAGTCTTACGACCTAGTTTCTCACACCACTTATGTTGTGGGTGTTTATTTTATACATGAGTGGTGGGACCTACAGTTTAAAGTCGACTCCGAACGACATCTTTTTGAGAAACTTTTCATGGCAATTTTATTTACTCTCAGAGTTTTTGCCAGAAATCTGCTGAGAGAACGTCGCCGAAGAAATATTTTTTGTGTTTTCTTTTGATGTCTGGCCTGGAACTTGAACCCTGGCTTTACGTTTAATAAGCCAACACACTACTTACTAGACTACGCCGACTTCCGTGGAGAAAGCTGTGCCCACATATCTTAGCTTTGAAAGGCTACGGCGACTTCAAAGAGCGTATAATATTGTTACGAAAATGAAAAATCAAGATACTGGTGTTTTGCTTTTACAGCGCTTAACATTAAAAGTATATACAAAAGCTACAAACACAAAACAATGCAGTAAACAAAACTGTTTACAAATTATTGTACTACTGGTAAACAAGTAAACAAAAATACAACAACAAAGACTATAAGAATAAAGGCAAACAAAATACACAATGAATGTAAACAACGATGTTTACATTTATAGAGATCTCGAGAAGGCGAAGTCACTAACATTCGCCTTTAAGAACATTTATCAGACTGTTTACGTTGCAATATGAAAGGCAAAACAAAGCAGGAGACGCGTTAGTAAAAGTTCAGTCAGTCTTGTGTGAAGGCGCGGTGTGTTTGAAGAGAGTAATCGCTATTTGAAGATCTCTGTTACAAAAATCTGTCGTATAACTAACTGGCATAGCCGCACAAAAAGCAGATGCGCCTGGAAGAATGTGTTAAGGCAGGCCGAAATCCTTTATTCGGGTTGTTGGCCAATTAAGTAATTGGACGGCATGTGTCACATAGCGCGACTGAGTTTGGTTTTATTACATGAGCAGTTTCTAGGAAGAGTAATTTCACTTATTGACGAAATCAATTGGCCACCAAGATAATGCTATTTGATGCCGTTAGACTTTTGTTGTGGAGCTTCTAAGGCTGTGATGTTTAAAAACCAATTTTCGTCAGAGTATGCTTGAAATACCGCAAAATTTGCTTCTTTCTAAAAAGATAAATTTGCTGTAAGTTATCCAGAGACAGTCAGATATAATAAAGGCAAGGTCCAAGTATTATTGTGAAGTAAAAGTTTCATCGAAGTCATAGATTTATGTGATATATACTGCAATGGATAGGTAGATCAATTTTTTACTTGGTATCAGAGATCAGCAATGAATCGCTTTTTCGGTACTCATAAGAACTCATGAAATTTTGATTATGAGTGAGTCAACAGTATTGAAATTCAACTACTCTGATTCATTCGTACTCAGTACAACATTGCAATGTACAGGTTGCAATGAGTATGCGTACAATATTGACATCAAACTCATACCACTCGAAATATATTTGATTCATAAGCCTCATACTCATTTAGATTCATAATTTTAGAAAATACTTATAATACTTATAAATGATTCGAATCATTTGTCAAAATTTACAGTCTTAGTTGTTGTTGCATTTACAAAGAGAGAAAATCACATAAACAAAAAAGACAAAGACAGCAAGCAGAGCAAACACACAACCTTCTTGTGAGTATTGTAGTGTTCGTATGCGAATCATACTTATTTTGTGATTCCTGTATACGATGAGTCATGGAGAGTCGAAATCAATAACATGATACGTATTGTTAAGTATGAGTACCATGAGTATTACAAACTTTGAATATGAGTATGACATTAAAATCAGTATTAATGCGTATAAGTATCAGAATCATCGTTTTGAATACTCATTGCTGACCTCTGCTTGGTATACAATTAATACGGTCGTTCTAAGCATATAAAAAGTGTGCTGTGTAGAAAGAAGGATTTAGTATTGTATTTTAATTATTATTGTCATAACAAATATTTATTAATTTAAGCTTTTTTTACAATTTTATTCAAAATTTGTTTTTCAAAAGAATGGTGTGTAAAATATCAAAAAAGTAAAAAAAAATTCTTTTTATTTCGTCGTTTAAATTTTTATTGATAAATTTCCACAATTTATTTTCATAATTTTTTTTAAATCTACAATAACTACATTAAAATGCTTTTAAATTTATAAAGCATTTGAATTTTTATTTATTTTTAAGCCATTTGCTAAATATTTTATAATTGGACAACATAACAAAAGTTATTTCAATAATAACAGAAATAACAACAATTAATTTTTGTTCTAAATTTTATTCCATATTAAAAAAAAACAGAGACCGTAACTGTTATAACTTTTATAGTAAAAGTCAGAAAATAAAAGTTATTTTTTGACTTTTATTTTTTCGAGCACAAATAAAAGTTATGTTTTGACTTTTATTTTTTCGAGCAGAAATAAAAGTTATTTTTGACTTTTATTTTTAAGAGCAGTAATAAAATGTATTTTTTGACTTTTATTTTTAGGAGCAGAAATAAAAGTTATTTTTCAACTTTTATTTTTTCGAGCAAATATAACAGTTATTTTTGACTATTATTTTTGCGAGCAGAAATAAAAGTTATTTTTTAACTTTTATTTTTTCCAGCAGAAATAAAAGTTATGTTTTGACTTTTATTTTTTCTAGCAGAAATAAAAGTTATTTTTGTTTTAATTCATGATGAATTCATATTATTTATTAAAAAATTCTTTAAAAGAATTAAAGTAATTTGTGTTAGAAAATTATTAGAATTAAGTTTTGGGTATATTAAACACTAATATATGTGTAATAGGGTTTGAAAAAACCGAAATAACTTTTATATCTGCTCGAAAAAATAAAAGTCAAAAAATAACTTTTATTTCTGCTCTTAAAAATAAAAGTCAAAAAATAACTTTTAATTCTACTCGAAAAAAGAAAAGTCAAAAATAACTGATATTTTTGCTCGAAAAAATTAAAGTCAAAAAATGACTTTTATTTCTGCTCTTAAAAATAAAAGTCAAAAAATAACTTTTATTTCTGCTCGAAAAAATAAAAGTCAAAAATAACTGTTATTTTTGCTAGAAAAAATAAAAATCAAATAATAACTATTATTTTTTTCTAAAAAAATAAAAATCATGTTTTTAAAAAGCATCGCATTTTATAAAAATTTGGTCCAAGACAATCAAAATGGTATACTTGGTTTTGTTCTCCGACATTTCCTTGTGGTTGCTTTTTTTAATCAAAAATTCAAAAATAACAGTTATTTTCGGTCCCTGAAAAAAAATTTACCACAGTTATAAATACGTTTTTGCTAAACAAACTAATATTCCATGCAAATATGGCAACAATAATGAAACGGCTAAAATCCATGAAATAAAATTTGCATTCAATGCGAAACCGTGTGTTGAATATGCTCGAATGATAATGAAAAATAAGAAAAAACATGAACAAAAATTATAATTTAAAAATTTTAATTACATTTTGCAATTACGATTATTACAATTACCATTAGACAGAGATACAGAGTGGGATACCAGCATATAAATATTGTCCAGTTTCAATATTAAAAATTACAAATCGCATATGAACGTATTACAAAAAAAGAGAAAAACATGGGCAATTAAAAATATGTGTGTAGTAATTGGAATTGGTTTGTAATTAATTGTACATAGAAAAGTCTAGTAGGTAGTACGTTGGCTTATTAGATGTAAGGCCACGAATCAAACTCCCAGGTCAGACATCTCCAACTAAGCGAAATATGAAAAAGAATTTCTTTGGCACCTACCTCTAAGCAGATTTCTGGTAAAAACTCTGAAAGTAAATAATAAAATATAAATATAATATATATATAATATATAATATATATAAATAGATAGTAAATGCCATGAGAAGTTTCTCAAAAATCTAGTTTCCAGTGTCTAATCTAGTGTCCAGTTTCAATATTAAAAATTACAAATCGCATATGAACGTATTACAAAAAAAGAGAAAAACATGGGCAATTAAAAATATGTGTGTAGTAATTGGAATTGGTTTGTAATTAATTGTACATAGAAAAGTCTAGTAGGTAGTACGTTGGCTTATTAGATGTAAGGCCACGAATCAAACTCCCAGGTCAGACATCTCCAACTAAGCGAAATATGAAAAAGAATTTCTTTGGCACCTACCTCTAAGCAGATTTCTGGTAAAAACTCTGAAAGTAAATAATAAAATATAAATATAATATATATATAATATATAATATATATAAATAGATAGTAAATGCCATGAGAAGTTTCTCAAAAATCTAGGAGTCGAATACACACTTGAACTTAACAACTAACAACAGATTGCAATAGAATATGATTCGATAACAATTCCTTGAATAAATACGAAAAATTTTACAGTTGTGAAGAAAATAATAGAAACTTAAGACAAGGTAGCTCCATATATTGTGTGTTGTGCTATTTGTGCATATTGCGCATTCTATCCCAGGGTTCTCCAGTTAGAAAGATTTTAGCCACCTTAGATCGGTTGTCTGGCCTTCATTAACAAGTGGATGTCGTGAAATGAGCTTCAGATGACATGACCAATTCTTCGCGTTTTATCATTTTTTTCTTTTTTTTGGCGTGTGAGGTAGGGTTTAAAATGCCTTCGCACTTACAGTGACCGTCGTCAGCTGCGTCGTGTGGGGCTTCCACTAAAACAATACCTCCTCCTCTTCTGGAGATACTCCCTTCCCGGGACGGCTATCCGCATTACTTCGGGAAGGGCCCAGAACGATGTCCTGTTAAGGACCGTTGTCTACTCTCCTACGTCTGGGTACGCCATATTTGAAGTCAGCTTCATGCTATTGGCTCGTCTTCTCATGTATCATTGCACTGTATCAAGGTCGACCTTCCTCCTGCGGAGTACACATTCAACGTATCTTCTCACAGCGCTCCACTTCGTCTCGCTTTCGAGCATTGCGTCAACAATGTTGTCGGGTGTGAATTCGGCAATCTGTTCCATCAACACATTCTTCCCGTCTTGCCATTTGATGCAATGGAAGAATATGTGTTCAGCGTCGTCACTCATTTCCTTGCAATAAATGCAGCCAGGATCATTCACCTTGCCCATGCGTCGCGTTTTATCATAGGGACTCCATTTGCTAGGTGCTCTGAGCGAAAACTCTGAGAGTAAATAAAATTGCCATGAAAAGTTTCGCAAAAATCTGTCGCTCGGAGTAGACTTTAAACTGCAGGTACCGCCACATACATACATATGTACATAATTGGTCATTACAACCCTTCAGTCAGGATTACGATCTAGTTTCTCACACCACTTATGTTGTATGTTTTAATTTTATACATGAGTGGCGGCACCTACAGGTTAAAGTCGACTCCGAACGACAGATTTTTGAGAAACTCCAGCAACTCATTCATAAAATTAATACACACAACATAAGTGGTGTGAGAAACTGGGTTCATAATCGTAACTGAATGGTTGTAATGACGAATTATATGTATGTATCAGAGATCAGCAATAAATATTCAAAAAGATGAGTAGAATCGAATCATACTCATAATTTCTACTACTTACAGGCTTCATACTTCTTTTAATATCATAGAACCACTACTCATATTTAATGTTCGAAGTACTCATCATATTCATACATAACAACACGTATGATGTTGTCGATTTCGACTCTTCATAACGCAACACATAGACGAATCACAAAATAAGTATGAATCGCTTACGAACACTAAAATAGGCTGACTTCCAAAATGTTAGTTGCTATGTGTTTGAACAAAGTATAGTGTTTCATAAAGCCGCTGTACAAAATGTTTACAATGTGTATTTTTAACGCAGTGAATAAGCAATCAGACATCGGATTTATAGTTGATGCATTGTTTGGTAACTTTGCAAAATTTATATGCCGTAATAGAACTGCATACAAACTTTGTTTTGATACATTTTGCAAGTCAGCCATTCTCACTTAGAGGTTGTGTGTTTGCTCTGCTTGCTGCTCTGTCTTTTTGGCTTATGTGTCTTTTTTTTTTTTTTTTTTTTTGTGAATGCAACAACAGCTAAGATTGTAAATTTGGATGAATGATTCGAGTTACTCATTCGAATCTAAAGTTATGAATCTAAATGAGTAGGCTTATGAATCAAACATATTTCGAACGGTATGAGTTTGATGTCAATGTTGTACGCATACTCATTGCAACCTGTACTTATAAATTAACGTTGTAGCGTAGTACGAATGAATCAGAGTATAGAGTTAAATTTCAATATTGTTGACTCACTTATATTAAAAATTTCATGAGTGCTTATGAGTAGCGAAAAAACGATTCATTGCTGAACTCTCGTAAGTATAGAAAAGACAATAATAATATGGGCCTAAAGATTTAAACATTTTAAATAAAATTGCCTTAAAAAAGAGGAATCCGCTCTAATTTATATTAAAGCTTGTAATATTCCAAATTTCTAAATCTTATGACATTCTATCACTATTTAGTTCATTGCCTGTAACTCTTTTAACCTTAAATTTTAAAAATCCTTTTAAAAAAGTCTCGTTTTTTTCTTTTTCATTTATTGCAAAGCTTGTTTTGTGTTTTTATCTCCTATAAATGTTGAAAAATAAATAAGTTTTATTCGATTTGTATATTCTAATCTCTTTTTTTTCATACACATACACCTATAAAACTAAATCTTCTTTTAGAAATATTTAATTGTGTGCATATTTAAATATAAAATTCATTCGTAGTATGAACAAGTCTGTCTTACACACATTCATAGAAGAGAATAGAATTTTATTCTGCCCGCTCTCTCATATAATAATTTACCAACACAACTTTATTTTGGTTATTGTATGGTATGTATGTGTGTTAAATGTTAATGACTCATGTTACTGTTGCTGTTGTAGTAGTTTTTTTCTAATTTTTGTTCATTTGCTGTTGGATTTGTTTGTATTTGAAAATGTACTTATCGAGTACGTGTTTTTCAACAAAATATGATAATTGCATATTGGCCAAAAAGCTGAGCAAATCACATAAAAAACAACAATGTTTTGTGCAAAAAATAAAATTTGTGCTCAAATACTAAACAAATACACACAATATGGTTGCAATAATCACCCAAACAAATAACTCTGGCCAAAACTAGTTAGAAGAAGACCTAACATTTTAAATGCCAAATATTCATTACACATACAAACACAATCAAATAGATGAAATGGAAAGAGGGTGTTACCAACAAAAACTATCTCTAAACTAGAGATTATGCCATTAAGAAGATTTCTTCATTATTTACACGATTCTGTATGCCACTGTTCACAACTTGATGTAAACAACAACAATTGCTTTGTTTGTTATTCCTCTGTTTACATCCTTTGCATAAACAATAACAATTACTAGACAATTATTCGACAGATCTTTGTAACGGAGATCTTCAAACCACGATTACTCTCTTCAAACGCACTGCGTCTTTACACAAGGCTGACTGAACTTTTACTAACTCAGTTGCCTGCTTGTCCTAGCTTTTTATATGGCATGAATGATGAATGATGAATGTTCTTGGAGGCGAATGTTCGTGGCTTCATCTTCTCGAGATCTCTATAAATGTAAACAACGTTGTTTTATTATTGTTTTTTGTGTATTTTGTTTACATTTATTCTTTTGGTTGTATTTTGTTGTTGTATTTTTGTTTACTTGTTTACCATTTTTTTATGATGGTGTTTGCTGTTGTATTTTTTTGTTTATAATTTTAATGTTAAGCGATTTAGAAGCAAAACAGGGGTATCTAGATTCTTCATTATCGTAGTAATATTTTTTTGTATAATGGGTCAAATCGACCTCCGGGTACTGTACTTGTCTAAATTGACAAATGCACGTACTCTAACCTAACAATATTTTTAAGTTATTTGCAAACACCTGCGATGATTTTTCTGTATTTTATGAGTTTTTCATCCCTTAAAAGCCAAAAAATTACAAGCTCTACACAAAGGCAGTTCCACATACGAATAGTTCGACTAAAGAATGAATTTTGTCTGTAATGCAGTGTGCGATCCACTGGCCAATCGAACACATACGGAAGTGCTCGCCAAGACAGACGACTGTTACGTAGGAATACATGATTCTCGGGAATAAGTTCACTTATTTTTCTCGAGCAAAATTCATTGTAATAACGACTGAACAGTGAAACACAAGCCACACTGCAATGATGCCCCAATGAATCAATAGAGTTGGATAGACTGCCATCATTAACGAGTAACTTCGTCGAGAAGTCTCAAAATAGACGTTGAGGCACCGACCCATACCTGACAGTTCTATTCCATTCTCGGTAGGTTATAAATTGTATAAATAGTAAGAAGATCAGATGAATTGAATTATTTCTTGCACTGTCTTAAGAAGCTAAGGCACTAAAAATTGAGTCGGTTCTAGCGAACACCACACTGAATTTTCATGCCCAGAACGTCAAGAGCTTGTGACTCCCTAATATTTACGCCACTACTCGTAGATATAGATGATGCAATATTATTGCTGGGCTTATACGCCCATAAACAACACTGTTATAGATTGTTTAAAGATTTTTCTCCGAAATCTGCTGAGAGAAAGTCGCTGAAGAAATGTTCTTTCATTTTTCGTTTTGTTCACGATGTCTTACCTGGGCTTTGAACCGTGGCCTTATGTCTAATAAGCCAACACATTACCTACTAGACTAAGGCGACTTACCAAAATTACGGTAATTGGAAATCGGAAATTGTTTAATTTTTATATTTTCGAATAGAATGTTCTGTACTACGGTTGTTTTACACAAGTGTGCTGTCATTACTGTCACAATATTATGGATTTTTAATACTGTATTAAACAGAAATATGGGTAATAAAATAATTTATTTCTATGTTAGCATAGGCAATAATTAAGCTAAATAGGGGGATGTCTAAAATCTACTGATGAGAATGCGATTTTTCGTTTTTTTTTCAGAAGCTTTTCATTTGAAAGCATAGAGAATCTGAAAAATATATTTTTTAAATAAATGTTCTAAAAACTCGTACTCTTATGTCTACCAGTAAAACTGAAGGCAAGGTAACACCCTGTATTTTTAAAAAATTTTTGTAATTTAAAAACTCAGACTTACTTACACATAATCAGACAAGTGCGTAAGGTAGCTTAGTTATAAAAACTCCAAATCTCTCTCAATCCCTCTCTTTCTCTGTTTCTAATTTAAAACACACATTAAAACTTTTACACAAATACCTTTAATTGCATTTGTATAAGTGTTTAGATAACATATGCATGTGTGTGTGTGTGTAGATATGTCTGTGTACCTGTGTTTGAGCCATACATAGAAAAATATCGAATTTATAATCTTCCAATTTAGCAACTGAACAAGTACTTTTATTTACAACCAGACATACATCCGAGTACATGTGTAGTTCGTGCATATGTACATATTGTTTGCATGTATTTTTGTTCTATACATGTCTGTGTAAATATGGAGTGTTAGTATAGTACTCCTGTTCTTTTTTTTTGGGAGGCATTTGTTGTATTTAATCGAAGTGTTTTGATATGTTTTCCATTGCCATTATGCAATACAATATGTTGTTTCTATAGTTATAGTTTGATTTTATATTATTGTTATGGTTGTTGTTATTGCCTATTGCAAAATACTATTTACTGGGCATTATTATTTGTTCAAAAAAATCAAAAAAAAAACAAAAAAAAGAGAAGGATAATGAAAACAATTTTTGTTTTGTTGTTCAATGCAAATTTTGTGAATTTTACAAATTAAATGTAAATTTATTGCATATTGTGTATAGAGGGAGAGAGAGAGAGAATATGCAAACTGTAGAGTTATTTATAGTTGACTGATATTGGTAAGTTTGCCTATTCTGGATTTTTTTTGGTATTATCAGTTGCATTTGCAGGATTTTAATGAACAAATAGAGAAGAATGTGTAATACGATTAAAACAATAATTGAAAATGTGTTAAATGGCAAATGACATGCCATGACATATGTATGTATGGTAGACGGAAATAAATTAAAGAATGATTTTGAAGGGCATTTTCTTGAGAAGAACAAATTTAAGGCCAGGAAAAAAATTTAATGCAAAAAGTATAAGAACATTTCCGTCAATCTCTCTACGCTCACGAGTAGATCAAGAATCTCCGTCGATCCAGTTTCAGACTCTTTAAGAGAGCAAAAGCCACCGGTGAATGGGCACTTTACAAAGCCAAATAGAGGGAACTTAAATATGCCGTAAGTCGGGCGAAAAGGGCTTCATGGAGGAACAACTGCGCGAGCGTGGAATTCTCTGCCGACACTAGCCGTCTCCATAAAATTCTAAGTTCCTCACATGGGTGTCTCGATCGACTGGGTGATGCCACTTACCTCGTTCAAGCTGGCCATCGCATCAAATTCTTTTGAGACAGCAACCTATCCTGGGTCAATGAGAAGTCCTGCTCCACCGCTAGCCTCACGTAGCCCCTGATGGATAGAAGGCTTACTAATCAGTTACTCGGTCTTAGTCGTAACGTAATCTCGATCACAGTGGCCACGCCTACATGTCATTGTGTTATGGGAAGACACTCGGAAAGAATGCAGCTTCCATCTAACGACTTCTGCCGTGGGTGCCATTCTGCTGAGGAAGAGGAGACTGTTTTCCACTTTCTTTGTCAATGATAATTTCTTGCGGGGTGTAGATATAGGTTATTTAGTTCTCCAATCCTTGTCTGCTTGATGGAGCTTTCAGCCATTGATGTCAAGGATATAGCTTCCTTTATCGTAGTTTCGTGCTGGTTTTCAAGCGTGAGATAATGTGCTTTAAATGTGCAGCCCTTGCATTGACCAACTTGTTCTTCTCTTGTTTGAAAGAACTTGTTCAGTACAGAGACTGCATTCACCTGTGGCGTCGCAACGGGCCGCTATGCATGCTCAAAAAAGTTTTTAATATCAAAACTACCACTCCAACCTAACCTAACTAACCCAAGTGCAAGAACATCGGACTGAAGAAAAGTTTAATATCCAATATTATTTAGATTGAATCCAAATTTAAGAAAAAAAAAAACAAAAAAAAAATGTTCGGGTGTTCCGCTCTCTGATCTGGGCTACATCGCAATGTACGCACTTCAAAAAATATCGTCAAAAGTATGGACGTTAATCTAAATTTGTCAATTCTATGAGGTTCTTGGCGATTCAGCTTTCTTTACCACTCATATAAGAGGTATAGTCCGCTATAGTGGTACATTCAGACATGAATAAATTCTGAAAAGAAAATCAAGTCCAAACATATCACGCCCTCGTTTATTATAAGGTCACCTTCGAAGCTTTGATATGAGCCTAGTACTTGTGCAAGCTGAAATAGTAGATATTTCTGCATTGATGGCGTGTCCAGACATCAATTGGTCGAAGAGTGCTTGATATTGTTACGAAAATGAAAAATCTATATGCTGGTGTCTTGCTTTTACATCGCTTAATATTAAAGTTATAAACAAAAGCTAAAAACAAAACACCAGCATAAAAAATGGTAAACAAGTAAACAAAAATACGACAACAAACACCAGCATAAAAAGATGGTAAACAAGTAAACAAAAATACGACAACAAACACCAGCATAAAAAGATGGTAAACAAGTAAACAAAAATACAACAACAAACACCAGCATAAAAAAATGGTAAACAAGTAAACAAAAATACAACAACAAACACCAGCATAAAAAAATGGTAAACAAATAAACAAGAATATACCAACAACACTACAAAAATAAATGTAAACAAAATACATAAACGACAATAATGAATGATGTTTTGTTCAACATTCGCCTTCAAGAACATTCATCAGACTGTTCATCCTGCCATATAAAAGGCAAGGCAAAGCAGAGAGAGAGAGAGAGAAACATGGTGTGAGTAGTTGGATAAGAAGCATACACGATCGCTTTTATTTCGTATAATTTAATTTAATTACATACATACATACATACATACATAATTGGCCATTCAACCCTTCAATCAGGATTACGGCATAGCTTCTCACACCACTCATGTTGTGTGTGTTAATTTTATACATGAGTGGAAGGACCTACAGTTTTAAAGTCGACTCCGAGCGACAGATTTTTGAGAAACTTTTTCATGGCAAGTTTATTTACTTACTGTTAACAATTTTAAAATGTTTTCTCTTTTGAATTCTTTTTTCTTTTCAATTGAAGTCAATCAACTTAACGTAAACGTAAATGAAATTTCAAATTTTAATTATCGAAGCCAAATATTTACGTTTGCTTTGACAGGATTTCGAGAATTTTAAATATGTTAATATGCTAGAAATAGAATAAAATAGAAAAAAGATTTCCAAGAATAAGTTCCACACAATAATTCATACGTTTTGTTAAAATCCAATTAAACGTTTTCAATAGAATTTCAAAATGATTGAATGAAAAATAAAACATCGATTGATAAGCAATTCTAAGGGCTTTTATTGAAAAAAAAGAAAAATGTGCAAATGAATGTAATTTCTTAAGAAAATTTTCTCACTAATAAATTACAAAACGACCTACATAGGCAATAGGCAGCTGTTTGAAATCGCAAACAATTTTCTTTTAGGTCCTCTTTATTTGCTACAAGCATTCTAAAGAAATAAAAAAAAAATTAAAATTAAAATTGTTTTAAAGAAAATAGGGGCCTGCAAGTGATTTACTGTTGAAATGCATAAATGACACCACATGCGGTTATTATTGTGATTAGAATTGAGGTTTTTCTAATGGTGGTCACATGACTAGGGGAAAGGGAAAATTTCATTTCAATTTAAAAAAAATGCCATTTGAAGACTCAACAGTAATCATAATTATTTTAATTTTTATGGCATTTTAAAACGTTTTCCATTTATTTAAATTAAATTGAAAGAAATTATATTCCATTTAAACACTTTATTTAGCAGTTACCTTAGGTAAAAGCTAAAATCTTTCATACTCATTTTCCTATGATTTAATGTTGAGAGATGGAGGGCAAAAGAAAAAGTAGAAAGAATTTCCATGGCAGGCTTCAATAATTTTAAATTGATGGTGCAAAAATTAAGAGGAAGAAATTTTGTTTTTTAGGAAAATAAAAAACACGCTACAATAGGCAATATAGTTTTCAATCCCCGATAGGTACCTAAATTGACCTTGAAGCAATAAATTGGTGTTGCAAGCCATTAGCTTCCCAATGCGTTCCGAACATGCTCTGAGAACTTGTGGTTATACTCTCTTTGGGAAGGAAATGTGGATCCTCTAATATTTATTATTTAGTCTCCTTGCAAAGCATACATAACATAACATACAGAATTGGTAATTACAACCCTTTAGTCAGGATTACGATCTACTTTCTCACAACACATATAATGTGTGCGTTAATTTTTATACATGAGTGGCGGGACCTAATATTTAAAGGTGACTCCGAACTGACTGACTCTTAGAGTTTTTGCCAGAAATCTGCTGAGAGGAAGTCGCCGAAGAAATACTTGTCCATATTTAGTTTTGTCGGACATATCTAACCTGGGGTTTGAACTGTGGCTTTACGTCTAATAAGCCAACACACTACCGATTAGACTATGGTGACTTTCCGAAGAATTTCCAAAACTATAGCGGTTGCTGGTCCTGTCCAAAGTTTGCTGGTTTCTCTCACCATAGTTTATGTGACTCTTCCCTTCACTACTTTATACAACGAGATTAAACCAACACAGTGGATATGGGTAAATAAACAACTGCAGTTAATGATCGTGCCAACAACGGCGTAAGTAACATAATTTATCCTCGAAAATGAAATACGAAAATCTAAAAACTGATATTTTGATTTTACATTGCTTAACATTAATATTAAAAACAAAAGCTACAAAAACAAAACAATGCAGCAAATAAACCTGTTTACAAATTATCGTACTGCTTAATATAACAATAATACACCAGCATAAAGAAATGGTAAACAAGTATACAAATATACAACAACAACACTACAATAATAAATGTAAACAATGGTATTTACATTTATAGAGATTTCGAGAAGGCGAAGACATGAACATTCGCCTTCAAGGACATTCATCAGACTTTTTACTTTGCCATATAAACGGCAAGGCAAAGCAGACGACTGAAGGAGTGTTAAGTCAGTCTTGTGTGAAGATGCGGTGTTTGAAACTCTCCGTAGTTTGAAACTCTTCGTTACAAAGAACTGTCGAACAGTGATATAGTAATTGTTATTGCAAAGGGTGTAAGCAGAGGAATAACAAACAAGCAATTGTTGTTGTTTACATCAAGTTGTGAACAGTGGCACACAGAATTGTGCGAATAATAAAAAAGTTTAATTAAAACTAAACATAAATTTATTTTTATTTTATTTGCAATCCACGAGCTCATGTTTTAAACGTTCTTAAAATGTAAAAACGTAACAGTATTATAATCAGTCGGCTTAAGCCTTGAATATTGTGTTTCTATAAACACTTAACCGGCATGTTATTTTGAAAATATAAAAAAAAATGCTAAGAGAACCCGTTACCATCTTTTCTGCCGCGATAAGTGTGAATGTAACATATTTGACCTGAAGAAATTAGGCAAAAAGAAAAAAAAAAATTCTCCATAAGAAGCAATCTCTGCTGTTAACTTCATGCTTATCACCAGGCTCCTCTATTGCATACAGTTCTGCCAAACAGTAAAAGGAAATCCTCTGAGTGCTTACGGTTGCTACTTTGCCTACTTTGCCTGCTTTGCCTAGATTAAAGCTTATCATTATCTCTCCACTTGCAATGAATTAGAAATAAAAAAACATAGTAAATCGCGCGGAGTACGAGTAGTCGTCGTTAGCATGGTTCTGCTTTCATCTTTTTTTCTTTCTTTCTCGCCAGTGACTTTTAATCATACTTTTCATACGAATCTTTAGGTAGAGTAGAGTTATCCATCACCATCACCATCACCATCATCATGGTCATTACAAGAGGAGAGAAAAGAAGAGAAAAACGTAATACCATGTAGAAAAGGAAAGAATAAAATGGTAATGAAATTAGATAATGATGTTCATAATGATGGCAATGTTTTCTTACTAGGCCTTCGTTTGCTTGTGTTCCTTGAAGACGTAGCAGGCAAGCATTTGTTAGAAAATCAGCGTATGATTTGTGAATTTACCTTTAGGGGGTCAATTGTTTGTGTTGATTTTAAGCTCTCTTATAAGAAGTGTTTCTTGTGCCGATACATAAGCATTATACCGTCTGTCTACCTGACTTGCGAGATGCTGCAAATGATGTTGATGCTGATGCTGTTACTGTGACTGTTACTAAATCACGAGCTAATGCCAATATTATTGCATTTATTTGTTCCTGTTGTTGTTGCTTATGCTGCTGATGCTGCTGCATTTAAGGCTAAGTGTGCAATCATCTTGTTAGATAAGGAGAAAAATTGCTCAATGCTAACCGTGCAACCAGCCAGCCAGTCAGCCAGCCCGAAGAAAATAACATGAGTAAATCAATTTTTTATAGATAATGTTTCTTGATTCTTCTTCAATTTCTTCTACTTAAAGAGAATTAAATTATTATTAAAAAAAAAAAACAAAAACAAATTTAATATTGAGATATAATTGGCAAAAAAATGACGACGGATTTTTGCAGTTATAGAAACAAAACTCTCTGTACTCTTCGATGTACATATGATCGGATTAGTAGTATCACTTTTACGGATTTCTTTAATCTCTTAATGAAGATACATAACATATATAACATACATACATACATAATTGGCCATTACAACCCTTCAGACAGGATTACGACCTAGCTTCTCATACCGCTTATGTTGAGTGCGTTAATTTTATGTATGAGTGGCCTGACCTACAGTTTAAAGTCGACTCTGAACGACAGTTTTTTGAGAAACTTTTCAAGAAAATTTCATTAACTCCAGAAGGAGGTCTGAAAGCAGGTCTGTCTGACCTGGAGTTTGAACCGTGGCATTTCGTCTAATAAACCATATAAACCATATTAATCTAATAAACTACCTACTAGACTGCGGCGACTTTCTTTTAATCGAGAACATGTTTAAATATTCCGTAGTTATGTTGTGCAGCTCCTGCGCAGGCCAACTTTTTCGACATATTTGATGGAATTTGGTTAGTCCAGAGATAGAGTTTATCAGTGGCGAAAAACGGGCGGCTATACGTGTTCAAGTAAGCTTTGCAAACAAAGCTACCAGTCAAACCTATCTACCTATGTTGTGATCCTATAGGTGTATAGGCGTTCGGGCATTTATCAGTCTTTATTCTCTTTCTAAACTTATAATGTTAGAGGGCGAAAAAACAAGTTACCCCCTGTGGAAAGCAAATACAACTTTCTGGCGGTATTAAGACTGGAAAGGATAACCAGGGCTGTGAAGGAATTTAATCTTATTTCCAGATATGCCTGGTACACAATAAAAAGCGAATGTTTTTTTAATTTCTGTACTTCCGAAATGAAATAATATAACTTCGGCATCTGTCTGTCAGCAGAATTCTGGCAAAAACTCTGAAAGTAAATAAAAACTTGCAATGAAAAGTTTCTCAAGAATCTGTCGTTCGGAGTCGACTTTAAACTGTAGGTTACATCACTCATGTATAAAATTTACACACACAACATAAGTGGTAGAAGAGGCTAGGTCTGACTAGGTTCTGACTGAAGGGTTGTAATGACCAATTATGTATGTACGTATGTATGTGGGGTGATATGTTGTGAACTGCTCTGAATCGACAAACGAGTCTAGACAACCCCACACATATGAACTTGACCAAATATCTGAGTTCCCCCTTCTTTAACACTAAATTAGCAATCATACCCCGACTGCAATTAAAAAAACACATATTTGGAGGTTAGAAATGATTTCAAATACATAATGTATTGGTTTGGGGTAAATTCTCTGGTATAGACTGAAAGCTAAGGCAAGGATTCAGTTGCAAACAACGGGAAAACATACAACTCGTTGTTCCAGATATTAAGCATCGCATGGAGGTGTGTTTGAAGAGAGTAATCGGGGTTTGAAGATTTGCATTACAAAGATCTACCGAACAATTGACTAGTAATTGTTATTGTTTATACAAAAGAGTGTAAAGAGTAATAACAAACAAAGCAATTGTTGTTGTTTACATCAAGTTGTGAACGGTGGCACACAGAATTGTGCGAATAATAAAGAATTTTAAGTCATACTAAACACAAATTTTATTTTATATTATTTGCAATCTACAAGCTCATATTTTAAATGTTTTTAAAAGGTAAAAACGTAACAATGGTAATATCCATTAATATATGTCCTTGAAAACCTCAGCTAAGTATTCAAATTTGTCAGTCAGTAGCTTCACATTTTGGAAGAAAGTATATCTTGCATCTGATTAGGAAATATCATAGAAAATTCTAGAGTTTCACAGCTTTTTCCAATAGAATTCCATTTTTAATTTCCTTCGGATTTATAGCGACCAGTATGCAGCATTAAAGGCAATCAGTTATCTCTTAATTGAAGTTAATATTGTTGCAGAATGTTGTATAAGAATTGAAATTTTATTTTATTCCTTATTTTTAAGCAAATAGGCCTCCAAACAAAACCTACATAAGTATTAAACCAAGTCTGGCAAAATAATAGAAATAAACCAATATTTCAGGCGGTTCCCCCTTAGCCATAGTAACTTGTATGTGAGTAAGTAAAACAATTTAATCAAAAAATAGCTCCCTATGTACATTACATACAGTGAGGGCCAAAAGCAACTGTCTACTAGGGATAAAATTCTAACAATCAACAAACTCAACTTTTACCACTTAAGGAGAAGCCCGAAAAAATTGCCAAATACTTCAAAAATTTTTGTAAATTTTTTTTGTTTCAAATTTTAAAAACTTGCAATGAAACAATTTTTAAATTAAAATAACGGTAATTTATTAATTTAGATTTTTTCTTAATTGTACAGTTTCGTTTGACGCTCACTGTACATATGTATGCATCATAAATTGTTACCCTCTTTGTTGTCAACACCTACACTCAGTTAAATTGAAAAAAAACGTTTTTTTTTTTGGTTGATTTTACGAATTTTCCAATTTTCCTTTTTTTACAATGTTTTCCATTTTCCCTTTACCTCATAATTTATGGTCTCAAACAGGTGTTTGCTATTGTCACTTTTAGTCATTGAAAATGCTGTTGGCAGAACGAAAAATACGAGAAACAAATTCCTATTCAGGACAGGACAGAAAATAAAAACAAAATTTTTAAAAAATATACTCGTATGCTATATAGAGAGAGTATAGTAAAATATTTTTACCCTACTTTCTATTTAGGGTAAGTGTTATTTGGCCAACAACAACAACAGCAACAACAACATTGAAAAAGAGAATAAAAAGTGTTGCATTACATTAAAGTTTGCCCAAAAATATTTATTTTCCTTCTGTGCTGTGTGTAATGAAAATTCCAATATTTGAACAAAAAATCCAGAAGAAAAAAAACGAAGAAAATTTTCATAGAAAATAAATTCTATGCAGTCAACCGTTGGTGTTCATATATGTGCTGCAGAAATTCAAATAAATTTGAGAAAAATATTTCAAAAAATTTAATTTAATTTTGCAGTTTGAGAGAAAAAAAACAATAAAAAAATTTTTAAATCTAAAGGTTAATGGGGTATTTGACATAGAGTTGGAACGGAAACTGTTGTTGTTGATAAACTAAATCTCAGGTTAAATAAAGTTGGGAAAAATTCAAATTGTTCTTATAATTGTAAAGTATTTGTTGCTGGTTACACGAGGTGTGTGAAAGAAGTAATGAATACATATATCTTTGTTTGTTTCTTGTCGGCATTAATGTTAGTAGTGCATTAGGAGGCATGAACTCGACGTTTTCTAGTAGGTAGTTTATTGGCTTATTAGACATAAGGCCCTGGTTCAAACCCAAGGTTAGACATCAAAACGAAAGTATGAGAAAATATTTCTTCGGCGACTGAGAGTAAATAAAACTGCCATGAAAAGTTTCTCAAAATTCTGTCCCTCGGAATCGACTTTAAACTGTAGGTCTTGCCACCTTTGTATAAAATTAACACACACAACATAAGTGGTGTAATAAACTAGGTCGCAATCCTGGCCATAACCCTTCGGCCAGGATTTTTTACCTTTTAACATCGTTTAAAATATGAGCTCATAAATTGCAAATAAAATAAAAAAATTGTGTTTTAATTACAAATTTTTTATTATTCGCACAATTCTGTATGTCACTGTTCAGAACTTGATGTAAACAACAACGATTGCTTTTCTTTGTTATTCCTCTGTTTATACCCTTTACATAAACAATAACAATTACTAGAGAATTGTTCGACAGATCTTTGTAACGGAGATCTTCAAACCACGATTACACTCTTCAAACGCACTTCGCCTTCACACAAGACTGACTGAACTTCACTGACTCACTCGCCTGCTTTGCCTTGCCTTTTATAAGGCAACGCAAACAGTCTAATGAATGTTCTTGAAGGCAAATGTTCGTGGCTTCGCCTTCTCAAGATATCTATAAATATAAACATCGCTGTTTACATTTATTATTGTAGTGTTGTTGTAATGTTTTGTTTACTTGTTTACCATTTCCTTTATGCTGGTGTTTGTTGTTATATTAAGCTGTACTATAATTTGTAAACAGATTTGTTTACTGCACTGTTTAGTTTTCATAGCTTTTGTTAATAATTTTAATGTTAAACGATGTAAAAGCAAAACATCAGTATCTAGAATAATTTATTTCGGAATTTGCCAGTTTTTTCGAAATAAAATTGAAAATTCTTCAATTTTCCCTTTATTAAAAACTTAATTCATACTGTAATAATAAAAATTATTTGAAAATCTACAGCAAAAATATTATTTTTAGCAGACTGTTTGTCTCATGCACAATTGAATAAATTTTATTATTACGAGCAACAAGACAAACATGTTTTCACTTCATTAATTATTTCATATTTTTCCAACATGAATCCCAAAAAATCTCTTACAGAAAAACAACACAAATCATCATAATTTTTGAATTTTTATTAAAAACGAAAAGAACAGAAAAAAGTCAAAGTTAGCAAAAAAAAAAACTGCAGCTGTTTCCATGACATTTCTTTCAATTTAATTCAACATTCGTTTTGTGTTTTCATAATTCCTGTGATTTATTTTTAAATATTTTTTTTCGTCTTTTTTTCTTACTCACTCACTGGTTTAATGTCATGCATATGGGCATATGTATTAAGAAGAGAAGAAAAAAAGAAAAAAACAGATGAAAATGGTAAAAAATATTACATTTTCCATCTAATTTACAGGCATACTGTAGTATTAAAACAAAAGCAACATAAGAAACTGATATAAAAATACGGAAAATTGTTTAGTTTGGCGCATTTGGAAGCAGAAAACACTTGGCACTATATTAAGAGACCCTCTTTAATATATTTCAATGATTGCGTCTGTCTGTAAGTGCAAAATAATAAACCATAAAATGAAACATTTTATTAAAATATAAAAATATTAAAAGAATATTAAAATGAAAATAAAAGGGTACGTATGTATCCAGCAAGAAATATTTGATTTCAGCACATTTATTGCTTTGTTTCCCTATGGCCACATATGATGCTGCTGCTGCAGCATTTATTAAAGAAAATTGCAAATAAATTTACATCACAGCATATGAAAAAAAACAAACATACATAAAAAGTTATGAAAAAATTTTCGTTATCTCTTTACATTTGACTCCAGCATTTTTATGAGCGCAACGTTTGCTTTTGTCAGTCTGCGCAACAAACACTAAATATGTTTTACAAGTGTTTTAATAAACTGCACAAGAAAATCAGTTTCCAGCACTTGTCTTGTCGTTCTTTTATTTCTTTTGCAAAGGATTTGGAATTTAACATACAACCTGCCTGCCTGCTTGGCTGCCTGGTATGCTGCCAGTCTGCCTGAATGGCTGACTGAACTACAATATTAAGTGATGTTTAATGATTTATAACACAGCCTTCATAAGTTCATAAATGTCACACTGAAGAAAGAAGACCTGCCTGCCTGCCCGCCTGCCTGCCATACAACTGCTATGACAGAGAAGTGTTCCATGTTGCACGCTAGCTTGCTGGTTGTATATGACAAGAACAATACAAAAAAATTTTGCACGTTTAATTAGATTTTTTTAACTGAAATAAGATTTTTGTTTATGGCTAAGAATTTTCCAATTTTTGAATTGTTTTTAATAAAATTTTTCTTCAGATTTTCTTAAAAAATCACCAAAAAAAAAATGACGATGATGGTAGAGAGAAATGTGATGGGAATTTCTAGAAAAAAAGGTTCATAGTCTGTTGGAAAACATACTAAAAAAATTATAAAAGAAGTGAAAGCAAGAAAACTTCAAGAAATGTAACTGTAGACCGAAAGAGACCGGCTTTCATGGCAAAAATAAATTGTCTGTCATACCAATACGCAAAATGATAACAAAATAGCCGAAACGGTGGTTTTGTACTTTTGCTTGCAAATTTTGTGCCACCGAAAAATATCCTTTTTACTCAAGGTCCTTACAGGAATATTGTGAAGGTAATGGGGTGTTCCTTATATCGACCGAGGTTGCATTCTATCTTTTCTTCTCTCTTTAAAATTGTTCTTGATTTTATAGCAATTAATACGTGACGGTCAAAGGCTGGCCTTAAAATAAATACACACAAGAGCAAAGAGATGTGCTCCAACATTCTAAATAATTGTAAATTTAAATATTGTTACGAAAATTAAAAAATTTAGATTCTGGTGTTTTGCTTTTACATCGCTTAACATTAAAATTATAAACAAAAGCTAAAAAAAACAAAACAATGCAGTAAACAAATCTGTTTACAAATGCACGAACATTCGCCTTCAAGAAAACTCATTAGACTGTTTCGTTGCCATATAAAAGGCAAGGCAAAGCAGGCAACTGTGTTAGCAAAATGTCAGTCAGTCTTGTATGAACACGCGGTGTGTTTGAACAGAGTAATCATAGTTTGAAGATCTCCGTTACAAAGATCTGTCGAATAATTGCCTAGTAATTGTTATTGTTCATGCAAAGGGTATAAACAGAGGAATAACAAACAAAGCAATTGTTGTTGTTTACATCAAGTTGTGAACAGTGGCACGTAGAATTGTGCGAACAATAAAGAATTTTAATTAAAACTAAAATACAAATTTATTTTTAATTTATTTGCAATCCACGAGCTTATATTTGAAACGTTTATAAAAGGTAAAAACGAAACAATTTGAAATTAAAAAAATTAAAAGGCTTTAAACCACTACTAATGATGCAACTAAATCTTTGTATCCGCCTTGTAAGGGATTCCCACCATACTTGCTTCAAATATTTAAAAACTTGTTCGTGTATAAAAATTTTAATCCCCAAACATACTCTCTTGAATATTCATTGAAACAAACACTTCGCATTGTAAATAAAATCACAAGCACTTTGATATCTTCTTTAATCCAGCGTGTGCGGTCTATTTAATCCTTGAGGCTAAGAAGACAACATTTTATCTGCAATAAAAGATACCAAAAAAAAGGAAAAAAAAAATATCTCGTGTGACTTTTATTTCCAGCAACACAAAGATAATACGGACGATGATACTCCAACGCCAATGACAATTTGTAACATTCTGTCTCTTGAAGACTTGGCTGAGTTATATTGCCATAGTTATGGATTGTTTGACAGCAGCAGTTAGAGTCACAGTCACTGTCAAATAAAAACAAAAACAAAAACAAAGAAAAAAATGTCAATATTTGCTACCGTTTATAGCCATGGTAATATCTTGACTGGCCATTTGTTACCAATATAATGTGCGTTGTTGGGTGACTCTTACTGCCTCGCTGACAGTCTTAACAACGTTTGTTGCTTTTTTATGCGTTTCCTTTGTCCTTTTTCATGTTCATGTTGTTGTTGTTGTTATTTTTGTTATGGATTGCATAAATTTCAATATTGTCTTGTAAGTGTTTCACTGAATGTTGTGTTGGGTGGGTGTTTGAAGGGTGGGTGTTTTCCTTCTCTTTTTTTAGGGATACGGTTGCTAGTGTTAAACAAGGGCGTTGCTATAAAACTGCTTATTTCCCTTCCCCGGTCTTCGAAATAGTGTTTGAATTTGTTTGTTGCGGTAAAAGTCGTTTTATAACCTGCAGACATAAATTGTTAGTAAAAATGCGTTAAATATTGTCCCCATGGTATAGTTTAATATCTTAGCTTCATCTTTAGTTTATGTTAAGAAAAAAATGTTCGTTGGTAAGAATATTAGCAGGGGTTCGAAAGTACAAAAAAAAATCGAATTTAAATTTCTTAAGCAATTGCCAAAAAGTAGGGAGAAGGATTTTCGCATCTGTTGGAATCTAAGCTTTTTGGTTGTAGTAATGTTTACATATGGTTTTTTTTATTAGAAATGGGAGCCACCCTAATGTTTTTTGTTCATTTATTTGTTTTGTTGTTTTATTGTTTGTTGCATAAGCAAAGGACTTTTAATATCCGATAAAAAGTTTAAGGAAACATGACACTTGATACACAATTTTATAGACGAACAATGCACTTTTATGTGCTATTTGGGGCATTAATGGACTTGTTAGCATTGCGGCGGAGATTAAATGTAGCTGAGAACTTGATGAACTATTTCTCCAATGAAATCTGGTATTACCATTCGGATTCAGTAGTATTATGGTGCATTCGATAACAATATGCCTGAAGAGGGATAAGATGATCGTTGTACCAGCAGGACATTATAAAGATATGCAATGATATGGAAACAAGGGCATCAATGAACCCTAAGCTGGTAAAGCAAGAAACATAGCGTAACGTTACTGGTCATTACAACCCTTTAGTCAGGATTACGACCTAGCTTCTGCTGAGAGGAATTCGCCAAAGAAATATTTTTTCATATTTTCTTTCTGATATCTAACCAGGGGTTTAATACGAGGCGTCACATCAAATAAGACAACACACTACCTACTAGACTATGACGACAACAGAAGCTTTACTTCCTTATAAGTCAGAAGCAGATGAAAAAAACACGGAAGGTCCATTAAACATCGGCAGTATGGACACAAGAGCAATATGAAAAACGAAGCAGTGCAAAAGATTCTAAGTCAATGAAGCATTTCGAGGAGAGAGAAAATTCGAAGGACTGTTTCTACATATCCTGTGGGAAAAGACAGCTAGAAGGCTAAATAAAACCAATGCTAATAAACTACAAGACGCTCATCCTTCCCCGTGCTTCTTTATGGGCCAAAGGCACGCTATTAACCACTGATGCAGCAGCCTTGAGAGTATTTGAAAGAAAAGTCCTACGTAAGATCTTTGGTCCAGTGCGACTTAGCGATGATTTCCGCATTCGATCTAACGGTGAGCTGTATGAGCTCCTCAACGACATGGACGTTAAGCAGCTTATTAACATCCAGCGGCTGTGCTGACTCGGCCATGTCGTTCAAATGAAGGAGGATGCTCCGGCGAGACAGGTATTTGATAAGGACATTTGCGGAAGTCGGAGAAGAGGACGAATTTGTTTGCGTTGGAAGGACCAGATCGAGAAAGCACTGCCATCGATTGGTGTAACTAACTGGTGTGTAGGCTTGCAAGAAGCATATGCGCCTGGAAGGATGTTTTAAGGCAGGCCGAAATCCGTTAATCGGGTTGCTAATGGGCTTCTTAGAATATATAAGCAGTTCATCTCCATTTCCCACAATTTGGACTTTTTTGATCGTGTTTAAAGTACTGCCTTTGCGATAGAAAAATTACAGAATTCTTCATGACCATATTTTTTACGAATCGTTGAATAATACTGACGTCCTTACATGATGCATTACAAATTTCACAGTCATATTGTAGTGCAGATTTAACGACAGATTTGAAAACATCCCACTTTAATCAGACAGAAACTGTGACAATTTCCACACAGCATTGCATTGCTGCAATGCCCTGCGTGATGTGATGATACACCTTTGGAGATCCTTTAGTCGAAGTTAGATTGCCAGCTAAGCAATAGAGATGGATAATAAAGGGTGTTTTTTTATAGAGGTATAGAACTTTAAGTTGCAATAAAACAACGATGGATTATTCGATTGACATGAATTTTATTTATCCGAAAGATAATCTTGTGGCATTACATTTTAAATATGATTTCTGGCATATGACCGCCACGGCTGGCGCGGATGTAGTCCAATCTGGACGTCCAATTTTCGATGACTTTTTCCAACATTTGTGGCCGTATATCGGCAATAATACGGCGAATGTTGTCTTCCAAATGGTCAAACGTTTGTGGCTTTACCGCATAGACCAATGACTTTACAAAGCCCCACAGAAAGTAGTCTAGCGGTGTTAAATCACAAGATCTTGGAGGCCAATTCACAGGTCCAAAACGTGAAATTAGGCGGTCACCAAACGTGTCTTTCAATAAATCTATTGTGGCACGAGCTGTGTGCCAATTACCATTATTTTCGAAATAAAATTGCACTATTTGCAAGCGTTGTTCAGGCGTGAGTCTATTCATGATGAATTGCCAAACCAAACTGAAAATAAATCACTTGACAGCTGTTAAATCGGTCGCCATCTTGAAAAGTAATGCCAACTTAAAGTTCTATACCTCTATAAAAAACACCCTTTATCTTATAGTTCCATATAGTGGAAGTGTATGCTCATTTATGCTTACGATCTTGGCCTTAGAAACCAATATTTAAAGGCATACCTGTGTTTCCATAATTGTAAGATTTCCTGCCATATCTTTTTGTGTATTAGGAGACATATATCGTGAGTTTAGTCAAGGGACTGCTGTCGAGTCCTCAGCTTATACTTTTATTGCAAATTGTATCGAATTTCAAAGCCAACCACTAAACGTATACCAAATATTTACTGTCTGAGGTTTTTTTTATAAAGAGAAAACTTAGTTTTTATAAATATTGTGACGTTTTTACCTTTTAAAAACGTTTAAAATATGAGCTCGTAGATTGCAAATAAAATAATAATAAATTTGTGTTTAGTTTTATTTAAAATTCTCTATTACTCGCACAATTCTGTATGCCACTATTCACAACTTGATGTAAACAACAACAATTGCTTTGTTATTCCTCTGTTTACATCCTTTGCATAAACAATAACAATTACTAGACAATTGTTCGACAGATCTTTGTAACGGAGATCTTCAAACCACGATTATTCTCTTCAAACACACGGCGTCTTCACATAAGACTGACTGACCTTTTATTGACTCACTCGCCTGCTTTGCCTTAACTTTTATATGGCAACGTAAACAGTGTGATGAATGTTCTTGAAGGCGAATATTCGTGATTTCGCCTTCTCGAAATCTCTGTAAATGTAAACATCGTTGTTTCAGTATTGTTGTTGGTGTCGTTTGTTTACATTTATTCTTGTAATGTTTGTTGTTGTATTTTTGTTTGTTTGTTTAACATTTTTTTTCTGCTGGTGTTTGGTGTTATATTACGCAGTGCGATAATTTGTAAACAAGTTCATTGTTTTAGTTTTTCTAACTTTTGTTTATAATTTTAATGTTAAACGATGTAAAAGCAAAACACCAGTATCTAGATTTTTTTTCATTTTCGTAGCAATAGTGATCGATATTCAATTATAGTTTTAAATAAAATAATTCTAACATAACATTTCTTAATACATTTCCGCACATAAAACCTTTTACATATGCCATCATCCTGCTCAAAAACCCCGCCTGAATAAAATTCTTAAATACAATATTTATTTAAATAAATTTTCTTATGGCATGTCATAATCTTTATCTCTTTGGCAAATCTTTAGAATAAATGTTTAGACAATTCATCGTCACGGCTGGTTATGATTTACTCAGTATAAATTAAATGGCGCATGAAAATCCTAAAATAAAAAAAAAATGGAAAAAAAACGAATAAAATATTGCAAAGGAAAGTAAAAATAAACTGAAAACGATTTAATTTTGCCAACTTACACCCCATTATGCAAGACTTGAGAATTTGTTGACTTTTAAGCTTTTCTTAACCCTTAAGTGACTGTAGACTTTCGGTTTTACACAATACTGCTGCTGCTGCTGCTGTGAAGTGCAGTTCTTCAAAAATCTCTTGAATTTTAAAAGTTCTTGTAGTTGTAGTTGGTGTTGTTGTTGTAAACTTTTGTATGTATTAAAAACTAAACCAACACTTGAAAACGAAGAAGAAGAAAAAGTATCTCACTTACGCACACACACACACATACACAGTGTTTGATAAAACTATCAGTGGCAAGTTAGAGGAAAAGTAAATTAGATGGAACAAGTCAACAAGCACTCGAGTCATTAGTTGGCTTTTTTTCCATTCGCATCTTCTTTTCCTATTATTTTCATTCATCTTTTGTTACTAATGCACTTACACATATACGCACACTCGTATACACACCCACACTTATATAAACTTGTACTTATGCACCGTTATAATGGTAAACACACACTAACACTTATGCAATCAGCAATGAACTTGTGTCATTAGATGGAAAAACTTCTTTTGCAGCATTTTCTCTTCTATGTGTGGTGTATGTGTGTGTGCAAGTGTTGTGGCAACAATTGATGATTCGCTGTGTTACAAAACTTGTCTTTGTAAGAGGCCACTGCAAACAGATTTTCTAAGTTTCTTTCTTTAACTCGTTTCTCATCTCTACTTTCACAAGTAAATAGATTCTAACACCACTAGTGAAATGAGAAGAAAAAAAAGAGGAAAAAAACTTTGTCTCTCAGCAATTCAGTGAGTTTATCTGAACAGAAAACATTGTCTTCTTAACAAACAAAAATCATTTATCTTTTCCTCAGCTTAAACTTCATGTTGCATGCAGAGATTTTTCTGTGAAAGAAAACGATACCCTAACAGAGGTATTTTCGCATAGAGGTTCCAGTTGTTATAACCCTTAACGTCTTCCAATGTAATTTCCTATTTGATTGTTGAGGTTTTTATTGATAACCTTGATATTATGTTTCTTCAAATCATGGATATTGGAAAAGTCTTGAATCTTCAGCAGATTGGCCTTAAACGGGCCATCCATTGTGACGTCATTTGTCCTCATTTGTTGAAAACAACGTTAGGCAGGCCATCAGTGTCAATAACGGTTACAGATTTTTTTTGAGAAACTTTCCACGGCAATTTTATTTACTCTCGGGAGTTTTTGCCAGAAATCTGCTGAGAGGAAGTCGCCGCAGAAATATTTTTTTATATTTTCGTTTTGTTATCTAACCTGGGGTTTGAACCGAGGCCTCACGTTTAATAAGCTGACACAATACCCACCAGACTATGGTGAAATTAGATGATCTGGACACCGTGTGGCTTCAATTGGGCGGCGCCTTGTATTCCACAGTTCATGCCACATTGGATATTCTGCATGAGCGATTTGAAAGCATGGTCATCTCACATAGAGGTAAGGTGAACTGGTCCCCCGTTATGGTGCGATTTGATAGACTTTTGCTTGTGGTGATTTCTTAAGTTGAAGGTGACTGCGAATAAGCAATCAACCACAGGGGTCTTCAAAACCAACATAGCTCAAGCCATCGTTCAAATACTGCCTGATTTATGCATCAGAGTCATAGAAAATTGAACATTTTGTGGAAGGGACACATGAACTGTTCAATTTACTTTAAAAAACCGATAAAGTGTAGTGCTTCAGAGTCAACGAAAATTAAATATTTCGTGGAAGAGATACTTGAACTGTTCAATTCAGTTCTAAAACCGAGTGTTTTGCTATTCATGCTATGGGGACCTAAATTAATGACGACAAAGGAGTATATTCCTTGTGTTGACGGGACAATAATGGATTTTCTAAGATATTGAAGAGCAATGTCTGTGTTTTAGGGTACCTTAAAAACGTTCTAACTTTCCCATTAGACTCCGTTTTTTTTTCTTTTTTTGGATTTCCAACTTTTCATCTTCTGAATAGAAAAAGTTTGTTTTTCTTGTATTTATTGTTCTGTTATGCCATCATCATCATCAACACCATTTTTATCCTGCAGAGATAAAAGATGTTTGATTTTATTTTTTTGCTTGTCTTCTAAAAATAGGAAAAATTTTCCCCAAAAACAACCACAACAACAACAAGAGAAAGTGAAAAGAAAAGATTGAGAATTTCTTCAACTTGGAAATGCAAAATGTATTAAAGGACACGACACAATGATGACGATATGTTGCTGCTGCTTTAGCTGTTGTTGATATTCTCCAAGAATATAAAGATTTGCCAACAGTGTGAGCGGCACAGTAAGTAAATGTCACCACCCATTGGGCTATTTGATGGTATTTATTTATGGTATTTGATAACATATCGTATGTGTTTTTATATTTGATATGGCTGAAGCAGAAAATAATAAACGTTCTTAGACTGCAGGCATCAACACCTTTTCTATCAATCTCTATCAAACTGTCAACATGCTGGATGACATGTAACATTAGGTGAAAATCCCTGGGATATTTATTTCTTATTTTCTTCTGCTTCTCCTTCTCATTTCATTTGAAATTAAATCATTTAAACAAGGAATTTAAAAATTTAATAGAACTTCTTTAAAACGTTTTTCCTTTTTGAAATATTATTCCTTTAGTTACCTTGAATCTGCTGCCATTTGTATTTACTTTAACCTAGACTTTGTTGTTTTTTCTTGTTTTTCTATTTCATTTTATTTCTTAGTTTTTTATTTTTCTTTTTTTTACCCTTTGATTAATTTTGTTATTCATCAAGTTTATTTACTTTTTAACGAGTTGATTTCATTCAATTTGTTTATGTTGGCGAGCAGGTTGTTGCTACTTGTGCATTCCACAGCTGATGTTGCTTGCTGCCTTTGCTGCTTCTTTACAATTTTTCTCTTTCTAAGCTTTTCATATTTTTTCTGCTGCTGCTTGTTTTCCTCAATTTCTTTTATGAAAAGTTGGGGGAAAAAAACTGTATAATTTTCCCTCTTAAAATGCGTGCATTGACTTTAAGTATGTTAGATGGCAAACAACAATATGGGTGTTTCCATACATAGAAAATTAACTGAAAAATAGTTCGCGACAATAGCTTGGAAATGCAGAAGAGACTTATTTGTGGAGTAAGAAATTTATTCGTCAATAAAGAATACGAACAACAATATGGGTTTTTCTATAAAAAAAATTCTTTGCGAAATAGTTCACAAGAAAGAAAGACAAAGTAAAGACAAAGAATTGTAGACAAAGAAATTCATACGTAAAGAATGAAGAATTTTCTATAGAATACATCAATATGGTGTGAATTTCTTTATGGGTACAACTCTGGCAGTTCTTTAGACACCAAATGTCGAACATATAACACAAGGATCAGCTGGAAAAGGTCCACGGTTAATTGTTGATTCCTATAGATGTGAGCGAAATTCCGCATTCATATAGCAGCACACAGAGAACGTTGCTCTCTTGAATAAAAGTAAATTTTTTAGGCCAGTCAAAGCGGCTTTGCCTATCTTTATTCTATGTGTAATGTGACTGCCATTAAGACTGACTTTATATTGTTACAAAAATGGAAAAATCTATATATTGTGTCTTGCTTTTAAATCGCTTAACATTATGATGTTGTTTACAAATTATCACACTGCGTAATATAACCATAAACACCAACATACAAAAAATGGTAAACGAATAAACAAAAATACAACAACAAACACCAGCATAAAAAAATGATAAACAAGTAAACAAAAATACAACAACAAACACTATGTACAAAAATAAATGTAAACAAAATACACGAACAACAATAATGGACAATGATGTTTACATTTATAGAGATCTTGAGAAGGCGAAACCACCAACATTCGCCTTCAAGAACATTCATCAGACTGTTTACGTGTCCAAGTCGCCGTAGTCTAATAGGTAGTGTGTGTGCTTATTAGACGTAAGGCCGGTGTTCGTATCCCAGGTCAGGCATCAGAACGAAATATGAAAAAAAATATTTCTTCGATGATTTCCTCAGCAGATTTCTGGCAAAAACTCTGGGTGTAAATAAAATTGCCATGAAGAATTTCTTAAAAATCTGTAGTTCGGAGTCGACGTTAAACTGTAGGTCCCGCCACTCCCGTACAAAATTAACGCACATAGCATGAGTGTTGTGAGAAGCTAGGCCGTACTCCTGCCTGAAGGGTTGTAATGGCCAATTATGTATGTATGTACTGCCGTCGCCGTGGTCTAGTAGGTAGTGTGTTGGCTTATTAGACGCAAAAGCCTGGGTTCGAGCCCCAGGCCAGGCATCAAAGACAAAATACAAAAAGTATTTTTTCGGCGACTTCCTCTCAGCAGATTTCTGGCAAAAACTCTGAGAGTAAATAAAATTGCCATGAAAAAGTTTCTCAAAAATCTGTCGTTCAGAGTCGATTTGGATCTGTAGGCCCCACCACTCATGTATAAAATTAACACACACAATATAAGTGATGTGAGAAACTAGGACGTTGTACAATGGGTCAATTCGACCTCCGAGTACTGTACTTGTCTTAATTGACAAGTACACGTCCTCTAACCTAACCTAACCTAACCTATGTATGTATGTATGTTTACGTTACCATATAAAAGGTAAGGCAAATCAGACAACTGAGTGAGTAAAGGTTCAGTCAATCTTGTGTGAAGATGCGGTGTGTTTAAAGAGAGTAATCGTGGTTTGAAGATATCCTTTACAAAGAACTGTCGAATAATTGTCTTGTAATTGTTATTGTTTATGCAAAGTGTGTAAACAGAGGAATAACAAAGAAAAGCAATTTTTGTTGTTTACATCAAGTTGTCAACAGTGGCACACAGAATTGTGAGAATAATAAAGATTTTTAATTAAAAGTGAAGAGAAATTTATTTTTATTTTATTTGCAATCTACGAGCTCATATTTTAAAAGTTTTTGAAAGATAAAAACGTAACAATATCTTAAAGTGATACAGTGCCAGCAACGTTTATATTTAGCGATTTGGTTTTGCTAACATTGATCTTGAGAGCATGTTTACTGTGAAAACAAGGTTTCCAGAATTTCAATTTTTATTTCAGAGTAAAACACAAGGTAAACAATACCAGCTCTTACCAGAAATCAGACTTGCTGACATCGAAGTGTATCATAATTTTTACTGTACATTTTGTGATCTTGTAAGGGATTTTTAAGCAGCTGCAAGAAACCACGAATCGTCTCTAAATCTTGCAGTAGCTTAGTGCTCTTTTTGTAGGCATTTTAAGTGTGATCTCCGGCAGTAATTAGGTAAGAAATGTGCCTACTGTTCTGTAAGTAGCCTTGAAATTTATTAGAGTTGAATAGCAATACATTTTGTATGGAGTCCCCCATATATTATTTACCTTGTATTTTTGCTTGAATTCCTTTCAATGCAAAATTATGCAAAAAATTATGAAATTATTTTCCATAGTTCGAAAGAAAACTCTTGAATTTTTTATAAAGTTCTTAGAGCTGCTCTTGCATTTCCATTTTTTTTATTTTGTTTCAGCCACTCGTCTTTAATGAAAATGTTAGGAAAACACTAAAAAGAAAAGAGCACCGGAAAAAAAGAAGGAAAGAAAGAAATAAAAACGACATTTTCTTTTCCTATTAGGCAACAGTTTTCTTAATTAAAATTTCGGAGACCATGCAAGAGAGAACGAGAGGACAATGTAAATAAAATTAAATAAAAATTAGCTCGTCTGGCATTCAAAAGAATTTTTAAAATTTTTTTCTTCATAATTTTTCTAGCAAATTGAAGGTTATTTAATAAGAAAATAAAATTTTGTAAGTGTTTTTAAATTCTGTTATTAAATTTAAAACGCCTTAGGCTTTCTTGGATTCTAAGGACATTACTTTGCCGGTAAAGTTGTCAGGCATTCAGGCTATAATGTTGCTAAGATGTTGCTTTTGTTGCTTCCTTTCGTTTCTTAATTTCCTTGAAACGCCAGCAAATGGCATGAGAAACTATTGGTCTTTGAGTTTTTCATTGTTTTTGCTTTTTATTGATATTTGAAACATTTGAGTTCCTTTCGAAATAGTTGAGCTATTTTATTGCCATGGCAAACAATTTTTGCTTACAACCATTAACATTTTTATGGACTTGTAGTTGAAGTCTTTAGTAACAGTAGCATAAAGTAGTCGTTAACATTAAAACGTTGAATAAAAATTTGTTACTTTAGTGATGAAAATGATCACTAAATAAGCGTGCCAATACGAAATCATCATCACCATCATACGGCTGCTACATTATAAAGACAAGCTACAAACCTTCACAAATCATGGTAATGTTTTTTAATAATAGCCTCCGGTATTTCCTTCGTCAAACAATTTGCAGGATTTTCCTTGGTAATCATGGCTGCTTACGGATGAATTTTAAAATTTTCGTTAACTTTGCTTTATGGCCGCATATAAAATTTTCTTTCTTAGATTCAGTTTCAGTAATTCATTGTTTTACTGCGAGAAATACTCATAAAATTCTAGAATTTATTTACTTTGAAAATTTAATTTGTAGCCTGAAGCGAATTCAAAATCTATAATAAAATATTGTTTGTTTTTATGTTTGGTAATTTTAGGCAAAATTTTTGGAAAATATTGTTTCGGTTAATAATTTAATGAATAGCAATTAAGTTGGCTTCACTTATGGAAAGGAAGAAATTTGTTATTAAACAAAAACTCCGGGAATATTGGATAATGTGGAAAGAAATCAATAATAATATTTCCCACAGATGCTTACAGTAACATTTATGGCCGTAAAAATTTGTAATTAAATTACTACTTCCTTAATAATTTTAAAATGGCTTGACTCCGTGCTTCAAACATTATAAAGCTTGATCGCTAGTCAACAACATCCACCACCAAGTCTAACTTCTTCCTCAAGTAGCCTTTTCTAGTTCTTGTATTATTCCAGGTTTATTTTTTGCTTTATTTTATGTACATATGTACCTTACAGCGAATTTCTTAAATCCTCAGAAAAATAAATAACTTTACAAATCAAAAAAACCATGTGTTACGTTTTTACCTTTGAAAAACGTTGAAAATATGAGCTCGTAGATTGCAAATAAAATAAAAATAAATTTGTGTTTAATTTTAATTAAAATTCTTTATTATTCGCACAATTCTGTGTGTCACTGTTCAAAACTTGATGTAAACAACAACAATTGCCTTGTTTGATATTCCTCTGTTTATACTCTTTGCATAAACAATAACAATTACTAGTTAATTGTTCGACAGGTCTTTGCAACAGAGATCTTCAAACCACTATTACTCTCTTCAAACACACCATGTCTTCACACAAGACTAACTGAACTTCAATCCTTTTTTTAATTTTTTTCTAATGAAATCTGTTTCCATTCATAAACAAACGTTGCCTATTAACATAGAAAAATCCAAGTTTAGAGCGGTATTCAAAAGTAGGTTGGTGAGTTGTACTTATGAGCTTTAAATTACTCTGTGAAAAAATCAATCGATAACACAGCCCTGCATGGGTTTAGCAAATAAGATGGCTCCAGGTGTTTCCGAAGGCATTTTGCGTGCTAAACACGGTTTAAAAACTTTCCATCACGTCAGGTTTTCGAGAAAAACTGGGTTGAAACACCTAAAAATAGCGTTTTTGGCCATTTTTGAAACATTGTAGAGCTAAACACTGACGTGCTAGAACCATCGCTATTGTCAGAAATTGACAATTGATCTTTGCTCTTTAAAATAAGCCCAAAGCCAAATTGTTTGCATGCACCCTTAAAGTAGGGGGTGGGTTTATGTCAAGGGGTGCAAGAGAAAAAGAAACACATTACGGAGGTCCTTAAAAATTAATCAGATTTACTTGAAAATTGTTACTCAGGGGTTTTTGGGGTCACTGATTACAGATCTTCATTCAGATTTAAAAAATTCAAAATGGTGGATCCAATATGTCGGTCGAGGTTTATAAAAATTAATCAAAACATATTGCATCCGCCATTTTGAAAAGTCCAAATTTGCAGAGCTGTGTTAGTAATTGGATAACGCATCTGCCATCCTATTGCTTCAGTGTTTCGTTAGTGTTCTTGAATAAACATCCATTTTGCGGTTTAGTTAAATTAAACGCACGTTGAGTTACTTTTCTTTACGTAAAATTCCTGGACCTTATCATCACTGGATTGTTTGTAGCTATCCATCCTTTTGAAGTAGCATCTGATGAAAACTTATGAATGTTGTCATTGAAATTCTTTAACATTATTGAATTGATGTTGACAAACCTTGCAACTTTTCTATCGTGGAACTAACAATCGGTTGCGTTCTAAGACTCACGTGTTTATACTACCATAGCGTTCGGAAAGCTATGATAGTAACAGTTCTTCTAGAAACATTTTCGAAAAAATGCCGCCCAGTTACACCGACAGACCATAATGTGCACCAAGCAGTCAATTTTTCAAAATGTATTGGCTTTCCTGTAATCACTTTTAAATTCTCCGGGTCCCATGGTTTCATATTCCAAGAAAATCCGTTTAAGAAATCAGAAATAAAGATTGTTACTGCAGCGTGCAATGAAAATATCTACGGGCTTTAATTAAAGTCGACACTATTCTGGAAAACTACGTAGAAATGACAAATTCGAACTATGTTTCGGGCCAAAAAGTTCCTGTCCTACACGGTCTGAAGTCTGCAATATTAACTGCAGATTAACCCATCTGGAGGGTATTTAAGACATTGGATTTATACTCAAGTGCATAAGGGTGCTGGAAAGAATAATTGAATAGAGACCATAAAAATATGTAGGAGATACAATTGGGAAGATTACTAGAGATTAGAACCTTATAGGCAGAATGAGAGACAGTGTGGGGAAATTAGCAAGAAGAAGGAAAAAATGGCACTCAATGAGCAAAGCTCCTCCAAAACTGTACATCTAATGCAACAATCCTATAAATTTTTGTTGGCGAAAGTTGGTAACCTCTTATTCTAAAATTGGCTCTTGCAGATGAATAACTTGCTTATCTGGAGAATCTTATTATTATAAATTAAACTCAAACAAAATGAAAAAGTTATAAGAAGATAGAGAAGTGACAATTTGTGATAGGACTGCATATTCCAAAAGAACGAAAAAAACCAGAAAACAAATTTAAAAGAATTTGAATGCTGGAAACTAGGAAAAAGTGTGTCTATGGCACTTGCTTTTGTTACTGCTGGAAAGTATTATGGAGCCGAATACGTAGTTCCAGAAATATGTGCCTATATGCCGTATACTGGATGATTGATCCAACGACTGAATATAAGTAAATGGAATACATACATAACTGGTTGTTACAACACTTTAATCAGTATTAATTTTGTACATGAGTGGCGGGACCTACAGTTTAAAGTCGACTCCGAACGGCAAATTTTTGAGAAGCTTTTCATGGCAATTTTATTTCCTCTCACAGTCTTTTGCCAGAAATCTGCTGAGAGGAAGTCGCCGAAGAAATATTTTTCATATTTTCGTTTTGATGTTTGACCTGGGGTTTGCTAACTGGGGTTTAGCCAACACACTACCTACTAGACTACGGCGACTACTAAATCAAATGCCGTTGCTGCTATAAGTAAATGGATTAGGATCCTCTGTCCTATTTCACTCTAAACTTGTAGGTCGTCGGAAGACTTACAATTAGAGTGTGCTTCTCACTCATCTGGCTTCGAAAAGGACATTTCGCCTTTTCGGGTAAATAAATACCATGAGTCTTAATGGGCGATCATACGGCGGAGATGATAACTATGATTTAGTGATCTGCAATTGTCAAAGCCGTAGATACATCCTAATCTTCCTGATGTCTGCTGAGTAAACACCTCTATGGCTGGCTAGCTCCACTTTTGTTGTAAAAGGTTTTAGGTCTTACTTAAGGTTGGTAATTCATGTTCTATTTTTCATTTATTCTGAAAGTAACTCATACACTCTGTTCTTTCGCTAAAGAGAGGAATTTCAAGCCAAACTTTTTATATTCTTTGTTGTGCACTTCTTGCTAGCTTAGTTCACTATGATTACCATGTTATATTCAAATTCATTTGAAATTACAACTCCTGCCGCTGGGAACATTTTCAAATAATTACTTTGAAAACCATTGGAAATAATGCGATAAAAATGAAATGAAATGAATGAAGGAATGAATGAATAAAAGAAAAAGTTTTTTTCTAATTTGTTAATTACTGTTGTTGCAAAATTACAAACATTTTAATAATGTTAATGTGTCTGCTGCTGTTAATACTGCTGCTACTGGTTATAAAAATCATAAAAATAAAATATAAAATAAATTAATTTCCTTTCCATTTTTATACCAACAAAAATCCTTCTTCGTAACAATAATGATTCATGGCCAACACCATAACCAAAACTACATGGCTGGCATAGGCCACTCTTTAGTATGGAGTTTACGTTATTTTTTATGATTTTTAAAATAATTTTTTTTATTTTTATTTCTTATTTTTTTTTTACATTTTATTTGTGTTTGGAATTCTTCTACTCTTTACAGAAATTTTAAGCGAAGCAATTTATTACAGACGTTGTTGAAATGTTATTGTGATTAAAGAAAATGTTGCTGAATGTTATTTCATAATGCTTCATTTGTTGGCTGTTGCTGGCTGTTGCTGCTACTGCCATAAAGGCAAAATATATAAAAATTGTTAAACAAGTAAAAAGGAATCATTTGTGAAAACAAAATCAGCCTTTAACCAACCGCATGGTAAACAAAATAGAAAAAAAAAATGAAAAAAAAAACAGAGAAATTAAAGAAGAAAAACGTTCAAACAATAAACTCCATTCATTCATTCATTCAGTCATTCATTGCTGTATTACAACCATTGCCATGCTCTTTTACTTCACTTGCAACATCAACACTACGTGTACGCGCCATATCAAATGAATGGCAAAAACTGCCAAGGTATGCATTGCCCGGTGCCAGAAATAATTGTAAATTCAAGTGGAAATGCAACGGTTATGAAATGAAATGGAATTTTTTTTGTTTTTATTTCTTGTACCCTGAACTCTAAAAATTATATGAAAACAACAAATATTGCTTTGAGAGAGTAGCAGCTTTTGCCATATCAAAAAAAGGCCATGCAGCATAAACTTAAAAGGGTACAAATTTTTAATTCTGTTGCATATACGTTGATGACACATGAATAGAATTGTTTGACTACGTCTGCTATATGGGGTTTTAAAATGATGTTTTTCCACACACAATTGCTAAATACCTGTACATAAAGAGTAAAAATTGCTGGAGAACACAAAAAAAAAGGAAAATGAAATGCAAAAACAGTTGAAATGTACAGCCTAGCTATGTATATATGTACATACGGACATATGTACTTCTATACATATATGTATGTATGGTATACAGATAAATGAGTAAATAAGCATCATCATTATCAACATGATTATCATTGTACGGTTTAAAGTCACTGCAAATTTTTGCTTATGAATAATTTCCGCTGTTTGCTTGGATTAAGGTGACCAGACTTTTTTTTTTTAGGAACATAGCAATTCATCTATGAGAAATTGTATTTCAATTTGATTTAATCCCATTACCTACCACAAAAGTTGGATGAGTACAAATGATATCTGAACCACAGAGTACTCTGTGATCTGCACCAGAGGTCAGCAATGAATCGTTTTTTCGCTACTCATAAGCACTCATGAAATTTTGAATATAAGTGAGTGAACAATATTGAAATTTAACTATGTACTCTGATTCATTCATACTCACTACAATGTTAATTTATAAGTACAGGTTGCAATGAGTATGAATACAACGTTGACATCAAACTCATACCATTCGAAATATGTTTAATTCATAAGCCTCTACTCATTTAGATTCATAACTTTAGAAAAATACTTATAAATGTTTCCAGGGACTCGAATCATTCATCAAAATTTACAGTCTTAGTTGTTGTTGTATTTACAATAAAAAGAAGACAGACACATGAGCAAAAAAGACAAACAGAGCAGCAAGCATAGCAAACACACAACCTTTTTAAGAGTATTTTAGTGTTCGTATGCGAATCATACTAATTTTGTGATTCGTCTATATGTTGAGTTATGGAGAATCGAAATCAATAACATCATACATGTTGTTAATTATGAATATGATGAGTACTTCAAATTTTGAATATGACTAGAGGTTCCATTATATTAAAATAAGAATGAATTCGTACAAGTATCAGAAATTATTAGAACGATTCGATTCTACTCATCTTTTTAATACTCATTGCTGATCTCTTATAGAAATTCTTCTATGAGAAATTGTATTTCAATTTCATTACCAATAGTTATGCACCAATAATCAATTATGGACCGATATCATTCACGTCAATTTCTCAGCTGACAATCGGGTACAGAAATCTGGCGCTGAAACCGTTTTTCCAGTTTTTTGATGGAAATGAGAAAACTGATAAACTTGTTGTTGAAGTCGCCGTAGTCTAGGCTTATTAGACGTGAGGCCACGGTTCACACCTCAGGTTTCAGACATTCCCAACAAATTGAAATATAAAACTCTGGCAAAAACTCTGAGAGCAAAATTAAATTTCCATGAAAAGTTATGCAAAAATCTGTCGTTCGGAGTCAACTTTAAACTGTAGGTTCCGCCACTCATGTATGGCAGGCAGAGGTGGCTGCCCATCTAAGAAAAATTTTTGGATGGACACACTTAGGCCGCGTTGGGCCCATTGTGCTACCACAATCATCCGTTATCCCCTAGTCTCGAAACCACTCGGAGCTCCTGATGAAGCGATTCAGGCTGCCAGTGTCAATCCTTGACAGTTCCTCCAGATCATTCATGTAGTAAGTACCCAAGTACTTCCTTCCCCTTTGGCAAAGAGCCGGGCATGTACCCAGCAGATGAGGGACAGACTCCCCTTCTTCCTCATATCTGCAGCTTCTGCAGAAGTCGTTAGCAAGGTGTCCAAGACTAATGCGCCTCACATGCCTACCCATAGTGCAATGCATCGTAATGACACCGACAACTACACTGAGCGCGCCTCTTTGGAGTTTAAGTAGACTCATTGTGCGCCCCTCATCCAGCCTTGGGCAGATTTTACGAGCCGTTCTACCCGTGTCCGAGGCCGCCCACCTGTCGTTGACGAAATCGACGATCGCATTATCAATTATGAGCTTGCAGGTCCTCATAGGTATGCCCAGATTCGAGAACTTATCGGAGAGTTCGATGGTCGTCACTCTTGTATAAAATTGTATAAAAATTGTATTTATTAAAATAGTCCTACGTAAGATATTCGATCCTGTAGAAGTTGGCGATGATTTCCTAATCCCAATAAACAATTAGCCGTATGAGCTCCTCATTGATTTGCATTAACATCCAGCGGCTGTGCTAATTCAGCCATGTTGTTTGGATAAAAGATAATGCTCCGGCGGGTCTTGTATATTCAGTGGCAATGCAAAGTAAAAAGATGTGAACAATGAAATAATATTTCGATTACATTTGGCCACCTTATGTGACCCCATTCGGTAAAATATTTTCAAAAATATTTTGATATCCTGTTCGTTTTCTTTTTTTCGTGCAGCATTGCTTCAGTTTCTTCAACATTTTTTTCTTCTTCCTTTGCTTACATTATTGCTGCTGTGGCTGTTGCTGTTATTGCTGTTGTTGATATTGCACTTGTTGTACACAAGTATTGTTGTATCCCTTACTTCTTTTTTTTTTATTTACACCTTTATTTATTTAACATTTCAATCTTTTGTACACCAATGAATTGGTTGCCATTGCTGCATGTTTCATTTCCTTCTTTTATTTTCATTTGTTAAACCCCAAACCCCAGCCAAAGGATGGAAAACACGAGTCCAGTTTTTTTGCTGGCATCGTTATTATGTTTTGTTGTTGTTATTGTTGTTGTATTTTAGCAATATTTCTTACTTGACTCGGTTTCAATTTAGCATTCTACAATGTCAATGCCTTTTATGCCTGAAAACACATTCCTTTGCATACTTTGAGGCGTTTTAGCCAGGACTCCTCTTTTTGTTTTTTTCGTACCAACAGATATATAGAATTTGTTGCCGTAGTGTAATACACCATTTCCTGATATCCTCTCTCATACTTGTATAAAATTTTTATTTAAATATTCATTCGGCTACGTGTCTTGCTATTTGTCTGTCTGTCTGCTGGGATATCAGTAGTTTGGCTTGATATGCAGGCAAATGCTGGTTTGTTTCGTTGTGCCGCTTATACAATCATAATGATTGCAATGCAGCCAATGCTGATAATGATGACGTTGCTGTTGCTGTTGCTGTAGATGTTGCTGGTAATATTTCATTGAAATTATTTGAATTGTTTATGCACTCCTCGCCTGCTGTAACTTTAGTGTCGATGACGATATCGTCATCCTGGCTCCTGGTACTTATTCGTTTTTTTGTATTATTGCCGTTGTTGTTGTTGTTGTTGTTGCTGGTACTATTTGCTTGTTATTTATAACTTTGTTTTCATTTTTATTATTTGTTTCTCTCCACCGCCATTTGTTGTTGTTTTTATTATTGCAGCAAAAAAACAAACGTTGCAAATAGCAAATACAGACTCATTTCAGTCTATTCGAAAAGCAACAAAAACAACAACAAAAACAAAAAAGAAGAAAATGTTTAAATAAAAGCGCCAACCATAAACAATATTATGAGCTGAGTAGTGGTAGTAGAGTGGAGACCCCAAACCCACTCACTTTGGGTTTTATACTCGTAAGTTGCATCGACATCATCAAGTTCATTCGGTATTTTTAAGTCGTGGCAAAGCGGCCTAAGGAGTCATTCACTGTGTAAATATGATAAAGACAACGACAACAAAAAAAGAATGAAAATGAAAAAGAAAGAAATGAGAAGAGCAGAATATTTCTGCTGTTTGTCAAGATAAATTGCCGAGTTTGCATAAAAATTGCAAGGATTATAAGGTAAACAAGCTGAAATGAAGTATTTAAAGATGCAACAGCAGAATCCGGAACCCGGAAGATTTGTGTTATTAAACTCATGCATATATATACATACATAAATACATACATATGATATTGAATCAAGCATTTTAATTAATAATGACTATTTGGTGGTTTTAAAAAAATGAAAATTCTGATTACAATACTCAAGGAGAAGAAAGGATTACATACTTAAGAGTCAGATATGAAAGGATTTAAAAATAAAAGCTTGCTTTATTGCCCTTAAGATTATATTTGCGCTCGTCTTGTATTGATAAGTCTTAAAGATATTTCAATAGTTCCATGGAGTTCAGAAATGAAAAGGAATTTAAAAATATTCCCTGTTATAAAGGAGATAATTGGTATGTGGATGTGTATGAAGGATTGTAAAGCTTTAACTCCAAACAAAAAATACATTTTTTTGGAAACATGGCATGTGCAATCAAAAAAAAAAAACCGAATACAAAAAAAAATTTAAATAAATTTGTGTTTAATTTTAATTGAAATTCTTCATTATTCGCACAATTCTCTGTGCCACTGTTCACAACTTAATGTAAACAACAACAATTGCTTTGTTTGTTATTCCTTTGTTTGCACCCTTTGCATAAACAATAACAATCACTAAGCAATTATACGACAGATCTTTGCAACGAACACGACAAATTTATTTACTCTCAGAGTTTTTGACAGAAATTTGCTGAGAGGAAGTCACCGAAGAAAGATTTCTTCATACTTCGTTGTGATAGAGATGTCTGATCTGGGTTTTGAACCAGAGATCAGCATTAAATCGTTTTTTCGCTATATAGTGAGTCAACAATATTGAAATTTAACTATGTACTCTGATTCATTCATACTCACTACAACGTTGATTTATAAGTACAGGTTGCATTAAGTATGAGTACAACGTTGACATCAAACTCATATCATTCGAAATATGTTTTATTCATAAACGTACTCATTTAGATTCATAACTTTAGAAAAGTACTTATAATACTTATAAATGATTCCGGGGACTCGAATCATTCATCAAAATTTACAGTCTTAGTTGTTGTTGTATGTACAAAAAAAAAAAAAAAGTAAACAGACAGAGCAGCAAGCAGTGCAAACACACAACCTTCTAGTAAGTATTTTAGTGTTCGTACGCGATTCATACTTATTTTGTGTAAATGTTGAGCTATGGAGAGTAGAAATCAATAAAATCATACATGTTGTTAATTATGAATATGATGAGTACTTCAAACTTTGAATATGAGTAGAGGGGTTCCATGATATTAAAATAAATATGAATGCATATATGTACCAGAAATGACGAGTATGATTCGATTCTACTTACCTTTTTGAATATTCATTGCTGATCTTTGGTTTGAACAGAGGCTACGACTATTTCATTTACAACATATTCGCACTTAATACAGTTTGATGGTGAGCCTAGAATTCTATGAATCGAGAATATTTGTTTCTCTCATTGATTTTCAATATGAAATCCTTAACCATTTAAATTTGTCTTTGTAAATAAAGATTTCTTAATAAAATACTTCATTTAATTCTGTTAATAATCCTTTTTGAATGCTTTAAATAACAAACGATAAAAGGATTTTTCTATTTAAAGCGGTTAGTTGGGTCAACATTCTTTACGAAAAACAAAAACAGAAGAAAAAAACTCTAGTCAAACAAAAATTGCAGACATTAAGCAAACAATTAATTAAAATAAATTATTGAAATATTTATTTAAATACATACACATACACGCACAACAACCACATGCTTTAATGCTAACATATAAAACAAAAATATTACATGAATTTCTATAAAATTTTATAAAAGCAAAGTAAACTTTCAAACAACCACACAATATCCTTGAAAATGTCTTTAAATTTTTTGATGTTTTTGTTTTCTTTTTGAGAGAAATCCTTTACAAATTAACACAGTTAATCCTGTATATAACGATGTTAAAAAAAAAACACATACACAAATGCAAATACATATCTAAAGAGTATTAAATTTAATAAAGAATAAATTCTACACATACAGGGACACATATCCCTCTATCTCTTGCATATTTATGATATTCTTGTCTTTATGGCAGCATAAAAATAACGTTGTCAGCTATGTAAACCGTCTATCTGTATCCTTTTTAAATGGATAAACTGTAAATTGCCACCGAAAAACGAAATATAGCGACAACGATAACACAAAGCTGCAGCAGCATCCTTAAAAGGTTTACATACCCCCACTAACTGCCTCCCCTAACCAAATATTCCCCAGGTGAAAATCATGCCAAACTTGTATTTATTTTTCAGCAGACATACTCACAAGACATCAACCAGCAACATTTTTCATTTATTTTTATGGCATTAAACAAAACAACAAAAAAAAATTAGTTTTTATCACACAACAAAAATACAAAGAAATCATGAAGAACCCAAAAAAGGAAAAACGAAAAAATAGCAGACAAACACGCGACTTTATGCCACATTTATCGTTCCATAGCATATTCCCTATTCCTAGCACCGAATAAGATACTTAAACCCAATCTAGCATACATATATACACATATGTATGCTAAGCACAACAGCAATAGAGCATTGTATGAAAGAGAAAAGAGAAAGAGAGAGAAAAAGGATACAAGTATTGTATAAATTGTTTAAAAAGGAACCATACAGATACAGATAAATACTTAACTGCATAGAAGGTAGAATAGAAGTCAAGGTTATCTATGATAGACTCTTTTAAATACAGACAGGAATGAAAAGGATCATCAGTTCATGCACAGGAGCCCGAGTAAAAAAAATGTTTTTAATGGAAAATCAATTGCCAGCATTTGTATTTAGAAATGAAACAAAATTTAAGCCCGAATAACTTACTTAGTATAGAGCACATACGTAGATGTATTTAAATTAGAATTTATTATGGTATACATTTAGGGATTTTTAAAAATTGTTGCAAATTTTTAGGGATAATTTGCAGATTTACTTTGAATAAATCTTAAGCTATACATCTTGCCTTCATAAGCTATATACCTACTTTGAAGACCCTCATAGTTTTAAGACACTTACACGTTTGTTGTTCTGTTCTCCAGATGCTTATTACAACATTACAACATGTAACTTAGCTCTTGAATATAAAGAATTTACATGCCGAGTTATCCATGTACATAAATACATACATAATTGGTTATTACAACCCTTCAGTCAGGATTACAACCTAGTTTCTCACGCCACTTATGTTGTGTAAGTTAATTTTATACATGCCGGGACCTAGAGTTTAAAATCAATTCTGAACGACAGATTTCTGAGAAACTCATTCATGGCAATTTTATTTTACTTGTAGAGTTTTTGCCGGAAACCTGCAGAGAGGAAGTCGCCAAAGACATATTTTTTCATATTTCGTTCAGTTGGAGATGCTTGACCTGGGGATTGAAACGAGGCCTCACGTCTAATAAGTCAATACACTACCTATTCAACTACGGTGAGTCTTGGCCTGAGAAATTCCATATAATTCTTCTCCTCTCTGAACAAACTTCATACCAGATTCATCAGCCATGGTGGTCGGCAGCTCAGGCATAGTGATGGAAAGGAGGCATCATTGTTTTATTCCAGGGTTTGCGTGAAATGATGATGGTTCGTATTAACACACCTACATTTACGTTAGGTTTCATTAATTAAATGTCTAAAAAACTTTTTATAACTACTGTTGAACATAAAATGCAATATTTTTGCAGCATTATGCATGGCAAAACGTTATCCCCTCTTTTGGAAAACTATTTGTCTTACTTGTATTACTTGTAACAGGCATTTGAGGTCACTAGAATTTTGTATCCCCAAACGAAAGAAATTTAATATTCATTGTTGGGAAACTAAACTGACTAGCTAAACTAACAAACAATTTTCAGCTTCATTAGGTACTTTGAAAAATTAAAAAAACAGAAACTCTCTTCTTCCTTAAATACTTAAAACAATATGTTCAATAAGCTGTGCACAACGGGGCATAAACTAAGTATTAAAAAAAGGGGGCCAATGGAACTGTTATTATATGTTACATTATCCTTAAAAATACAAAAAAGGAAAGAAATTCTTTACTTCTGCGTTTTTTTTTCAGTTTTTTAAAAAAATAAAAGAAAAAAAATTAAATTTCCATTTGACTTCTTCTATTTTTTAAAAGTAAGACAACAACAGCAACCGAGAAAGGCATTTAAAACTACAGCCAAGTTATACAGCCATACAGTAAATTTAATAAAGCAGAAAATGCAATTGTAAATGAGCGCCAAAGAAAGAATAGAATGAAAGAAGAAAATAAGCTAAAACTCAATCATGATTTCCAGTCAAAATATTTAAAGGGGAAGAACATGTAATACAACATCCTGAGAAAGTATCAGCAACTAGAACTACTTGCCACATTTTGCAATGTCATTCGCTAAGCCACCCTTAACACAATGCAACTGAACTGAACTGAAAGTATGAGTTTTGTAAAGCCCTAGTAATTGTAATGCTGCTAATTGCTGTGTGCTACACTTTACTTTACTTTGACGAATTTATGCTTCTTTGTGCCCCACATATTTGTCACAAAAATCGATTGAAAACAATTTTTTTCTGCTCATTTCTGTTTTAGTTTTTCTTTTTTGGAAATTTTCTTCTTTTTTGAGAACCAATTTCTCTGTAAGGGGGTGTCAGTTTATCGGAACACGTGTGTGCTCATGTTGAAATTATCCTTGAAATCTTAAGAGGTCACATGTATAGGCTTATCACTACGGCTGGCAATGCAATTTAAGGGTTTAAAGTGCTCACTCTTTTTGTTTTTAATTTTTTTCTAGAAAAAATTACTTTGAAGGTGTGAAAAAGTAAATTTTAGATGAAAGTGTACTGTGGTGCGACACTCGCATGAAATAAAAAGAAAAAGAATTCAGAGCATGAAAGCATTCGATGTTTATGTTTTCATTCTTTCTGGACTGACTTTGTTGTTCGCAATTTAAGGAACACAAATATATGAGTACCTTGGTATTCAAACAAGGCTTTTCTGCACCTTAATAGTCACATCACCGATCGAATTGTATTTCTTATTCATAAAGGAATCCAGGTGCCTTACTACTAAGATTTTGGTAGAGGTATGGCCTTAGTCTGTAGCTTATTGACTAGAAAATCTGAAAATCTTCAGAAAAAATTCTACAATAATTTTCTTCTTCGCATTTAGTCCATCTCAGTTCAATATTCAAAAACCTCTTTGCGGCAAATATCATTCACATAAATTAAATCCTCGAGTTGGACTGAGAACATACATACATAATCGGACATTGCAATCCTTCAGTCAGGATTACAACCTAGTTTTTCACACCACTTATGTTATGTGTGCTAATTGTATGCATTACTGCTGGGACCCACAGTCCATTCCGAATGACAGATTGTCTTGTCATGGCAATTTTTATTTATTTCTCAGAGGTTTTGTCGGCAATGGGAAGTTGCGAAATGTTTTCATATTTCGTTTTTGGTGGAGATATCTTACCGTGGCCTCACGTCCAACCTATTCGACTACAGCAACTCTTGGCCTGCGAATCTCCATATAATTCTTCTTCTCTTTGAACAAACTTCGTTTAAGAGCAGCCATGGTGGTCGGCAGCTCACGCATACTGATACACAAGGAAGCATCATTGTTTTACTCCAGCGGTTGTGTGAAATGACGATGATTTCTACGTATTATTTTCTGGGGTAATCTCCTTCTTTTCAATGCTTTCCACATCCTAGTTCGCCTAATTTTATTGAAGACTTTATTGAAATCTTTTGCTACTTTTGCATATGGATAGTATAGTAAAAGAGCACTGCTTAACTAGCCTACAACCTTCCTTGCTTCAACTTACTGTCCCTATTTTGATAAGTGGAATATGCTGTAAAGTATTAAATTTATGGTTGCTGTATAGGTGGCCTATTTAAATAAACAAAAACTGTTGGAAACATCAAAACCTCTTAGAGAATTTTTTTTAACAGAAATAATAAATATACAGTGAGTGACAAAAGAAACTGTACATTAAAAAATATACTGTTACGAAAATGAAAAAATCTAGATACTAGTGTTTTGCTTTTACATCATTTAACTTTAAAATTATAAACAAACGTTATAAAAACAAAAAACAATGAACACGTTTACAAATTATCGCATTGCGTAATATAACAACAAACACCAGCATAAAAAATGAAATGAACAAGTAAACAAAAATACAACAAGAAACACTACAAGAATAAATGTAAACAAAAAACATAAACAACAATAATGAAACAACGATGCTTACATTTATGGAGATCCTGAGAAGGCGAAGCCACGAACATTCGCCTTCAAGAACATTCATCAGACTGTTTACGTTGCCATATAAAAGGCAAGGCAAAGCGGGAAACGGAGTTAGTAAAAGTTCAGTCAGTCTTGTGTGAAGACGCGGTGTATTTGAAGAGAGTAATCGTGGTTTGAAGATCTCCGTTACAAAGATTTGTCGAACAATTGTCCAGTAATTGTTATTGTTTATGCAAAGAGTGTAAAAAGAGGAATAAAAAACGAAGCAATTGTTGTTGTTTACATCAAGTTGTGAACAGTGGCATACAGAATTGTGCGAACAATAAAGAATTTTAACCGTAGATCAAGCCTTAAAAAAACTTAATAATTCTAGCTTATGTATCACTTTTGATACATACTTGTAGTATATAGAATTGTAATGCTTATTGATAGATTTTGTTAAAAAATTTTAATTCTTTTAATAAAACTATTTATTTTCTATTAAATTTTATTATCACTTTTATGAAATTTGCTCCAAAATTTTTGACATGATGTACATTGGCATGGTTTTTTACATAAAAATCAAGCACTTCATGTCATGTGTTGGTTTTATTTCTTTCTAAATGTTAACAATTTGACGTCTAGCACCCTGCCTTGTGGCGATTTATAAGTTTCCAATTGCTTACATAGGACAGCTTATTGTCACTCGCATCAGTAACACTCTCAGTTGAGGGCTGGCTGAAACCTGATGGTAAACCATTCTTGTGATTCGTTAGAAATATTTGTTGTCAAGGTCATGTGAGGTAAAAAAGTTTCCTGTTGCAATAGAACATCGATTATGTCAATAACAATTTTCTCTCTTTGATTCCTCTCTGGTTTCCCGGATGCGGGTTTAACCAAATACTGCTGTAAGTAGTTGCTAAACACGTATTGTGTACTTGAATCCAAAACTGAGAATTCAACTTCGGTGGACCAAGAAATTTATAACGACCATCAAATTCAATTAGTTACTAATCTACAGCGACAAAATTAAATATGAGTTGAAAAGGTGATAAAACAAAACAAAAGGAAAGAAAACATAAGTCAATACCAAGCATTACTCCGTAAATCTCTTTATGAAATTTCAATTAAAATAGCTCGAGGTAATTTTCATTTTCCACAATAAAAATAAAAAGTTTTTGAATTCTGTCGCTAAAAAACTTTAATTTGAGATGAAAATATACCAAAAAGGAACATAAAAACATAAGCATCATTATTTAAATATATTTTCTTTAATTTTCTTAACTTTTAGGCGAGTAAAAAATTCAATTTTTAAAAATCTTAAAAAAGGATATATGGGCTGCTCTGAAAGTATGATAGCTAATACCAAACTATTTATATAGTATTATTTCTTACATAAAACTACAAGTTATGTGATAAAAGTTTTATGAAAATGGTTAAAATTTTTTAACAAAAAATTAAGATAAATACATATATTTTTTTTTTAGAAAAAAAATCCTTTTCATTCGAATTTCAAAAAAAGGCTTTAAGCATGATTATTAAAGGGTGTAAGATTTTCAGCTCATTGTACGAAAAGGCGTAATAGGTGTAAATATATCACTATCAAAGCGAATGATTCTGTTATCTCATACGTATGTAGTTGATCGAAATATTAGCACCTATAATAAAACATGGGACGAAACACATTTTTCTAATGTTTGTCTGTCTCGTGAGATAAATATGAGAAGAGCAGTAAGAAAGACTCTACAAGATTTCAGGAAACAGCTACTAGCAATCTGCGTGAAAATTGGTAATATTTTTTCATTCCAAGTGGTACCATCTTTGGCGATAAACATCCTGTTGTCATGTTTGTTGCTGCCAACACTTTCTTCAGTTCATAAGACGAGCTTCTATTTTCCTCTTCTCCAAAGTCTTTAGCAGCAGGAATATTACATATATAATTAATATATAATCGGTCATTACAACCTTTCGTTATAAATTGGAAATGTCTGACCTGAGGTTTGAACCTTGGGTCTGACGTCTAATTTTCGAGCACTCTCCTTAAGTGGTAAAAGTTGAGTTCGGTGATTGTTAGAATTTTATCTTTAGTGTACAGATTCTTTTGATGGTCACTGTATGCTTAAAAATATGCTTGTATTTTTGTTTTTGTTTAAAAAAAACCTTTTAAAAGGAAGTCAAAGGTTAGAAAAACATGAAGATTTTCGAAATATGAAACGTATTTGACAGGATAAAATTTCCATGACATTTGAATATATTTCTGTTGTTTTTAATGTCAACTTATTACAGGGGCAATGGGTAAGAAATGATTTGTATTGAAAATACATAAAAATCAATTAAACAGGATATCTTTACAAAAAACAAGAGAGATGGAGAGGCTCACATGGTCCATTGAGTATAATTTAAGAGTAAAAAGAAGAAAAACCATGCCGCTATTATATTAACAACATGCTTAAGCAATTAGCTGAAGAATTCCTTAACACATGTGTTAATTTTAACAGCCTGTTCTCTAAATAAGATTCCATATGACACAGAGAAAATTTTCTCACACAGGTTTTCTTTAAAATAGATTTAAAAGTGATTGAAAATCAAGTGAATCTCATAGAGAATATGGCAATGCATTTACTTTTCGAAAGTATGTTGAGAAATCGTGCATAACCTGCTTACCTTACGTTTTAAGGATATGCTTGGCATAACGCTGGCTATAAAATATTAACACACACACATCCTTAAAATGCGAATGAGAAGGCAACTTTCCTTCCATTCCTTACTTGTGATGGTGGGTGGGGGTATGTTGTAATAATATTTTACATCATCTTGTAGTCTGTCTATATTAAAATTGATGTGAATCAAGGGAATCTATGAAATCTAACTCAAATGAAAGATGAGAGCAAAAAACCAAGCATTCAGTAGTATCACATGTTCAAAATGATAGCTTTTGTGAAAAAGTCATTTTAAAGTTAAAAGTATTGCAAGAAGTCTTATAAACAGAAGGCAGTGGAGAGACAGAGAGAGGGAGCAACGTACAATATATGTTATCCTGGTTACTTTAGATTTTTTATAAGAAAACAAAACGTGCGTATAAAATGACATGACAAAAATATGCTTCAAAAAAGGTTTTACTTGTAGCTTTCATACAAAAAAAAAAAAATAAAAAAAACTTCAAGAAAGTATAAAAAAGCATGATATGGTGTGACGATATCAAGCAACAACATCCTTGACTTGACTGCCTTCAAAACCAATGTATTAATGATATGGATATCATGCCATACAAGATCTAATGGTATGAGCTTTATAAGTCTCGTATTGAGTTGAAAATTTCTTTCAACTACAATTCAATACCACCACAAGTGCTTTTTTTCTTCTTCCTAACTCCCTCATCTTAAATGCTTTGTAAGGGGGGCTAAAAAGGGTTGATTTTTTTTCGTTTCTTAAGGGAGTTGATTGTAGTAGATTGTCGTTTAGTATTAATGTGTTTTTTAAACAAATATTAGTTTTACATCGTTAATATTATATGGCAAACAGCTCAAATATATTTACACATTAAACTTGTATTGTAAGATGATGCTTAAAAAATTTATAAGGATTTTTCCACCATTCGCTATAGATGCTGAAAAAGGGATTGGTAAACCTTATTAAACAATAATATCCACAGTATATGAAAATATTAAATATTTTATGCCTAAAAGTAGGCTTCAAATTATAATGAAATGAGTACATGTAAAGTATGCAATGTATTGGAAAGTTTTTTACTATAAAATTAAAAAAACTTCATGAAATATATGACTAACAAGTTTTATTTGATAAGAAATTTGTAAAATTTTTCATATGAGTCCACTCTGAGTAAAAACTATATTTTTTTGTTAGATTTTTTATTCTGACAAAAGGTTTGGACAATGAAGAAATTGATAACAAATAATCCTTTTAAAAACTTTGCAGTACTAAAAATTTTATTGTTCCTCTTAATATCGACCTGAATTTCATGATAACGGGACTCTGGCTGGCATAATCATTTTTACCTTAACATAAGGCTCGTATGAAATCATATTAAGAGCAACAATTTAGCTGAGTGACACAGGAGATGAGTTGGAACTATTTGCCCAACAATTCGGCAGACCTTGTGCTACTCATTTACTCCTCAATTGCTGCGTAGGCATATACGTAGTCCTCTCTTGCCTCTTACCCATATAAGCTAGTTTCTGGTTTTAATCCAACCTTGCTGTAAATCTGTGGTATTCGGAGTCTTTCACTTTTAGGGCAATGGCTGCAAATGAAATGGTAAAGTTAATGCAGGAGTTTACTGCAAGCAATTTAATATTTGTATGTCATGTTAGCTTTAAGATTATGAAAGTGCTGTTCATGCTGAAGTCTTCGAATGGAAACATAATATTCTGTTCGGATAACTATGTAGATGAGCTAAAAGAAGCATTCGGGGCTTAGACTCCAATAGTTCCCATTGTTCTTTAATATTGTTACGTAGATTGCAAATAAAATAAAAATAAATTTGTGTTTAGTTTTAATTAATTTTTTTTTGCTATTCGCATAATTATTTTTGCCAGTGTTCACAACTTGATGTAAACAACAACAATTGCTTTGTTTGTTATTTCTCTTTACACTCTTTTGCATAAACAATAACAATTACTAGTCACTCGATAGATTTTTGTAACGGAGATCTTCAAACGACGATTACTCTCTTCAAACGCACCGCGTCTTCACACAAGACTGACTGAACTTTTACTAACTCACTCGTCTGCTTTGCGTTTCCTTTTATATGGCAGGATAAACAGTCTGATGAATGTTCCTGAAGGCTAACGTTCATGACTTCTCGAAATATCTATAATCGTTGAATGCGTTTATTATTGTATTGTTGTTAGTATATTTTTGTTTACTTATTTACCATTTTTTATGCTGGTGTTTGTTGTTATCAGAGGTCAGCAATAAATCGCTTTTTCGCTACTCATATGTACTTATGAAATTGTGAGTATGAGGGAGTCAACAGTATTCAAATCCAACTACTTTGATTCATTCGTACTCAGTACAACATTGATTTATAAGTACAAGTTGCAATGAATATGCGTACAAAGTCCACATCAAACTCATACCATTCGAAATGTGTTTGATTCGTAAGCCCATACTCATTTAGATTCATAACTTTAGAAAAGTACTTATAATACTTATAAATGATTCGAGTGATTCTAATCATTCAACAAAATTTGCAGTCTTAGTTGTTTTTGCATTTACAAAGAAAGAAAAAGACTCATAAACAAAAAAGACAAAGACAGCAAGCGGAGCAAACACACAACCTTCTTGTGAGTATTATAGTACCCGAATCATACTTATTTTGTGATTCATGGAGAGTCGAAATTAATAACATCATGCGTATTGTTAAGTATGAGTACCGTGAGTATTTCAAACTTTGAATATCAGTAGTATGAGTATGACATTAAAATAGGTATGAATGCGTATAAGTATCAGAAATTATAAGTATGATTCGAATCTACTCATCGTCTTGAATACTCATTGCTGACCTTTGGTTGTTATATTACGCAGTGCGATAATTTGTAAACAAGTTCATTGTTTTGTCTTTGTAGCTTTTGTTTATAATTTTAATGTTAAGCGACGTAAAAGCAAAACATCAGTATCTAGATTTTTCCATTTTCGTAGCAATATATATAGATTATGTTGATTGCCTGTGCTTGAATGTTTTGGCTGCATGCCATCGTGTACGCATGATATTGTTATGCGTATAAACTAATCTGGAATGGATATTTGATTGTTAATACCAGTAAATGAATGAATAGTTTCCCTTTTTAGCAATTTGTATAATTTAGCAATGGGGCTACATATTTCAGATAACCTTAAAGCGTTTTTGAATCTAATTTTTTAAAATTTTATAACACGCTTAATGAATTTATTTGTAAAAGATATTTTAAAAATTACCCTCTTAATAGTACATAATCAAAAATTAGTCATATCTCCCAAAAAAAAAAAAACAAAGAAAAAAACTATTATTAAACGGATATTAGAGCCCTACAAAACGCTGTCTTTATATGCAAATTTGACATGCAAAAAAAAATTTATAGAAAAACTTAAACACGATTTGATTTATAACACTTTTGTTAACAAAATACTCGTATAACCTCTAACTACCCGAAAATACTATACCAGATTGACTATAATTTGCATATATGTTTTAACGCCCCTCTATAACCATATCAGTGTAGCAAATGAAATGCAATAAACTCGATAGAAACCGGAATAAAACCAGAATAGCAGAAACAGCTGAAACAGTAATGCTAACACTAACAGTCACAGTAACAAATTGCCATTATCACACATAAAAAAACAAAAAAAAACACAAAAAGAAAGAGAAAACAAGCGTACAAATTGAGTAAAAATCGTATAAAAAGTATAAAAATTTGACATGTATCTCTCACTCTTGTTCAAAAAAATCCAAAAAAAAAGCAATAGAACTTTATTCCCCCTCGCATATTATCCTTGATATTCTAATATTGCATATAAATGCGAACAAATAAAGGCAAACCCCTTTTTATATGCAGCAATTTTTTTTCTTCTTCGTTTTTTTGTATCTGGTACTGGGGGGTGTTTGTGAACATAAAACAACATGATATACGATTATTTATTTTCACATTTTTTTCTCTCTCTTTATTCTGTTTCTTCTTCTTCTTTTTTTTCCTATATTTTTCTTATTTTTAGGGGACTTCACATATGGTAATTTAGAATAAAAAAGTGAATTTTTATAAAAAAAAAGAAAAAACGAATCTAAAAAATAACCCGTAGAAAAAAATGTCTTAATTTGCACAACATTAACTTGCATTTTTCATTTTTATACGCTTTGACTACAACGTCAACATTAACAAAAAGAAAACAACTTTAAAAAATATGTAACCTTATAAAGAAGACCCTTTTCCTTTCGCTTAAAATAAATTGCATGCTTGACAATGACTTTTTTCACACATATGTACGACTACAACACACGCCTGCCTTTTACAATACGACATTTGTAAAAATATCTCCCCATAGGGCCTAAATGTATGCTATAAATAATTTCCATACATATTATATGATTTCTGTTTTTAGTGCTGTGTGGGCCGTGTGTACGTGGCATAGTCTAACGAGTTAAGGGATATCGTGTAAGGTCATTGAGAATGAGAGTTATGATGTGTAATTAGAATTGAATTTTTAATAAATATTTATGAATTTTTTATTTTTATTTCTATATTTGCTAGATTAAAGTTTTATAGCATAATTTTAGGGTAATAAAAATGAAATTGTGATAAGATTTTTTAAATTTGATAAGATGTAAATTATTAAATGAAATATGTATCGTTTACCTGATGTTCAAAAATAAATAAAAAATATTCTGTAGAAATCAGAAGAAATAGAAAATATTAACAATGTTGCGCCCTAAAGTAGACTTCTTTTAATTTTTTCTTTATTAAGGGTAATCCATTTTTGGGCTTCAAAAGTAAAGTTAAATAAAATGAATGTAATGTTCTGGTTTAAATGAAATGTTATTGTACTTAGAACTTGCAATTATGTCTGATAAACGAGGTTACTTACACTGCCTCTGACCAATTCTCTGATCCCTAAATACGACAAATTCATATACTGAGTTAGCCAAGTGAGAAACAAGGTTAATTACTTACTTACTTTACTTAATTGGCCATAACAACCCGATTAACGGATTTCGGCCTGCCGCAACAACGTATACAAGGTCGTCCTCTTCGCCGACTTCCGCAGATCCCCGCATCAAATACCCGTCTCGCTGAAGCATCTTCCTCCATTCGAACGGCATAGCCGAGCCAGCGAAGCAGCTGGATATTAATATGCTGCACAACGTCTATGTCGTTGAGGAGCTCATACAGCTCATTGTTGGATCGAACTCGTACTGGACTCTTACGCAGTACTTTACTCTCGAACACTCTCAAGGCTGCTGAATCAGTACTTAATAGGGTCCGTGCCTCTGCGCCATAAAGAAGCACGGGTAGGATGAGCGTCCTGTAGAGTATTAGTTTTGTCGTATGATAGAGGTCTATGCTACTCAATTGCCTATGGAGACCATAGTAGCACCTGTTGGCAAGAGTGATCCTGCGCTTGATCTCCAGACTGATATCATTTTTGATGCCAAGCCGGAGCCAAGATAAATAAATTCCTTGACTGTATCAAAAGTATAGTTATCGGCCGTAATCTGAGAATCAATACGCCGCACGTCTCTACTTGTGGACAACATATACTTTGTTTTACCCTCATATACTTTCAAACCCATCTTAGTATACTCCCGTTAAATAGCACTAAAGGCAGCAGGAACATTTCGCTTGGTACGCCCAATGATGTCAATGTCGTCAGCGTACGCAAGCAACTGGACACTTTTTTGAAACATAGTGCCATTGCGATGCACCGCCTTTCACAGAATACTCTCCATGACGAAGTTGAAGAGGTCGCATGATAAGGGGTGGCCTTGTCTGAAATGTCGCACGGCATCAAAAGGTTCGAAGAGGTCCATTCCTATCTTGACGGCGCTGCAGGAATTGCTCAACGTCATTCTGCATAGCCTATCAGCTTCGCAGGTATACCGAGCTCAGACATTGTGGCAAAAACACGATCCCTTATGGGGCTATCGAAGGCAGCCGTATACTCGACAAAAAGATGGTGTGCATCGACTTGTTTTTCGTGGGTCTTTTCCAGGATTTGGCGTGGTGTGAAGATCTGATCGATGGTGGACTTGCCAGGTCTGAAGCCGCACTGCTAAGGTCCAATCAGTGTTTTGACGAGTGGCTTAAGTCGTTCACACAATACGCCTGTAAGAATCTTATATGCGATAGGGAGAAGGCTTATACCCCTGTAGTTAACAAGGTTAATTGTTGAACAAAATTGTTGTTGAAAAATTAGCTTTAAGTGCCTATTGTTTTAGGACTTAATCGACATATCTACGAAGTTGTGAATTATCAGTCGGCTTTAATAAGTGCCTGAGTTAGGCACTATTTGGATATGAGTGTTATAATGAACCGTAATATAGACCCTGAAAAGGCGGTGAATTGAATAATTCTTCTTATCTGCCACAATTTCTCTAACAACAAATTTCTTCGACAAGTTTGATGGAATTTGGTCAGTCCAGAGGCAGCGCTTATCTGTAGCGACAAACAGGCGGCTCAAGAGAGCTTCGGTATCAAAGCCAAGTGTCAAACGTACCTACCAATGTTGTTGTCCTGTAGGTGTATTGGTGTTATGTCGTGCAACTCATGTATAAAAATTAGCACACATAACATAAGTGGCGTGAGAAGCTAGGTCGCAATCCTGACTTATGTATGTAACTAATGAAACTTTGTTCGGGTGGTTAAGACGTGCCAACAACTGATGATAATGTTGAAGTAGACAGAAAATAATGTCAGTGTATTGTCGAACTATTAATAATCGCAACCAAAATTCAATAACCACGACTAATGGCTTAGAACAGTGAAGAGCGTAAGGACGGAACTGAGAGCCAGAAATTTTTTTTTTTGGGACACACAAGTTTTGAATTTCAGTTCTTTTAAATATAAACCAATTAAACATAATTTTTTAAGGTGTTAATTGCTTAAAAGAGATTACAAAACAAAGATTAAGATTTTCACACAAACCCATGTACGGGCTTACTCGACCATACAAAATAATTTGACTTGTGCCACCCTCTGTCAGGGAATTTCTTTTAATTTGTTAAAAAATCCTTTTAAAAATCCTTTTATCTCCATGTAGATGTATGTATGTTCGAATGTAGGAATGATTATTTGTTGCATTTAATAAGTCTATTGTGTGTTTCTCCTTAAGTACAAATGCGTACGCATGCAATTTATAGAATAAAAAGGGGGCCATAATGCGTAAGTATACTTTTGTTTGGCATTGTTCGTTAACGTACATGGTAAACGGGGGAGAATGCTGGTTGTAACAGCAGTAAAGGTAACCTGCTGAGCAGGCTATTGTAGTAAGCAGTTGCCTGCATACGTACGGAAAGTGTGTGTACAAGTGCAATTGTTCCTACAAACTTTTTTTTAATTTTTTCTTTTTTTTTGAAGATATTAAATGAGTATATAGGCCAGGGTATTTAAAAGTTTTTATTGTCTTATGCCTGGCATGCAGGCAGGCAAGAAAAATCAGAAATAATCATAATAATCATTTGCTTTTCTTGTTCTTCTTTTCTTCTTCTGCTTCTCTTATTTTATATTTAAAATGCACAAATATTTACAACTACAAATAAAACAACAACAACCCCTTATTTAAGGTTGTTGCAGAAACAAAACTCCAATCATGTTTGAAAAGGTATTGGTTAACAGTAAGGGAGATTTAATTAAAAGCATACAAAAATACTGTTACGAATATTAAAAATCTAGAGACTGGTGTTTGGCTTTTACATCGCTTAACATTAAAATTATAAACGAAAGCTACAAAAACAAAACAATGCAGTAAACAAACCTGTTTACAAATTATCGTACTGCCTAATATAACAACAAACACCAGCATAAAAAAATATTGTAAACAAGTAAACAAAAATACAACAACAAAACTACAAGTATAAGTGTAAACAACAATTTAAAATTTATAGAGATTTCGATAAGTCGAAGTCATGAAAATTAACTTACTTACTTAATTGGCCATAACAACCCGTTTAACGGATTTCGGCCTGCAGCAACACATCCTTCCAGACGCCTCTGCTTCATGAGCGCCTACGCCAGTTGGTCACACCAATCGATGGCAGGGCTTCCTCGATTAGGTCCTTCCAACGGATGTAAGGTCATCCTCTTCGCCGACTGCCGCAGGTTCCCGCATCAAATACCTGAAATGACCGAGCCAGCGCAGCAGCTGGATATTAATACGCTGTACAACGACTATGGCGTTTATGAGCTCATACAGCTCACTGTTGGGTCGGATACGAAAATCATCGCCAACTCGTACTGGACCGAAGATATTGCGTAGTACTCGAACACTCCCAAGGCCTCTGCACCTGTACTTAATAGGGTCCAAGCCTCTGCGCCAAAAAGAAGCACGGGTAGGATGGGTGTCTTGTAAAGTGTTAGTTTTGTCGCACGAGAGAGGTCTCTGCTACTCAATTGCCTATTGAGACTATAGTAGCATCTGTTGGCTGGAGTAATCCTGCGCTTGATCTCCAGACTGACATCATTTCTGGTGGTAACAGCGGAGCCAAGATAGATGAATTCCTTGACCGTATCAAAAGTATAGTTATCGGCCGTAATCTGAGAATTAAAACGCCGCGCGTCTCTACTTGTCGATAACATATACTTTGTTTTGCCCTCATTAATTCCCAGACCCATCTTACTAGACTCCCGTTCAATAGCATTAAAGGCAGCAGGACTGTTTTAAAGGCATCAGACTGTTTACTTTGCCATATAAAAGGTAAGGTAAAGCAGGCGACGGATTTAGTGAAGTTCAATCAGTCTTGTGTGAAGATGCGGTATATTTGAAGAGAGTAATCGAGATCTCCGTTACAAGGATCTGTCGAATAATTGTCTAGTAATTGTTATTGTTTATGCGGTGTAAACAGAGGAATAACACACAAAGTAATTGTTGTTGTTTACATTAAGTTGTGAACAGTGGCACACAGAATTGTGCAAATAATAAAGAATTTTAATTAAAACTAAACACAAATTTATTTTTATTTTTAGTTGCATTCTACGAGCTCATATTTTAAATGTTTTTAAAATACATTCTCTTTCTTTGGTGAATAATGAAATATTGCTCTTAAACTAATCTTCCTGAGTGTGTGTGTGCAGAGTATAAAGAAATAAGAAACGTGCCTTCTGTGTGTTGCTTACAATTTAGTTGGTATTGGATTAAGATTTACAAAGATTGCTGTTGTTGTGAGAGCAAGACAAGGCTCATTATTTTAAAGCATTGACTTGGTTATAGAAAACCATTGTTAAACAACAAAGACAACAATAGGCAAAAAAGGAGGAATTATTTGAACAAGTGCGTTTTGCTGTGATAACATCAGGCTTAAATTGCAATGCGGGCCTCATACTACAAGGCAAACAACAAAACTGAATTGTTGTACAGTCAACAACATTTTGCTCATTAACATCGTCATCGTCATCATCATTCTTAAAGTCCTTGTTTAATAGTGAATCACCCCTTTTTTCGGGCAAAGCTTGCACAGAAGCCTTCTTTATTTTTTTCTGCCGTTTACTAATAACTAAACACACACACACTCGCTTGCACTATACCTCCTTAATAGCATGTACTATATTTGTGTGGGGCCATAAGGATACAGGGGATGATTTTTTTCCTTTCATTTTTATGTTTTAAAGGATGTTCATATGAAAACGATCGATCTTATTTGTGTTGTGCTCTACTTTATAACAACCGCCTTTAAGACAATTATTTTTAGTTTTATTTGCACATGGCCCTGGCTTTAGAGTATTGTTTAATTGAAAACCGATTTGGTATTCCATTTCGAGAAAAAAAAGCTTGAAATTCCTTAAATACTAAGCAAATATTAATGATTTAAGCAGAAAATCGCTTTCAGTTTTTTTGCTTATTCTCGTGTGTGTTTATTCAAAAGGGGAATTGAACACAATAAAAGTATGTAGGAAAGAAGGAAAGAAAGGGTTCATGCAGTTTTACATACGTACTCGTACATATATACATATGGCTTGATATTAAATTGTCGATAAGATGTTTAATGTTATTTAAATGACATTCTGTTGTTATGGATGATGCTAAGGCTGATGCTGATACTGATGCTGATGATGGTAATGTCGATGACATTGTCAATGATGGTACAGATTATAAGGATGATGCGTGTCATTCAAATTGACGCCATGTTGTCAAGTAGTAAAATATTTTGAAATTCTAGATGGCCAAAAAAATGTAAACCAAAAACAACAAAAGAAAGCAGATTAATTGATATGAAATGTTGTTATAAAATATTGAAATAAGGGTCCATGCAATAGGAACACAGACTTGAAATTGGCAGGTATGCACAATCAAACGGACGATTCTAATACAAAAATAGAAAAAATTTTATTGTTTTTCTTGGCATGGAAACCTTGGAATTTTTATTCTTTAAAAGTCTCATGCGGCATAGTGGTCAGTATCAGAGATCCGCAATGAGTATTCAAAAAGATGAGTAGAATCGAATCATACTCATAATTTTTGATACTTATAAGCATTCATACATATTTTAATATCTTGTAACCTCCACTCATATTCAAAGTTTAAAGTACTCGTCATATTCATACTTGACAACGCGTAAGATCTTGTTGATTTCATCTCTCCATAATTCAACATTTACAAGAATCACAAAATAAGTATGAATCGCGTACGAACACTAAAATATTCACTAGAAGTTTGGGTGTTTGGTCTGCTTGCTGCTCTGTCTTTTTTGCTTATGTGTCTTTTATCTTTTCTTGTAAATACAACAACAACTAACACTGTAAATTTTGATGAATGATTTAAGTCCCTGGAATCATTTATAAGTATTATAAGTATTTTTCTAAAGTTATGAATCTAAATGAGTATGAGCTTATGAATCAAACATATTTCGAATGGTATGAGTTTGATGTCAACGTTGTAAGCATACTCATTGCAGCCTGTACTTATAAATCAAGTGAGTGTAGTGAGTATGAATGAATCAGAGTACATAGTTAAATTTCAATATTGTTGACTCACTTATATTTAAAATTTCATGAGTGCTTATGAGTAGCAAAAAAACGATTCATTGCTGATCTCTGGTCAGTATCATGGCTGCTCGCTTCTTCTCAGATGCTGACAAACTGCATTTATGGCCACTAAAATTAAGACGATCACAACATCTATTTTCCTTTAATTTTCTTTGAAAGTTGGTCATTGCCATTAAGGAATTGAGATTGACTATTGCGTTGGTTTTGGTAAGTTGCCATAGTCTAGTAGGTAAACGTAAGGCCACGGTTCAAACCTCCGGACAGACATCTCGAACAAACGATTGCCAGCAGAAGTCTGGCAACAACTAACAACTCTGAGAGTAAATAAAATTGTCATGTAAAGTTTCTCTGCCATTCGAAGTCGACTTTAAACTGTAGGTCCAGCCGCCTGTGGATAAAATTAACACACACAACATAAGCTTTTAGCCGCCTTAGTTCGGTTGTCTGCCCTTCGTTAATAAGTAGATGTGGTCAAATGAGCTTCATATGACCAATTCTTTGCGCTTTATCCTAGGGACTCCATTTAGTAGGTGCTCTGGCAGTGCTACCCTAAGGCCAACGCAGCGTATACCCAATCTAGCGTTAGTTTAGGTTAAGTATCTCGAGATGAAGTCGCTGTAGTCTAGTAGGTAGTGTGTTGGCTTATTAGACGTGTGGCCACGGTTCAATTCCCATGTCAGACATCTCCAACTAAGCGAAATATAAAAAAATATTTCTTCAGTGACTTTTTCTCAGCAGATTTCGGATAAAAACTCTGAGGGTAAATAAAGTTTCCATGAATATTTTTTCAAAAATATGTCGTACGGAGTCCTGCCTTTCATGTATAAAATTAACACACGCAACATAAGTGGTGTGAGAAACTAGGTTGTAGTCCTGACTAAAGGGTTGTACTGACCAATTATATACTATATGTATGTATATATGTATGTATGTGTTGAGTTGGTTTTACCTTCGCTACTTCATTTTTGCATTGACTTTTCTCTTCGGCTTCGTTTTTGCCATGGTTTTTCTTGTGGGTATAGTTTGTCTTAAGGAGGGTAGTAGTTGTCATCTTCTGCTGGAAATCTATTGCAAGGAAATGTGGTTTACATCTGAAAATTACTACCGCTGTAGTTCGTTTAGGTGGCTCTATAAGTCTGTTTGTCCTTAGATCCTTTAAAAACAGAACTAAAGGACTCCATACAAAATGAACAGAAAACCGCTGAAGAGCCTTTAATAAATGAACTGCAAAACTCTTCACCATATGAACTGAAGACCGCTAAAGAGCTTTGAAAAGCTGAACTGCAGAACTCTTCACCATATGAACTGACGAGCGCTAAAGAGCCTTGAAAAGCTGAACTGAAGAACTCCTTACCATATGAACTGAAGACCGCTAAAGAGCCTTGAAAAGCTGAACTGAAGAACTCCTTACCACATGAACTGAAGACCGCTAAAGAGCCTTTAAAAACTGAACTGAAAAACTCCTTACCATATGAACTGCAGACCGCTGAAGAGCCTTTAAAAAGTGGACTGAAGAGCTCTACAGTATAGGAACTGAAGACTACTAAAGAGCCTTTAAAAACTGAACTGCAAAACTCTTTACCATACAAACTGAAGACCGCTTAAGAGCCTTTAAAACCTGAACTGATGAACTCTTCATCATATGAACTGAAGACCGCTAAAATGTACTGTAAGTGTAGACTTACAAATGATTTACAGTGAAACTGCTTTAACAAGACTACGAGATTCGATATGATTTTCAATTAAAACACCTTCCAAAACATTCTAAAGCAACAGACGCAACAGGCAAAATACTTTCAATAATTTATTGGACAACAATCACCGCCTCTTAAATGAAGTAAACATTTTTAAACATGATTTTTAAAAGTAAAAATATTTGAAAAATATTTGAAAAAAATCCTAATAAAAACAATTAAAAAATATTTGAAAATTTTCTTTTTTACAATGCGCCACATAAGTTTCCACCCCTTTTGAAAAAATTTTTGGAATTGATGACTGAATGAATGACTGCCTTAAGCCTTTAATTTTACACCACTTTAATAACATTGTCAGTGTCATTTGTAACACACACGTTGAATTATCGTTCAGAAAAACAAGATAATTTTTTTTAATTTCCAAATATGACATTAGAATTCGGAACCCAGAAAAAAAAACAGTTTTTTTTTTAACTCATATTACAGAGACGCCATTATTCTCACCCCTGGTTGTCTGAAAAAAATTTGGTTGGGTTTTCTCATTCTTCTTCCTTCCATTGCGGGTTTTCGATTATTTAGACTGTGAGCTTGACACAATTGAGCCAACACTTGCAAGTGACACTATCGCCGCCAACAAATCGATAGCAATGTCGATGACGATGATAATGACGATAATGACGGTGATGATGATGACAATGACTATGATGAATACATTGATGATTGTTCTCCCGCTGTCATAGTTATTTGATAGAAGGACGAGAATGCCAAAGTTAAATGGAATTTTAATAAAAAGCAGAGGTTTGAAAGAAAGCAAACTTTTAAAAAATGAAAGAAATACTAAAAGTTCTAAAAAAATCATGCTAAGTAAAGTTTAAAACTCTCTCTTGATTTAAGTTATGATTTATGTCTACAACATGTTATTTATTTAATGTTTTAATTCCTTTAAATGCCTGCCAAAGGAGTAAAAACTGCGATTTAATTTTTAAAAATTAAAATGAACAAAAATATTGCCATTCAATTTCTATTTTTCTATTCAGCTTTGGTGTTGTTGTTCTTTTAATTTTTCTTCTTTTTGACATGCATTTGACATTGACAGATCGCAAAACGAATTGGCCGCAATAGGTTGCTCATTCAAAACGTTCAGTCATTTGTGAAAAAAAAGGAATCCACACCCAACCATATAAAAAAAAATGTAGACAAATACAAACGTATAGAAAAACATGGCTTTTCAAAAAATTCCCAAAAAAACAAATTTGTTTAAAGAGCATGAGAGAAAAAAAATTAAATGACGAGATTATTTTGTCCTGCGATAAAGGAAAGGATAATCGCTATCGCTAGTTGTGTGAGGTAATGTTGGTGGTGGTAACTTTTTAAAAAAAATATTTTATTTGAAATTGTTTAAAACCAAATATGATGAGTATAGGAAAAATCCTTTTGTTATCTGGAAAATTTCACAGTCATGTACATTTGCCTTTATGAGCCTGTACCATACATCGATGTGTACAAACACATGCAGCTTGTTTGCTGTCCTTTTGACAGTTGAAACATTTTTTGACAGTTTGAAATGTTACCATAAGAATATTATGTACACATGAGTGAGAACGTAAAGAAATTCACTTTTGCGTATGAGTTTTAAGTGTCAAAAATTTTGACATTTAAAAAATTTTTGCAGATCTTGAGACCAAAAATAATTCAACTGAAAAACTCACTGCTAACTTCACTTTATTTTTTAAAACTCTCATCATCAGCAGCCAAATGACAAATAAATTGCATAAAGTTGTTTTTTGCATGCTTTTCACAACATATTGTTACGTTTTTAACTTTTAAAAACGTTTAACATATAAGCTCGTAGATTGCTAATAAAATAAAATTAAACTTGTGGTTAGTTTTAATTAAAATTATTTTTTGTACGCACTCTTCTTTGGGCCACTGTTCACAACTCGATGTAAACAACAGCAATTGCTTTGTTTGTTATTGCTTTGTTGACACCATTTGCATAAACAATAACAATTACTAGACAATTGTTCGACAGATCTTTGTAACATAGATCTTCAAACCACGATTACTTTCTTCAAACGCACCGCATCTCCACACAAGACTGTCTGAACTTTTACTAACTCAGTTGCATGCTTTGCCTTTCCTTAATAAACAATTGTTCGACAGTCTTTGTAACGTAGATCTTCAAACAGCGATTACTCCGTTCAAAAGCACCGCGCCTTCGCACAAGACTGACTGAACTTTTACTAACTCAGTTGCCTGCTTTGCCTTGCCTTTTATATGACAGAGTAAACAATCTGATGAACGCTTGAAGGCGAATGTTCATGACTTCACCTCCTCGAAATCTTTATAAATGTAGACGTCCTTGTTTACATTTATTGTTGTAGTGTTGTTTGTGTATTTTGCTTACATTTATTCTTGTAGTGTGTGTTGTTGTATTTTTGTTTACTTGTTTACTATTTTTTTATGCTGGCGTTTGTTGTTATATCAAGCAGTACGATAATTTGTAAACAGGTTTGTTTACTTGCATTGTTTTGTTTTTGTAACTTTTGTTCATAATTTTAATGTTAAGCGATGTAAAAGCAAAACGCCCAGTATCTCGATTTTCTTCATTTTCGTAATAATATTGTTCCGTTTAATTTGAGAGTAAGAGTGAATATTTTTCAAATTGCCGACAATATTTCCAAAAACTTTTATTCCTTTTTGGCTGCAATAAATAACCATCAATGCCATGCAAAATAAAGAAAATAAGGAAAACAGTGGCAAATCAATCGTTATATGGACACAAAGTGGTAAAAGTCAAATATCCGAAAAAAAATTAAAAGAAAAGAACTCAAATGACGTAAAAACGTTCAAATTTGTAACAGCAGAACTGCGTTACGAAATGGCTAAAAAGGGCAATTTTAGAGCAAATTGTTAAGCAACAAGAGGAATAACAACTTCGATACAAAGACAACAAAAAGTGGTGATGCAAAAAGGCATTCAAAAAGAACATTTTGTTGCTGGAATAGCCTTTGAAAGCGGAAGTATTTCCACCCAAAGTGACAGCTAATAATGTGGCTGTGCGTCATAAAAATACTCACAGCAATTGTTTTATTTTCTTTTGGTTTTTTTTTTCAATAAAAGTTTCACTTTTTTTCTATTGTAAGTATGGCTAGGGCAGTGTTTTTTTAAGGGTGTTTGTTTCAAACTCCATGTCATAGCGCTTCGAATTGTTATTGAAATCATTGTGTAATGTAAAGTTTTTCCTTTTCATTTTCTTTTCAATCATTTGTTGTTTTTGCTTTTGACACAACTTCCTGTAAAGCACGCGTTTTAGCGGAAAATTCTGATTTTTTTTCCAATAATAAACAAAAGCCTGGTTGCTATCCAGTCAGTCAGTCAGTCACTCCATTTACTTTTACTCTTGCTTTTATTTCATTTTGGCAGAAATTGTAAGAGATGAGCAAAAATATTATGTTTTTAGCAGAAGTTTTTAATAACGTTACACTTGAATGCATTTCTTTTAGTCTTTCAACTAAATTGACAACTGCATCATACCAAAACAAAGAGAAAAAAACAAAAAGAGAGCGGGAAAATGGAAATTCAAATAAAATTTTCTTTTATTATAATGGTTATGGGTAGGCTGAGTGCGAATTGCAATTGGCATAAATGTAGCCACTGAAACTAGTCATTCAGAACAAATGTTTTCAAGCAATTAGCGAAAATGTTTTCTCATCTTTTTTTGCCAGGGAAATTCTACAATGTTAGCACTTCGATTGACTTATAAAATTAAAAAGAAAGCAATCGTACGTAAATTATGAGGGTAAAATAATATAAAAATAAAATTTAGAAAACCTAGCAGAAGTATCAAATTTCTTATAAGGATTTAAAAGGAAACTATTGGTTTATTTCCTTAATATTTACAAAGTAATAACGACAATAAGATTTACCTACATTTTCCATTACCCGAACCTATTTACATAATAATAACTCAGTACAAAGAATGTCATTCACATATAGGATTACTTACTTTATTGGCCATTAACAACCCGATTAATGGATTTCAATACGCCTTAACACATCCTTCCAGGCGTCTCTGCTTCTTAAGCGCCCACGCCAGTTGGTCACACCAATCCATTGCAGGGCTTCCTCGATTTGGTCCTTTCAATGCAAGCAAGGTCGTCCTCTCAGCCGCTGTTATTTATGTGCCGGTCCAAATTGTCCCTCTCCTCCTCTCTCGCTGTCATCATCCCCATCGTCTTTGCTGTCATTGCCGTAATTCCCGTCACTGTTGTCATTACTGCGTTGTTGTGTGTCCCCCTGTTACGTTTGTTTTGTCCACTCCTGGTGCCACACCATGTGGCCAAAGCCTCGTCCGTGAGAACGCTGTTCAATGTCAGTACTGTAAGTGTTGTTCTTTATGTCGATGTATGTTTATTGTGTTGCTGTGGGCCACCAATCCCGAACTGTTTGGAGTTCAACTGGTAGTAATCGATTTGATTACGAGGTCTGACCGGAGACTTAATTCTGGTACCACGAGAGCCAGGAGCCCCTGGAATCTCGTTTCCAGCCTGGCTGTTGGTGTGGCCCCTTTTGGGAGTATCGTGGTGGCTGTGGTTTGGATCCAAATCGCGGGAAGAGTCTAATCAGTAGGCTCAGTGTGGAGTTGCATTTTCAACCGGGTACCGTGACCCAAAGAACGGAAGGAGTTTTAGTTAGGCTACGCTCCTAAACAAGGGGGAAATCATGTCCAAATACATGGTTTCGAATTGGTACTCAGGTGTAGCAGTCTGCTACATTTGGGAGCGTTGGTAGACGCATTGTATTTCACCCTGTGCGAGAGCACCATGGGATTTGGTCCACGCGGATAGGTACCCATGCAAACTGCATCATCGTTAACCCAACCGCAGAGTTACTTTTAAGAGAATACATGCCAATTATTTGGAAAAAAAACAAAAATATTTAAAAATAACCATGAAATTAAAAACCATTCTGTTTTATGGAAAAGTCTTTGCAATATTTCTGCACGCAACTGTGATTGATTTCCCATACAATTTCCCATTTTTATTCATATCCTAACGAAAATAGGATGCATGAGAAGAAATTCTATGAGTGTCGTTGTGGTCATTATGCCGGAAAAAATGTTGATTGTCATCACCAGTACTGGTACATAAATTTATCGGACTATTTAAGATTGTTATCTTTGTGTCTACAACTAAAAGCAAACTCCTTAATAAGGCCTCAATTGCATTCATTATCCTGGAAAACACATGCATTTTTATTGTATCAGAAAAAAGGAAAACATTTTAGGAATTTTGTTTGCCAAAATAGGAAAGAAAAGAAAAAAGGAAAGTAAATTTGATTTTTATCTTACAACAGGCAGGCAATACAAATATTTTTGGAAATTTTTCGGTTTTAATAGGTTTTTAAACCCTGCAGCCTCCTTAAAATTGCAGCCAAGTGTGTCAGAGCTGGTAAATGGGAGAAAGGAAATGTTAATGGTTAACACCCCTGGCAAAGGCAATACCATGGAACAAATCTTATCAAGATTTTCTTGATTGTTGAGGCAAAAAGATCGTTTGCGATTTCCGATGTGTGACAATTTTTGTGGCATGGGAACGCTGCAAAAATGGAAAATATTTTGTGTAACTAATCGTGGCATAGGTTCAGTTCACTTAAACATCAGCTCTTTGGTATTAAAAAGTAATATTTTGTGATTTTTCCATTTTCTTTATTTCATGTGTCGTGTCTTCTCAAGCAATTACACGTTTAAGGGATTCAGTTTTTGCTTTTTTTTACACACCCAGTATTTTCAAAATACACAAACTCAGGGGTGGGGTTTTTTGTATTCTTGTGTCTCCTGCATTAGTTTAAGGCGTGCCTGTGTAAAGATTTCGTTTTTAATGTTTTTTAAGAATTGATCGTCTTTTTTTTGGAAAATTTCAACAGCAGAGGGTGGATTACTTTAGTTAAAAACCTTAAATTTAAATTAAACAAGGATTATGCGTATTAACGATAATAAATTTATGGGTTTGGGAACAGAAAATTCCTTTCTTTCAATCTCAAATATTTTCTCAAAGTCTGGGAATATTTTAATTTCTCTAAAAGGTTGCCTCTTCTATTCAATGGCCTTACAAAAGAGTTGAATGAAGAGGAGAAAATCAACATTGTTCAGCGTTATTTTGATTTGTATTTGGACTTGTACGGTAATGGTATGGTATTGTGAAAGACCAATTTTGTGTAAAAGTGTTTAACAGCATAAAGGCAAATAGTGCTCCAACGAAATAAAAAAAATTATTTGAAAATGAAATTATTTGGAAATTAAAAGGGAAAGCAGAGTCGACTAAAGTAAGAGTAAGTGCGTCACTATGTTATGAACTATGCCAAAGCATAATCAGAGGCCTAATTTACTGAATAGGATTCAAAAGTTTATTTGGTATTGCTGGACTATGGATGTGTACTTGACACCCTATCAGTTGTAGCTCTCTTGATGGCAAAAAGATGTAAGGCAAGGGAAGTTTCTGAGGAAAATAGCGGGTTTACTCAGATGCTAATGGACGTATTATCACAACAACCAACTCGTAGATAAAGTTGCTGCAAAAATACGTGTCGAACAGAGTTGTGTATTATGATCTCTACTGTTTAACATTGCCCTGGGCAGCATTACGTTGAAAATGAGACAGTCTAGTATAGGTATTCATAACGCTTGATATTTTCATGCACCACGTATGTTTCATTTGAAGTCGCCGTAGTCAAGTAGGTAGTGTGTTGGCTTATTAGACGTGAGGCCACTTTACAAACCCCAGTTTAGACATCAAAACGAAAGTTTAAAAATTATTTCTTGGCGGTTTCCTCTCAGCTGATTTCAGGCAAAACTCTGAGAGTAAACAAAATTTGCAATGATAAGTTTATCAGAAATCTGTCGGTTGGAGTCGATATAGTACATAAGTGTCATTTAAAAGTACTACTTTACTAGGATTAAAGAGGCTCCCATATCCTTCAAATTCATCTACGATAGTAATTTCAAGGTGCCTGGATAACCTAAATGCTGAAGACATGAGCATCACCCGAACTTATTCTTGAAAATTCGGACAAGCCTGTGGATAGTCGTTATATTGGCGGAACTGAATTCCTGCGTTATTTTGCAAATTACACGGCATATGTGTGGGTCTTAGCTTTCTTCAGATCAGCTAATTGTCTTATCAGTCAGAATTTTAAAAACGTTTAAAATATAAGCTCATAGATTGCATATAAAATAAAAATAAATTTGTGTTTAGTTTTAATTAACATTCTTTATTATTCGCACAATTCTGTGTGCCACTTTTCACAACTTGATGTAAACAACAACAATTGCTTTGTATGTTATTCCTCTGTTTACTACCTTTGCATAAACAATAACAATTACTAGTTAATTGTTCGACAGGTCTTTGTAACGGAGATCTTCAAACCACGATTACTCTCTTTAAACACACCGCATCTTCACACAAGACTGACTGAACTTCACTCACATAGCAGCCTGCTTTGTCTTGCCTTTTATATGGCAGAGTAAACAGTCTGCTGAATATTCTTGAAGGCGAATGTTCCTGATTTCACCCTCTCGAAATATTTATAAATGTAAACATCGTTGTTTACATTTATTATTGTAGTGTTGTTTGTGTATTTTGTTTACATTTATTCTTGTAGTATTTGTTGTTGAATTTTTGTTTACTTGTTTACCAATTAAATTGTGCTGGTGTTTGTTGTTGTATTTTTGTTTACTTGTTTACCATTTTTGTTATGCTGGTGTTTGTTGTTATATTAAGCAGCAAGATAATATGTAAACATACTTGTTTACTGCATTGTTTTGTTTTTGTTTGTAATTTAATGTTAAGCGATGTAAAAGCAAAACATCAGTATCTAGATTTTTTGCATTTTCGTAACAAAACGATGTCTATAGATTCCCTGAGTGGTCTTAAAATGGGTAGTACTTCTGGCGCGCAATCCATATGTTGCTAGAAAGACGGCCTATCGAATGAAATGAACTTGCATGTATTGTAATAAGAGTAAAATACCTTTTGTTAATCGCATTATTTGCCTTAAATACCCATAATAGCGCATCATAATGCAAATACCACGGCCTCAATTTGTATTTTTTCCTCAAATTTTTTTCACATTTTTTTATCTCCCACATATGAATACAAATAACATGGAAAATGTAAAGCAAACGCCGGAAAAAAGAAATACACAAACAAATCTATAAAAATTACAACATTACAGAAGGAAAGGAGAGGAGAGGAAAGAAAGTGAAGTTTATGGCCACACGTGACTCCACAGGCTCAAGGGATTATTATTTTACAGATTTTTTTTTGGCAAGAAAATAAAAATAAAAACCGTTAAAGGAATAGGAAAGGGCAGCAGCCAAAATAAAATATTGCACTTGGTACACTGTATTTAATATCTCAGACGCCACTATACAAATTACAACATTATGGCCAAATACGTATGTTTTACTTCCGTTCGTTCAACAAACAAACGTATGAATGAATGAAAAATTTCGTGAAATATTTTTTCTTTTCTTTTCATTTTACTAAAGCAAGGTAAGAATGAGGGTGTTTGTAATATTTGTAGCATTTTAGAATTGTTGTTTGTATTAATTTTCATTTTATACCCTTTGGGCTTGAAATGATGTGAATAATAAATGTTTAGTTGCTTATGAATGGAGTCTATCTGTAGCTGACTCAAAAACCCACCCTTTCAAAGCGTATATGATATTTTGTTGTTAACGAAAGGATACAATAACACCTCCCCTGGTGTACAATATGTGGCTGAGTATTGTGGTAAAACTAATTTGTAAAAAAAATTAAATTTTTTAGTTATTGTTGTCTGCCCTCTGTTACAGAGAGAGAGAGATGTTTCATGCATTAGAGTTTATTTAGGAAATAATGCGAAAATCACATTACTTTGCTAGAGTTAAAGAATTTTTATATTTTTAAATTAAAATAAATTACAAACACGTATGGGGCTTTCCATACATGAAGAAAATACAATTATTGTTAGGTCTTTAAACTGAAGATTATTCACATTGAAAGTGAATGACTGAAATGTATTCCAACACTTTATACATACATACATACATAATTGGTCATCACAACCCTTCAGTCATGATTACGACCTAGCTTCTCACACCACTTATGTGTATAATCAATGGCGGGACCTACAGTTTAATGTCGATTCCGAACGACAGATTTTTGAGAAACTTTTCATGCCAATTTTATTTTACTCTCAGAGTTTTCGCCGAAAATCTGCTGAGAGAAAGTCGCTGAAGAAATATTTTTTCATATTTTTGTTTTGATGGATGACCTGGGGTTTGAACCGTGGCCTTACGTCTAATAAGCCATTACACTAACTACTAGACTACGGCGTTTTCGCTTTATACTAGTGAGGAAATAAGATGTTGCAGATATGCGTACTGAAGAAAGAAGAAGAAATACGCACAATAAAAAACGAAGAAATTATAGGAAAAGGGATAAACAATGATAAAATTACAATAACAAAACTACATAGAAAGACTACAAATGGTGGAAGGGAAAATAATAAACATAACAACTCAACAGTATGTTCTAGAAGTTGCCAGATACACAAAATTAATGGATCTCGTTTGGCCATACTATCAGAAATAAATCCTATAGGATGGCGAGATAGAGAAATCTTTAAAATATTAAGAGGCTGTAGTCACCTGGAAAGACACGTTACGTATTTAGTTACTAAAGTGGCTATTAACAACACGATTAAGGATTTCGGCCTGCCCTAACACATCCTTCCAGGCGCCTGTGCTGCTTGCGCGCCTACGCCAGCTGGTCACACCAATCGATGACAGGGCTTCCTGGATCTGGTACTTCCAACTCAAACAAGATTGTCTTCTTCGCCGACTAACGCAAATCTTCACATCAAATACTCGTCTCGCCGAAGTATCCTTCTCCATTCGGACGACATGGCTTAATAGTGTCCATGTTTCATGGAGATGCATGCTACTTTATGATTTCAGATCGTAGTTGCTAACAAGTCAACTTTCGAAAGTACCAGCAGAAAGCAAGTAAAATCCAGTTGCTTTATGGAACTCTTATGCTTGCATTAGTTGATGGAGGGATACTGCAATTTAGAGACGGAATTATTGTAAATTTTTTCGTTACGATACGTTACAATCATTACCTGCAATCGTTTCCATCTTTCCAGCAATTTATGCTCATTTTCTTGGCTGCACGAAAGCATCAAGTCAATGAAATTAGGATTCACATAATGAACGACCTCTGTTTCTATTGTACACAATCAAATTTCGGAGTGAAGTTCAGTCAGTCTTGTGTGAAGGTGTGGTGTGTTTGAAGAGAGTAATCGTGGTTTGAAGATCTCCGTTACAAAGATCTGTAGAATAATTGTCTAGGGTATAAACAGAGGAATAACAAATAAAAGAAATTGTTGTTGTTTACATCAAGTTGTGAATAGTGGCGCACAGAATTGTGCGAATTATAAAGAATTTTAATTAAAATTAAAAACAAATACATTTTTATTTTATTTCCAATCTACGAGCTCATATTTTAAACGTTTTTAAAAGGTAAAAACGTAACAATTGGTGGAAATTGGAGAAACTGAGAGTATAGACAAGTACTACATCCTGTACTACGTTAAGAAAATATTTTTTTCCGTTCTGAAGTATTAACATGTCGTTTACGAAGCAGACTGCTTCTTGTCCTGAGTTGTCTGAAAGCATTTGATTTTATTTTCATGTATTTTTTGCTATGGAAACCCCTTTTTTTAATTTGTAAATCAAATTCAGTTTTTTTTCCATTTTCCTTTGTTTTAATTTTCCAAATATTTCCCATTTTGTAATTAATGCTTGTTTGTCTCTTCACAGTTGGATTTCTTAGCTTTGAAATGACAAAAAATAAATAAATTGTTTGCCGAGCTTTAATTATGTTAAAATTTGCTACGCTGATTTTTTGAAGGCCCCCCCCCAGCTGTATTGCTGTAAAGAGTGACACTTACACCCCCTGCCAGGACAATGTCTACGAAACATTTGTCAAATTAAAAGGAAAAATGTCTGTCTGTCTGTCTGTCTGTCATAGACAAGATAGAGTAGGACATAGCGAGCGATAACGAAATAAAATAAAATTATGGTTATTGAACTTGAAAGTTAAAACGTGCGGTCATTAAAATAAAGGACAAGACAAAAAGGATTAAGTTTCCATAGATTAAGAAACTTTTTGGAAAAACAAATAATAATCATCATAAATAAGAAAATGGGGAGAAGGGTTGCTTTATGAAAGACACCAAGCTAAAGATAGAAAGGAAATGAAGGAGTGGATGTGGGTGTGGGTGTGGGATTTGTTTTGTAATGCAGTGTAAAATGGGGAAAAACTTTCTTGGCAAATCATTTTTTAAATCCGTCTGAGTGTTAAATATTTGAAATCCTTGTGATTTGCTTAAGTTAATCACCTTTTATTAAAAAAATAAATTCCCATGTATTTTTATTATTGTCATCAAAAACTACAACTCAGCTGAAGTCAAGGGCTTATGTTATCGTATGTTCCTACACATATGTATGTATGATGATATGAGACTTTGTTGCCAATTTTACGATTTCCCATGATTAAGCATAATGTATATATGTATGAGAGTGCTTTATAGAGAGCATAATTCAGTTATTAACTTATTTCATAAGCCATGGTGTAGCAATGAAATGACAGTTTTTCTTCAAAATGAGATTTTTTGCAATAAAACAAGATTTTTGCCTCATCATTCTATACTAAGCTGAGCAGAACTGATGAAAAAGTGTTGTAAACAGTGAGAGAACTCTGTTATAATTGTTAATCTTTTGTTCTCCCTTTTTTTTGTTACGCTGCCACATAATTTGTCATTTTAAGCTGGAGTTCAGTTGTTTTTTTGTATTTCTTTTGCATTTTGACTGTTAAAGCCGTTTACTTTTTCGGTCATTAACAGCTGCTCAAAATTTGCTGGCAAGTCAAAAAGTTAATACAACAGCCAGTCTATCTAAACGCTATTTATAAGCTGATCTGTCTCTCCTTCTCCGTCTCTCGTTATGACTCAGTAGAAAATCTATTTGTTTGCTGGGGTTTACTAAGAGTTCATAGAATTTATGTTTTATTTCAGTTTTGCCTTGTATTTGTTGCTGTTTGTAAAGGATTAAGCTGTAATGAAGTAATTGCGTTGTTTCATTTCTTTCTCATTAAGTTTAAATGCTGACAGGTTTTATAAAAAACCAAATGGAATGTTTTAATTAGAATTACTACCCATGTACGTACATAAATTGATGAGAAACGATTTGGAAAATAATTTTCAAAAAGCTAGTGCTGATTTCTGTATTCATGGCATGTCTGTGAAAAATTTTAATTTCTTTATTTAAACTTTTCCTTTCATTAAAGCTTGGCAATATTGTTACCAAAATTTAAATGGTATTTTGCTTTTACATCGTTTACCATTAAAATTGTAAGCAAAAGCTACAAAAACAAAAAGAAAGAAAACAATTACCTTGTTTACATGATAAACAAATAAACAAAAATGCAACAACAAAAACTGCAGGAATAAATGTAAACATAAATGCAACAATAAACAAGAATAAATGTAAACAACATGTTTACATTTGGGAGGGATGGGATGCATGCAAACAAGGTAAAGTTTCTGACTTTGGTCAACGTGGCGACCACCAGGACGAACCTTGTCCTGCTGTATTGAAGCTGACACGCAGCCTCCTCGTGGCTCCTCTTTGATGGCTTTCTAGCACCCGCTAGATGTTAACTAATGCGTGCAGCGAAGTCCAATCCCCTGGACCTTAAATATGGGTTGTACGCAGGGCTTGGAACCCACCACGTAAAAATTCTATCCAATGAAAACCACAACAACAGCCTCGTAGGCGCGCAAGAAGCAGAGGCGTCTGGAAGGATGTGTTGCGGCAGTCTGAAATCGGTTAAACGGGTTGTTATGGCCAATTAAGTACGTAAGTAAAGTAAGTAACATGTTTACATTTATAGAGATCTCGAGAAGGTGAAGACACGAACATTCGATTTCAAATTCATTCATCAAACTGTTTAGGTTGGCATAAAAAAAGACAAGATGATGAACTTGCCGTAATCTAGTACTTAGTGCGTTGGCTTATTAGCCGTAAGGCCACGGTATAACCCCCTAAGACAGAAATCAAAACAAAAATATGAAGAATATTCGGCGACTTCCTCTCAGCGGATTTCTTGCAAAAACTCTGAGAGTAAATAAAATTGCCATGTAAAGTCTCTCAAAAAATCTGTCATTCATAATTAACTTTAAACTGAAGGTCACGCCACTCATATATAAAAATAACACACATAACATAAGTGGTATGAGAAGGTAGGTCGTAATCCTGGCTGAAGGGTTGTAATGATTAATTATGTATATATGTATGCATAAAAGACAAGACAAAGCAGGTAAGGGAGTCAGTAAAAAATCAGTCAGTCTTCTGTGAAGACCCGCGGTGTTTGAAGAGACTAATCGTGGTTTGAAGATCTCCGTTATAAAGATCTGTCGAATAATTGTTATTGTTTACGCAAAAGAGCGTAAAGACGAATAACAACCAAAGCAATTGTTGTTGTTTACATCAAGTTGTAAACAGTGGCATACAGAATTGTACGATTAATAAAGAATTTTAATTAAAACTAAACATAAATTTATTTTTATTTTATTTGCAATCTGCGAACTTATATTTTAAATATTTTTAAAAGATAAAAACATAACAGTATTATTGATTTTTCCTTTTCCATTTCAATTTTCTTCAAACTGTTGAAGGGGATGGTTTTCTTCTTTCTTTTAACAAAACAAATGAAATCGAAATTTAAACTGCAACTGTTTGGTTTTATTTTCATTTTTTCTTTTACTACGTACAATATGTGTCTTCATTAAACTTTAATAATCTCTCGGCTTACATGTCAAAAAGTTGAATTTTTTATTAAAAAAATCATAATGAAAAATGAGCTGCTGCAACAACTTTAGCAAACCTGCTCTAAGATTCTGCTGCTAGATTCCAGATAGACCAAAAAGGGTGCTCTCTTTTTGTTACATTGAAATTCCCTTTCTTTTCGATTTTATTTCCTTTTATTTCGTATTTTTTAATATTATTAGAGCAGAAATAAAAAAATGTTTTTATTGTATTTTTGGAAAATTATCCTCAGGCAACCAGAGCAACCAAATCCGTTTAAGAGTTACAATGTTTTAATATAGCATTCTGCCCAGAACCAAGTAAAAAAGGGGGAAGTTAAAGGGCGGGTTTTGTATTATTTTTTAATAAAAAAAAAAAAAATAAAAAAACATAAAATTTATACAATTGCCAATGGCAATTACATTTAAAGTAATATTTGTGTAATTTATTATTAAAAATAGAGAATCAGAAACAAAAAAGCTTAGAAATTGTAATATAAAGCGGTTATCGTAGATCAAATATTGCGTTGTTATGGCTATAACTCATTGGATTGAAAGTTTTTTAGGAATTCAAAATAAGAGAAACCAAATAGCATTGGGGAGGCAGTTTTAATAAGGTTTTTGAACGCCAATAAGCAAGCGAATGTTACATACAAGCCACTATTGACTAGATTCGTTTCCTTTATATATTTGAGAAACTGCATTTGGATCGTACCAGCTGAAGTTAAACAAGGATGTTTACATCCACAGAGATCTCGAGAAGGCAAAGCCACGAACATTTGCCTTCAAAAACATTCATCAGACTGTTTAACCTGCAATATAAAAGGCAAGACAAAGCAGGCGATTGAGTTAGAGAAGTTCGGTCTGACTTGTGTGAAGACGAGGTGCGTTTGAAAAGAGTAATCGTAGTTTGAAGATCTCCGCTACAATGATCTGTCGAACAATTGTCTAGCAATTGTTATTGCTAAACAGAGGAATAACAAACAAAGCAATTGTTGTTGTTTACATCAAGTTATGAACAGTGGCGCACGGAATTTGCGAATAATAAAGAATTTTAATTAAAATTAAACATAAATTTATTTTCATTGTTTTTTTTTTTTGTAATCTGAAGTCGCCGTATTCTAGTAGGTAGTGTCTTGGCTTATTAGACGTAAAGCCAGGGTTCGAGCCCCAGGCCAGACATCAAAATAAAATACAAAAAGTATTTCTTCGGCGACTTTCTCTCAGCAGATTTCTGGCAAAAACTCTGAGAGTAAATAAAATTGCCATGAAAAGTTTCTCAAAAATCTGACGTTCGGAGTCGACTTTAAACTGTTGGTCCCACCACTCATGTATGAAATTAACACATACAGCATAAGTGGTGTGAGAAACTAGGTCGTAATCCTGACTGAAGAGTTGTAATGACCAATCATGTATGTATTTTGTAATCTACGAGCTCATATTAAAAGTTGAAAACGTAATAATATTCTACAGAAACTATGTTCTTGCCTGAAGTTTCATAAAACAGTGATTGCTTATTACCTATTACAATACTAGGAGATATTTTGCAATTACAAAGCAGCTGTATTGAGTGAGTGAGATTCCAATTGCAGATTCAAACGAGCATATCGTTTTAGCAGCTTTTAGCTTATAAAGGGTTACTAACATTAGAGAGAGAAGCAAAACTAACTCTTGAGAGTTTACCAAATTTTTCGAAAGCTGTTGTGGCTAGACAATGACAAAGAGCAAGTTAAGATCAACAACAGATATCCATCGAAAGAGGAGTACACCAGTACCAGTAAGCTGGCCGCAAAAATGATCGGTTAAATACTAAGGAAATCGCTTGCCGCATACACAATTGGCCATTACAGCCCTACGAACCACTTACAAACGAGTACATGCGTAATCGGTCATTACAGCCCTTTAGTCAAGATTACAACCTAGCTTCTCACACCACTTATGTTGCGTGTGTTAATTTTATACGTGAGTGGCGGGACCTACAGATTAAAGTCGACTCCGAACTTTAGAAAAACTTTTCATGGCAATTTTATTTATTCTCACAGTTTCTGTGAGAAGTCTGCTAAGAGGAAGTCGGTGAAGACTTCGTTTTGATGTTTGAACTGAGTTCTGAACCGTGGTCTCACGTCCCTACTAGACAACGCCCATATCAACCCTTGAGTGTAATTCTTAAAGAAATCGTAGACTAGGTATATAGCAAATATCCGGGAAAGGTTTGTGGCAGCAAAAGCATAAGAAGCAGGACTCCCATGAATAATAAAGTGGCCACAGAAAGGAATATATTCCTTCTGGAAAAAAATCATCACCATAAAAAGCGAGAGGTTTTTGGTTAATGATTTGAAGACTTAAATTTTTCTAGAAATTATTCATGGGATATTTTTCGAAAACAACAACATTTCATATATATTTTTAGGTTTTTTTTTTCTACGCCGAGGAGAGGTAAATGTACCTAACCGCACCATAGAGGAAGTCGGCACATCCTCCGTGTGTGGGGCCTTCACCCACTAAATCCCCCCTCGCCTCCTGTGGGCTTGTTTGTGCCCAAACCGGAACTACGGTGGTATTACTTCGGAGTGGAGTCCTTTCGGCCCTTTGGCTTCTCCATGTCCATATCCGCGTCCGGATTGCGTATCGAAAGTTGAGGAGACATCTAAGCGTCTCCACTATTCCTTTCGTCTAAATCATCATTTCGGTTTCGCTTGGCACGTGTGACAGTATCACCTATGCCGACATGCTTACTTGTTCTGCAGCCTCAAGATCTCTCTTTTTCCGCCTCAGAATGCGCTCTACGTAATTCACCATCGAGGTCCAATTTCTACTACTCGCAATCATGACCCCGACAATGTTAGCGGCTGTGATCGTTCCAACTATTGACGTCAGTACAGAGCGATAGATCTGCCAGAGTGCACACTCGAAAACAGTGTGCTCTGCGTCATCAATTACCTTATCTTCCTTGTACAGACAGTAAGGGGAGGCGGTCTTGCCCATTCTGTGCAGATATTTTCTAAAATATCCGTGACCCGAAAGCATCTGTGTAACGTAGTAATTTACATCCCCAAATTTCCGACCAATCCATGGCCTTATGCCCGGAATAAGTCTCGCCGTCCATCTTCCTCTATCTTCCTCGTTCCATCGTTGTTGCCATTTAGAAATTGTGTTTTCCCTGAAGTGACCGGTTATGCGATTTCAAGCCGATTTCGCCTTATAAATCTCCATCCGCTCCGCTGCCAGCAGATCCACAGGGATTATACCTGCTATCACCAGTACGGCTGGAGCGGAATATATATTGTTAGGTAGTCATACAATATATGTATCTTAATTACTTCTTTATAAGGGACTAGGCTAAGTTACTTTTTCTTTCCCAGACCAGTATCATTACCCAAACAACCTATAATTTATGAATCGACATAAATTTGTCATTTCCCGTCACTATATTTTCATTAATAAAAATTTATTGCAAAACATACTAACAAGCATTTGTATTAGCATCTGCATGTGAATAATTATTTTTCGACTAATAAATGGTCATTCAACAAGGTTATAAACACTGTCATTACAAAATGCTTAGAGATATGGCATGTAAATAATAATCAAATACAATGAATGCATCACATGCATGTACATGCAACAACCAGGCAACAAAATGCAGCTGCATTACTTTCAAGTAAGTGAGGGAGAGAGGGAAAGGGAGAGCAGCTCATTTTCTACAAAATCAATGATGTATGCAGCTCGTGTTGTATGTGCAGCAACGGAAATAGATGCTCAATAAATACGCACGCGTTTGTTACTGATGCATTGCAACACAACCCACAACAAGCCAAACAAAGTATACAATCTGGCCATCATTGTCGTAGTCATCATAGGAGTACCAGTACCAGTATCAGCATCAGCATCATCAGCAATAAATGCATACAACAACAATAAAAAAATATGCACATTTCCCTTTATACGAGCAGAGAGTATCTCTGGAGTATAATGCTCAACCCCTTTTTGGTTTGCAATATACTCGTACATACATACAACCCCTATTCCTTTCCTGTATTGACTTTTATTGTTGAGTTTTCCTTTTCATTTTCTTCTTTCTTTTGTAAATATTTTTCCTTCAAAACTATTGATCTTTTCGTCTTATGGATAAGCGTTTAAATTTTCTGTGACAGATACTCAAGAGTATTAATTTTCTTAAGCGAAAATGAAGTGCTTCAGTCCTGACATCATGCCACACATTCATTCATTCCTGCATTTACTGTATTTTGTTTTCGTTCATAAATATTTTTAAATAAAAACACTTGAAATTGAAATTTAAATATTGAAAATCCATAAAAATTCTCTCTCTAAGGAGCTCATTTAATGATACTTAACGGCATGAGGATGCTGGGGCCTGCCAAAGTGTGAATGAAATGCGCACAAACACATCATTTAAGAAAATAGTCCCGAGAGAAAAAGTTACACAAATTAAAGGAAAAGATATTAAATTTAATACGCATTAGGAAACGAAAGAAATTTTCTAAAAATATTTCAATCGTTTAAGGCCAACGAAAATGGAAGTTGTGACAGTATCTTCCGCTGTAGGGAAGTTCTTACAATTCACTTTGAGTAGGTCTTGGCAATCAAAGAAAACTTCTCATGGCAATTTTATTTACTCTCCGAGTTTTTGCCAGAAATCTACTGAGAGGAAGTCGCCGAAGAAAAATTTTTTCATTTTTCGTCCTGTAGGAGATTTTTTGATTTTTGACCTCTGGTTTGAACCGCGGCTTGACGTCTAATAAGCCAACACACTACCTACTAGACCACAGCGACTCCAGCATTACTAAACCTGCATCTAAAAGGAAAGATGCCTTTTAGCGAGAGTCAGATGGTGATGTACAAGCATCAAGTTAGTGGCAATATGAGATCGTAATTGTTACTTATGCCCCAAGGAATCTACAATTTATGACAGACCATTCATATAAAAATTAAACTCCTGACATTGTCTTGTTAAAATTCTCTTGCCTTTTTAATAAAATTTATTTCTAAAAACATTTCAAATACGGGGTATTTGCCTCATAAATTTAAGGAAATAATTTGATTTGAATATCGTTATGATAAGCCATCATTAGAAGGTTACCCTTTAACATTATATGTCCTCCATACATACTCCATGCATACTTATTTACCAAGCAATATCATCTGGCCAACAAACAGCAGTTGTTCTACGTACTGTTTTTCATTATTATTTTCGACAAAAATTTCCTCAAAAATCAATAAAAATTCTTTTGATCAAATGAAAAATTCTTATTGTTTTTGGTTGAAATTCCTGCGGGATATACAGTGACAGCCAAGCCAGCCAGGCCAACTGTATTACCTGAAAATTTATTGGATATCCATTCAATCGTACACCCTTTTGTGAATGTTTTGATAGAAAATTATCGAAAAACAAAAAAAAAAGTATAGCATGTGTTCAATTGTGGTGTGGAAACCACACACACACATACTTATTAAAACGTGATAGTATATGTACGTGAGATGAGCATGGCATTTAGAATTTTTGAAAATTTAAAAACAGAATAGAAATTAAAAATGCAAAGCGTGCAAATGTCAAATGCGGTTGCATCAACATGATGCATATTATAGGCGTTCAACTATTTCCGTAATGATTAGATCAACTCTTTTCCTTCTTTTTTTGTGTGTGTTATTTCGTGTGTTTGTTTTTATTTTTTATCTACGTACGAATGACAATAAGAGAGACAGAATTTTTAATAATTTTTTCATGCGTTTTGTTTATTTATTTATAAATGAAAGGAAAACTATGACGCGTGTTTTAATATGTTTGTTGCAGATTTACAGGCATTTTTCATATACAGTAAGCGTGCCATTGCATGTGCCTTGAGGTTTATTTTGTTACTCAGTCTCTCCTCTGGCAATAATAGACACTATGAATACCATCCCCCCTTCCCAAAAGAGAAAAAAGGCTGCGTGTTTTCATGTCTAGCCTGTAGAATCGAATCATTGTCTCTGTCTGCCAGCGAGTGTACGGCAACGTATTTGTGGTTTTTAAAGCGTTTGTTTTCCATTTGTTTTGTTTATTTGATTATTGTTGTTATTATTATTACTGTTGTTGCTGCCTTTACTTCGCTTCATTAGAAGTAGAAAAGCCAGAGTAACACTTCTACTACCACACTTCACTTCATTGTCTGATTATGTATATACAGGGTTGGCTGGCTGGCTGGCTGGTTGGGTTTCTCACTCTATTTCCTAATCGCCTGCCTGTCTCTACATTTTAAATACGAATATTTCCCTGGAGCATTCATTAATGCCGTATTATGATTATTTTAGACAGTATTTGGATTATTTTTTTGTTGTATTTAATGATGAATTATAATTAACATACGAATGATTTATGATAAAAAGTACTTAAAAAATATTTCACGGCTTATGTATTCTACGGTATTTAAAACGTGCAATTTTTTTATTTTCGATTTTTTTATTAAAATTTCATGGAGTATTTCCACGGTAGCTTGGAATATAGATGGTATGGTGGTGCCTAATGTTCCCTGAAAACCTATGTATTCTGGGCCACTATTTGATTATAGAACAACGAAAGACTTTCCTTTACTTACCATTATATTTTGTCATGATATTGTTACGTTTTGACCTTTTAAAAACCTTTAAAATATGAGCTCATAGATTGCAAATAAACTAAAAATAAATTTGTGTTTGGTTTTAATTAAAATTCATTATTATTCTTACAATTTTGTGTGCCACTGTTTACAACTTGATGTAAACAACAACAATTGCTTTTATTTGTTATTCCTTTGTTTACACCTTTTGCATTAACAATAACAATTACTAGGCAATTGTTCGACAGATCTTTGTAACGGAGTTCTTCAAACCACGATTATTCTCTTCAAAAGCACCGCCTCTTCAGACAAGACTGACTGAACTTTTACTAACTCGCCTGCTTTGTCTTGCCATTTATATGGCAGAGTAAACAGTCTGATGAATGTTATTGAAGGCGAATGTTCGTGGCTTCGCATCCTCGAAATCTCTATGAAGGAAAACATCGTTGTTTCATTATTGTTGTTTGAGTATTGTGTGTGAAGTCTCCGTATGTATGTATGTATGCTTATTAGACGAAATATGAAAAAAATATTTCTTCGGCGACTTCCTCTGAGAGCAATTAAATTGCCATGAAAAGTTTCTCAAAAATCTGTCGTTCGATATCGATTTTAAACTGTAGGTCCCTCCACTTATGAATAAATTTAACACACAACATTATTGGTGTGAGAGGCTAGGTCGTAATCCTGACTGAAGCGTTGTAATGGCCAATTCTGTATGTATGTGTATTGTGTTTACTTGTTTACCATTTCTTTAATGCTAGTGTTTGTAGTTATATTAAGCAGTCCGATAATTTGTAAACAGGTTTGCTTGCTGCATTGTTTTGTCTTTGTAGCTTTTGTTTATAATTTTAATGTTAATGTTAAACACCAGTATCTAGGTATCGTAACAATGTTATAGTATAACTTGGATGCCTCGATGGCCTTATTTCAAATTCTCGTTGTTAATTGATTACCCGATAATATTTCTTATTATTTCATTTCTTAGGATCATATAAATCTTCTGCTTTTTTGTTGTTTTGCTAAACTTTTTCCTTCCTTTCGCCATGGGTTTCATAAGTTTATTACGGAAATTAAGTTTTCAATCCTTTCCTTTCCTCTCCTTTGCTTTGCTTTTATCCTTTGAGAAATATTTTCCAACAAAATGAAGCTTAACAAACACATACAAAAAGAATAAAGGAAAACGAAATTCTATTCAATAAATTTTTGAAAAGCGTGGCAAATTATGAGCTCATCCATTATGTTTTCTTGTCCTTTTTTTGGTAACAAATATTTGGCCCTAAATACAGCATACAATAGAAGTGGAAGAAAAAGGACGTTTATTTTTAGCAAAAGGACCTAAAGGCAAAGGCAAAGGCAGAGACGGAAGATGCTGTTGATAGACTGTAACGGAATCGTAAATATTTGCTTGGCTATAAGGCAAGGCAACAAAATAAATTTTATTTTGTCTTTACAGCTATGTATACAGGCATATCGAATTGCATATTGAAAGATTTATTATCGCTTGATTTATTTTTATTTAAAATGCAACAAACACACTCACATATATATAACACATACATATGTATGTACATATGGTATATATGTAGTATGTGTATGAATATCAAGGATGTGCAAAAAAGGATTCACATGTTTAATAATACTTTTAATTTCGTTGCGGTTTTTCAAAAAGACTTTGTCTGTCTGTATGCTCACCATGAGTTAAAGTCAAATATTTTCATTGGGTATGCTGCTGCAAGGATTATAGATTTATGAGAGCATATTTTAACTCCTTTTTCTGTTGTTTTTTTCCCATCTTCTTCTCTTTTTCGCAAATTTATGGTATTTATTGTCGTATTGGCTCTTTATTATGGTTAATAAATGAAAGTTTTTCTTTTTTGCGGTAAATGAAAATCAAAGAAAATGTGAAATAATGGAAAATCATGTTGGTTTTTAATTAAGTCAGTCCGTTATTATTTGTTTCTCGCCAAAGTAATGCATATATGTATGTACATATCACTGACATTTTCTTTCGTTTCTTAAGTAAGGAATTAAAATGTGTCAATCTGGTTAATTACGAAAAGTTATTAAAAAGAAAATGAACGAAAAAATATGAAAATGGAAATGGAAAATATTACATTACTTAACTGGTGCAATAAAAAACATTAAAAAAAAATGTCATATAAAATTATTCATTAATTTCAGTATATTTTTGAGACAAAAACAGAGAACACGAAAGAAAAATTTTTATTTAAAAAAAGTTTCGTATGACAAATGAAAATATTTCAGATTATATGACTGCAAATAAAGAAAAAGAAAAAAACAACTTATGAAACTCATGTACGGCAAATGACGATTTTACTAAGGAAGGCAGGCTGTATTGAAAAAACTAACCTTAAAAATGAAACGTATACCAATGAGCCGTAAAAGTTATACTTGAGACTTCCATTATTAAATTCTCAAAACCGAAGCCGAACATACGAACAGAAATTAGCAGATCGCCTACTGGCCTGCTCATCAACATTACCGTACCTTAAAAATCGGCAAACATGTCCTTCCAACACAAGTTGGAACGGCTCCTTCTCCATTACCTCAAGCTCTCGAAATATAAATCTCACACAGAACTAGTTTTTATGAGCAATTTTTTAAGACCAGTGTGGGAAGATTACCAGAGCTTTCGCACACGAAACTTCAACGGAACATTTTGAGTGTAATTTTATTTCCAGATTTACTCGAACGGGAACTGAAAAACAGATCACCTTATCTATATACGAATCAGTAAATCTGCCGAAATTATCTGCATACCATTCGCAACAGGCTCATTACAGGAAATCAAATCAATCATAGGCCCATGCCATATTTGCTTAAGTGTTCTCTGCTTAGCAGATAATTTTTTCAATTCTAAATTAATTGTAATTCAAGAAAACGATTGATGCTCAAGACTATCAATTTTTTGGATTCCTTAATTAATCTAAGTCGCCGTAGTCTAGTAGGTTATTAGACGTAAAGCCAGGGTTCGAGCCCCAGGCCAGATATCAAAACAAGATACAATTTCGTCACCGTTCTCTCAGCAGATTTCTGGCAAAAGCTCTCTGAGAGTAAAAAAAATTGCCATGAAAAAATTCTCAAAACTCTGTCGTTCGGAGTCGACTTTAAAACTCTAGGTCACACCACTAATGTATAAAATTAACACACAGAACAGAAATGGTGTGAGAAACTAGGTCGTAATCCTGACTGAGATGAGCATTGGCATTTAGAATTGTTAAAAATTTAAAAACATATGAAATCAGAATGCCAGCACCGCTCCTACTCTAGAAGTCTAAGGATTATTGTGACATACATTTCAATATCGATTCTGAACGATAAATTTTTTGAAAAACTCTCAGAGTTTTTGTCAGATATCTACTGAGAGAAAGTAGCCAAAGAAATGTTTTTTTTCTTTTTATTTCATTATGTTGGAGATGTCTGGTATAGGATTAGAACTTTGGCTAATAAGCCAAAATACTAGAGGGTCCGCAAAATAACTTTTTTTTTGAAAATGCTTTAAAAAAAAAACTGCTGAATATTTTCTCAAATTTCTTTTTTTATTTGAAAGTAAAATCGTTCCGGTTAATAATGGAAAATAATTTCATTCAAATGGCTGCCTCGGCTGGCCATGCAGTAGCCTACACCAGAAAATGCCGATTTTGGCAAAAAAATCATCTTTTCAGCTGAAGCTCATTTTGATCTTGGCGGGTATGTGTAACAAGCAAAATTGTCGCATTTGGGGCACAGAAAACCCGCACGCATACATTGAAAAGCCGACGCACCCAAATTGAGTCACTGTTTGATGCTGATTTTGGTCCAGAAGCATAATTGGGCCATTTTTCTTCGAAAATGAGCAAGGAGTGGCCGTTACAGTCAATGGCGATCGTTATCGGGCCATGTTGAACGAATTTTTGTTCACAAAAATTGAAGAGGAGGATATTGGCAACATTTCGTTTCAACAGGAAGGCGCTACGTGCCACACAGCCGAAGCTACACTCGATGTTTTGCGCCCTGTTTTCGAAGATCGAAGATCAGCCGCAGAGCTTTCCTTTGGCCACCTCGGAGCTGCGATTTGACACCGTTGGACTATTATTTGTGGGATGCCGTCAAACATAGGTGTTACGCCGACAAGCCAGAGACAATTGACGCTTTAAAGGACAATATACGTTAAGACATTGGTGAAATACAGCTGCACACAATCGATAATGTGCTTAAAAATTGGACCGATCGTGTAGGCTACTGCATGGCCAGCCGATGCAGCCATTTGAATGAAATTATTTTCCATTATTAACCGGAAGGATTGTACTTTCAAATGAAAAAAGAAATTTGAGAAAATATTCAGTAGTTTTTTTAAAGCATTTTCAAAAAATGGATTTCTCAAATAGAGAAAGGTAAATGTCTAGTAAAAGCAAGGTATACATCAGTATTTAAAGGAATTGCAATGAAAAAACCGAATCGTCGAGATATTTATAAAAATCTTGACATATGCCATCAAAACTATAATGAGCTTAAAACTGTTGATTTTCATAATTCTTCTAAGAATTTTAATCTTATTTATTAAAAAGAACAAAAACAAAAAAGTAAAACCGGAATGATTCTTATTATAATTTCATTTCCTTGTTTCTTTTAGGCTTCAGGCTAATTTTACTCAAAAAAAAAACATTTCAAATACGAGAAGTATTTGTATGACTGTGACTATTCAGGCATCCCTTAATTTTCTATTTATTTGTCATAATTTCATATTCCATTTTATATTTCTTTAAACCTATTTAAGTTTAATCCAATTTGCATAATAAAAACCAGAAAAAAGACACTGTATAACCAACATCATCAACATTATCTGGCCCACCACAAAAGAACATGTACGTACGTATCCCACACAAACGGAACACGTTACCATTTTAATTTTATTTCGCATATTGGAAGCAACCCTCTTAATAAGTCACTATGGCATCATTACAAATATAAAAAGGAGAAGAAGAAGAAAAGGAACAGTGTTTCATCTTTCTGGCAATGAAGGAACAAATGAATGAATGAATGAGGATTTGAATTGAATTGAAGAAGCAACAACGGGTACTTGACAAATGTTTAAGTTAAAATTGCGTAAATCCCTTTAGTGGCGGCACGTTTCCGTTTGTTTTTTATTCACTCATGCACTCATTCCCTCATTCATTCATTCATTCCTCTTTTCCAAAATTTTTGTTTCTTTTAAGTTCTTTAATTTTGTTTTTGTGCCTTTTTTTTTGATGAACCGTGAGATATTCCCCGTTTTTTTTTGGCTGTATCCTTGCAACCCTAATGCTTTTTGGTTGTCTCTTTTTAATATCATATAATTTTTTTATTGTTGCTTTTGTTGTTGTTGTTTATATCATTTTAAATATTGTCAATATTTGTTCTGAACAATATTTATACAGCAAAAAAAGGGATATACAATGCATTGAGTGCGTCTTTGGTTACCAACGTTATATAATCTGCAAATGTAATGTGAAACTTTGATTATTTATTTAATTAAATCACCTTTTTGCTCTCTCTCTCTGTCCATGGAAGGATTGAGTAAAAAAATTAAACATCTGAATATGCAAATTTATTTCAACCCCTTTGCCTAAAATACACAATTAAATAAATTTACGCATTGTTTTTAGGTTTTAAATTACCAATAAATGTGTTTGTCAAACATTAAAAAAAAATATAATTCCCATTTTTCACTTAAAGGCCTATTCATTTTTAGTTGAGGACATTAAAAAGAAAAATCAAAAACAGCTTAGTCATCTTAATTGTCTCCAAGTTTCTTGCAGAAGTCATAGGGCAGCATGAAAAAAAACACATTTTAAATGAATACCCAGAATACCAGGATTACGAACTAGCTTCTCACTGATGTTGTATGTGTTAATTTTATCCATAAGTGGCGGGATCTACAGTTTAAAGTCGATTCAGAACGACAGATTTTTGAGAAAATTTTCATGGCGATATTATTTTAGAGTTTTTGCCAGAAATCTGCTTAGAGGAAGTCGCCAAAGACATATTTTTTTCACATTTAACTTAGTTAAAGATGTCTGGCCTGGGGTCTGAACCGTGGCCTTGCGTCTAATAAGCCAACACACTACATACTATTTGAGAATTCTAGTAAATGATGTGGTGACGTCAGGCCATGGTTCAAACACTGGTTCAGACATTTCGAACAAAATGAAATATAAAAAAATATTTCTTCGCCTACTTCCGCTCAGCAGATTTCTGACAAAAACTCTGAGAGTTCATAAAATAGCCATGAAAAAGCTTCTCAAAAAAATTTGTCATGCATAATCGATATTAAACTGTACGTCACAATAATGCTTAGACTCCTTTCATGATTAGATTAGGAGCGGTGCTGGCATTCAACTGCTTTTGCATATGGGCAGACTGTGCTGAATGTTCTGATTATATACAAAAAACAATGGCAGCATCAAACAATCGTAGGTTGTGTTAACTATTTGCGTACTTTTGAATTTTTTAGTTGGTTTTGGCGTTTCCTAATAAACAACTGAGTCCTTATTTACTCTATTGACCATGCAAACGCCTCTGCGGCTTGATGAGTTTAACCAGAGGAGCAAACTTTATATACTGCAGCCATGCATACAAGACTCTTGTTCGAGTAGCATATATGGCTATCGTTTCAAATCTTATACTTCTCTCCTCAGATACCATATCGGAAGAAATATGTCCAATTCTCCTATAATCTCCACCAAGGAAAGCAGAACGAGAACGTAGGAAGCTGTTTATACTCTCCTGTGTATGCTCATGTCTACAGTTGCCAATATGATTGTACGTTCCAGCGCTGTGCATGTTCTTATGCGAGACAGTATACGGGAATCTCAAACACAAGTAAGTCCTTATTGCCCACATACATTTTCACTAGGTATTCAGTGTGTCTATATGAGATCCAATACGCTTCACATCTCTACTTTTCGATAACATACATATACTTCGTTTAGCTCTCATTCACTGTCAAACCCATCTCAGTAGACTCCCGTTCGATAGCACTAAGGTTAGAGGACGTGTACTTGTCAATTAAGACAAGTACAGTACCCGGAGGTCGAATTGGCCCATTGTACCTAAGGGCAGCAGTAACATCTCGCTTGGTACGCTCTATGATATCAATGTCGTCAGCGTACGCAAGCAACCAGACGCCAGACCTATCTTAGTAGACTAATATGCTCCATAACTGGCTACAAAAGGATTCAACTTGACTTGCGAGTGCGTGTCTAGACTTCAATTCAGGAAGGGTTGTATGTAATTGAGAGAGAGAGAGAGTGAGTGGTATTGCCTACGAAAGATGGGTTTTGTTTTTTTCAACAATAAATTATTTAAACAAAACAACATTTAAATATGAATTCTCTGCCACGTAGCGTGTTGTACTCATTTTTAAAGTTCCAAGAAAATTCTCTCAGAATTTTGAAATATAAAACAATATAAAGAAAGGAACAGAAATTAAACCAAAAATTCTTATTCTTTTTCAGTTTCTTGTACAAGTAACAGCAATTAAATTAAAAATACACGAGTTTTTATTTGATTCTTAAGAAATTTGACAAAAAAAATCAAGAAAATCAAGTGACAAATTTAACCTCAAAAGCAAAGAAAAAGAAGAAGAAAAAAACATGACAATTGAAATTAAATATAATTGTTGTTGTTATTATTATTATAAGGTAAAGAGAGAGTAATTTTGTAGTTTTTTTTCTTTCTTTTCCTATACTCCAGATGATCACAATCACGTACCTGACATTATCTATCATCGTACAATGAAAACTATCGTAAGCAGGCAGGTTACATGAGTAACAACAATTTTTTCTTCCTTACTTTAGGGCCTTTAGATATAACTGACGGAGTATTTATTTCTACGTCTTACTCATTCCTTTACGTGTTAAGGTATTAAGCATATATGAATACTCTGGGAATATACATTGTATTGTATGGAGGACATGGCTGCCTCCATAACAGCAATGAAATTAAATGAAATGAAATGAAATCACACGCATATACTTAAATATAAATTTTTTGGTTGGTTTTCTTTGTAATCTTGTGTAAATTAGCTTTGGTTATACTCTCAGGCCTATGGGTTAGGTATTTTGATTTATTTTTTCTGTTTTTTTGATTTGCTATAAGGCCAAGTAGATGATGGCCAAAATACTTGAGAGCCAAAACAAAAGACAAGACAACTAAATCTTGTGTACGTGCTCGATCTACTTTGTATATGCAAGTTGTGTTTTATTTGTTAAACATGTTGATAATTTATAAAGAAATTAAATATTAATTTAACAGAAAAAATAAAATAAAAAACATGAACAAAAAAATGAATGTGAAAATAACCGAAAAAACCCATCAGCCTTAATACGTTCAGAATAAAGAAACAAACGTGCAATGAATCTAAAAAGAAGTTTTTCTTTAAAGAAATTTTATTACCTTTTATTACGGAATAATAATCTGTGAATATGTACGTATGTATTTATGACTAATAATAAATTTATTAAGCTATGTACTGTATTACTACTATACACTGAGAGAAAAAAAGAATTCTTTTTAATAACAAACATAGGCTATAAGCCAGAGTTAGTAACCTTACTCTGCTGAGAAAATATTATGAAGCAAACAATTATCCAGTGCTGTCCAATATAATGTTTGAACTACAATAGCTAGGGCGCTAGTTCTCCAGTTCGAAGTCGCCGTAGTCAAGTAGGTAGTATGTTGGCTTATTAGACATGAGGCACACATGTTCTTTAATTCCAGTTGGGTATTTGATTTTCGCCAAACGTAAGATCGTCCATTCGAACCAAAAACGTCGAATTTAGATTCGTTTTTCTTCCATCCGAACCAAAAACGTTGAATTTAGATTCGTTCCCAACTGGAATTAAAGAACATGTGTGCCACTGTTAAACTTGGTGGAGGAAGTGTCATGGTTTGGGCTTGCATGGCCGCCACAGGTGTTGGTAATTTAGTTTCATCGAGGGAAATATGGATAAGGTGATGTACTTGAATATTCTAAAAGAAAATTTACTCCAAATTGCCGAAAAATTGGGTCTAAGCAGTAACTTTCGCTTTTATCAAGATGACGACCCAAAACACAAATCCAAAGTTGTTCAAAACTGTCTTAAGGAAAACTGTCCCTACTTGATGGAACCACCAACATTGGAATCACAACATTTCAAGCAAAGAAACATTGAAGCGTGCATTACTCGAAGAGTGGAGCTAAATAACGCCAGAAATTACTAAAAAACCTGTACAATCAGTACCAAATCGCCTAAACGCTATTAGTAAGCAGAAAGGTTACCACTCCAAATACTAGGAACAAATTTTTGGGTCAAAGGTTATGTAAATTTTCAATACACAGTTCCTTGCATCAAATAAGCTGACTTGTTTAAGAATGAGGTTTATTTTGTTTTTTTAATTTATTTTTAACATAAAATAATATACAATAAAAATTAATAATTTACCTTACAGTTGTAATAAATTGCAATAAACTACCGTTTAAAAACTGGCCAAAAATTAATTTTTTTAGAATTACAGCAATTTAATGATATCAATTTTTCTTGCATCAAATAAGCTGACAACCACTGTATGTAAACAATTAGCCAGTGCTGTCCAATATAATGTTTGAACTACAATATCTAGGGCACTAGTTCTCCAGGAATATTAAAGTGGTTAATCTAATCATAGATTGATCCAAACTTGATATAGGCTTCAAATCCCTATAGATTGCTGAAATTTCGGCTGCATTCTTTTACTAGCGTGGGGCTAGTGATCCGGAAATCATCATCAACTTGGATCCATTTGCAAAGGTCTGAATCTGATTCCAATAAATATCGGGTTAGTATTACAGATTTGAACGGAAATGTCTTTACTTGGATAATGACATCGGAAGACAATAGTACATACACACAGTTACTAAAGTATACATATGGTTATAAAATTTCAGAAATTTTTTAACTAATCCGTTTTCGTTGAAAATCTTTATAGTTTTCTTGATGTTAAGACGGTCTTTTGCATTGGTTAAAAAATTTCTGAATTGTGGCCCAGCACAGGCCCACAAAGGTATACATCCGATTAACAAATTTCACAAATTTTTGATCCAACGCAAAAGACCGTCTTAAAATCGAAGAAAGATGTCAGACAATTATAAAGATTTTCAATGCAAACGGATTGATTAAAAAATTTCTGAAATTTGTTAACTTTTGTGCGCCTGTGCAGACCCAATTTCTGAAATTTGTTATCCGTATGTATACTTTTGTGGCTGAGTGTATGTATAAAATCTGGCGATATAGAATAGAGGAATCATAATATGCTCTTCTAGACAACATCTCCGTGGTTTTTGGCAAGCAGTACATGCTCTTAAGACACCTATTGAAGAGCCAAACAAGCCTATAAGATTTAGACCCCAGCGGTTATAGCGGTTACCCTATTTATGATTAACGTTGGTTTTGGATATTCTACCTTGAGTGCATGAATCTTTTGACTCGATACAGAAACCAGTTAGTCTCCAATAGAACTAGGAAGCTTGGCAAAAAACTGTTATAATTTTAAAAATAAATGTTAAGACTCACTGCTCGATGAGCAGTTCGATCTTTCATGTATAGCCAGCAAAATAAGCCTAGTATAGTGCTGATAAGGATTCAATTCATTCATTATAAATTATTACCTCACCTAGCTGATGTTTAGTGGTTAAAGTATTCGACTGCAAGCTTGAAAAATTCAGTTTTAAGCAACATTTTCATAGTTTTCGAATTTAACAAATTAAGAGGCTTCAATACCATGTAGTGGGAGGTAGGGTAATAGGTAGGCTGTAAATTATTTTAAAAATATTTCTACTAACAAATGAATTAAAGCACGTATTAAAATTATCTTATTACGAAAACTGTATTATAAAATCTGACAACTCCCCCTTTTTTTTGATTTGAAATTAATTTTTCTCACTCGTTCAATTATTTAAAAACCTGCAATTACTAATGAAAATCTCTAGAAAAAAAAAAGAATTTATTTCCATTTAATTATTGCCAGTACTACCATACAATAATAAAAAAGAAAACAACAAAAAAGAAATCAAATGCAACAAAAATAATTTGCATGACAATTGGATAATTTGTGTGTTACGGAATAAAAATTTAATTTTAAAACTCTTTTGTTTCATTTAAACAGCATGACAACTACCAGCATCGAACGTTGCACTACTAACTGCTACAAAGCACGTCTAGTCAGTTATAAACAAACATTCCAACTAAACACCGTGATATTGCAGGCTCTACTCTGCTCAGTTCTACTCATTAAATATTTTTATTTTGTATTGCTTTTGTATAGATAATTCAGATAATTAGATTTTTTTTTTAGTACAAATTATATGAAATTTATTTAAATTATCTATTTATACAAAAACAACAAAAATATACATCGGAATAGTTACAACAATTAAATATTTTCATTTCATTTTTATTTTTAATTTTTTTCTCTCTCTCTTGAACAATTGAACGCATTGAATTGAAAGCCAGGACAATGAAAACGCAAATGAAATTGGAATATCGACAAAAGTAGACAAATTGACAAATGGACAAATTGTCATTTAATTAATAAATTTATAACAATAATAACAAAAATAATAACAATAATGCTTAAATGGAAAAATTATAATCAAATCTATAACGATAATGGAAAGGAAAATATGTTTCAACGAATTAAGTCATGTGTAATGATTATGGAATTGAAAATGAAATCAATTTGTTAAGTAAATTATAGTTAGACAAGGCAAATTCTATGTTACTCTACATTGGAATGTCTGGTTTTCTTTGGGATTACTCGTTTTTATGTACGAATTTGTTAGGTGCAGCCTTAGCTTTAGGAAATAGGCAGTGAAATCAGATCTAGACGGACTGCTGCATGATACTGTAAGTCACAATATTGTTCCGATTTTACCTTTTAAAAATGTTAAAAATATATGCTCGTAAGTTGCAAATAAAATAAATGTAAAAATTTGTGTTTAGTTTTAATTAAAACTCTTTATTATTCGCACAATTCTGTGTGCCACTGTTCACAACTTGATGTAAACAACAACAATTGCTTTGTTTCTTAAACAATAAGAATTATTATACACATATACGACAGATCTTTGTAACGGAGATCTTCAAACCCTTACAACCCTTCAGTCAGGATTACGACCCAGTTTCTCACACCACTTATGTTGTGTGTGTTAATTTTATACATGAGTGGAGGGACCTACAGTTTAAAGTCGACTCCGAACGAAAAATTTTGAGAAACTTTTCACGGCAATTTTATTTTGCTTTTAGAGTTTTTGCCAGAAATCTGCTGAGAGGAGGTCGCTGTCGCCGAAGAAATACCTTCTTGTATTTTGTTTTGATGTCTGGCCTGGGGCTCGAACCCTGGCTTTACGTCTAATAAGTCTATACACTACCTTCTAGACTGTGGGCCATTATTTCAACTTGCCGTTAAACTTGAGTTTAGTTAAAGGTACCTCTAGCTAAAGGGAACTGTAAAGTTACCTTTAACTTATTTTCGTTATTACAACTTACAGATAAAATTTTTCAAGAATATGGCAGTGCCGGAGCAATGTCAATAAAACTGCTCAATTATACAAGTTTTGTTTTAACGCATTGGCAACCGCGGGCTTCGTTTTTTTGTTGTATATGCTCATTTTGTTTATATTTGAAGTTGCCATAATGAAAATAATATACAATATGTCAAGTTCAAACATAAATTGACCTTTAAATGTTAAAGGTAGGATAATCCTCCCTTTATCTTAACGATCACTTCTATCTTATTGGGTACTCATAATAACGAAAAACAAATTATATGCCCGTTAAAATCCTCCCTTTAGTTAACGGCAAGTTGTAATAATGGCCCTATGATGACTTCTAACCTACCTTTAGCTGGAGAACTGTATTATGGTTAGGCTGAGGAAGGCATAATTTTCTTGTCGTAATATCCTTACGCTTAGAGCAATCTGGGTGCTTAGCGCCTGCATTACCATTGCTTAAATCGATTAAATTTGTCAATTCCGTCTATAATTTCTAATTTTCTAATTTATTTCTTCTAAATTGGACATTTTCTTTGGTTTCCTTGCATTATAATAAATTATCAGCCAAGTCGATTATTATTTGTTGCTCTCAGGTCTATTAAATAATCTTATTTTTCTACATATTTTTATTGTTATTAATAGAGGAGATGGTCTTTTAGTATCCTTGCTAGTCGATTACAAACCCACATTGGTGTAAAGCTAGTCACGTAGAGTATTATTAACAAGAGAAGTAGTGAGTTACAATCAGGAGGGTAGAGAAGAAAATGTAGAAATACAAAATCAAATTATATTAATGAAACTATAAACATTATAGAATAATTTTTGTAGGAATACAAAAGTCTCATATACTCACGGTACAATAGCTACAGTATTTTAATCAGTGAACTCGTAAAAGTTGGGGAATATGACAGTCGATCCTTGAAAAATGGCAAGAGAACAGTTGCAGTAAAGATAAGTTTCCTTTTCTTCTTTGTTCATATTGTTACGAAAATGGAAAAATCTAGTTGATACGTTTTGGTGTTTTGCTTTTACATCGTTTAACATTAAAATTATAAACAAAAACAATGAACTTGTTTACATGATAAACAAGTAAACAAAAATACAACAACAAACACTGCAAGAATAAACGTAAACAAAATACACAAATAATGTCGCCGTAGTAGATAGTGCGTCCGCTTATTAGACGTAAAGGCAGGGTTCGAACTCCAGGCCAGACATCAAAGCAAAATACAAAAAGTATTTCTTAGGCGACTTCATCTCAGCAGATTTCTGTTAAAAACTCTGAGACTAAATAAAATTGCCATGAAAAGTTTCTCAAAAATCTGTCATTCGGAGTGGACTTTAAACTGCTCATACAGCTCACTGTTGGATCGGCTGCGGAAATTATCGCCACCTCGCACTGAACCGAAGATCTTAGGTAGGACTTTTCTCTCGAACACTCTCAAGGCCGCTGCATCAGTTCTTAATAGGGCCCATGTCTCTGCGCCATAACGGAGCACGGGTAGGATGAGTGTCTTGTAGAGTGTTAGTTTTGTCGTACGATAGAGGCCTCTGCTACTCAATTACCTATTGAAACCATATTAGCACTTGTTGGCAAGAGTGATCCTGCTCTTGATCTCCAGACTGACATCATTTTTGGTGGTAACGGCAGAGCCTAGACAAATAAATTGCTTGACTGTTTCAAAAGTATACTTATCGGCCGTAATCTGAGAATCAACACGCCGCACGTCTCTACTTGTATAAAATTTACACTCACAATATAAGTGGTGTGAGAAACTAGGTCGTAATCCTGACTGAAGGGTTGTAATGACCAATTATGTATGTATGTAAAATACACAAATAACAATAATGAAATAACGATGTTTACAATTATAGAGATCTCGCGAAGGCGAAGCCACGACATTCGCCTTCAAGAACATTCATCAGATTGTTTACGTTGCCATATAAAAGGCAAGGCAAAACAGACAACGAGTTAATAAAAATTGAGTCAGTCTTGTGTGAAGACGCTGTGTGTCTGAAGAGGGTAATAGTGGTTTGAAGATCTCCGTTAAAAAGATCTCCATTACAAAGACTAGTACTTGTTATTGTTTATGCAAAGGGTATAAACAGAGGAGCTACAAAGAAAAGTAATTGTTGTTGTTTACATCAAGTTGTGAACACAAAATTATTTTTATTTTATTTGCAATCTACGAGCTCATATTTTAAACGTTTTTTAAAAGTTAAAACCTAACAATATTTCAAAATGCTTTTCAATACACAATATTCAAGGGATGTCTGTATTTTTTTCTACATATTTTTCTTATTAATGTAATAGCCAAAGCAGACACCTCATATATACGCTATAATTATATACAATTATTATATTATTAATATACAATAACAACAAAAATAATAATAAAAAATAATAGTAATGGTAGTTGTTGTATTTTTCTTCTTTACTCACCATATCGAAACCCTTCTTCTAACTGACATACCAATATTAAATGCCTTGAAGTCTGTATATTGAGTATGCTCTTGACTCTTTGCTTCGAACTTCTTCTTATTTTTATAGTTTTTCGATTATTCCCTTAAAAAAAAAATTGAAAGAGAATTAAATTTTATTTCATATTTTAGTTTTTATTCATGCCAATAACTGAAAATCGTTAAAAATCGTATGGAAAAAAGCTTAAGAAAGTAAAGCAGCCGAACGAAGCAAGCCTCAGTCACAAGAAAATCCCTTTTTTATGTTATTGGCATGCGAGCAGGACAACAGGCAGACAGCAGGCAAACGAAGAAGAAAAAGAAGAAATACAGTCAACCCTACTATAACGCGGTGAAGGCGTACCGTGTTGTGTGGAAACTCGGATTTAGCCATACAATCAGGCTAATTCATAGCATGTTCTATGGAAACCGTGTTATAGTAGGGTTGACTGTCTACATTAAAAAACCATGAAATATTATTTTAACAAGATGATTATGGCACGTTTATTGCTATGAAGCAAACGTAGACGAAGAAGAAGTGTGTCCAGTCAATATTCTTACGTACGGGTTTTTCTTATTTAATACATGAAAAGAGTGCGATGAGTACAATTATACGAGTATACAGAGAACATATCATACAGTTTGTATGTCTTTGTCTGTCTGTCTGACTTTTTGACTCAGTGTATGAATTGTTATTAAAGGGCTTTTTTTATGTGGAAAAAAGAATGTTTATAACAATCATATGTATTTTTTTTTTGTAGTTCCAAGTATGTGTCTCTATCTGTAAAATATTTATAATGTGTGATGGTTATTAATACAGTGGGACTATAATGTTTGTTGTCAGTCTAAGTCTGCATGCAAAATACTTCACTTTAATATTTTTTTATACTTCAAAAAATTTTTTTTTATTGTTTAAATAGATGTTTCGAAAATAGCAATTCAGGCTGCGTTGAAAATTATTGTAATGTTCACAGGCAGAAAATCACCATACTTTCCGATAGCCAAGCAGCTATTAGGGCATTGGATTCTAATATAATGAACTCCAGGACATTATGCGACTGTCGTAGATGTCTTAACGAGGTGCCGAATCGATATGATGTTTGTGTCACATGGGTACCGGGACATAGAGACATTCTCGGTGCCTGCAGAGCGGATGAACTGGCCAGAAAGGGCAGGACCATCGAACTCTCTTATGAATTCTCTACATTAGGGATCCTATTGCGTACCTACAAGTTTATGATTGTGGACGTTGTCAACAGTAGATGGGCAGAACGGCGCAGAAAATCTGGCCAATGTTGGATAAGCGGCGGCTCTGCTTAAACTCCAAAGAAGCATACTCAGCACTGCTTCGCGGTTATTACGGGGCAATGCGTTGTAGCAACGCATGCGAGGCATATGAAGTCGCCGTAGTCTAGTAGATAGTGTGTTGGCTTATTAGACGTAAAGCCAGGTTTCGAGCCCCAGGCCACACATCAAGACAAAATACAAAAAGTATTTCTTCGGCGGCTTCCTCTCAGTAGATTTCTGGCAAAAACTCTCAGAGTATAAATAAAATTGCCATGAAAATGTTTCTCAAAAATCTGTCGTTCTGAGTCAACTTTAAAACTGTAGGTCCCACCACTCATGTATAAAAATTAACACACACAACATAAGTGGTGTGAGAAACTAGGACGTTGTACAATGAGTCAATTCGACCTCCGGGTACTGTACTTTTCTTAATTGACAAGTACACGTCCTCTAACCTAACCTAACCTAACCTAAGTAATTGGTAGTGCTAGGAAGTCCGGAACGTGTGCTGGATTCAGCCGCAAGTCTACTAGTCGAAGGGTTGTTGATTTGGCAGAGCAACCAAAGTGGTGCGATGTGTCGTGTAGTCCTTGGATGTACGAAGGGCAGCAATCCAGGGTCCCCGGAATAATCTTCGCCCTGTAGCTGTTCAGGATGTTCACCCAGCCTGATCTCAGCTGGGCCAGGATGGTTTAATTACCCTGGGTAGCTGCCTTTCACTACCCGATAATGGTGGTGAGTGTTGATTTAGAACCCTGTTGTGGCTGAGTTCGTCCATTGCTGTCGTAACTGCCGATTGATGTGAGGAGCGTTGCGGCTACCTTACTGACTGGAGGTTCACTATTGTTGGTATGTGTTGAAGCGTCTAAAGTCTTGTCTCATGCGGCGAGGAGTTGGATTGTCCATGAATATGTGGTGGTTGGGTTGGGAGGCTACAATTGGTATTGTTTCGTCAAGAGTTCGTTGTGCTATTTCACTGACAGTATTTGGCACTATTCGTGAAGATGATCTACACTTGACATCTTCACACATCCGGCAGCGATACGTAATGCATTGTTCTGCACCGTTTGTAATGCGCAGCATTGTGTATCACTAAGGAATGAAGTCCAGATTGGTGCAGCGTGATTGAGGAGGGAGCGGCCAATTGCCTTGTAGGTGGTTATGATTGTTTCCTTATCTATGCCCCATGTGGTTCCTGATAGAGCCTGCATAACCCTGTTTCTCGTCGTCACTTTGTTGTTGATGTTGGTCGCATGGGAGGAGAAGTGAAGACTGTCGAAGGTAACCTCAAGGATCTTGGAGTTTTTTTTTACGCCGAGGAGGTGTAAATGTACCTAACCGCACCATAGAGGAAGTCGTCACTTCCTCCGTGTGTGGGGCCCTCACCCACTAAATCCCCGCCTCGTATTCTGTGGACCTGTTTGTGCCTACTCCGGAACTACGGTGGTATTACTTCGGAGTGGAGTCCTTTTGGCCCTTTGGCCTCTCCATGTCCATATCCGCGTCCGGATTGCGTATCGAAGGTTGAGGAGACATCTAAGCGTCTCCACTATTCCTTTCGTTTATCTCATCATTTCGGTTCCGCTTGGCACGTGTGGCGGTATCACCTATGCTGACAAGCTTATTTGTCTGCAGCCTCAAGATCCCTCTTTTTCCGTCTCAGAATACGCTCCACGTAATTCACCACCGAGGTCCAATTTCTACTACTCCCTAGAATCTTGGGGTTACGTGCCATGGGTATGATGTTACCTTCAATAGCTATGTTGAATGGTCTCACTTCTTTCGTCCCCGTTGTAAAAAGAGAAATGGAGGATTTACGAGCGAATAGCCTTAAGTTACTATTCCGGAAATAGTCTACAATGGTCGCCAGATAGTCTGTAATCCTAGCGCTTATGTCATCTATGTTTACACACGAGGCAAAGACTGTACAGTAATCTGCATATGGCACCATTGAGACATTTGGGGGCGGGTCCGGAAGTGGAGTAAGATATATTGAATAGGATAGGCGACAGAACCGTACCCTGTGGGACACCCATCTTTATCTTTCTGAGAGATTTCAACGAATGCCTTCAGTCCTCCCAGGCGTAGTTGAAGCCTCTTTCGAGAAAAGATTTTTTTTTTATTTTTTGAATGGAACAGGCGTAGTTGAAGCCTAGGAAACTAGGTCGTAATCCTGACTGAGGGGTTGTAATGACCATTTATGTATGTATGTATGTAGTTGAAGCCTCTTTCGAGATTTTTTTTATAAAAAATTTTTTAAAACAAAATTTCGAACTTAGAGCTTTGTTTTGATTGCAATTATTTCCTTTAAATCGTTCCACTGTACTTCTGCTCTTTTCATATGATGTTTCTGTTGCTTTTCATTTTCGTTGAACTAATTCCATAAATGGTTTTTAGTCAAGGCATGAGAGCAAAACAAGACCTTTTGATTATCTTTGATTGCTATTAAAGGTTTCAACGATTCCATAAAATCCATACCAACTAAACAGCACAGGCATCAAACACTATACACTGTGATTATATGGACACCTGTGAGTATATTATTATTACACCTCATGCTCCAAATAAATAAATTTTTTCTTTCCTTTCCTTTATTTTATTTTTGAAGTTAATTTTAGTTTTTTTTGTTTGTTGTTGTTGTTGTTGTTGTTGTTGTTGTTGTTGTTATCATTAATATTTTATTTTAGATTTGCCTTGACCTTATCTTTGTGCGTTTGAAATGCAAGAGGGATGATAAGACGACGAGTGTTTCCGTTTAATGTTCAGACTGTTACAGGTGTTGACAATTTTAATAAATTGCATTTAACGGCTTATTTTTTGTGTTGTTTTTTTATCTTTGTATAGAAATCTTAGGTTATGGATATTAATGATTATTTTCTTTTCGGTTTTTTCGTTTTTAAAATAAATTAAAATAATTAATTTTTTGAAGAGTGTTCGGAACGGAATTAAAGGGTCCGCCAAATAACATTTTTTTTGAAAATGCTTTAAAAAAAAACTGCGGACTATTTTCTCGAATTTCTTTTTTTATTTGAAAGTACAATCCTTTCGGTTAATAATGGAAAATAATTTCATTCAAATGCCTGCCTCGCATGGGCATGCAGTAGCCTACACGATCGGTCCAATTTTTAAGCACATTATCGATTGTGTGCAGCTGTATTTCACCAATGGCTTCACAAATATTGTCCTTTAAAGCGTCAATTGTCTATGGCTTGTCGGCGTAACACTTATCTTTGACGGCACCCCACAAATACACACAACGGTGTCAAATCGCAGCTCCGAGGTGACCAAACGACATCAGCTCTGCGGCTGATAATGCGATCTTCAAAAACAGGGCGCAAAACATCGAGTGTAGCTTCGGCTGTGTGGCACGTAGCGCCGTCCTGTTGAAACCAAATGTTGCCAATATTCTCCTCTTCAATTTTTGTGAACAAAAATTCGTTCAACATGGCCTGATAAAGATCGCCATTGACTGTAACGGCCACTCCTTGCTAATTTTCGAAGAAAAAATGGCCCAATTATGCCTCTGGACCAAAATCCGCACCAAACAGTGACTCGTTTTGGGTGCATCGGCTTTTCAATGTACGCGTGCGTGTTTTCTGTGCCTCAAATGCGACAATTTTGCTTGTTACACATACACGCCAAGATGAAAATGAGCTTCATCTTAAAAGATGATGATCGGCATCTTCTGTAAGTCGATAGCATGCCCACTTAGTGAAGCGAAAACGCATTATATGGCGTTACACCAAGGTCTTTATGCAAAATTCGTCTCAATGATGTCTCCGAAATGTTCAATTGTTGAGAACGACGGTGAATTGATGTTGATGGCGCTTCACGCACACTTTCTGCCACAGCAGCAATATTCTCGGGTGTAGCCACTGTTTTTGGCTATTCACGCTTTGGTTTATCGATGAGGATGCTAGTTTCTTTCACTTTTTTCACAAGATAACGAACATACGGAGCTGACGGTGTTTCTCTTCTTCCAAAATCCGTACGCAATTTTCACACGCATTATGCAACATTGTCGCGTTGTTCAAGCGTATACAGAACCATATTCGTTCAGCGGAAGGATAAAACTAATTATCTGTCAAATCAGACATGAGCTAAGTGTTACCACTCACGAAATAAGCACTAGTTGAAAAAAAAAAACGTTAGATGGCGGACCCGATAGCATTTTGGCAATTTTTGATTTCCCCTCTTATATTTAAAATAATTTTTCATTTATTATTGAAAAGAAACGTGTTAGGAAGAGGCCTATTATCTGGGGGTGCTTTACGAAAAGAAAATTTGAAAATCTTTTTTTTTTAATTTTGTTTGTTTCATTTTGTGATTGTTTTAAGAGGGTGTTAAATATTCATTGATTTCTCCTGGTATAATCTACTATCAGTTTTTAAAACTTTAACAAGTTTTCATTATAAAAGCGCTGGTAATTTTCAACATGTAAACCTAAGCACGTAGCAATTGCATTAATTCTCTCTAGTCATACCGAAAAAGGCCTGGGAAATTTTATTTAATTTTTCTTTTTTAATTTCAAAAATTCAAATTCGTTTTTCTATTTCATTTTATTAACTGAGATGAGCATTTGTTTTGAATTTTCCAAAAAAAAAAAAAAAATAATTCACTAATCATTGTTTGTGCTATGTTTGCTAGGCCCATACCTAATAATTAACCATCATAAATAATAATTTGAATGCTACTTTTCGTTTCTTTTTCTAGTTTAAAGTTTTTCCTATTTCCTACACTTTATTTCAAACACTATAATTATGCTTTAGTTTTTTCTTGTTCCCCGTTCCTACTTAGAATTTTCCCTTCCAGTTACATTAAATAAGTAGCTAGCCGTGGTGTTGCTTAGTTTGTGGCAGCTGTCTTGTTTAATTTTAATTGTTTTGGGCAATTGTCTGATACGAAAATTATTGTTTTTCAAACACTTCAATTAAAAATTCTTGTTAATTTTCTTTCTCTCTCTTTTCTATTCCTTTTTTTTTGAATTTTAAAATACCCGTATGCAAAATTATCAAGTAAGCAGCTAATTTGTATGTGAAAGAGAAAAAAATTTACATTCATTTACATTTCATTACTTCGGGGAGTGTGAGAATTACTGAGACCCCACCTAGTCTGGTTAATGGAAAAATACCATCATTGTTATGATGAATAAGCAAACACATGAAAAAAATTAATTAAAATATGAATTAAGTGAGATTTTTAAACAAACAATTGAAAAAAAAATTTACTCTCTTAATATAAGGGGCATATTGAAGACTTTATCTAAGCGCACCATAAATCGTAATTACACTCTGTGCGTTGAGCTTTTGCCCATTAATTACTGGACTGTAGTTGCTGTTACTTCAGAATGAAAGTCATCGTAACTCTTTTGCCCCTAAATAATTGCATCCATCGAATTGCGTAATGAAAACTCTTCCTGTCCCCACGTTAAACGTCTATCGTCTTAGAATTCTGAACGTATATCGTACACCTAGTTTTGTTATACATACATACCAGAGGTCAGCAATGAGTATTCAAAACGATGAATAGATTTGAATCATACTTATTATTTCTGATACTTATACGCATTCATACTTATTTTAATGTCATACTCATACTACTCATATTCAATGTTATAAGTACTCACCATATTCATACTTAACAATACAATCCATGACTCATCGTATACACGAATCACAAAATAAGTATGATAAATATAAGGGTATATAAGGATAAGTATGAGGCTTATAAATCAAAGGTATTTTGAGTGGTATGAGTTTGATGTCAACATTGTACGCATACTCATTGCAACCTGTACTTATAAATCAATGTTGTACTGAGTACGAATGAATCAGAGTAGTTGGATTTGAATACTGTTGACTCACTCATACTCAAAATTTTATGAGTACTTATGAGTAGCGAAAAAGCGATTCATTGCTGATCTCTGATACATACATACGTAATTGGTCATTACAACCCTTTAATCAGTAATACGACCTACTTCTCACACCACTTATGTTGCATGTGTTAATTTTATACATGAGTAAAGGGACCTACAGTTTAAAGTCGACTCCAAAAGACAGATTTTTGAGAATTTTCCGCTGCAATTTTATTTCACTCTCAGAGTTTTTGCCAAAAATCTGCTAAGAGGAAGTTGTCTCATATTTTTGTTTTGATGTTTGAACCGTGGCCATACGTCTAATAAGCCAACACACTACCTACTAGAATACTGCGACTTCATTTGTTATACGTTTCTTAAAATTCTCTAGAAGAATTTGTCGCTTGTAGTGTCTATTAGTCATTCACTGCTCGACACTTCTTAGTGGAAGAAAATGTGAAATCTTGTTATTGAGATTGGAGAGATCAAGAAGAAAAAAAGGTGATAGAAAATGAAGATATAATATCTTCCTCCCGTACATAGTAAAAGCTGAGAGCTGATACATAAAGCAAAATATAGTCTCTTCCCTCTACTCAGATCCACGGCTCCTCAAAATGTCATTCAAAGAAATGTTAACTCTGTCGGCATGCCTTCAAAAAGACAGTGGACAGTGAGAACTACAATAGAATGATGGATGCCCAGGAAACAGAAGAAGTAGTCCTTATCTTATCTAGGAATATCAGTCCATCAAAGCCTAGTAAAATTGCAAGTAGAACTTCTCCCAATTTACCCAATATAACTGTGGCAAGTGTGGCTAACTTTCAAAATGTATCAATACAAAGTTTGTATGCAGTTTTACTACGGTATATAAACTATGTAGATATGCAAAGTAACCAAAGAATGCATCGACCATAAATCCGATGCCTGATTGGTTTTTGACTGCGTTAAAAATACACATTGACGACGTTTTGAAATAGTATACATTGTAAACATTTTGTACAGCGGCATTATGAAACACGATACTTTGTTCAAACACAAAGCAACTAATATTTTGGAAGACAGCCTGTATCTCCTATGAAAACCTTTTAGTCAGGATTACGGTTTTGTTTTCTAAACTACCCGTCTTGCATTTTATTTGTAATTGCCAGTAGTAGACTCTGGATGACAGCTTTGAGAAGCTTTTTCATGGAAATTATTCACTAACGACTGTTATTAGCTAACGTCTAGGAATTCAGCTTAATAAACTACTACGGAGGACAGAACTGTACTTAAAAATTCTTCCTTTTTATCATAGTGTACTGGAATTAGGAAGCCGCCATGGTATAATAGGTAGTGTGTTGGCTTATTAGACGTGAGGCGTCGGTTCAAATCCCAGTTCAGGCATCACCAACTAAACGAAATATGAAAAAATATTTCTACGGCGACTTCCTCTCAGCGGATTTCTGGCAAAAAAAAAACGGTATGAAAAGTTTCTCAAAAATCTGTCATTCGGAGCCGACTTTTAACTGTAGGTCCTGCCACTCATGTATAAAATTAACACACACAACATAAGTGGTGTGAGAAACTAGGTCATAATGACCAATTATGTATGTAAGTATGTACTGGAAGCAAATCAAATTCTAAAGAAATTTTAACATTTTCTATATGAAAAGGAGTCTTAAAATATTTTAAAGTTTTGAAGATTTTCTATGAAGTATTAGAGGACTATTAGGATAGCATTTTGGGGAATTTTAAGCTTTAATGTACTTACTCAATTAACCTATTTATCAAGTTTAAGTATTGAATGAAAAATAATTCCATCTCCTTGTAATTAATGAAGGACTTTAATAATTCGATTCATTTAAAGATAAAACCCGACTTCCTTTATAAACCATAATGAAAGGAATTTTACAAAGAAAATTACACAGCATTTCCTTTCCAACAAAACCCCATTAAAAGTTATATTTTTAATCATCTTTAGTGGCATGAAAGAGAAATCAAATTAATAAGAATTGAAATCAAAACTTATCCATGAAGTTTTTCCATTCAATTATTAATTAAAAGGAAAACGAAAAAAATCTTGTTTTCAAGAAAAGCGAATCTGAAATTATATTTTTTAACAAGAACTTCTATAATAAAGCAACAGCAATAACGATAACAAAATAAAAAAAGAATATGTTGTAAAAAATACTCATCAATCTCAGAGACATGATGGTGATGAACCTTTAACACAATGCAGCAGCAGCAGCAGCAGAAGGCATTAAGAGACGCAGGTCTCAAAAGTACATCCCCATTAAAAGGTAATTTAGAAATTGCATCAACATGAGTTAAAATTATAAAAATGAAATCATCTTTATCATCAGCGTCATCATCATCATCATCATCATCAGCAGCAGCAGCACCATGTAAAACCAGCAACACGATGGAACAACATATTCTGCGCATACTACATGCCTCATGCATTTCGTGGCCTGAGTATGGGAAACAATGAGCAAAAGAGAAGCCAAAAGCAAACTTTAATGTTTAGTCAGTCAGTGTAAAAAGATCACTCTACTAAAGACAGAGAGAGAGAGAGAGAGAAAGAGAGAGACAGAGAGTTATAGGGCTTAGTGCGAGAAGAGTTACGAGTTCTTTATGCCGTGGTATTACACACTTGAAAAATTTTTAATTAACGATCTAAAAGATCGCGTCAGACAAGCGAATGTACTTAAAAGCAGCCAAGATCACTAAAAAGACGAAAACAAAAAACAAAACAAGGCTTTAAAAATAACACACACACACACACTTATGTATACTCATACTTAAATGTAGAAACACTTGGCTAAGAGAGCAAGTATAGATATTAGCCATATCAGCTAACAAATAAACCAGTTAACATAAACAGATCATCAAGTCAAACATAACAACAAATGAAATGAAAGAAATTCTTTGTTTTCTGGCTCAATGTTAAGCTTATACTCATGTGTACATACATATGTATGCAAGCCATTGAAACTTTGTGGCAACCAACAATGTGGCTTATTTGTTGGCAACAAGACTTTTTTTTTGTTCCTTTTAACAGCTAAAAACAATGAAATACAGGCAACACAAGCTAAAGAAGAAGATAAAAATAAAATAAGAACAACAACAAGAAAAATAACATTAGAAGTACTAAAGTTATTGTTGTTGTTGTTGTTGCTGTTGCATCTTTAAGCGCACAACAACCAAGTGTTGTTATCAATTTGATCATCAAGGCATCATTATCTTCACATTACTGACCACACCATTTTTAGTCTGATTTGAAATGAAAAATAAAAAAAAAATTAAGAAAAAAATTTAAAAGGAAAACATAAACCAAAGTGCATAGAATAATAAAATTGAAGCAGAGGAGAATTAAGAAGAAAAAAAAACTAATGCAACAAACTAAGAAATTTTGGTTCATAGAAGGCCTTAAGGACTTTCATTTCAATTAAAGAAAAACTAAAAAAGGCAGTCATATTCCACAGAATATATAAGAAAGTACTGAAATACCACTTAAATATGTGGTCTATTGAGACGTAACATTTTGTCAATGTTGGAGTAAACATATTTTCCATCAGGATAGATCTTCTAGATTGTTTAAACGAAAAGCTAGACCAATTTGAAGGACCTTCTACGGAATTTAAGTTTTCATTTTTAGGGGAGTCCTGCAGAGATCAAGACAAATAATAATTTGAGAGTGCAAGGTTCAGATTATGTTATGGCTTACCAAGCGAAGATCTCTCAGTTTCTGATGGGTCATCGAAGATAAGTAGCTTTGTTAAGATAAAACACAACCCCTTTTCAGTAGACTGAGTTCTAACCGCTTGAATTAAATTGCTTGCTTTAAGCAATACACCAGGTTGTAATAGCAATTCGTCAAAATAACTAATTCGCTTCCAATCTCACTAGACACAGCATTATTTTTTGCCCTGGTGCCACCGTCTGTCGATCATAATCTTTCTCAGATATTATTGTGCTCCTCTTTTCTTTGTTCTTAATCTTAATACTTCAGAGAGTTTGATTTCCTTGCGTTTTAATCATAAATTAACACATAGGGCTTGTTTGTGTATTCAGCTTCTTCAAATGGTTAATGACTGTTTGGTGGTGAACGCCTAGTTCTCCAGCAAAGTCTTTACAACTTTATGCCGAGGTCTATACATTCGAATGGATGCAATGCTGGATATTACAAGGCCCTTTAAAAATCTCAATTACTTGAATGATGTATGTCTCTATTCTCAGCGGTATTTTGACCTGCGAGCTAAGATCTTAAATAAACTCCAAGACGGTGTACGACTGACGCATATATCTCAATGAGGTGGCGAACCGACATGAAGTTTGCATCACACGGGTACCGGGACATAATGATATGCCTGGCAACTGCAGAGCAGAAGAACTGGCCAGAAGAGGCACGACCATCGAACTCTCTGATGAATTCTCTACGTTGGGGATCCCTTTGGGGACCTGTAAACTTATAATTGTCAATGCAATCGTAGATCTCGTCGGTTAAGGGCAGAGCGGCGCAAAAGATCTGGCCGAGGCTGAATAGGAGGCGCACGGCGACTCTGCTTAAACTCCAAAGAAGTAGGCTCAGCACTGTTATCGTTATGTTATTAATGGGCCCTGTGTGCGGCTAAGTGTGTCCGCTCATGACTCAATCGAGGGGGCAGCCTACCTACCTAAGATCTTAAAGATCGTCAATAGAAGTTGGACTTAAAGTCAATAAAACGGAACGAAAATGATGCTCGCCAATGTGACCATCATATGTGCAGCCCTTGCGCTGCAATGTTTACTAGATTGGTGGAACTCGGCCGCCGGCTTTACAACACGCCGCTATGCATGCTCAAGTGTGCTTTTCGTGTCAGAGCTACCACTCCAACCTACCTAGTATGTATCCATCATATAGCCATTCCTACTTTGAAATTGGAATATAGAATATGTTCCCACATTTGATGCATCTGAAGATAGAGATGTCACAATATCTCGTGTTGTTCCCTTTAGCTGCCCTTCGTCACCACTCAACGAGTCCTGGAGAAGAAAAAAATTAGAGGCATGGCAGTACCACAAAAATTCCCTTTCACTTAGAAACACATAGACGTAGATGGCAATCAACTGAAGACTTTAGTTTGGTTTGTTTAGAGCCAAAGCCATGCAGGGAGATATGCTCTAATATAGAGATTGATTATGTATATCGTTGGAGTGAAAAAGAAAACAACCAAACAGAGTGCTAGGATGGGAAGAAATTTGTTTCTTAAAGAAATTGCGGAAAATCAAAATAATTGGTTGATCAATAAACTGGTCGAATTGATTTGCACAAGATGCTATTGAAGGCCATTTTTTATCAACTAAATTAATCGTCATAGAAAGGAGCTGGTGGGTTCTACGCCATGTCTGTACTAAAAGGTAGAAGCATGAAAATCTTTCATTAAGAAGTCATTAAAGTGATTAATTCCTTAAATAATTTTCTTTAATCTAAAAACCGTATTTTGTTTTCAACAGCTGATGTTGGCAACCCTTAAATAACTGCCTTATTATTGCACATACCCTGCAATGAAACTGCACTATCAAGATCGTTAAGTGAAGATCATATGTTTACACCAATTGCTGCAAAAAAAATCAAGAAAAAAACAAAGCCTTGGACTTTGCCGTCATTAACGGCGACTTTAACGTTCAAGAGGGCTAAGTGTGTGTGTGAAAGAGTGTATGACTGACCGGACAGAATTAACACGTGAACGTGATGCACACCTTTTGTTAATTTTTTATTTTTTTATGGCATTATTTGTTGCCTGCTATTTTAAAGGCACCTCTAGTTAAATTTGGTGTTATGAAGAACGTAATAAGTACATACTTTAAGGCTCACACACACACTCACATATACATACACACATGCGTGCTCAAAAAACACTGTTGAACTCAAGTGAAAATACTTAAAGTAAGCAATCGTAGCTGCAAAATAAAATTGAGTATCAAATCTTTTGAAAAAAACACCCAATAACCCAGCAAACATTTTCATATTTAACACAATATAAGGACAATTTTTTTAACATTTATTCGAATATGACAGTAAAGGTTTGCTGTGTTACAAAACTAATGAAACAAGTAGTTTTCCTTTTGGCTTCGTAAAGAGAGGAGAGGCTTGCCTGGCCAATACAGTGTGAGTGTGTAGAACAAACTGATGGTTACCCATCAGGCGTCAGGGTAATTTAGCTTGAAATTAGTAACCATCTACACTTCGTTTTCCAATTTTTTTTTGTTTTTTTGTTTCTTTCTGCAAGTGAACCAAAAATAATAACAGCCAGCATTCCTAGGGAATTTGGTTCTGACCAAAGTTACTTTGGATTTCAGCCGGTAATGCGTTGTTGTTATATTGCAGGTGCGCTCGCGTAAAGAGTCTTTTCTTTCGGTTTTTTTTTCTTATTTTTTAAAGTGTTTTGTGGTTAAACCAGTTTAAAGATTTTTATTTTTAAATCATCATTTTGTTGTGCTGTGTGTGTGCATGGGCATGGGCTCTGACTTTGGCTCTCACTTAACAAAGTTGTTTGTGGCCATAAAAAGAAGAAGAAGAAGAAGAAAAAAAACAGTGAATAATGCCACCTTGAAATTTTGTTTTTAGTTGCAAAGAAGATCAAACCCTTAACAAAAAAGAAGAAGCATAAATTTAAAGTGTGATGGTGGCCAATACAATAAACGCCACTTGCTTATTTTATCACTAGGGGGCCTATTTACCAACTTATAAAGAACACATTAAGTGTGACAATGAAAGTTTATATAAATCTGGTTGAACTTTGGAAAACACACTGTAGTAGAGAGCAAGAGATGAGAAAAATGTATGTGCCCGCCTAGAAGAATGTGAAATATGGACCAAATGGCTCATTCTACTGAAAATATTTCGGCATAAGACCGCAGTGCATGTACTAGATGACCTTCTACCCGATTGAGCCTTAATTAACAATCTTTGTGCAACATTTTGGAGAAAGCCCTTGCGCTGACCAACTTTTTCTCTACTTTGATGGAATTCGGTCAGTTCAGGGACTGTGCTTTCCTGAGGCCTTACAACCGGCCGCTATACATGCTCAAGTGAACTCTAGTAATCAAAGCTAACACTTCGACCTAATTTAACCTAAGTTTCAATAATGCATCAGTTGTCGATGGCCACCAAATGCTTGCAATTCCATGGAGAAAACATTCTCTAGAGGAAACAATCATGAGGCCAATATAAATCTTGTTAGTGCAACAATCTTTATATTAGAGGCCTCGATCAAGGATACCAAAATGTGAGAAGGTTTAAAACCTATGTCCCTTTAAAACCAGAGCAGGACACTGACACATGAGTTAAAACCCATTTTTTCCTCCTCCTCAAGCCTACAGCTTCTGCATAAGTCTTTTGTCGAAATCCCATGTGTTTCGTCGTGGCTACCAAAAGAACAGTGGCTCCTATTAATCACCACTGTGCGATGGATGGCCATGTGACTTTAGAACAGAAGTGAGTTGGCGCTCTTCTTGTCCATACATATCCAGCAGAATCTAGAAATATTACACGTATACTCCTGCTTGGGGATGCCACTTACCTCGGTAAAGTTGGCCATCGCGCGGAAATTCTTACGAGACGCCAACGTAACCTGGGTCAATGAGTAGTCCAGCTCCACCGCTAGGCTCACTTGGCCCTCGGCGGATAGAAGACGCACCAACCAGTTACTTGGACTTGGTCGTAAGGTCATCTCGATCACAGTGGGCTTGCTTACAGGTCATTGTGTTATGGGAAGACACGCGGAAAGAATGCAGCTTCCATCTAACGACTTCTGCTGTGGGTGCAGATCCGCTAAGGAAGAGGAGACTGTTATTCACTTTCTTTGTCAATGCTCATATCTTGCGAGATGCAGATTTAGGTAATTTGGCTCTCCAATCATTGTCAGCTTGACGGAGCTATTATCCATTGATGTCAAGGATATAGCTTCGTTTATCAAATTTTCGAGCTGGTTTTCCAGCGTGGGGGTAGTCGTGTTTTAATTGTGCAGCCCTTGCGCTGACCAACTTCTTCTTCTTCCCTGGTTTGGAGGAACTTGGTCAGTACAGAGACTGTGTTGTCACAACGGGCCGCTATGCGTGCTCAAGTGAGCCTTTGATATCAAAGCTACGACTCCAACCTGCCTACCTATCTAGCTTTACCCGCAAAACGAGTGAACAATATACAAAATAACTGAGCCAATCGGAATACTTAAGCCCTGTGACATGTCGGAGATTACGAGCTCACCAGCAATGCAATTTCCAACTAATGTCCCGGAATCCATATACGAGTTACCTTTAAATGGTCCGAAATTTCTCTAAAAAATCCTTGGCATTAATGGACAACCTTCAGTTAAGACTTTCTGAATCTCCTTCACAAAACACACCTCGTTTGATCGAAAAACTTCGAAAGCGGCGAGTCTCCTTTTCATTTCAGAGAATGCACCAATATACGGAATTTCTTTAGAATTTAGCAGGAAAGTTCGCAGGCAGTCTTAGCTTCAGGATTGGATGTGTTATCATTGACCACCTTCAATATGTTTCTTGGAGGTATTTCAGAAAAAAAATCTCCATAGTTTTTAACTTGGCAACCATGTTTATGATTTCCATCGATCAAACCTCCTCCCTAATGGCCTGCAAACATGAATGCAACAAATAACCAGTAACGCATGAAAAAAAAATTGAAGAAAAAAACGTACGAAAACAAGGCAAATCGGGAGAAGAAATATTCATCAACATGATTATCAAAAGTAATGAGCTTGTTATGACTTTTATGGTTACAAACAAGAAAACTGGTTACATAAAAGGGCTAAAACCTCTTAGCCTTTTATAACAAGCCACAAAAAAAAGAGCATAAAGCGGCTGGAATTTTAAAAACGCATGGCAGCCAGCACATGTGGTGTGAAATATCATGAGCAACAAAGCAAAAAAAAAAAGAAAATTTGCACTTGCTTTACTTAGTATTTTAAGGTATAATACATATATTTTAATTAAAAATAAAAAAAAAATAAATAAAACATACAGGGTGAATTATAGCTTACAAATGATCAATTAAATCAAGCAGTGCCGTAGTGTTAGGCATTACAGCCAGCAGTTGAATTTTAATTTTTTGTGTTCAAAGCCTTAAATCATTGACTTGTTAAACCCGACTAGATTTTTTTCTTTAAAACATTAAAAAGAGGGGCGATTAAATTTAAATAGAACGATGAAAGACAAAGAACCCTTTAATTTAAAATGTTTTTCTATTAGAATTTTCTATGAAAAAAAAAAATAAAATAAAAATGATGTCGTATGTGGTAATTTGTGTGTTCATTTAATTTTCAATTAAAATCAAATAAAATAAGTTCTACCACCACCATATAATGATGTTGTACTTTTCAATTTATTTATCGCTTCGATAAACGACAACATATACTACAGCATCAGCAGTTGCAGCAGCATCAGTATTTGCCTATGCTAAATAGGCCTCTATGCATCAAATGAGGATGCTGTGTAGTATATGCCAGCCATAGTTGTAGTGGCAGTGCGTATACGGTCTGGTCTCTATTTTGGTTGATTGTTATGCGTTTGGCTATTTGATTTTGTCTAAACAATAACGTAAAAACTCTTTATTTTGCCTGCGGTTATTTGTAGAGAGTATTAGTGGCCTAACTAACCACATCAAATGTGTACACACACATACACACACACGCATATATAAAATTTAAAATAAAATTGAAATCGCCAAACGCTTTTTCCGTCACCTACAAGTTAACATACAGTGTGGGACAAAATCAATTGAATTTAAAGGAGTTTCTAGGCATATCTTAATAACTCGTTGGCGGATAGTTTCGAACTTCAACTAAAACAATAAACGCTTCGAATAGATTCCATGTTTAGCTGCTCTTTTGCTATCTTAAGGTACGGGTGCCTGCTTGAGAAATGTGTTTATTCGTTTATAAACTAGTAAATAGGCCTTCAAGCATGGAAAACAATTGTTAGTTACTTAAACGAAATCAATAACCCTTCCGGATAATTTGTCCAAGCTAGTGAATTTCTTTTTATTTATAAAACAGTTGAAGTCGCCGTAGTCTAGTGGATAGTGTATTGGCTAATTAGACGTAAGGCCTCGGTTCAAATCCCAGGTCAGACAACAAAATAAAAATTTTAAAACAATATTTCTTCGGTGACTTCATCTCAGCAGATTTCTGCCAAAAACTCTGAGAGTAAATAAAATTGCCATGAAGAGTTTTTCAAAAATCTGTCGGTCGGAGTTGGCTTTAAACTGTAGGTCCCGCCACTCATGTATGGAATTAACACATACAACGTAAGTGGGTGGTATGAGAAACTGGGTCCATAATCCTGACTGAAGGGTTGTAATGACCAATTATCTTTGTTATGTAAGAATAATCCAGTCAGTAGGCATTCCTTATAATCCCTGTAGCCTAGTAGGTACTGTGTTGACTTATTAGACGTGAGACCCTAGTTCAAATCCCAGCCCAGTCATCTCGAACACGACGAAAAATTAAAAACCATTCCTTCGGCAACTTCTTCTCAGCATTTGGAAAAAAGTCGATTTTAACATGAAGATTACACCATTTATGATTAAAATTAATAAACATTACATAGTTGGTATGAGAAGCTAGGTCGGAATCCTGACTGAATGGATGACTAATTGTGTAAATAAGTAAGTATAATGTCAGTGCATAATCGAAACCACATTTTCTTTTAATTTAAAATATAACCCAGGAATATTCTTTCCAATCTGGAGATCAAGCGCGGGATCACTCTACCCTACAGCAGCTACTATGGTCTCAATAGGCAATTGAGTAGCAGAGACCTATATCGTACGACAAAACTAATACTGTACTAGCCGCCCATACTCCCCGTGCTTCTTTATGACGTAGAGACATGGACACTATTATGCACTGATGCAGCAGCCTTGATAGTATTCGAGAGAAAAGTCCTACGTAAGATCTTCGGTCCATTGCGAGTTGGCGATGATTTCCGCATCCAATATAACAGTGAGCTGTATGAGCTCCTCAACGACAAAGATGTTGTGCATCCTATTAACATTCAGCTGTGTCCTTGACATCAATTGATGATAGCTCCGTCAAGCTGACAAGGATTTTGCACCTCGCAAGAGATGGGCATTGACAAAGAAAGTGGATAACAGCGGATCTGCATCAACAGCAGAAGTCTTTAGTATGGCTTTCGAAAGTGTAGTAGAAAGCACTTTTCTTGGGATCCAGAGAAGCCAGAGTTTTGACTCTGGACACCATTTCCCTAAATTCTGCCGAGTGAATTTAAAAGAAATTTAAAATTTTCGTTGTATTTCAAACTTTTTCCATCAGTTTTTATTGCCGACTGTTATAAAAATTTTTTCGTTGACCATTTTAGGAAAACTGTTCACCACTGACATGTAATTACACGCACTTAGGAAATATTCTGATTGAAAATAATTACGAAACCATTAATATGTGTTGTATGATTAAAATAAAAACAGCAACGATAACTAAAAAGAAAGAAAAAAAAGAATGAAAAATAATATAAGCGTTGCCACACAGTATAAAATTTATTTTGAAACCTAACAGACTCCCCCACCACCACCCCCCCTGTTTGCCATTATCCTTAATAACTTTACCATTTTAATGTAACATTATTAGAGCCTTATACGATTTATACTCGTATATACAGTCATTCTCCTGCCCGCTATACCATATACACATACATAAATAGGTGTTTGTATATACATATAGGCAGTCATTGGTCATGTATTCCCTGGAGTAGTTTAGGAAACATCAATTGGAAGTGTTGGCTTTGGCGCGAAATATGTTATGGTTTAAGTTCATGTTTAATTTAAAATCATACCACTCATGGGCCATAAACGTTTGCCTATGCTTGTGTGGAAACAGCAACAACAACAACAACAACAACAACTATGGCTGTGAACAATAAGAACATCATCATCAACATGATGGCCATCACTAACGCTTTTGGCTAAAAGCAAAGCGAAACCAAAAACAAAAAACACCAAATGAAAGTGGCAAAAACGTTTTTGGATACTAAAAACACCGCCTGCCTGATTGAAAAATACGTTATAAATACGCATTTTGACCAACAAATTAATGACATTTGTAGGGTTTTATATTGTTTTTGGTTATTGTGGCATTGACTGCTTGTGTTTGACAAAAAACACTTTAATGCATAAAAGGCCTACGTTTTTCTGTGTACAGTTTAGTGATTGAATTTGATTTTGAATTAAAGTGGTCTGCGCAATGAAAGGAAAACATGTGTTTTATGTTGACAATAAAGTGAGTGGAGATTTAACGAAATTGCAGATTTTTTTCTTAAAAAAACCCTAAAAATTTAAAACATGCCATAAAAGATTAAAAGTCCTAGAAATGTGTAATGCAGATCTCGCAGTGGAAGAACCCTTAAGCCCCGTATGTTTGTTGATATAGAATTCTGAATGAAATTTGACAATTACTTGGACACTGCATAGTTAGAACAATATGCAGATATGATGAACAATATTTCTCTTCTATTTTTTACATCATAATACATTAAACACCGCTTCTGATTGATACAGGGGAAAAGAATCATAGGCGATTAGACTTTGCTGGTTGACACATACATACATACATAATTGGTCATTACAACCTTGCAGTCAGGATTACGACCTAGCTTCTCCAACCACCCATGTTGTGTTTGTTAATTTTATCAAAGAGTGGAGGGTTTAAAGCCGCTTCCGAACTACAGATTGTTTTGACAAACTTTTTAATAGCGATTTTATTTACTCTCTCAAAATGTCTGACCTTGAGTTTGAACCGTAGCCTCACGTCTAATAAGCTACTAGACTACGGCGACTTGCTTGTTTGACAACTGATAGATAATTCTCAAAAGAGTAGACAAAAATAGGGTCTTAACCCATGAAGCAGTTTTCCTTTTATAAAATCAGTACAAGTAATAATATTCTGACCATTCCACGTCAATACGGTCCTCCTACGCAGTCGTCCTGCATATCCATTTAGCTCCTACTACAGCACAGGACTACAAAATCAACTAAGGGTTCAAATTTCATTCATAATTCTCAATAGAATGTCTGATCATTGCTTGGTTATGAGTGAAGCCCTTTATTCCTTAGCCACAAACAACTTTTTAACTGAATGGCATTAACCTGAAGGATAGTTTTTCAGATAGCTTTTCCCTCAATATCCCTCATTATATTGCATCGCATTGTAAGCAAACAAAGCAGCAGCAATAAAATCGTTTTACCGGCCAATAAAAGCTTCAAGTTTATTGGCAAGATGCTGTGACTTACTAGTGATTGCAAAGGACTTACTAGTAATTTCCTTGGTTCTAAATTCTAAAGGGCTATATCTACCACAATTTACTTGGCATTCCATCAGTTGACGAAGTCTGCAGTTCCCATTATTTTTGATGATACTTCGGAGAGAAAGTTGAATAAGGAATCTGCGAATTGTTGTGACCAGTAGCAGCTTCAAAGTCTCAGATGAAGTTTACATAAGGAACTCTGCTTGAGATTTTCTAAATAAAATTTGCCACCTCACACACATACAGTGTGAAGAAGAAGAACTATTGGGTACAAGGAGGGTCTAGCATTGGCGAAACATAAACTACAATATCGCCGCTGTATTAGCTAAGTGTAGTCAACTTTCTTATGACAGTTATTTCTTGAATATTTGACGTCTACCGCAATTGTAGTGAATGAGTTGACTTAATTTTTTTTTCGAAAAAACTGCATTGAAAGTTTGTTACTCTAACACCCAATCACCATATCTACATACATAATTGGTCATTACAACTCTTCAGCTAGGATTACGACCTAGCTTCTTCTTACACCACTTCAGTTGTGTGTGTTAATTTTAACCATGTGTAAAGGGACCTTCAGTTAAAATCGTGCCTAAACGTTTGATTTTTGAGAAACTTTTAATGGCAATTTAATTTTACTCTCAGAATTAGTTTACTCTCAAAATGGCTTTAATTGTTGCATCAGTAGTAGTAGTAGTAGCATCGCTCCTATGTTAACCAATCGATAGAGTACAATACAAATTTTGTTTGTTTCCAAATTCATTTTAATTTTAAATTTCGTCCTTTACATCCTTAATGCATATCTACACCAGAGATCAACAATGAGTATTCAAACAGATGAGTAGAATCGACCAATACTCATAATTTCTGATACTTTTACGCATTCATACTTATTTTAATATCATGAAATCTCTACCCATATTCAAAGTTTGAAGTACTCACCATATTCATACCAGAGATCAGCAATGAGTATTCAAAAAGATGAGTAGAATCGAATCATACCCATAATTTATGATGCTTATACGCATTCATTCATTAGTTTAATATCATGAAAACTCTACTCATATTCAAAGTTGGAAGTACTCATCATATTCAGACTTAACAACACGTATGATGTTGTTGTGTTTGACTCTCCATAACTCAACATTTACAAGAATCAAAAAATAAGTATGAATCGCTTAGGAACACTAAAATACTCACGAAAAGGTTGGATGTTTGCTCTGCTTCGTGCTCTGTTTTTTTTTTGTAAATGCAACAACAACTAAGACTGTAAATTTTGAATCGAGTGACTCGAATGATTTATTGGTATTAGAAGTACATATTTTGCTAAAGTTATGAATCTAAATGAGTAGTCTTATGAATCAAAAATATTTTGAATGGTATGAGTTTGATGTCAACGTTGTAAGCATACTCATTGCAACCTGTACTTATAAATCAACGTTGTAGTGAGTATGAATGAATCAGAGTACATAGTTAAATTTCAATATTGTTGACTCACTTATGTTCAAAATTTCATGAGTGCTTATGAGTAGCGAAAAAACGATTCATTGCTGATCTCTGATCCATATACTATACATTGTTGTATTGGCCTCTTATGAAATTATATTTTCCATTGGATTTCTTTTTCAATTCACTTCTGATCAATACGATTTGGAATATGAAAATTGCATTAAAAATTATAATGCCTTTGGTCTTATGGTGGTAGATCCTTCCTTCCACATATTGACCTTTAAATATTCATTATTATTTACATCAATTTCTGTCTTCATGTCTTTTGAAAACTACTGACAATATTTATTAAAATTTCTTTCTTTAACGTAAGCGCAGAAAAAATATGCCTTTAAGGCCTGTTCATAAGTTTTTTTTGTAGCAATTCACCTCGATAAAGGCCAATGATACAACTTTTACACGTTTTAAATGGAATAGAAGTGGAGAATAGTAGAAGCAAAAAAGAAAAACGAAAGAAAAAATTGGAAACCAATTTTGATTTCTGTTTTATGAGGCACAAACAAACAGGCAGCATAGAACAAGGCATAAGGTAACAGAAGCTTTTATAATTATTACAAGAGAAGTGGCAATTTGTTGTTGTTTATTTTTATTTTATTTTATACGACAAAAGCAGCAGCAACATGCATAATAGGTTAGATATGCAGATGTTTGATTTAAAGTTGCTTACAACTCCATGCAACATTACGTTGTCAGCAGCATACGGTAGTAGCAGGCAAGCAAGCAAGCAAGCATGAGTATGAGTAGCAGAATTTGTAATTCAAGTGGAAGTGTGGCAAATGCATTATGACATATGATTACAATTGCCAATGTTAAATATAAGCCTATAAAAAACAAAAACAACAAAAAAAAACAACAACAACAAAAATAAATAAAAAAGAAACAAAACTGCAACATAAAAATGTAAATGTATGATCCAATACGATACGATACAATACGTAATACAGCGGATGCTGCATAAAATTTTCTCTAATGCCACCATACACACATACTGCACGGCAGCCTACTCGTACTTCGTAACCATACGCTCTCATACCATCATATTTAATATTCCCGTAGCTATTGTAGCCTTTGGTTGCCGTTTGTCTGTCTCTATCTGTTCGGTCGGTCTATCGTTGCCTTCGTTTTGTTTTGTTTTTTTGTTGTTCTTTTATTTTCTATGCCTGCCATAGAATTGATGGCTGGCTACTCACAAGGATGGCTATAAAACTATGGAATTGTTGTTCTTTTACTCACTTTACATTACATTTACATTTACATACTCTATATGGGCGATTTATCTGTTGGTGTTGTATGTTGTTTTATAAAGAGTTCTAATAAAAAATAAAAAAGATCCTTAAAGTGTTGTTTATAGTTGTTGTTGTTGTTGCTGTTTTTATTGGAAGCCTTTTTTACACCCTACTTGATGGACATGGCTGCTGTTGATGATGCTGATGATTGAGTGTAAAATATTTGAAATTTTTATTGTTGCATTATATGGCCTTGCAACCATATTAATTCGCTATTAGACATTGGAAGATGGCAGATATCAACTTTTAAGGCAGCTATTCCTTCAAAGGAGCAAATATCATGTCTTCTTCATGACATATGCGATAAGAAATTGTGCCTTAAAGGGTCTTGTTGTATACATAGGATTTTAATACGTGGCAAAGAAGAATATATTTGTGATAACAGACTACAAGTAAAAGCATTTTATTATCTATAAATTTACACTAGAAATATGCAAAATCAGGGCCTATTTATGGTTTGAGAACAAGTTGAAGTGATGGGCAAATTAGTCGTTTGTGTAGGCCGAACTAAACTAAAGGGTTGTAATGACCAATTATGTATGCATTTAGGCCGGAGTTATCATCAAAAAACTGAGTGTGATTTTTTGTCATCATATCGGATTTGAAGGCGACCGATCATTACATAAAAAATATCACAGGTACGCCTGACAACTGAAGTTGAAAATTCCTATTAAGGGATCACAAAAATATGTTTGTAATATGATTTCTTGGTATGCTACTTACTTACTTAATTAATTGGCCATTAACAACCTAATAAACGGATTTCAACCTGCGTTAACACATCCTTCCAAGAGCCTATGCTTCTTGCGTGCCTACGTTAGTTGGTCACAGCAATCGATGACATGGCTTCCTCACAGGCCCTTCCAACGCAAACAAGATGGTCCTTTTCGCAAATCCCCGTCTCGCCGGAGCATCCTTCTCCATTCGAACGACATGGCCGAACCAGCGCAGCCGCTAGATGTTAATACGCTGCACGATGTCCATGACGTTGAGGAGCTCATACAGCTCACTATTGGATCGAATGTGGAAATCATTGTCAACTCCCTCTGAACAGAAGAGCTTACGTTGGCCTTTGCTCTCGAATACTATCAAGGCTGCAGCATCAGTGCTTAATAGTGTCCATGTCTCTGCGCCATAAAGAAGCACGGGGAGGATGAGCGGCTAGTAGAGTATACGTTTTGTCGTACGAGAGTTACTCAATTGCCTCTTGAGACCATAGTAGCACCTGTTGGCAGGAGTGATAAACTTCGCAAGATTATTCCGAAAAATGTCGGTGTCTTCTGTATTCAGCTTCCTACAGCGTTTTCGTGTTTCTAGAACTGAAAAATAAACACAGATTTTCAACAACTGTTCGAGTTGGAAACAATTTCCCTGAATAAATTCAGGGTTACACTAAAAAAACGATACGATTCAATTGATTAATTTACGAACAGTATATAGTAAGAAATGGTCCTACTTAACACATTCGTAATAGGGACCTCAGACCTGGTTTGTGAAACTATACGTTCAATGGATTCTTAATTTTTAAAAAATTACGGTAACGAGGTCTTGGAACGTTTGTAATTTGATTAACCTGACTAGGCATTTTAATGTCCTTAGTATGGTACTCTTTCAAAGTGTCAAAATCTTCTGTGATGAACGTACCTACCTACCTTCCCCCACAAGCCCGTGGGGGTAGGTAGGTAGGTAGGTTGGAGTGGTAGCTTTGATACCAAAAGCTGAACGCATTCCCAGTGCTGATCAGGTTTCAACAAACTAAGGAAGAAAAAGAAGTTGATCAGCGCAAGGGCTGCACATTAAAAGCACGACTACCCTACGCTGGAAAACCAGCTCGAAAGTTTGATAAACGAAGATATCTCCTTGAGATCAGTGGATGATCGTTCCGTCAAGCTAACAAGGATTGGAGAGCCAAATAACCTATATCTGCATCTCGCAAGAGATGGGCATTGACAAGAAAAGTGGATAACAGTGTCCTCTTCCTCAGCGGATCTGCACCCACAGTAGAAGTCGTTAGATGGGAGCTGCATTGTTTCCACGTGTCTTCCCATAACCTAATGACCAGTAAGCATGGCCACTGTGATCGAGATTACGCTACGACCAAGTCCGAGTTGCTGGTTGGTGCGTCATCGGGGTCTAAGTGAGTCTAGCGGTGGAGTAAGACTCCTTATTGATCCACGATAGGTTGGTGTTCCGAAAGAGTTTCCGTGCAATGGCCAACTTGACCGAGGTAAGTGGCATACCCAAGACGATTGAAGAGGATTCCGGAAGGAGTGCACCATTTTCCCGAAATGTTACTGTGCCCAGGGACCCAGACAAATGAGAGCTTGTAGGGGGAAACTGTATTATTTAGTTCTTGGTTTAGTAGTTGGCCCTATTCTATCAAATCATTATTCTTTTTCAAAACAGTTGTGTTGTTATTGTTTTGTAGTCGTTCTTTATTGCCTTTTCCTTCCGAAATAATAAAAAAGGCTCACGACAAAGTCGGTGTTGCTGCCATACTAGCTTTTTTTTAGAATTTCCATTTATTGCAATCTATGTAAATTGTATTGTAAAACACAGGATATGCAATTTGCTAGAAGGCCTTTTTATTGCAAAACACTGAGTGGATACAGTGGGCCAATGAAGAGAAATATACTCTTGTTAGGAAAAATCTTAAATGAAGAAAAATTTTAAAAGCGTATGCTGTTAAAAAAACCCACATTTATTTAAAATATTTAATTGATATGAAGTAAATCTCTTGATATTTTCCAAGCCCACTGTTAGACATTGTCTATTAGATATTGTTTTATGTCCCACTTACAATTTGCTGAGTGTTAATGTATGGCTATGGCCTTAAAAAAAAAACTGCACACATAAAAATGAAAATAAAAAAGAGAAAAAAATAAAAAAAAACAATTCCAATAAGAACGGGCAATAAAATGTATTAAAAAACAACAACAACAACAACAGTGACAACAATATGAGAATAACTTTATGAAAAATCATTTGTTTTCTAAAACTGGCAGATGACTTTTAATTTCTTGTCTCACTCACTGCACCATCAAAGCTTTTGAATGAAATGTCCTGCGGCCTTTTGTAAGGAAATTGTTTGCTCGACAAGCCAATCATAACGAGAAACAGCAACAAAATATTGAAACTAATATTTACAAGTGTAAATCTATTAGAAAAACATTAGAAAAAACAAAATTAGTTAACATGGGCTTATTGTCATATTTATGTATGTATGATGATCGAGAGTTTGATGGCAAAGCCCATCAGCAAATTTCCTTTCCTTATTCAATTGATTACTGGACTGATTGTCATATTTTTCTATTTTAAAACGTATTTATGAGTATGAGTAGAGCATAGAAATAATTTTACAAAAGTTTTTTTTTTTTAGTTTCTGTTAACAAAACAACAAAATTTGTTAACATTCAATTATAGCCAACAATTTATTTGTTGCAATACAATAAGCAAGCCGCTTGCTGAATAGAAATTCTACAGGAAAATAAATTTTTTTTTTCGAAATTGAGATGAGAGATGACATATGAAGTGGCAAATAATGAAATCTTGTTTGGGGAAATTCTTATAATATGTTGAGGAAATTAAAATTTATATGTATGGACTACTAAAGCGAGTTATAATTGACGAAGCAGAGTGTATGAGACTGAAATATCTGAGTGCAATTGTAAATCTCTAACTTTCCTGGAGGGAGAAAGTAATGGAGAATTAAAGAAAGTAATCACAGCATTCATGACTCTGCGCCATAAAGAATCACTGGGAGAATGAGCGTCTTGTAGAGTATTAGTTTTGTCGTACGAGAGAGGTCTCTGCTACTCAATTGCCTATTGAGCCCATAGTAGCACCCGTTGGCTGACTGACATCATTTTTGGTATTAACGGCGAAGCCAAGATAAATAAATTCCTTGACTATATCGAAAGTATAAGTATCGGCCGTGTTAGTAGACTCCCGTTCAATAGCACTAAAGGCAGCAGTAACATCTCGCTTGGTATGCCCTTGGACACTTTTTTGAAAAATAGTGCCATTGCGATGCACTCCCGCATTCTGCACAACGCTCTCCATGAATAAGTAGAAGAGGTCGCATGATAAATGATCACCTTGGCTGAACCTCGCACGTGATCAAAAGGTTCGAAGATGTCCATTCCATTGCTGCAAAAATACGATCCCTTATGGGGCTATCGTCGACAAAAAGTTGGTATGTGTTGACTTGTTTTTCGTGGGTCTTTTCCAGGATATGACGCAGTGTGATGGTGGACTTGCCAGGTACGCACTGATAAGGTCCAATCAGTGCTTTGACGATTGGTTTCAGTCGCTCGCGTAATACGTCCATAAGAACCTTATATGCGATAGCTTCATACCCCTGAAGTTGGCGCATATCGTAGGCTCTCCCTTTTTCCGGACAGGACAGAGGCCACTGAATGTGTTACCAATTTTGCACTCTTAACTTTGCAGGAAGACGCTCCGGGCTTAAAACTTACGGTTAGTTGCTTAACCTTTTGATAGAATTTTCGAGCGTCATTCCTAGATGAAGTCGCCGTGGTCTAGTAGGTAGTGTGTTGGCGTATTAGACGAAAAGCCAGGGTTCGAGCCCCAGGCCAGACATCAAAATAAAATACAAAAGGTATTTCTTCGGCGACTTCCTCTCAGCAGATTTCTGGCAAAAACTCTGAGAGTAAATAACATTGCCATGAAAAGTTTCTCAAAAATCTGTCGTTCGGAGTCGACTTTAAACTGTATGTCCCGCCACTCATGTATAAAATTAACACACATAAGATAAGTGGTGTGAGAAACTAGGTCGTAATCCTGACTGAAGGGTTGTAATAACCAATTACGTACGTACATTCCTAGATCTATACATCTCGCCGTCCCTGCTCCCTCTTCTTGCTTCTGAAAACTCGTCTCTCATCCCTTCTCCTCTCTCTATAGTTCTCGACAATTTCTCGCGTAGTAGCTGACTACAACGTTTTCCTGTAGAAAATGCTCTGGTTAACCACCACAGCCTAAGAGACGATCTCCTCCGGCGAAGAGGATAAGGAGGAGGCAATTCGGCATGAAAAATCGTTGTTGGCTGACTAAGGCTAACACCTCAATTGCGTCTCAGTCATGATTTTATGGGATCTTTTGTTGTTTTCATTACATTATTAAAATAGTAAACCAAAGTACCTCTTAAAATACGTTTTAAATACCAGAAAGCTTTCAGATAAAACCGTGTACAAAACGTGTTTCCTTAACAAAGATTTCATTTGATTTTCTATAATTAAACTTTGAATTCTTTTAAATCACAAATCTATTTTGAAATATCGAACACACACTTGAAGAAGGAAAAACTCTCTGACAGACATGAGTGAGTTGTGTGTAGGTGTGCCAATTCAATGCTTAACTGTCACATGACTACCAACGAATCAGTTGATTTAATATGAGTATATGGGATTTAATATGAGTATATGGGATCCTTTTTACTTGTCATTTTATAAACAAATAAATATGCATACACATCCCTATATAAAGGGTCCGCCAAATAATTTTTTTTTTTTGAAAATGCTTTAAAAAAAGCTACGGAATATTTTCTCAAATTTTTTTTTTTATTTGAAAGTACAATCCTTCCGGTTAATAATGGAAAATAATTTCATTCAAATGGCTGCCTCGGCTGGCCATGCAGTAGCCTACACGATCGGTCCAATTTTTAAGCACATTATCGATTGTGTGCAGCTGTATTTCACCAATGGCTTCACGAATATTGTCCTTTAAAGCGTCAATTGTCTCTGGCTTGTCGGCGTAACACTTATCTTTTATCGGCTGTGTGGCACTTAGCGCCGTCCTGTTTAAAGCAAATGTTGCCAATATCCTCCTCTTCAATTTTTGTGAACAAAAATTCGTTCAACATGGCCCGATAACGATCGCCATTGACTGTAATGGCCACTCCTTGCTCATTTTCGAATTTTTTTTGCAAAAATCGGCATCTTCTTGTGTAGGCTACTGCATGGCCAGCCGAGGCCGCTATTTGAATGAAATTATTTTCCATTATTAACCGGAAGGATTATACTTTCAAATAAAAAAGAAATTTGAGAAAATATTCAGTAGTTTTTTTTTAAAGCATTTTCAAAAAAAAAAAGAAAGTTATTTGGCGGACCCTTTACATATACACGTACACACTCTTAACAAACATGTGAAGAGAAAGCTTTCATTTCATTTTGAGTGTGTATGTACGTACCTTTTTTAATATGACATTTCGTATATGAATGTTGACACTCAATTATGTCAATGTTTCATTTCATATACGATATATAATACAATAACAACAACAACAGCTATATGAAAAACATGTAGCTTTAAAGTAACGGTGCTTGAATTAAAGGCAGTAGTAGCAGTAGCAGCAGTAGCAAAAATAAAAACAAAACAGAGGAAAACAAAACATAACGAAGAAGAAGATTGAATGTTGCATGTGCAAGCATCAATGAATGAATGAAAGAATGAATGAAAGAATGAATGAATAAATGACTGCCTCTCTAACAGGCTGTTTATATATGACTGATGCCAACTCTACCCACGGTTATGAGTACCTTTACCTGTTCAATGTTTACACACACACAGACATCCAAAGCAAAGTGGCCCAGAACAGTGGCAGCTCTATGGAATTAAAAATTTTTTTAAAAAATTTAAAGAAAACTTTAAAAAGCTTTGACTGTGTTCTTTTTACATGCTATGCTCTTCTGTGTGTTGTGTTGTCAATGTAAATGGAATGGTATTGGTATTGGCAACAGTATCAAGTATGATATGTACAGTGTTCAGTGTACACAATATAATTGCAACAGTATAGGTGAGTGAGTGACTGAGTGAGTGAGTGCGTTTGTTTATTGTTTGTTATTGGCAAAAACTAATTAAAAATTTTATAATGCAATTGTATTTGTTTGTTTATTTTATTTCTCTTTATATGTTTGCATTCAACAGAGAGACAGACTAAGAGAAATACAGAGAGAGAGAGAGAGTGAGAGGGTGATGTAAAGAGCGTGGGTAAAAACAAGGTACATATAATGTAATGATTTAATAAGAAAATTTAATTGGTGTTCTACAAACTGACAAACAAATAAAACAAACAAATAAAGAGACAGACAGACAGACAGACAATCAGCAACTGCTGCAATGACAGCCAGCACTACACTGCAAAATACCAGCCAGGCAATGGCAACAAAAATTATAACAAAAATATGAAAAACAAATTATAATTTTATTTGTTAATTGGAATTATAAATCATCAATACAATCAACGTGTGCTCATGTAACTGTTTTCACACTTTGACAGATGATTTTGGAAAAAATAGACGAACACATCAGAGTTGCTGTTGCAGCATTCTGGTGTTACGCTGTTATTTTTGCTGCTTTTGTCGTTTTCATTAAATTGTGTCAGTCAGTGTTAAATCAAAAAAATTGCCAATGTTTGCTACATACATCAACAACTCTCAATTAATTATTGAATGCAATAATATTTTGGTAACCCAATTAAGAGTGAATAGCTAATAAAGAATACGAGAAAAATTTGTTGGTTTGATTATGAAATAATTACAAAGGATCAGACAGTGGTGCCTTACACTGATGCATTGGCATATCAGCATTATCAAGCAATTTCAAATATTATAGTCATGATATTATCAAAAATCAAAAAAAAAAAATAATTTTTTTACTCTGTTACTTGCACTCAGAATGTATTTAGGCACTTAGGCTCATTGTGATACCACAGTTTCACATTCTCCCCTAGTCCAGGAAACACTCGGAGCTTCTGATGAAGCGACTCAGACTGCCAATATCCATGTATGACAGTTCATCCAGATCCTACATGGAGTAGGCACACAGGCGCCTCTTTCTCCTCCGACTTTCTTCATACATAATTGGTCTTAAAACCCATCAGTCAGGATTACGACCTAGTTTTCCATACCACCTATGTTGTGTGTGTCTTAATTTTATACATGATTGGCGGGACCTACAGTTTAAAGTCGACTCCAAAAGACCGATTTTTGAGAAACATTTCATGGCAAGTTTTTATTTTGCGCTCAGAGATTTTGCCAAAAATCTGCTGAGAGGGAGACGCCAAAGAAATCTTTTTTCATATTTCGGTTTGCTGAAGATGTCTGATGTTTGAACGGTGGCTTCACGCCTAATAAGCCAATACAATACCTACTAGACTACGGCGATTAAAAACAGTTTCTTTGCAAATTATCGATTCGTCGCCGTTCGCAGCAATTGGGCCTCTGTTACTTAACAACGTGGAAAATTTTGCGGAAGGATTTTGGCGTGAAGCCTTTCAAAATACAGCTGGTGCAAGACTTGAAGCCGAACGACCTACTGCAACGCAGAATTTTTGGTGAATGAGCTATTGGAAAATTGGCCGAAGATCCACTTCTTTATCGAAAAATTGTGTTCAGCGACGAAGCTCATTTTTGGCTCAATGGATACGTAAATAAGCAGAATTGTCGATTTTGTAGTGAAGATCAGCCAGAAGCATTACCAATGCATCCAAAAAAAGTCACAGTTTGGTGCGGTTTATAGGCTGGTGGCATCATTGAACCGTACTTCTTCAAAGCTGCTGCGAATCGTAACGTAACTGTGAATGGTGAGCGCTACCGTGAGATGATATCCAAATTTTTTTTTTGCCCAATATGCAAGAGCTTGACTTGCATGACATGTGGCTTCAACAAGACGGTGCCACATGCCACACAGCACGCGTAACAATAGACTTATTGAGATGCGAGTTCGCTGAACATTTTATTTCACGTTCGGTACCGCTCAATTGGCCGCCTAGATCGTGCGATTTAACGCCTTTCCACTATTTTTTGTGGGGCTATGTTTATTCAATTGACGCATTGGAAGACTACACTGAAACATTTATTCGTGAGATACCGGCCGAAATGTTGGAAAGAGTATGCTAAAATTGGACTAAGCGGATGGACCATTTGAGGCGCAGTAGCGGTCAACATTTGCATGAAATAATTTTCAAACATTAATTTATATGGACCGTACTATCGATTCAAATAAGGATTTCATGCATTTTTCTGAATTTTATGTGTTTTTTTTTTTAAATTTTCCTGTAGCTCTTTAAAAAGCACCCATTATTTATCTGGAGAAACTAGAAAATAATAGTGCAGGTCTATGTGAAAAGCAATTTAAAAAACTTTTATTAAATATGGAAAACGTCCTTTGTTTTCCAATCCAATCTTAAACCTTTAATCTCAACATGTATGTCAACATTCTCGTGTATTTATGCTGACGAGCCAAAAAACAAAATCCATTAATTTGTCATTCAAAACATTCAAATATAATCACAGCAATCAGCTGGTACTGTGACAAATTTTATTCGATCCCACTGCAGCCGCAATGAACGAACAATCACAGAGACACACACACACACTCCCAACTTAAATGCAATTAAAATAAATCGTGAACAATGCAACAAAAGAACGCTTTTGATTTCAATGGGAGAGCGACAATTTCTCTGGGAACATGTTTACAATGAATTAAAAAAAAGAAAAAGGACAATAGGCCATGGGTGCTTAGTACATATGTGTGAACACACTTATTCACATACATATACACTCAGTTTAATTAGAAAACGTGTTTTGGCATATATTTTTGAATGAGTGGTGTAAACACATACACATGAACAAACATTTCTTTCCTTCTATTCATTACTGACCATTTGGTGTTTATTCTTTCGCTCTCTCTTTCTTTCTCTCATTTGTTCTCTGCGTAAAACCAATTAATGAAAGTAAGTGTGAAACTTCAAAAGCAATTACCAAAAACTACAATCTACACATACAAGCATTTGTAACAAATACACGATGTAGTGAGTGTTGCTGTTTTCGTTGCAATCATAGAAAGGAAAGTAAAGTGTGTGAACGAAAGAAATGTTTCTGAAATCATTGTAAAAATTTTAAATTTTGGAATTTGATTTGATAGAATGTTGCCATATACAGTACTGTTCCGTTTTTATCTTTTTAAAACGTTTAAAATATAAGCTCGTAGATTGCAAATAAAATAAAAATAAATTTGTGTTTAATTTTAATTAAAATTCTTTATTATTCGCACTATTCTGTGTGACACTGTTCACAACTTGATGTAAACAACAACAATTGCTTTTCTTTGTAGTTCCTCTGTTTACACGCTTTGCATAAACAAAGACAATTACTAGACAATTGTTCGACAGATCTTTGTAACGGAGATTTTTAAACCACGATTACTCTCTTAAAACGCACCGCGTCTTCACACAAGACTGACTGAACTTTACTAACTGAGCTGCCTGCTTTGCCTTGCCTTTTATATGGCAGAGTAAACAGTCTGATGAATGTTCATGAAGGCGAATGCTAATGACTTCGCCTTCTAGAAATCTCTATAAATGTAAACATCGTTGTTTACATTTACTGTTGTAGTGTTGTTTGTGTAGTTTGTTTACATCTATTCTTGTAGTGTTTGTTGTTGTATTTTTGTTTAATTGTTTACCATTTTTTTGTGCTGGTGATTGCTGTTGCATTTTTGTTTATAATGAAGTCGCCGTAGTATAGTAGGTAGTGTGTTGGATTATTAGACGTAAATCCAGGGTTCGAGCCCCAGGCCAGGCATCAAAACAAAATACAAAAAGTATTTCTTCGGCGTCTTCCTCTCAGCAGATTTCTGGCAAGAACTCTGAGGTTAAATAAAAATTGCCTTGAAAAAGTTTCTCAAAAATCATGTCGTTCGGAGTCGACTTTAAACTGTAGGTCCCACCATTCATGCATAAAAATTAACACACACAACACAAGTGGTGTGAGAAACTAAGACGTTGTACAATGGGTCAATTCGACCTCCGGGTACTGCACTTAGCTTAATTGACAAGTACACGTCCTTTAACCTAACGTAACCTTACCTAACCTTTGTTTACAATGTTAAGCGATGTAAAAGCAAAACTTTAGTATTTAGATTCTTCATTTTCGTACATGCTTTTGTAGGCTTCTATCTCTAGAAATAGACTTTCAATGGAAAACGTCTGAATATTGTCGGTTCGGTTGCCTATATGGGTTCAAGATTAATCCGATATTTCCTTTGTTGATTATAATTCGTATTAAACCTTTAGTCTGGCCTTCTAGCATAAATGAAGAAATTTTTTCTTGCATATATATATATATAGCAACATAATTGGTCATTATAGCTTTTCAGTTAGGATTACTACCTAGCTTCTTACACCACTTATGCTGTGTGTGTTAATTTTATGCCTGAGTGGTGGGACCTACAGTTTAAAGTCGACTCCGAATGACAAATTTTTGAGTTTTCTGAGAGGAAAATGCCGCAGAAATATTTTTTCAAATTTTTTCGTGTACTTCCTTTAAATGTTGTTGCTTTAACAATAAGAGGCCAATTTTATCTTAAATTTAGAAAGTTTTAAGAATATTTTTTATTTGTTTTTATTACAGTCAATGGGAATTAAATTGAAATTATTTTAATTTTTTTTTTTTGATTTGCTTGCAAGTGACAATGCAACACTACTACCACCATCACCACCACCACCACCATATGCATTACAAAGGCAACCACCAATTTCCTCCCTCTGTAGCCATTAACACGACCAGCAACAATACAACCATTGCCATATATTACAACCAAAAATATTTCCTTTTTGAAATTTAACAAAGGAAATGCAAAAAAAAAGAAAATCATTGGGTTTTAGATGCAAGCGTACGGTTCCCCTATCCCTTTAGAAGAATACGAGTATTTTATGAATTGACCATTGATTCCCATCATTAGTTGTGTCGAACGTGTCAAATTGTTGTCAGAGCATTAAAATATATACGTATGCTTTAACAGTCTGGCTGTTAAGCTTGGGTTGTGCATCCTTAAATATTTTATCCTTTGTGTGTGTCCTGTGCGTATTTACTTCAATTAATGTTGCTTAAAACCCAATTGACATTTAGCTTAGCCGCGGGTGACAAATTTTAATGGCTCTGTGCATCATACACTCCCTAAATAATAGACGAGACTTTAGTATACGATGATGGTGGTGAGGCTACAATATTTCCAATTAATCCATGCTTGCTGTGTGCTTGAACGTTTGTTTCCCTAGCTAAGGCTATTGTTGTTTAGTGTTGTTTTTTTATGTTTTATAAAGCTAATGTTGATATTTGTTATAAGGATCTGAATATTTATATTGCATATGAGGATATAAAGGATATTTCAATACATTGGCTGGGGTTCAATACCTGAATGTTTAACAAATTTTATGAGAAATTAAAGCATTTGTCTGTTTAATTTTGAGTGAGTTTGCTATCTCCAGTTGCAGTATAGTTTTCTTTAATTTGAAATATTTTTCCTTTCTCATCAAACATCAAACTGGATGCTGGATACTGATACTGATACTGATTTTTGAACTTCAAAGCAACAAAGTTGGTTGGTTGGATGGTTGGTTGGTTTGGAATACAAAAATAATTAACGCTCCATCAAATCAATGTCACGTCCATGTACGTGAGAATCATTTAGTTCACCTTGATTCTCTCTCTTGCCTTATAATGTGTAACAACAATTGTTGGATGTGAATTTGGCTTGGTATGGTATGGCAAACCACAAATATCATCCGCATTTAAAATACTGGCTGGCAGAGCAATACAGTTTAAAAAGCAAAGTCAGAAATCATGACTATGACGACGGTGTGGTGTTGCAGATAATGATGAAATTACGCCAGCCATAGTTTAAGCGGGCAATTGTATGTTTTATTTCTGCGGTTTTTTCGCTAAAAATAATTCTTAAGTTAGACTCAAAGCATTTGCAGGAATGGCTAACCGTCTGACTGATAGCTATACATGCCTGTTTAAAACGACAGACAGTCGTACCGATTGACTTTGAAAAAACAAAAGCAATCATTCACTTAAATAACAGTGGCTTTATAACTTTAACTAAACTTTAGCACTTCCAGTTTGTAAGTTAATATACTACCGCGTGTACTACCTACCATAACCACCATACTTTCATTTCTTCTTCTTCTGTCTTCTGCCTTCTTACCCGATGCTGATGCTGATACCTTCCAATAACATTGTATATTTCAGTTGTAATCACAATGGCCTTAACGCATATTGCTTTGCCCGTTGAGACAAGATTACAAACGTTGGTTGCATCTTGTGGAGGAAAAAGGAAGAAAAAAAATTGTATCGTTCATATGATCAAAATGATGAGCACATTTCAACATTCCAATTATTATCTAAACTATGGCATCAGTAGCCTCTGTTTTCTGTGTTTTTTTTTGCTCTTCTTCTACAACAGAATTTACCAGACATACTTAAGCAGGCTATTGAAATGGAAAGCGAATTTAGTCGATTCTACAAATAGTTTTTGGCGTTTTTCGAACTAAAGTTCCTCTTCCATTCAATATGAATACGGAAGTACTTTCAAAGGAACATAAAGCGTATCTAACATAACATACATAACGTCATTGGTCATTACAACAGGATTACGACCTAACTTCTCTAATTACTTATGTCGAGTGTGTTAATTTTATCCATACGTGGTGGGACCTACAGTTTAAACTCTACTCCAAACGACAGATATTTTTGGGAAACTTTTCATGGCAAATTTTATTTATTCTCATAGTTTTTGCCAGAAATCTGCTGAGAAAAAGTCGCCGTAGAAATATTTTTCATATTTTGATTTGATCGATTCGAATCGCCCCAAATTTACATTGTTGGACATTAAACCACCAACACGCTTACGTAGAGTGCGAACTGAAGAAAATATCGCAGCTGTATTGGCCAGTGTTAATGATGACCATCAATTGTCGATTAGTCGCGGTTAGCAGCAATTGGGCCTCTGTTACTTAACAACGTGGAAAATTTTGCAGCAGGATTTAGGTGTGAAGCCTTTCAAAATACAGCTGGTGCAAGAATTAAAGCCAAACGACCTACTGCAACGCAGAATTTTTGGTGAATGGGCTCTTCGAAAGTTGGCCGAAAATCCACTTCTTTATCGAAAAAGCTTTCTTCTTTATCGACGAAGCTAATTTTTGGCTCAATGGATACGTAAATAAGCAGAATTGTCGATTTTGGAGTGAAGATCAGCCAGAAGCATTGCAAAAGCTACTAATGCATACAGAGAATGTCACAGTTTGGTGCGGTTTATGGGCTGGTGGCATCGTTGGACCGTACTTCTTCAAAGATGCTGCGAATCGTAAGGTAACTGAGAATGGTGAGCGCTACCGTGAGATGATATCCAACTTTTCTTTGCCCAAAATACAAAAACTTGACTTGCATGACATGTGGTTTCAACAAGACGGTGCCACATGCCACACAGCACGCGTAACAATGGACTTATTGAGAGGCGAGTTCAGTGAACACTTTATTTCACGTTCGGGACCGGTCAATACTATTTTTTGTTGGGCTATGTTAAAGCTCATGTCTATAGACAAGCCCGCTTCAATTGATGCATTGGAAGACAACATTGAAGCATTTATTCGTGAGATACCGGCCGAAATGTTGGAAAGAGTATGCCAAAATTGGACTAAGCGGATGGACCATTTGAGGTGCAGTAGCGGTCAACATTCGTAAGAAATAATCTTCAAACATTAAATTATATGGAATGAATTTTATGTGTTTTTTTGAAAAGTTTTCCTATAGCTCTTAAAAAATCATTATTATAAACAATGCAGTTAACAAACCTGTTTACAAATTATCGTACTGCTTAATATAACAAAAAACACCAGCGTAAAATAAATGCTAAACATGTAAACAAAAATACACTAACAACACTACAGGAATAAATGTAAATAACGATGTATACAAAAACAACGATGTTTACATTTATAGAGATTTCAAGAAGGCGAAGTCATGAACATTTGCCTTCAAGAACATTCATCTGATTGTTTACTCTCCCATATAAAAGGGAAAGCCAAAGTTAAGCGAGTGAGTCAGTAAAAGTTCAGTCAGTCTTATGTGAAGACGCGGGGTGTTTGAAGAGAGTAGTCGTGGTTCGAATATCTTCGTTACAAAAATCTGTCGAACAATTGTCTAATAATTGTTATTGTTTATGCAAAGGGTGTAAACAGAGGAATAACAAAGAAAAGCAATTGTTGTTGTTTACATCAATTTGTGAATAGTGGCACACAAAATTGTAAGAATAATAAAGAATTTTTAATTAAAACTAAAGACAAATTAATTTTTATTTTATTTGCAATCTACGAGCTTATATTTTGAAGGTTTTTAAATGGTACAAACGTATCAATATTTGACTTTAATTTTCTTCAATTTTAAGCGTTTTTATTTACAAGCAGTTAGCAATACTGGTCACCAAATTACAAAAGTTCTTCACCAATTTTATAGCAGTTACATTCTGTTGCAATTTCTTAACAACACCCGACTATTTCGCAGTCATACTCTCTTGCATCATTGTCGTTTTGATTGTCATCAGGCTCATCAAGCCTCATCATCTTGGTTAGTGTCCTCGTCATCAGTAGAATAGCATCAGAGTAGTGCAGCCATCAGCGTTATTTAAAGAACAATTGATGGATTATTTTATACGCTTAACGCCAGCCCAGCAGCCAGCCAGCCAGCCACTCATTGTTTCATTTTGAAATGTTTCCATCATAAAATTGTTTTCCTGGTCTAATGCAGCAGAATATTGTATTGCTGTTGAGTGAAGAAGAGAGAGAAAGAGAGACAGAGAGGCAGATCTATGGAAACGTGTATCAGAGTCATTGTTTTTAGACTTGTTTGAAGGAATTTTTCATTTAATAAAAAGCGATTTTGCCGTCATATTACACATTTTGTTACACATAGAAAAACAGGAATCGTATAGTAGAATAGAATTCAACGAGTCTACGAGAATATTCAACGAACCAGAGTCATTATTAGCAATTGGTGCAGCTATGGCTTGCTTTGACTTTGGCTGTGGCGACGTCACAGTCATCAGTATCAGCCTCATTGCCGTTGTCATTACTGTTGTTGTCCTCATCATCATCATCATGTCATAAGTATTTTGTTGTGGTATTTTTGAAGTATCACTTCTTATTATTTTATTATGATTTTTTCACTTTTTTTTCCTCTTCTGCGTTCTAAAGAAGTTTTTGGTTTCAATTGTGGTTTGAAATTGTTTTTCTGTTTATTACCACGCCATACTCGCACAACACCATTATCACGATTTTGATGATGATAATGATGTTGATTATCATTACATACTCATAGTGTTTGTTGGTGTTAGTATTTATTAAGACTGTGTTTATCCATTTAGTTTATAGGCGACTCTAGTTTTGCTCCAATTGCACCATCATAAGCGGTGGTTTCTTCTTCCTTTCAGTTGTGATGTGAAAAAATTAAAGAAAAAAAAATTAAATTCACTCATAAACTGTAAACAAAGTGGTTTTTGCAATTGTGGTTTAAAAATTTAATGTTCTCGGTTGTCTTCGGCCCGGTAAAATGATTTGAAAATGAAATTATGAAAATTACAATTGACACACAATTCAAGTCGATTTTTATGTGACAAGATGACAAGATGGGAACTTATAACGTCTGGCATTTCTTCGAATAATTATAGGCATTTATACGGAAGGAGCTATTGCTTGCGTTACACTTAAGATAATAAAGAAAACCTCTTTGTTTCCTAAAGAAACGAAATGTGTTCATTGGGATTACTGACTGAAGGGTTGTAATGACGAATTTTGTATGTATGTATATATGTGTAATTGGACCTAGGCTTATCTGACTCTGTTCTCTTTAGAGCCTACCTTCTAAGTCGTGCGATTTCAAATATATGTCACCCGCCTAGTGGTTGTACATGGTGTTCTCTGGCAAATATTTATCATTTTAAAGCCTTATAGATGTACGATCGGTTCTAAATGTATGATACGTCACAGGAAAAGCTCTTCTCTCAAGGCAAACTACGCTTATGACTTCATCCAGCACGATGGTGATAGCGGGCGTCCTGGTTTGTATAAAAGGGTTGACTGTTATTCCTTAGACTTCTGCATTCGCGTACCGAGCTCTGATGATTCGAATTATATTCTGGGGTACTATTTTTCGTAATAAATCTACTTTTCTGCATAAAGTATTGACAATACAGTTTGAAGTCAATTCCGAACGACAGACTTTTGAGAGACTTTTCATAACAATTTTATTTACTTCTTAGAGCTTTTGCCAGAAATCTACTGCGAGGAAGTCACCAAAGAAATATTGTTTCATATTTTCGTTTTGATGTCTGCCAAAATACTACCGGCAACTACAATAAAAAATATCTCATGGAAATCATGCAGCCTTTTAGAAATTAAGAATTAATATACCAGCATTTAAAAATGGAATCGCGTAGAAATTCTACGATCTGTCATCGACCCAGCGGAACTTCTACGACTTTGCATCACATCATTCTAGGAAGAAGAAAGACTACCTCCACCAATGTTAAGCCATCGGTTGCAACAACTGGAAAATGCTTCAAAATAAAACACAGTCAAATCGATGAAGTGTGTAGTCCTATTAGGCATGTTCTGACATCCAACAAAATGAATTTGAAAAAATATTTCTTCGGCGACTTCCTCTCAGCAGTTTTCTGGCAAAAACTCTGAGAATAAATAAAATTGTCATGCAAAAAATCTGTTGGAGTCAACTTTAAAACTTTAAGTTCCGCCACTCTTGTATAAAATTAACACACAGAACATAAGTGATAAGAGAAGCCAGGTCGTAGCCCTGACTGAAGGGTTGTAATGATCAATTATGTAGTAAATATGTCATTGGACCGGGTATCTATTGTGTGTGAGCTGTCCTAGAGCAATTTTTATTCTAATGAATATGAATATTCAGACAGGACAGTGTCGATCCAAAAACACAAGGTCTAGGAACTGTTTTAAACTGTAAGAAGGCGAGTAACGATCATGATTGAAAATGAAATGATACAGAAATAGAGTAAAATGCCATGTTTTAGAATAGAAAGAGAGTAGAATTATTGGAGTCTAGTGGAAGAATATATGGATTTCGTATGAAGTTTTAATTGATGGGTTTAAGGCGATGAGTTATGGAACAATCCAATCAGTTCAGTTTACCTACTTATCAAAAACTTTGCATGGTATCGAGCCTAGGTTAGCAAATCTGTTACTAGAAAAGAATCTTCTGATATTTTTCGATGATATTCAAGGCAGGAAATAAATGATTTGATTTATACATTGCTGGCGAAGTAAAACCAGTTAAAAAATTTAGTTTTTTAAATAAAAAATCCGCGACTTTAAATATTGTTTTACAATTTCAGTAAAAATTTCCTTTAATTCGACAAATCAATAGGGATACAGAAAAAAAAGAAAAATTCAATAACTTTTTATATAGAAATAATTGAACAAAATAACAACAACAACAACAATATTAAAAAAATATACAAAATAAAATTCATGTCTATTGAATAAATTTCAATTTTGTTTAAAAACAAACCCAATCATACATACATACATATTCAATAAAGGAATGGCATGTTTTTCTGTTATTCTGTATTGTTCTGTACTGTTCTGTTCTGTTCAATACTGGCATTGTGTTGTTCGTATTCCTTTTCAAAAATCAATGTCAATTGCATATTGAGTCTGAAAACGAAAATAATAATAATTTCTGTTATTTAATCGATATTTTTTGAATGACAAACAAACAAAAAAAAAGTGGCAAATAGAACAAAAACGAAACGAATCTCATGTTTAAAATGCTTTATGGCCTGAAGGCAAAAACGAAAACGAAAAGTGGCAAAAACATTTCAAAAACATTTGCCTGTTTTCACACAAATATACACAAATATAAGCAAAATGAAAGAGAAAATGATTACGGGAATACATGTTCAACTATTTAATATGATGGTTAAGCTTTAATAGAATTTTAGCTGGAAAATTTTTTTAAAAATTTTTAGAATTTTTTAAATTTTTTTGTAAGAAATTTAAGAATTCCGTTTTTTTTTATTTGTTTAATTTTTTTTTTGATTTTCATGATTACGCGAATACATCTTCAAGCTTAAGGTTAAGCTTTAATAAAATAAACATTTTTAAATTTTTTTTTAATTGATTATAAGAAATTTAAAATATTCGATTTTTTTTCTTAAATTTTAATCGTTTTTTTTTTCTTCGCATTTTCTAGTAATTTTCTTTTAAAGGTTTTAAATTACTAATGATGTTTTGTTGCTTTTATTATTATTTGAAATAAATAATTGATGTCTTTGCTTTTGGGGGAAAGAATTGAAAATTGTTTATCATTCTCCATGCTTAGCTACAACCATCAGTAGCTGAAAATACTTGGTACTCTGTTGTCTTTTCTTTCTTTTTTGGAACAATTAATTAAAGACTGTTTCCATGGTCTAAAAGACCCAACAAAATGTAAAATGAAACCTTTTTGAAGTTTCCAATACCGCGCTTTTTAACTGCAGGCCTGTTAACATTAATCTCCCTCGCTCGCGCTCTCTGTCTCTCTCTCTTTCTCCCATGTTTTTTTTTTAATTTTAAAGAGTTTTTTTCAATTTAAAAAGATTTTTTTTAACATTATCTAGGTAATGATGTGTTAAAACATAAGAAGATGAAAAAACTTGTGTGATGCTTATGACGTTGAACCCTTTTATTGTTTTTCCATTAAATCGTATCTGTTTTCTCATTCTCTGCTTTTTTTCTTTCGAAAATGAAATTTCATTGTAATACTAGCCATCTTATGTGAAGAAGTTCCACACACACACACTCTGTAGCTTGTAATAGATACCCAGCGGTCATTACAACAGCCAAACAACATCAAGTGTTGCAAGTAGAGTTTGCTGCTGCATGATGATTTAAGTATGTGGCATGATTGCCTCATTTATCTTTTTTTGTTTTTTTTTTTTGGTGTTTTTCAATTCTTTTGTTTCATTTTAACAAAGTAACCGATACCTATACATGTACTCAATAAAACCATGGCTATGTTAGCTACAGCTTATGGTGTGAAAGTACCATCAATATTATAACACACATACGGAGAGTGTATGTTACCCCAAAAAAAAAAAGGAAAAAATTATTGAGTTTCACCTTTAATGCCAAGCTATTATTGATAAGGCTAAACTGCTTTATCATGTTTAAACAATTACCAAAAAAAAAAAAAAATGATTAAATTCCCTGTTATAACACTTAAGCCGCTAAGAATTATTGACTTAAATAACCAAAAAAATAGGCCCACAGTTGAAAAAAAATCAATTCAAAAAATCAAAATTTTTCTAGCAGTAGAGTATCTGTTAACAAGAAGTAGACCTTAGAGGATTGTGATAAGATCCCTTGAGTTAGGTTTAGAAACCTACTAACGTGTAATCATGGATAAGTGTACAGTATAACAGACACAGTCTTAAGTTTTTATGTTAATCCAACCATCGAGTTGAATATTCGAACAGAAGACACTGAATAGTTAATCTCCCTCGCTAAAGTAGCTCCAGAAATTTTCTCTTCCCAAAGGTTATAAGATTATTCTCTGTAGACCATAAAAATTTACGGAACCTGCCGATAGATCCAATCGCCCCCTTTCTGTTTAAAATCTGCTCATGGTCATATGTAACAGAGGAGCTCAAGAGGTAGCTACAGAGTTAGCCGATAGTGTAACTGGACATCATTGAAGTGGCCGTAGTCTAGTAGGTAGTATGCTAGCTTATTACACGTGAAGCCGCGGTTCAAACCCCTGGTCCGACATCTCCGCCACAACGAAATACGGAAAAATATTTTTTCGATGACTTCCTCTCAGTAAATTTTTGACAAAAACTCTGAGAGTAAATAAATACTGCCATGAAAAGTTTCCTTAAAATCTGTCATTCGGAATCGATTTTAAACTATAGGTCGTGCCACTCACGTATAAAATTAACACACCCAACATGGGTGGTGTGAGAAGCTAGGTCGTAATCCTGACTGAAGGGTTCTAATGACCAATTATGTACGTATATTTTTACCAGAAGAGTGCTGTAAGAAAGTCGTCGAAGAAATATTTCTTCATATTTCGTTTTGTTGGAGATGTCTGACCTGGGCTTTGATATGAGGTCTAACGTCTAATAACTCTACTAGGGTATGACGGCTATACAGATATTTTTGCGTCAAATTTTTATATTTATTTTTATTTATGTATTTTATTTATTAATTACAATATGCTCGGTGTAGTGTCACAGACCAGAGTCTCTGATGGGAATCGAACCCACGACCCTCACGCTAATAGTCTAGCACACTACCCTGGATTTTTTGTTTTGTTTCTAATACAGCCTAATTTAATAATAAATAAAAAAAATATGTAATAAAATATATTATTTAATAATAGCATTACATCGTAGTGGTATTGCAAAATATAGGCTCATGAGTAATATCTCGTAATTATACTTTCCAGATCAAAAAATCAAAATCAAAGACTTAAGCAAAGCAACAAGAAAATGAATTTATTTTTAATGTGCCACACAAAAAGATGTCCGTGTTATGATAGTATTTCAACAAAAAAAAAAAAAAAAAAAAAGAAACTAATTCCCCTTACACAGTACATCTGCAAAATAGAAAAAGAAAAAAATCTCTTGCAACTAAAAGGATTATGAAAGCGGAGGCGAAAAAAGCATAGGCATTCTGCAACACACTAATAAGCAAGTGCCTCATTCGTACATATATGGCAAGAACGTGGTAATAAAGTTTGCTTTTCAACTAAACCAACTGCTGTGTGTGTTGTAAAAGGCGGCTTTCATAAAATTTTTCTCTTTACAGCCTCATCTTCTGTTTTTGTTTTCATTTCGTTGATGACCCCATCATAGGCAGACCTAGCGTTAGCGTACGTGTGATTTAAATGGCACGAAATTTTTGATAATTTCAACAGAATGCTGTGTTAATATTATCCCCCCCCTTTATCGTATGTATCCGTCGTACTCCATATATAGTTTTTATGATGGGTTTTTATAATTTTCTAGATTTTAATTTCATTCCATGTGCGCCTGCCTTTGCGTACCAGCAAGGCTAGGCAGTTATTATTATCTTATAAAAGAGGAAAATAATAAAAGAGTTGTTAACAAATGGGTTTTAGACGCTTTTTTATCTTAAACTTCTAGCTTTTAAGCTGTAGACAGCGGTAGATTTAGAGAACTAGGTATGCATGTATGTATGTATGTGTGTGACATGAAGGGCGTTTAAGGTTTTTTTTTTTACTTTGTATGTGTCAATAAAGTGGAAATAGTTGCTATATTTTGTTTCATTTATTACTTAGAACAAGTACAAGTATGAGCGAAATGACTAAGTAAAGTAAAGGACAGGGGTCACTGGTGGGAATCGATCTCTTAAGATATACACTCATGGATTAGACTAATTTAGCTGGGATTAGCATTACCTAAGAAAACTTGTATTCAACCAATAGATATTTAGGCAATTCACACGACTTTGTATCGTGTATGTTGTATTGAATACATTTGTTTGTTTGTGAACGCTCAATGCTATGCTGTATTGTGTATCTCGTGGCGTTCAAACAATTTGATAGCCGGAAACCAATACAACTTTTAAAAACATATGGAAAAATTGTGTATAAGTGTATCGGATTTTTATATGAAAAATATCAACAACAATCATACGCTGTTGTATTTTCTTCCAACAATACAACGAATACAACGATACAACGGCTTGTGTGAATTGTCCAATTGTTACGTTTTTACATTTTAAAAACGTTTAAAATATGAGCTCGTAGATTGCCAATAAAATAAAAACATATTTGTGTTTAGTTTTACCTAAGATTCTTTACTATTCGCACAATTCTGTGTGCCACTGTTCACAATTTGATGTAAACAACAACAATTGCTTTGTTGTTATTCGTCTGTTTATACCCTTTTTATAAACAATAACAATTACTAGACAATTATTCGACAGAACTTTGTAACGAAGATCTTCAAACCACGATTACTCTCTTCAAACACACTGTATCTTCACACAAGAGTGACTGAACTTCACTAACTCCTTCGCTTGCTTTGTCTTGCCTTTTATATGGCAACGTAAACAGTCTGATAAATGTTTTTGAAGCCGAATGTTTATTACTTCGCCTTCTTGAAATCTTTATAAATTTAAACATCGCTGTCGACTCTTGGCAAATATAATGAATGAAAATTTGTTTCCATTCCAATTCCATGTGTTGTGCAAAAGAAGCTGCGAATACAGCCATGGGAAAGCTAGAGAGGTAGTTAGGGCAGAACAGTACAGGACATCCAAAGATCATGGGCTCCATGCAGTGCACCTGAGAAAAAGGAAAGACTAAAAACGTAAGAAATTTAAGAACAGATTATATACATACATATCGGTCTTCCGACCTAACTTCTCGCCTAACTTATGTTATGTGTGTTAATTTCCAAACGACAGATTTTTTGAGAAACTTTTCATGGCAATTTTATTTACTCTCGAGAGTTTTTGCCAGAAATCTGCTGAGTAAAGTTGCCGAAGAAATATTTTTCCAAATTTCGTTTTGTTGGAAATGTTTGACCTAGCGTTTGAACCGAGACCTCATGTCTAATAAGCCAACACACTACCTACTATGTACACTACGGCGACTTTAAGGCATTATATGGATTGAGAAATAGCGTGTCAATATATATATAACAGCAGAAAGAGGATTGAGGCATATCCTTCTGCCAGAGTTTAGATTGAAGTGGAAGCTTTGATTACCAAAGCTCACTTGAGCACAAATAGCGACCCGTTGTGACGCTACCGGTAAGTGCAGTCCCTGTACTAATCGAAATCCCCAAGCTAATCGAAGAAGTTGGTTAATGCACGACTGCATTATATCATTGTAATCTCTCGGTTTGGCTTCAAAAGATGATTCGATGGATTCCCTGGTTCTTTTCTAATCTTTTTCTCTAGTATTTTAAAAATAATGGCTTTTGACTTTTGGTGTGGTTATTCATATTGAGTGTCGTATTGATTTAGAATTTTCATTAGTATTCCTAACAGACAACATTTGTCATGTGACGGCTTATTTTTTTTATCAAGATTTCTATCTCTCAGGAAAACTCAAAAAAAAATAATTTTCTGGGAATTTCTGGGAAAGAAATTGTAGAGAAATAAATGACAACCTGTTTCCTTACAAACAATTATAATTTGTCCATGATAACTTATTACCAAGTATATGATTTTTTTTGAATTTTGTGTGGAATTCTAAATAAAAAACAAGCGTTGTTATCTTATCAAGATAATTAAAAATCGTTTAGTGACGATTTCTTTAAAGGCACAATGAAATTTGAAATTCTGTTTCAAATGCATTGAGAAACAAATCAGTTGATAGACTCAAAAATACAAACAAATTTGGATAATAAATCATTTTACCTGCTTATATAGAGACAAAAAAAATTACACGAATTGTAATCGATAAGAATTTTGTTAAGGAAACACACTTGCATACAACTCAACAGCAGAGATTTGTAGTTATCGGGCCTAAGCATTTTTGTATTGGGTATGCCTTTACAACTAATTTAAATGCAGGTCTCTATTACAAAAAGACAGAAAAGAGAAAGAAAAGGGTAGGGCTTGATATATTGTAATGCATCTCATATTTAAGGCAACTATAAATCACTTTTTGGTACAAAAAATCTCCTTAAGTTCATTGCTCTTTGGACAGGTTGACAATTCTTATAAAATTCAAAATAAAAATACCTTCGTACTTATTTTTGTTTGTTTGTTGTTTTTGGTACCTTAACAAGCATCAAAATGTAGAGGATTTTTATCTTATTTAAAGCCCTTTTCTTTCATATCATGACTCCATCATATTCATATCAGCCGACTGTCTGGTTAAGACAAAAGAGACACCAAAAAATCAGATTTTTTTCGTTCAGCTACTTTGCATTGAAAGGTCATTGTATAGAAATCAGGAATTGGTAAGTAAAAATGGTTGTTTTTTTTTGGCCATACAATGTATGTATTTTGAATACCAAATCATCAATGATGCATACAAAATCCGCCAAAAAGATAACGAACGTAACAACAAACAACCAAAAAACACTTGAGCTCTTACTATAGTTTGCCTCCAATAACCGCCAAAAATATAAATAAAAACCCCATAGAAAATGTCTTAAAAGAAAGGCCAAAAAAACCCTTCAAAAATGAAACTCCATTCATTTAAGAAACAGAGCTAACGTTCCAAACAATATGCAAAATAGCCAGTCTTACCAAACCAACCATTCCAACCATTCAACCAACTTGAAGAGAAAATATCACATGAATGATGGAATGCAATCGTTTTGAAAAGTGTCACTTGAGTTATGGTTTCATTGTTTCTCCGTTCTGTTTCTCTTTTTCTTTATTGTAGTTCATCATCCTTCTGTATTTCTGCTTTTCTTTCTTTGGTTTTCTTTACTCCTCCAGTTCTATGGAAACTTCATGAAAAAAAAAATACATCAAGAAATATGGTTTTATTGTCTGGTTTTTGTGTTCAAGTTTAATGGGAAATTTATAACACAGGCCATGGAACCATGGCAATGGTGTTGTATTAAAAGTTACTGACTAGTTGGTGATGCTTCAGAGGTCAAAAGAATTTGTTTAAAAGAAAAGCAAAAGGTTAGTGTAAGGCAGCACTGAAACAATTTGTGAAAAAAAGAAAATCCAATTATTCAGTTTAGTTTTAAAGAAATTCAACTTAAAGAAACTCGAAAGATTTTATTAAAGAATTTCAGCCTGAAATTTTATGTAACTTTAGAGGCTTAGAAAATAGGCCTGCAACTTTGAAATTTATACAAACACTATAAACATTCATACATACGTAATTGGTCATTACAAGTCTTTAGTCAGAATTACGACTTACACACAGTTACTGAAGTATACATACGGTTAAAAAATTTCAGAAATTTTTTAACTAATCCGTTTTCGTTGAAAATCTATTTAGTTTCCTTGATTTTAAGACGGTCTTTTACATTAGTTAAAAAATTTCTGAAATTGAACTAAATTGTGGCCCTGCACAGGCCCACAAAGGTATGCATGTGATTTACAAATTTCACAAATTTCTGAACCAATGCAAAAGACCGTCTTAAAATCGAAGAAAAATGTCAGACAATTACAAAGATTTTCAACGAAAACTGATTAGTTAAAAAATTTCTGAAATTTGTTATCCGTATGTATACTTTTGTGGCTGAGTGTAGTTTCTCCCACCGCTTGTGTTGTGTGTGTTAATTTTTTATACATGAATGGAGGGACCTAAGCTTTAAAGTCGACTTCGAGCGACGAATTTTTGAGAAACTCTTCATGGCAATATTTATTTACTCTCAGAATTTTTGCCAGAAGGCTGCTGAGAGGTAGACAATGAAGAAATTTTTTTCTTATTTCGTTTAGTTTACCAATTTCTGACCTGAAGTTTGAATCGTGGCCTCATGTTTAATAAGCCAACACACTACCTACTAGACTACAGCGACTTGCAAATACTACAAACAGTTCCTTGCTAATAGATTTACTTCTTTATGTAACAAAAATCAAGATTCTCTCAACATTTTAATCGTAAATATTGTTACGTGTTTGCTTTTTAAAAACGTTTAAAATTTGAGCTCGTAGTTTGCAAATAAAATAAAATTAAATTTGTATTTAATTTTAATTAAAATTCGTTATTATTCGCCCAATACTCTGTAGCACTGTTCACAACTTGATGTAAACAACAACAATTGCTTTTCTTTGTTATTCCTCTGTTTACACCCTTTGCAAAAACAATAACAATTACTAGACAATTATTCGACAGACTTTTGTAACGGAGATCTTCAAACCACAAGTACTCTCTTCAAACACACCGCGTCTTCACACAAGACTGACTGAACTTCACTAACTCAGTCGCCTGCTTTACCTTGACTTTATTATGGCAAAGTAAACAGTCTGATGAATGTTCTGGAAGGCGTATGTTCATGTTTCCTTCTCTAAATCTCTATAAATATAAATTCGTTGTTTACATTTATTCTTGTAGCGTTTGCTGTTGTATTTTTGTTTACCATTTTTTTATGCTGGTGTTTGTTGTTGTATTAAGCAGTACGATAATTTGTAAACAGATTTGTTTACTGTATTGTTTTGTTTCTGCAACATTGCAGCTAATGTCCATACACAGATCTTCTTCCGAATTCTCTGGAAGCATTCATCGGCAGCTGAAGCACGTGTACTTATCAATTAAGGCAAGTACAGTACCCGAATACCGAATTGGCCCATTGTACGGCAGCTGAAAGTTGATACAGATTCCCGTATTACTACAGCAGTGCTTTATAGGAGAAAGTCATGTTATTATCAACTTCATGACAATAAAAATGGTTTGTTCTGCAACGCTTATATTCTCTAAAAATATATACAGGCACCCAGGCTGCCACAAAGACATATCGAAGTCGCCGTAGTGTAGTAGGTAATATGTTGGCTTACTAGACTCGAGCTCGTGGTTCAAACTCCTGCTGAAATGCGGCGTCTTTTCACTCTGCTGCTGTCTGGAATAAACTTTGAACGGAAATAAAGTCCCCATCATAATGGCCGTAGTGTAGTAGGTAGTGTGTTGGCTTAGACTAGACGCAAGTCCGTGGTTCAAAACGCCAACTGAGCGCCAACTCTTAAGCGATGTAATAGCAAAACACCAGTATCAATATTTTCCTGGTATTACCGATAGAGGGCTTTGAATAACTTCTCAATATGATTGGATATTATGTACTAAGCAGAAGTTTAGATTGAAGCTCCCAATTGAGTATCCGGATCTAAGATTTCACTTGCTTCCCGCAAACTACTCAGCAATTCCAAGCGAAGTGAATTTAGTTGGAATTCAATGGTGTTGAACTTTTTGTCCGGACTTTGAATGATAAATTCTGTTTAAAACTAAAAGAAAATATTTATTTTCCTTTTTGGATGTTTAAAATTTAATTCCAAAATTCACCCCAAGCACTTTAAAATCATTATCAAGTAAATTCAAACTCCTCTAAGCATTTTGCACAAATAAAATTTATTTGGTATGATTTTCAAAATTAATTTGATCAACACAAATGGATTTCGCCACAACATTAATCTTAATATTCGTTAATAATAATGTAACCGAAAATTGACAAACTAAAACAATACAATACAATACATATGCAACAACAATAGCAAAAGCACTACAATAAAATAGACAATAAAATATAACAACAAAAACAATGCACAACAATGCATGCACAATGAATGTATGCATGCATGCAACATATGCAAATAATGCAAATGCAAGTAAAATTAACAATTTGGTATCACAACAATTAAAATCTCTCACTCTCTCACACACACATACATACACATATAGAAAGAGGAACAGGCAAAAGGGATGATGGCCGCTGGGTAACGGCACTGGCACTTAAGCCAATTTTAGGGGTATGTTTAGAGGCAAAATTGAACACAATTTCATTTTATTCATACGTATACGACGAGTTAGGGATTCGCCCAAATTGCAAAATGTCTATGCAAAGTCCTGTCACTTTTAACCTTTAAATAGTAAATTAAAGGCAAAATAACATCGTTAACGTTAAATAATCAGCATAAAACTTGTTATCGCAAACCAACACAATAACACGAACAACAACCAGCAGCATTAGTACCAGCACTGTCGCTACCTTGTTAGGCGGATAAATTATGTTGCAAGAAATTAAAATTAAAATTAAAAAAAAACATACGAATACAAATAAATTAAATGCAATTGTACAATTGTAGAGAGAGATGCAGTCTCTGTACTCCTAGTTTTCTTTTCTTTGTGATTTTTGTGCATAGAAGGGAAACATTTTGTAAAATTATATGTTCCATGAATATTCTGTTAAAAGACTTGAGCATTTTTAGGGATGGAATTGAAATGTGCGAAAAAAATAAGAGAAAATTATTTAATACTATTGACTTGTACACTCACAAAAAAATGTCTGTAATACAACACAATACATGCTACCAAGTGCTGCCCACAGACTAACTGAAGAAGCTCACATATGCAGCAGTCGTATAAATGGTCTTCAAGAATGTAAGCTGAATCCTACATTGAATCTTCCACAGAATTATTTAAATGGGAAAAATATATTTTTGTTGTTACTTCCAGGCAAACATGGTTTGATGGGTACTAGATATGAAAGATATGAAGAAATCATACGAAGTTAGGAAGAATAACTCAACCCATCATTATTACAATGGTAGGTAAGTCGTCGCAGTCTAGTAGGTACTGTGTTGGCTTATTAGACGTAAGGCCGCGGTTAAAGCGCCAGGTCAGACATCAAAACTAAATATGAAAAAAATATTTCTTTGGCGTCTACCTTTCAGCAGATTTCTGGCAAAAACTCTGAGAATAAATAAAATTGCCAAGAAAAGTTTCTCAAAAATCTGTCGTTCGGAGTCAACTTTAAAACTGTAGGTCCCGCCACTCATGTATAAAATTAACGCACACAATATATGTGGTGTGAGAAGCTATGTCGTAATCCTTACTGAAGGGTTGTAATAACTCGATGGAGTTATGAGCGGACACACTTATCCCACATACAGGGCTTATTGTAATACCACAGTTTCACATTTTTCCCTAGTCCAGGAACTACTCGGAGCTTTCGATGAAGCTTCTCAGACTGCCAATATCAATGCATGAAAGTTCATTCAGATCCTTCATATAGTAGGCGACCAGGTGCCTCTTTCTCCTACGACCAAGTACCAGGCATGTACACAGTAGATGAAGAACAGTCTCATCCTATCCCTCATCTCCACAGCTTCTGCAGAAAACATTTGCAAGATGTCCAAAACCAATATTGCCTCGCATGGTCTTCAAGATTGAAAGCTGGAACAAATTGAAAACGGTAACTGGAGGTGGAATTATTTATTTAATCCCTAATAGGGAAATCCCAAAATCCCGGCATATTTCAAGATTTATGAATCCTGTATTATTCTGAAAAATCCCAGGATTTCTATATCGAGATTTGGAAATCCCGGAATTTTTAAAAATCAATCCCGTTTGGCAATCCTAGGCCATATACTCCTTCAAAGTTCAATGCGAATTACACAAACTTGCCAACCCATACAATGTGTAGTCCAATAAACCAAAGCCTATTGTAATAATCAAACTCACGAGCACCATAATGACTAGCTGTCCGCGGTAGTAATGACTCTTAATACTACTCTACTTACTTAATTGGTTATTACAACCCTTTAGTCGGGTTTACGACCTAGCTTCTCATACCACCCAAGTTGTGTGTGTTAATTTTATTCACAAATGGTGGGACCTTTAGTTTAAAATCGACTCCGAATGAAAGATTTTTTTTGAGAAACTTTTCATGGCAATTTTATTGACTCTCAGAGTTTTTGCCAGAAAACTGCTGCGAGAGGAAGTCGCCGAAGAAATATTTTTTATATTTCGGTTTGGTCGAGATGTCTGAGTCAGGGGTTAACCCACGGCCTCACGTCGTAATAAGCCAAAACACTATCTACTAGACTACATATATACATAATTGGACATTACAACCCTTTAGGCAGGAATACGACTTAGCTTCTCACACCACTTATGTTGTTTATGTGGCGGGACCTACAGTTTATAGTCGGCTCCGAACGACAGATGTTTTTAAAAAACTTTACATAGCAATTTTAGTTGCTCTCCGAATTTTTGCCAGAAATCTGTGAGAGGAAGTCGCAGTAGAAATATTTTTTTATATTTCGTTTTGATGTTTGACCTGGGATTTGATTTGATTTGACCAACACACTAGCTACTAGACTATGCATATATAGGCTTTGCAAAAATGTCACTCAAACCTACGGCATGATAACACACAGTCTGCTACTAGTAGATGGACGGCTGGAAACAGCTGCCAGATATTTAAGAAATTATTGCCAAACATTGACAGTAGACACACTGGATGCCTTGTGAAATTGAATATGGACAATGAGGCCTTATTTGTGTCTGTAATTTTCGAATATTGCCTCACATGGGAACATGCTCAGCTCTTGTACATACAATCACATTGACAACTGCAGACATGGGGATACATAGGATAGTATAAACAGCTTCCTACGTTCCCGTTCTGCTTTCCTTGGTAGACGCTTTAAGAAAATTGGACATACTTCTTCCGATATGCTCTCTGAGAAATAAAGTTTGGGATTTGAAACGAGAGGACATTTACGAATGTTGCCGTATATGCTGGTCGAACAGGAGTCTTGTATGCATGGCTGCAGTATACCAAGTTTGTTCAACTGCTCAAGTCAGTAAATTATTATGACCTTCTAATTATGCAATCCAGGACTGTTTGACTATCTTCTCTATGAAATCAGAACAATATGTACCGTCTGCCCAGATGCAAACACTGTGGAATGCCAGCACCGCTTCTATTCTAATCATGAAGGGTGTCTAAGCATAGTAGTGGCCTACAGTTTAAAGTCGACTCCGAACGACAGATTTTTGCGAAATTTTTCATGGAAATATTTATATGTTCTCAGAGTTTTTGTCAGAAAACTCCTGAGAGAGGAAATCGCCGAAGTCGTCGTTTTGGTGGAGCTGTTTGAGCCAAGGATTGAATCCAACCTATTAGACTAAGACGACTTAATATTTTACGATTCAAACTAAGAACCTATTTTGCGTTTTAGAAAACAAAAAATCTCTTCTGTTACTAACATTATTTTTCGAGTGTAAAATATAGCAATAGACACATGCATTTAGACATACATTTTACAAAACCTATGATTAAAATTGTTATTATTACTGGTGTATGGAGTATGAAAATGTATAAATTTAACAATTGTCTGTGAGATATTCTAAAGTGGTCGTAGCCTAGCAGTCATTGTCCCTGTCCACATCATATACAATGTGGAAGCATTTAAAATGGAAAAGAAGAAGAAATATAACAGCAGAGGTGGTTAAATATTCAACGAGGTGGACAATTGCAATTACTGCTGCTGCTGCTGATGCTAAGCAATAATTGTTTCTTTTTTGTTGTTGTTGTTGTTTTTGTATTGAACTTAATTATAGTAATTCTCTAAAGAAATGTTTTATCTTCTGTCAGTCACAGTCTCGGTCTCAGTCTTAGTCTCAGTCTCTCTGTCTGTTCACAACCTGGTCAAATGTATTCCCCCTGCCCTCCCTTTGGAATGGTGAGTCTCAATTGCATATATGATTATTTGTTGTTGTTGTTGCTGTATTATTAATACATATTCATAGAAAAAAGAGTTTTGCGATTATCTGGCCAGGGTTGTACATATTTTAGTAGCAAAGGAGGAAAAAAATGCACTTGAATTCATTATCAGGTTTAGAATGAAATTTAACACTCCAATAAGTGTTTAAAATCTGTTGAGAAGGCAAACCAATACCCAGGCACATGCCAGCATATCATACACATACATATGTACATATGCCGAGCATAAAGTTTAAATACTAAACTCATACCAAGTGGACAGCAGCTAAACCAGGGAGACAGACATGCAGAAACCTCTGTCAGTTAGACAGTCCATCTCTTGCAAAAGCCACCATCAAATGTGAGCAAATTTTTTTTCTTTGGTGGTTAGGGCTTATCATTTTGTTAAACAACAACAACAACAATGTTTTTTTTTGCAAGTCTTTTTGATGTTATTTTTTTCCTCCATTTGATTGTCCCAAAATATTTTATTGGCAGGGGGCCTATTTCCTTTTGTTAAAGGAATGGAATTTTATACTGCATTTGCTGCTTTTATAATGAAAATGCTGATAAAAATCAATGAGTTTTACGCTAATTTCTCGTAAATATAAAAGGAAATTATTCATTAAGCTTGTAAATAAGGGTTTTGATTTGTTATGCCTGCCAAGGACATCAAAAGGATTTAAATTTTTCAGAATTTTTTTCACAACTCATCTCATTAAGGAAACGCAAAAAGCTGGGGTTTTAACATCTTAACATATGCTGTTGATTTGATTAAAAATGGGGGAATAATTTGGCATTGCTTTAGAAGGTTTCAGGATTGGCAAAAAAGAATTATTCTGAACTCTGAACTTACATTAGAGCTTAAAGGCAGATTTTAAATTTTTTGAAGAGCACTTACTTACGTTATTTATTTCTATTAAGGCTTAATATGCCATGAAACTCAATCCGATCGACTTTCTTACTTTTAAACAAATGAAGGAAGGCATTTGAAAAGTCATTAGCCGCAGGACAGAGTAGTTCGTTCAAGTACATTCTTCACTGGTTTTTATATAAATCCCTTACCTTCTTCCTTACTTAATTGGCCATTACAGCCCTTTAGTCAGGATTACGAACTAGCTTTTCACACCATCCATGTTGTATGATTTAATTGTATGCATAAGTGGAGGGACTTTAAACTTAAAGTTGACTCTGAACTACAGATTTTTGAAAAGCCTTTCATGGCAGTTTTATTTACCCTCAGCGGTTTTCTGGCAAGAGTTTTTGCAAGTTTTTTGGTCGGAATTTTTGCCAGAAATCTGCTGAGGGGAAGTCGCCTAAGAAATGTTTTTCATGTTACCTTTTGTAGTAGATATTTGACCTGAGAGGTTTGGTCTGTGGCCTCACGTTTAATAGGCCAACACACTACCCACCAGACTACGCCGCACATTAACTGCAGGGGTAAGCTATTGTCGTAATCCTATAGTGAAGCGTCCACAGAATTATTTAAACGGGAAGAATATGTTTTTGTTGTGACTTCCAGGCAAATATGGCCTTTTACGACTTCTAGATATGAAAGATATGAAGAAATCGTACGAAGTTAGAGAGGGTGACTCATCCTATCATTATTACAGTGGTAGGTAAGTCGCCGTAGTCTAGTAGGTAGTGTGTTGGCTTATTAGACGTAAGGCCACAGTGAAAGAGCCAGGTCAGACATTAAAACGAAATATGTAAAAAAAATATTCCTTTGGCGTCTACCTCTCAGCAGATTTCTGGCAAAAACTCTGTTAGAAAATAAAATTGCCATGAAAAATTTCTAAAAAAATCTGTCGTTCGGAGTCGACTCCAAATTGTAGGTCCCGCCACTCATGTGTAAAATTTAAGCACACAATATATGTGATCTGAGAAGCTATGTCGTAATCCTGACTGGAAAGTTTTAATGACTCGATGGACTTATGAGCGGACTTATGTCACACATAGGGCTTATTATAATACCCACAGTTTCCCATTTTCCCCCAGGTCCAGGAACTATTCGGAGCTTCCGATGAAGCTTCTCAGACTGCCAATATCAATGCATGACAGTTCATTCAAATCATTGATATAGTAGGCACTCAAGTGCCTCTTTCTCCTACAATCAAATGCCGAGCATGTACACAGTAGGTAAAGAACAGTCTCATACTCCCCCTTATCTCCACAGCTCCTGCAGAAATCATTTGCAAGATATCTAAGACCAATACTTTTTACTTAATTGGCCAGTAACAACGCGATTAATGGATTTCGGCCTGCCGTATCATATCCTTCCAGGCGTTTATGTTTTTTGAGCACCTATGCCAGTTGGTCACACTAATCCATAACATGGATTCTTCGATTTCTTCCTTCCAATGCAAACAAGGTCGTCCTCTTCAAATACTCGTCTCGCCAGAGCATACTCCTCCATTCGAATGACATGGCCGAGCCACCGCAGCCGCTGGATGTTAATACGCTGCACAATGCCTATGTCGTTGAGGAGCTCATATTGATGACTGTTGAATCGGATGCGGAAATCATTACCAACTCGCAATGGACCAAAGATCTGTTATTTCTCTCGACTACTCTCAAGGCTGCTGCATCAGTGCTTAATAGTGTCCATGCCTCTGCGCCATAAAGAAGCACGGGGAGGTTGAGTGTCGTTTAGGGTATTAGTTTTGTCGTACAATTGCCTATTGAGACCATAGTAGCATCTGTTGGCCATCCTTTTTGGTGGCAACGGCGAAGCCAAGATAGAATGCATGCAAACAAGATAAAGTTTCTGTCTGTGGTGAACGTGGCGATCTCCAGGACGATCCTTGTCTTGCTGTATTGAAGCTGACACGCAGCCTGCTCATGGCCCATTTCTTCTCGTAACAAAAAAAAGAAATTTTGTATTAAATTCTTTTTATTTTTATTCCTCCTACAATTTCTTACGTTGCAGCTGCTTTTATTCTTCTTCTTTTTATTATCAAAATTTAATCCTTTAAAATCTTTTTTAAAAACTGAAAACAAGTCTTTCTTAATCATTAAAATTCCAGCAGACATCAGCAACATAATTAAGCGGCAATTATTTATTTTCCTTTCTGCTGATCTACTCTATAGACACACATATTTTCTTTCCTTCTGGAAATCAATTATGGCTCACGCAGCAGAGAAAGGACAGGACCAGGAAAGACGAAGAAATAATATTTATTTGCTCTACTCAATCATTTTCAATACCACTGACACTGAGCTGCTGGTATTTGGTTATATAAACTGGTAAATGGAGCAATGGAATTCCACCCACATGCTGGACGAGAAATTTTCTCTTGGAATTGTTACTTCATCAGTTTAATTCAATTCTTATATTTATTGTTGTTGTTTTTATCCTTTTCAAAATATTTATAAAGAAAATAAATAATCGATGACAAAAAAGGAAAAAAAATACTCAACAAAAAAGGATAATTTATACGTCTTTTTGTTAAAACACAAAAATTCGTATTGTTTTCTTGTAGGGTTTTTGCTCAGTTAGAAGGATATTCTTACACTACAGACACACACACATACATACATATATTTTGTCTAGGCCTTAACCCAATCAAAATATTGGTAAAATCGTCTAAACAATGTTAACAGACATTAACAGAAAATGAGCTATAAAGGCACACACACACGCACATACCATATCATACCATACAAGACAATAGCCTTCAAGTCTAAATACATACAAACAAACAAGAGAAAATTGCTTGAAGAATTGCTTCAAATAATAGAAATAAAAAGGAAAAGAAAAAGAAGAAGGAAAAATAAAAGAAAACAGGAAGAAAAACTAAAAATTGTTTAACAGAAGCTACAAACTTACAAACGACAATGGCTGAAAATGATAATGAACCTATGCTAAGTATTACCAAAGGCTGGCTTTGACTGCCTTACAGACAAATGCTTAAACAGATATTGAGTCCAGTAAACATTACAGTGCAGAAAAAGTGAATTTACTTTACAAAACCGGCAGCAATATGTTATTGTCATTGGACAAAGAGAATTAGAAAATTTAAATAAACAAACATCATTTTACAGTAGAATGTAATGAATAAGGGAGAAAAAAAACGGCCTGAAAAGTACCCCTACATAGTTCAACACAATTTTTTAACAATCACATGTAAATGCCATGAAAAGTAACTCTCGTTCTTCCAAATTTAAAACACTTTATTTATATATTTAAGCAGCATCAATTTATGAATGTTGAACCAGAAAAAAAATTACCGGAAAAAAGTACCAAAAAAGTATATTCAGAAGCCACATACAAATTATTGTAAACTCTAAAAGTTTTACAAAATCTAAAGCTTTATTTTAAAATACAAAACATTTGATAGCTAAAATCGCAATATGGTACTTAAAAAGTACGAACATGGTACTAAAGTTTCAATTAGAACCTACAAAATGGTCCAGTAGTTTATAACGCTATAAAAACTCTTTCAACTGACTTGGATTTTTCATGAGGTCTGTGATCAAAGTACCAAAAAAAAGTACCGGAAAAAAATTCCAGACAAAAAGTACTTTCAGAAGTCGCACAAAAATTCTTATAAACTCTAAAAGTTTTACAAAATCTAAAGCTTTAATTTAAAATACAAAACATTCGATACATCAATTTAGAAAATAGTACCTAAAAAATACGAAAATAGTACTCAAGTTTCATTTGAAGCCTATAAATGATTACAGTAGCTAACAGCGCCGCAAAAACTATTTTAGAGACCTGAGTGTTTCATGAGGTCTAGGGTAATTGATCTGGGGTATTTGAAAAGTATCTGGATTCCTGAGGAGTACCTGGGTACCTGAAACCCACCAGTAGTCAGATTAAATTTTTTTGCTCTTCCTAATTTAAAGCACAGTAATTGAATATTTATGCAGCATCAATTTATGAATGTTGGACCAGAAAAAGAGTAACAGAAAAAGTACCAGAAAAAAAGTACCGGAAAAAAGTACCAGAAAAAAAGTACTTTTATAAGCCTTACAAAATTCTTATAAACTTTAAAGATTTCACAAAATCTAAAGATTTGCTATAAAATACAAAACATTCCATATATTAATTTACAAAATGGTACCTAGGTAGGTAGGTAGATAGGATGGAGTGGTAGCTTTGATACCAAAAGCTCACTTGAGCACTCATAGCGGTCCGTTGTGACGCATCAGGTGAATGCAGTCTCTGTACTGACCAACTTCCTCCAAACCAGGAAAGAAGAAGAAGTTGGTCAACACAAGGGCTACACATTTAAAGCACTACTACCCCACGCTGGAAAACCAGCCCTAAAGTTTGATAAACGAAGCTATATCTTTGACATCAAAGGATCATAGCTCCGTCAAGCTGAAAAGGATTGGAGAGCCAATGAATTTATATCTCAAAAGAGATGGGCATTTACAAAGAAAGTGGATAACAGTTTCTTCTTCCTCAGCGGATCTGCAGCCATGGCAAAATTCGTTAGATGGGAGCTGCATTCTCTCCGCAAGTCTTCCTATTACACAATGACCTGTAAGCATGGCCACTGTGATCGAGATGACGTTACGTCCAAGTCCAAGTAACTGGTTGGTGCGCCTTCTATCCATCGAGCGAGCCATGTGAGCGTCCTCATTGATCCAGCATAGTTTAGAGTCTCGATAGAATTGCCACGCGATAGCCAGTGTAACTGAACCAATTGCCATCCCCAAGTCGATTGAAGAGGATTCCGGAAGAAGTGCACCAGCCCTGGAAATGGTACCTAAAAAGTACTAAAATGGCTCTAAAGTCTCATTTGAAGACTATAAAAGGTTCCAGTAGCTAACAGCACCTTAAAACTATTTTACAGACCTGATGGTTCCATAAGAGCTATGGTAATTGATCTAGGGTATCTGAAATATACCTGAATACCTGAAAAGTACCTGGGTATCTGAAAAGTAACCAAAAACTAACAAGAGGCTTGATTCAATGCTTTTACTTAACGGCTCTCTTAGCTGTATTCTGATATTCTTAGAACTTCTGTTGATTTTTAGTAAAAATTCGAGTATATGGCTGCCGCCTGTAATGTCCCTTTAGCTCTGTAACTTCCCTGAATTCTGTTCCAAAACCTCTACTCAACAAGTTTTGTCTAAAGTCGCCATAGTCTAGTAGGTAGTGTGTTGGCTTATTAGAAGTGAGGCCCCGATTCAAACCCCAGGTCAGACATCTCCAACAAAACGATATATGAAAACATATGTCTTGGGCGACTTCCTCTCAGCAGATATCTGGCAAAAACTCTGAGCGTAAATTAAAATTGCTATGTAAAGTTTTTTAAAAAAAATGTCATTCTGAATCGACTTTAAACTATTGGTACCGCCACTCACGTATACAAATTAACACACACATAACATCAGTGATGTTGAGAAGCTAGGTTGTAATCCTGGTTATAGGGTTGTAATGACAAATCATGTATTTATGTTATGCCTAAAGTAGCGTACTTTCTTTTAATGTATAAACAGGCATGTATTGAAGAAAATTTTTCAAGCTGCCACTAATATTGTCCTTCTTTTCTATTCCTGGATTCGCTATCATATCACCTCTGCAAAAGACACCATTTGCCACATTCATTCCTTCATTCCTTCATTCCTTCATTCCATTCACTGTTTAATGCCATTTCTTCTGTTTGCTTTTCAATTTCTCATCATAAGTTGGCTTATCTGTCTGAACTGAACTGAACTGGCTACATCACTATTCTTATGATTTCTTTTGTAACATTCCTTCAAGGTTTTCAATGACAATAAAAATGAATTATGCCAGCTAAAATGGCCAAATCTATGGCAGGTGTATGACAAAAAGACCTACTAATTGAACAGAGCTACTGTAACTGCTGCAGGGTAGAGACAAGAAAGTAAGTTTCCAATGCCTGATGATGGTGAAATGTTGAAACAGGCTAAAATCTTGGCAACACAACTGTTATGCTGAATAACCAATAATAGTACAACAACAACAAATCATTCTATTCTATTGGTTTTCTATTGTAAAGGCTTGGGTTATTGTCATTTTCCTTATTTCATTTCTCTTGTGTTCTTTTTTTTCGTTTGTTTTATTACGAGTACTACTAGTGGCTGGCTGGCTGCCGGCCTGGCTGTCTTGCCGGGCTGGCTGGGCCGACTCGATTGTCTGTTTGTCTGGCAATACTACTGAAAGGTATAATTCATTGTCAAATGCATTGTTTTGACCTGATTTACATGTTTATGAATGTTTTTCTCTCTCTCTCTCTCTTTCACGAAAATTTCTATATTCTGTGGAACTTAGTAGCTTGATTTAACTTGGGCTCACTTCCTTCCTCTCTTACTCTCTTTGCTAGAGTCTCATGAGGTATATACAGGTTCATTTGATTTGAGTGCTTATGGGTTTTGTTGGCGTTATGGCTGTAACGTTATGGCTGTAAATGGTGAATATGTCGACAAATGTATGCCAGTGACAATCAAGTACTAGTACTCGTACATTTTGTTCAAATTGTTAAAAAGGACATGGTTAAGAACGAACCAAAAGAGAGAGAAAGAAAGAAAGAAAAAAATAATAAAAACAATGAAAAGACAAAAGGCCAACCAACGTTAATGAGGCAAAAAAGGCAACAGAAAAGAAAAAAAACAATGAAGAGAAAAATAAATTCACAATTACAAGTACTGTGTCATAATAACACATATAAACAGTGGCAGCTCCAACAAAAGGACACTCTTCTCGTATAGTACGATATAAGCTTCTAAGCCACAAAATTTAAGTGCCTTAGAAAATGTATGCCAGTCTGTTAAATCATCATGAATTGGCAAAAAGGCAAATACAGGCAATTTGCTTAAGTTGAACTATTCATGGAAAGATGGAAAAAAAAACAATGGCCCATAAGTAGTACTGTAAAGGTGAAGGAACTGTTACAAGTTGCTGTGAAGCATACTCAATTCAGTTGATGCTTCTTTTCAAGTGACAATAACGAAGTGGAAAATAATCAATACGAAGAAAATAATGCTGAAAAGTGGGACTTTAAATAACGAAATTAAATAAATTTAATTGCAAAATTTCCGTAATCAATTTGTATGCAAGATAAGAAGAATTTTGGCAATTAAATTAGCAGAGAATTTCAGGGAAATTTCAACGAATTTTTCTTATAAATTGTTCAACATCACCAGAGTGTTGTACTGCAAATCGATTCAGGGGGAAAGTGAATTGCGATTATGATTTGGGAAATTTAAAAACTAAGAGGTTTAAGTCGACGTAGTCTAATAGGTAGTGTATTGGCTTATTATATGTGAGCCCTCTGTTTAAAGCCCAGGTCATACATCTCCAAAAAACGAAACATGAGAAAATATTTCTTCGGCGCCTGCCTATTAGACCGTAAGGCTACGGTTCAAACACCAGATCAGACATCAAAACGAAACATGAACAAATATTACTTCGGCGACTTCCTCTCAGGAAATTTCTGGCAAAAATTGCCATGAAATGCCATAAAGGTCAGACATATCGATCAAAACGAAACATGAACAAATATTTCTTCGGTGACTTCCTCTCAGCAGAATTCAGGCAAAAATTGCCATGAAATGTTTCTCAAAAATCTGTCATTCGAAGTCAACTTTAAACTGAAGGTCCAGTCACTCATGTATCAAATTAACACACACAGCATAAATGTGAGAAACTAGGTCGCAATTAAGACTGAAGGGTTGTAATGACCAATTATGTGTGTATATTACCGAATGGCTTCATTAGATGGAATTGAAATTGATTGTGGCCCTCGTATCAGCCATCCCTTAAAAATTCATTCAAAACCCATATTGTGTATATGTGTTCTCAATTTATACCAATAGACTCCAATTATATAATTTGGATCACATTCGTCTGAAGCCAATAATTCTACTCTCTTTCTATTCTAAAACATGACATTTGACTCCATTTCTGTGCCATTCCATTTTCAACCATCGTCGTTAGTCGCCTTCTTACAGTCCCTAGACCTTATGTTTTTGAACGACACTTTTCTGCGGACTGCTGCCTGCTGCCTGGCTGCTACGAAAATGAAGAATCTAGATACTGGTGTTTTGCATACATATACATCGCTTAACATTAAAATTATAAATAAAAAAATACAACAAAAAACACCAGCATAAAAAGAATGGTAAACAAGTAAACAAAAATACAACAAAAAACACTACAAGAATAAATGTAAACAAAATACACAAACAGCAATAATGAAACAACGATGTTTACATTTATAGAGATCTCGAGAAGGCGAAGCCTTGAACAAACGTTTTCAAGAACATTCACCAGAGTGTTTACCCTGCCATATAAAAGGCAAGGCAATGCAGGCGAGTTGGTTAGTGAAGTTCAGTCAGTCTTGTGTGAAGACGCGGTGAGTTTGAAGATCTCCGTTACAAAGATCTGTCAAATAATTGTCTAGTAATTGCTATTACTAGACTGCAAAGGGTGTATACAGAGAAATAACAAAGAAAAGCAATTGTTCTTGTATACATCAAGTTATGCACAGTGGCACATTGAATTGTGCCAGAATTGTAAAGAATTTTAATTAAAACTAAACACGAAATTTATTTTTAATTTCTTTGCAATCTACGAGCTCATATTTTAAACGTTTTTAAAATGTAAAAACGTAACAGTATGTATGTGAGAGGATTCAGTTCCTCTATAAATAATTAATATCGGTTAGTAAGAATTCAAATTGAAAATAATGTTAACAAGGAAAATCAAATCAGATTTAATTTTATTTTTCCGATTGACATCAAACATACGTAGTAAAGAGCGCAGAGAAGCATTACCCAATTCTGCAGAATGCCATACCATGAAATTTTAGCCTTGAAATGACGCCTTGTGATTTCTCCTTTTTTCCACCTGGTAGTCTATTTTAATTATTACTTTGTGTAGAATTTTATTTAATTTATTATGGAATTGAAAATAACAAACAAGAAAAAAATATTTCTAAACCAAAAACGATCTTAAAAATTTTGTAAAATGCCAACAAAAATGTGTTAAAACTCCAGCTGTGTGTTTTGGTAAAACATTTGTCAGTTTAGGCGTCAACTGAGCGCTGTATGAGTCCACATCCTTTTCAATTTCTAAGGGATTTATTTAAAACAGTCTTTCTTTCACATGCATTTGAAACCTTTTCTTACCAAATGCTTCTTTTCCTTCTTTTTTCTTTCTTTTTTCTTAAAGTCATGTGTTGTCCTTTTCCTTGTGGCTTGAATTTTAACCTCAAATATGACGTTATTTTTAAGGCAAAAAATAAATTGTTAAGACAAATAAAATTTCTAAAGACAACAATTGTCCTTTTTTCCAATTTTAGCTAGGATTGTATGACAATTTTGGTTTTAATTGATTGGTTTGCTAAAGAAAAGAATTCATTGTCGTACCAAAGGTGTATGGTTTTCAGGGAAAACAAAGAATTTTAATTTCTTTCCCTTTAATGGCTGTATAGGTCAAGCATTCTCGGGGGTATAATTTCATAAATCTAAGAGACAGAAAGTATTGTTTTAAGTTATTGGCTAATAGGCTGGGTTTTCTTTAGCAATCTTTTGTAAACCATGTGACCAAATATTTGTGGTAAATTTTTGTGGTTTGTTTAGGGCAACCTTTAAGGGAGTGATTAGTCTCAGCAAATTACTACTGATTTAGTAGCAAACTAATCCCTTAAATGTTATTCCAAGAAATAAGATTTTAAACTGTTTTTGATTACAATGTTCTAAGGAAGTTAATTATATTAATATGTATGTAAACAGTAATTTATTTACTTGTGTTTTATATGTCATTTCAAAGCAATTTTTGAAATAAGTCTCCTGTTTCTGTAAGACGTACAGTTTCACATGATTTTGCACAGATCATTTGCACAGATTTGACAAATTTGCTGTTTTAATTTTAGCGAGTTCTCATAATTAGCTATAGTAACGTGTGTCTTCAGCCTTCAAGAGGATCACCTCTGTCGTGCTATCATATGTTCTCCCATGTACATTAAGTTCTGGACATTGGTGTACGTGATGTAGATGGGCTAGAATATCAAGGCATTTGCTAAAGTTTTTGCATGATTATATTTGATACGTTAATGTTTTTTAACTGCGTCTAGTAGTAGGGCATGGATTCCTAGAAAATGAGTCCCAGAAGAAAAGAAAGAGAGAGTAGAGTGCGGGAAATTGCTGTTGTGCAACAGAGTAGATTATTATATGCGATTATTTATCTAAGCGTGATTCTGATGAATATCACTACGATATAGTGAAATTGATCGCAGTCCTCTGTATGTTATTCTCGCTATGTTTAGCATACTGCTTGAATCTGATTCTACCCCACAATTTATAGCTCAAAACGCCACCCCAGACATCTTATATAAATTATGAAAAAAAAAATATTTCTTCGGCGATTTCCCCTCAACAGATTTCTAGCAAAGGCTTTGAGAGCAAATAAAACTTGCCATGAAAAAGTTTCAGAAAAATTTGTCGTTCGGAATCGACATTCATATTTTCGTTTTGATGACTGACCTGGAGTTTGAATCGAGGCCTCACGTCTAATAAGCCATCACACTACCTACAAGACTACGGCGACTTCAACCCAGCATTTAAATAAAATGTTTCAATCATGCTTGAGAAGATGTATGAGTCCAGTGGAGCTGTATTGATTCCAATTATTTACTGGGGAACTTTTTTTCTTCTCAATTTCTTCTTGCTTCCCTGGTGGGATCATAGGCTTCAGTGCATTTACAGTGGTGGCCTTATAATTAGAAACTGTGTTTCTGGAACAGAGTTCTCTGAAGTGACGAATCTAAGTTTAATTTGTACCAATCTGATGGAAGAACGTATGTAAGACGTCCTCCAAACAAAGCCTTTGATCCCAGGTACAGAGTGAAAACTGTAGAACAAATTAACAAACATACATGTTGCTAAGTCGTTTCTAATTATAAAGCCACCACTGTATACACATGATCTTCAATGTAAAGATGCACTCGATTAAAATTAATGCATACATGGAATTGTAATGAAAATTAATCTACAATTTGTTCTTTTCTTTTTTTTAATTTAGGCAGAGTTCTGGAAAAATCAATTTTCTGTGTTACAAAAATGTTACATGGGAGGAAAATGACTTACGTTGACATTGTAAAGATTCTCGTAATTTGAATTATTAAAACCAATTTATTTTTAAAATCAATTTAATTATAAACCTTTAGTGAATAATAAAAAAATATATAAATTTTAATATCATTTAATTAATGTCACAATGAATAACAAAAACAAATTCATACAACCGCACAAATTATCTTAAATTATTTGCTGTTTTTTTGAATTGTTAATTTATTTCACAACCTTCCATCCCCCCTACCCATCATATATTTGTTGATAATTTTATAATTATTTTTGCTGTTAAATTTGTACAAATAATAGATAATTTAATTGCACTTAATGAATGTCTAAATACAACAGAATGACAACGAAAAATTTATTTTTTTTGTTTCAAATAAAAAACAAAATAAAAACAGAAAAAGTCACATTTACAAAATAACCACAAAACGAATTGTTATAGAAAACATATACATATGCAGACATACATACATACATATTTGCATTGTTTTGTTTTGTTTTGTTTTGTATAAAATAATTAACAAATATTTTCGAAATTAAATTTAAAAACTCAATTCAATTTCATTGGCTTTGAACACAATAATTGCATTTATTAATAATAATGAATGGAGTTTTTTTTATGGTTTTACTTTGTCTATGTGTATGAGAAAAATAATCGCGGCTGGTTTTTATCAGCGTTAAACAGCCAAAAGGTTTTTGGGAAATTTATTGAAATAATTTCAATTAAAACCTAAAAAAAATAGAACAATTTAAACGTATATATATTAAACATTTTTCCCTATAAATTCATTACAATTTTGTTAGGGAAACATTAGTTTTGATTTACAATTCCAGAAGAACACTTTCACCACAAATTGTATAAAAAAACTTTGAATTTTAAAAAAATGAAATCGTTTATCCTAATCACAGCTTTGTTGGCTTTGTTTATGGCCATTAGCCAAGTAAAGGTATTGCAATCCCCAAGTATAAAAGCTCATCAACTCCTAAAACATTTATTTTCTTTCAATTTCAGGCCGATTGGAAAGATGACCTACGCAAAGTAGATGAAGCCTGTCGCCAGGACTCCCATGTCAGCGAGGATGAAATAAAAGCCTTTTTCAAAGGCGATGACAAGGATCCCAAGGAGTCTTTGAAATGCCATTTGAAGTGTGTCATGGAAAAGCAAGGCCACTGGAAGAATGGTGCCTTTGATGATAGTGCAGCCAAAAAGCAAATGATGACCATACCCGCTTTAAAAGAGAAACAAGATGAAATCAATAAAGCCGTTGATGAATGTAAAACCAAAAAGGGCTCCAATGAATGTGATACGGCCTATTTGATTACCAAATGTTTCAGCGACCACAAGGCCAATGTTATGTAAAGTTGCTCCCTATTTCGCTTTTAAAAAATTTAAATTTTCCTTTGCCTTGTTAAAATCCTTTAAGAAAATGTTCTCACTAAAGCAATATTCAGTTAAATGAACATACAATACACGTTTATGATTTCGTAAAATACCTTCATAATTGGTCATTACAATCCATCAGTTAGGATTACGACCTAGTTTCTCACTTTACTGATGTTGTGTGTTAATTTTATATATGGGCGAAGGGACCTACAGTTTAAAGTCGATTATGAACGACAGATTTTTTGAGAAACTTTTAATGCCAATTTTTTATTTCCTCTCAGACAGAAATCTGCTGAGAGAAAGTGGCCGAAGGAATATATTTTTCATATTTTCGTTTTGATGTCGGGTTTTGAACCCGGGCTTTACGTTTAATAAGCCATTACACTACCAACTAGACTACAACGATTTCATAAAATCGAAGAATTTATTTGCAATTCGCTTGGAAATTGAAGAATATTTTCAAAAACGAAGGTGAAAAATCAGTTGCCAGTGCTGTAAATACACTCTGAAATATTTGTTCAGAAAATGCTTCTACCAGTCAAGGTATCGTGCCATGATTACGGATATATTTTTTCAAAATTTTAAAAATTTTACGTGGTAGACATGTAGTTTCAATACTGCACACGATTTTGTAGACACTGGGAGACAAGTTTTGGTGAGCCGTGAATCGCACATCAGTACAGTTATTTAGTGTGGATGACGGTGAAATAAACTGCACTTCAGTACAGTAATTTTGTGGGGATAACGGCGAAATAAATTGATGGCATATCGGCCGAAATGCTTAATAAATTATGACTAAATTCGAGCTTTTGGATGGATCCTACTACCACGTAGGTAGTAGCGAACAATTTTTCCATAAAGTAATCTTTAAAAGATAAAGCAAGTAATTCTCCAATAAATACGTCATCATCAGCAAAAACATCACCTGGTTTTGTATCTTAAACTATAATTTCCTATACTTTACTCTCTTTACAACAACTGCTCATTTATTTTAATCCAATTATAGTCGTATGACAATTAAAAATCCAATGACAACATCTGCCTTCAGCTTCAACAACAAATCAAAAAAAACCTCCTGAATATGCCCTAAATAGTCTCCTCTTTATAGAACAAAAAGGTACATAAACAAAAAAAAAAAAAGAAAAATTCAATTTCACGAATTATTTACGCCTAAAATTACGCAAATTTTGAAACAAATTTTATAAGCTTAAAAGTATACAATTACAAAGCAAATGTACTCACTCACCCATACATACATACATACAAAGAGAATGATGCTCTCATATCATGCAATACAATGCATAATACAATGCACGAGCCAAACAAAGAAAGAGGGAGAGAAAAAAAAACTTAAACAAGAGATTATAAATGCAGAGCTGGATAACAGTGAACAGTGAACATTTAAAGTGAAAAGTGTAACAAATGCATTGACAACGGTAGGCAGGCCTTACGAATTGTGGCAATAAATGAATTTACAAAATAGTTTCTCTCTTTTCATATGACTTCAAAAACACAACAACAACAACAGCAACAACAAAACAAGCAAATCACTTTCAGCTGTTTGTTCTGCTATGAAAGAAAATTAATGACAGCCAATATTGGAAGTATATATACAGTGTGCTTTAAAAGTGGAACTAATACAGGAAAAGTATAGGAAAAACTTAAATTCAATATTCATCATTATATTGCTTTCGGTTCTGCAGCAGGAAACACTCCTTTGTAGCGTCATCAAATTGCATATGAATACTACGTGGACGACAGTTGTCAGCTCTTTTATAACTTTTTTTTTAAATATCGATCAAATTCGTTCATATACATTAGAAAGTGCAGGCAATGATGCCTCGCATAAATATATCGCCAAAGTGAACACTTTATGTGTAATGCCATGCATTCTTCCATCTTCATAAGCAAAAATAATTGAAGAACAAACCTTTCTGTTGTCTGGCAATTAAAATCACTGCAGAATACCTTAGAAAACTATGATTCCTTGGTGTAAGTCCTTGAATTGTTATTATTATTCAAACTCTATTAATAATATCTTTAATCTTCCAATCTAAGGGCTTTAAGGATTCCAAAACTAGCCGATGTTTAATGCTATACGACATAAGTGGCACGACTAAGTCGGTGAATTCGTTGTTTGACGAGTGCTGGCAAATCATTAAAAATATGCCCAGAGTTCACAGCTTCACTTTCACAACGTCTGTACAAGAGTTGGAACGGACTAAAATGCCTCGTAAAGTATTAAGTTTGTAGGTTTAGCGCTGCTTCACTTATCGCTTGCAGTCGTTCGAGAACCTTTGTTATATATTGAGAATCATTTGACTTGATATTTACATACATAATTGGTCATTACAACCCTTCAGACAGGATTACGGGCCAGTCTCTCACACTACCCATGTTTTTATACATGATTGGTGGGACCTACCAGATTTTTGAGAAACTTTTCATGGCAATTTTACTTATTCTCAGAGTTTTTGCTAGAAATCTGCTGAGAGGAAGTCGCCGAAGAAATATTTGTTCATATTTCGTTTTGATGTCTGACCTGGGGTTTGAACCGTGGCCTTACGTCTAATAAGCCGGGACACTACCTACTAGACCGCGGCGAATTAAGGCCTTTAAGGATTCCAAAACTAGCCGATGTTTCGTGTTCACAACATAAGTGGCACTACAATATTACTAAGGTGGTGGAGTCTTTGTTTGCCTACTGCAGGAAATATGCTTAGAGTTCTCAGTTTTTCTTTCACAACGTCTGTAGGTCTCCACACAAAAGTTTGATCGAACTAAAACGGCCCCTAAAGTATTCAGTTTGTAGGCTAAAATCTGTTTTATTTGGCGATTTTAAGCTTATTCGAGTTCCTCTGTTATATATTGGGCATCATTTAACTTGACATTGGCCTGAATTATTATGTAAGTTAACAGAAAATTAATTTTCCCATCGTCTCTCTGTCTATGGCTATTCTGCGGAGTACTTGTCGACACCCAGATATTACGTTACAAATCAGGACATCTGACGTCACTTCCCAGTAAACGGGCCTTATGTGGTTTGGACACCAAATGTCTTTTAGATTTAGGACTTGTTGTTTTAGGACATATTTTTTGGTTGTGTTGACATGGTTCTAAAACGTCCACATCAAAATAATAGACACTAATGTTTCACGATTACGTTTTTAGGAAATTATTTCTTCCTGCAGATCGACGAACTTAACCTAAAACAAAAGGAATCCGATGAAGATCTTTAAATACATAGACAGCTGCAAGATTTGACGATTTATCGTCATTATGCCCTTATTTTACCGATTTTTTTTTAATATTTGACGATTTGATGCTTTATTTATGCGGCAGCTATGCATACATACATATATAATTCATCATTACAACCCTTTAGTCAGGATTACAATCTATCTTGTCACACCACTTATGTAGTGTGCTTTAATTTTTGTACATGAGTGGTGGCACCGACAGTTTAAATTCTACTTTTCATGGTAAGATGAACACCTTTATGGTAGGATTTAAATCCATGACAAGTGATTTCAATATTAGGAGTATAGGGAAAGGTATTTGCTTCAAGCTAGTGAATAACTGCAATGCTATTCTTGCTTGAGCTTTTAAATAAAATTAAGACCAACAGCAAAGCCTAGATTATTGGGATTGTGGAAGATATCATCTACCACAAGAAGAATACAGAAGAGTTCAGCAATGAGTAGTAAAAAGATAAGTTGAATCGAATCATACTCATAATTTCTGATACTTATACTTATTTATTCATTATTTTAATATCCTGGAACCTCTACTCATATTCAAAGTTTCCAGTACTCATCATATTCATACTTAAAAACACGTATGATGTTGTTGATTTCTACTCTCCATGACTCAACATATACACGGAGCACAAAATAAGTATGAATCGCGTACGAAGACTAAAATACTCACTAAAAGGTTGTGTGTTTGCTCTGCTTGCTGCTCTGTCATTTTTTGTAAATGCATCAGCAACTAAGACTGTAATTTCTGATGAATGATTTGTGTCCCTGGAATCATTTATAAGTATTATGGGTATTTTTCTAAAGCTGTGGATCTAAATGAGTAGACTTATGAATCAAACTTATTTCGAATGGTATGAGTTTGATGTCAAGGTTATACGCAGTGAGTATTCCAATCTGTACTTATAAATCAACTTTGAAGTGAGTACCAGAGATCAGCAATGAATCGATTTTTCGGTACTCATAAGTACTCATGAAATTTTGAGTATGAGTGAGTCAGCAGTATTGAAATCCAACTACTCTGATTCATTCGTACTTAGTACAACATTGATTTATAAGTACAAGTTGCGATGAGTATGAGTACAACGTTGACATTAAACTCATAACATTCGAAATATGAATTCGAATCATACTTATTTTGTGATTCGTGTATACGATGAGCCATGGAGAATCGAAATCAATAACATCATGCGTATTGTTAAGTATGAGTACCATAAGTATTTCAAACTTTAAGTATGAGTAGTATGAGTATGACATTAAAATAAGTATGAACGCGTATAAGTATTAGAAATTATAAGTATGATCTACTCATCGTTTTGAATACTCATTGCTGACCTCTGGTGAGTACGAATGAATCAGAGTACATAGTTAAATTTCAATATTCTTGACTCACTTACATGTATTCAAAATTTCATGAGTACTTATGAGTAGCGAAAAACGATTCATTGCAGATCTCTGGTGAGCAACCTCTTTAAAAAATATATCCACTTTCGGTACACCCTATAGATTTTGCTAATATTGCAATTGCATCTTAAATTACCATAAAATAATCAAAGAGAAATCCTTGTTACTCCCGCTCTACCTATATTACTCTTCCACTTTCTCTATTGAAAACAAAATCTGAGTTTTTAAGCTCTTCTCTCGTTTTCAGTGTTTTTTGTTTATAAATTTTTGCAAATCTAATTTCGAATATTTTTTTTGTTATTTTTTTGTTATTCTTTATGCACATATTGTTGTTGTTGTTTTTCACAATCCTTTTTGTTTTTGTCAAATTTTTTTTTCTTTCTAGAATTCATAAATTTATGAGATTTCGAATCGATTTATGTTTTTATGTGTATGAGTTTATAAGATTGAGTGCCAGAGTGTGTGTGTACGTAGATGTGAGCATTATTTAGAGATCCTGTTATGCTATACTGTACTCTGTATATGAATATGAATAAATTTCACTCGTGTTGTTTTTATAGAGATTCTCTTGCTTCCTGCTTTGTTAAGCGTATATGCACTATACACTGCTGCCGACGAGAGTGCCATAGTCAGTCAGTCAGTGTGTTATATATTTTGTTTTTGATTTTTTTATGGTGTATGTTTGCATGTAAATTTTACTCATGCATATGCATTTTATTGTTAATCAAGCATAAAAATAATTGAATTTTATCTACTCCATCATATGAAACAAAATATCAATCTATTATACCCAATAGATTCTCATATAATTTCTCTCAATTTTCTACAATATTTTATACGTAATTTTTTTTTTTTGTTGAGAAGATAATTTTGTGAATTGAGAGAAAAACCTTGACTTTTTTTCCCAATTCATGGCGTTGGTGTGCGTTCATGGCCATTTTGATGGACAGCTGTTATGTGAATAGTTTTTTTTTTTATTTCACATACTTTTTCGCTGTTTTTTTTTCGTTTTTCAACCAAAAAAAAACAACTGAAATTTGAATTTAAATTTTCAAAAAGTCCCCCAATTACATGCGCGTGTAAGTGTTTGTGTGGGATAAACTACCGTATTATTTATGTAACCCCATAATTGTTACAGGTTACAGCTGTTTTGTTTTGTTTTATTTGAATTTTAACCCTTTCTTCTGTGGTCAGTTTTTTTCTCATTTCATTTCAAATACAGGCAAATAAATTAAAAAATTTTTTTTTGTTTTTTCATTTTGTTCATTGGTTGTGTAACAATTTGTTCGTTTATCTACCATGTTTAAAAAAAGTTGGCTGATAAGCAAAAAAAAACACGAAAAAAACATTGTTTTTGGTAAGAAATGATGACTGCCATAAAAATTTATTTGTTAAATAACATTTAACAAGCGAAAGAATAATTAAACATGTTGTTTGTATATCCAAAAAACAATTATGATTGAGGGGAATTAATTTTGTGGTCAGCTTAAAAGGATATGATCCAGCAAAACAAAACAAAAAAAATTGTTAAACGATAGCGATAATAAACAATTGAAAAGGGTTTCAAAATGAATTATTCATTTAGTTTCCATTGACGAAACACAAAAATTTATGGAAAAATTAGAATTCAGTTTAGGCTCATTATAGAAAGAATTTCCTTTATTATGACAGCATAACTTAGATATGAACTGAATCTCTCATTACATTTAACTTTTTAAAGTAAATTTTTGGTTGTACTGAAATACACCTATTTAAACAGGATTCAAAATGTCACAAAGGAATTTGTATTACCATATACCAACTGACGTTTTTATCTGTAGTAAAATCTCAGACTCTAGAATATAGTGCAACTAAATCTTAAGAGATGTTGCACAATCTTCTTCCTGCTTCAGCACAGATATTCCAATATTAGAAATCAGCAATGAATCGGTTTTTCACTACTCATAAGCAATCATGAAATTTTGAATATAAGTGAGTAAAAATATTGAATTTTAACTATGTACTCTGATTCATTCATACTCACTACAACGTTGATTTATAAGTACAGGTTGCAATAAGTATGCCTACAACATTGACATCGAACTCAATGAGTAGGCTTATGAATCAAACATATTTCGAATGGTATGAGTTTGATGTCAACATACATACATAATTGGTCATTACAACTCTTCAGTCAGGATTACGACGTAGTTTCTCACACCACTTATGTTGTGTGTATTAATTTTATATATGAGTGGCGGGACTTACTCCGAACGAGAGGTTTTTGAGAATCTTTTCATGGTAATTTTATTTTACTTTCAGAGTTTTTGCCAGAAATCTAATCAGAGAAGAAATTGCCGAAGGAAAATTTTTTCATACTTCGATTTGTTCGAGATGTCTGACCTGGGGTTTGAACAGTGGCTTTACGGTCTAATAAGCCAACACACTAGCTACTAGACTACGGCGATTCAATGACTTACATTTTTATCTGCAGTAAATAAGATTTTCCAGTATCTAAGGTATAGTACAACTGCTTCATCACAGATATTCCATACATATCTGTCATCTTAACGTATACAGTCTGAAGGGATCTTAAATGCTAAACGCGTATGTAGGGTATTATCTCTACCACCATCAGTCGTCAAACTCGATATACAATACAATATACAATTAGTTCTTCAAGTTGCCTAATCCCCCAAGCTATCACTTCTACGGCCATCACAGGATGGGTCAGGGAGAACAGCAGAGGCGTTGTGGGTTTGGATCAAAATGTTATTTATCTAGGAGCCTATGCCAAAACAGGTTTGCTGCTAGGTTTATATAAGTCAGCCCAAGGTTCGTTATGGGTTTCATTACAAGTTTAAGACAACTTTTAAAATTTTAATCGCAGTTGTTCGAAATATAATTTAGCGCTGTTAACATACATACATATGTATATACATAACTGGTCATTACAACCCTTTAGTCAGGATTACGCTCTCTGAACGACAGATTTTTGAGAAACTTTTCATGGCAATTTCATTTACTCTCAGAGTTTTTGCCAGAAATCTGCTGAGATGTCTCCAAGGAAATATTTTTTCATATTTTCGTTTTGATATCTGACCTTGGACCTTGGCTTTTGAAATGTGGCCTTACGTCTAAAAAGCCAACACACTACTTACTAGATAATGGTGACTTCATACCTGTATTGTCCTAGAATTATAGGGAATCGGATGATGATTTTCATGGAGAGATCTAATCCATGGTAAGAGTTCCAGGTGGTTTCAATATCAGGGGCATAGAGAAAAAGTTTTCCAAGCTGCAAACTGTAGAGCTGTAAACTGGCTGGGATTTTACTATACTGGGGCTCTAAAATTTTAGTGCAGTATGTCATGTAAATACCATCCCTATTAGAAGGATATAGTTTGCCTTGGTTTTTATTCATTTACTGGAGCATATTCTTTTATTTTTGAATTTAAATTTTATTAATTACAGAATAACCCCTTATGTATTTGGTTTCTTTGTTTCATTACAAGACTGAGGAGAATTTAATTTTTTTTCCAATTATTTTTTTGCATATCTTGTTAGGTTTTTTTTCGCTCTTTATCGCAACAAAATAATTGAATTTTTTAAATTATTTTCCATTTGAAATTTGCAATTTTTTCTCTTGTATTTCTGTGATTTGCATGCATTTTGCATGATTTTGTATTTTCTACACTCTTTTGTGTTGTTTCCTGTTTAACAATCAGTCACAATGCTGCCACACAAAAAGCGAAAAAAAAGAGAGAAAAAGAATCGCATTTTTTGACTAATTTTCCTTTATAAAATTATCCACTTATCCGTAGCTAGTCGTGCGTTTCTATAGAGTTGAGTTGCGGGTTTGAAAGTTGTTTGAGAATTTTTTTTGGGAATTTGGGAAATCTAACAACAAAGCTAATGATGATTGCATTTGAGAGAATTTTTAGTTTGATTTTAAAGTAAAAAAGAGTTGCAAAATAATTTAGTTTTTGGAAACAAGCCTGCAAAATTTTTTTTTTCTGGCCCACTGTGCATTTTATTGGGAAAAAATTATTTTCGATTTTGTCAAACAAATTTATTTTTTATTTCATTTTGTTTTTCTTTTACAAATTTCAAGTTTGTTTCTCAACAAATAAGCAAAACTGCTAAACAATAAAGGCAGGCATTGAGACTTCGTTAAGTGTGTAGCAGAGAGTAGCTCTTATTTCCTACGTCTTTATGGCAGAATTGAAAGCGCGTATGTTGTCTAAATGGCAACGGCAATGGCAATGCCAATGATGGCAAATTGTATTGATGATGATGAGAATGACGAGGATGAAAAATGATTGCCAAACGAGATAACAGGGTAAATATAATCACTAAAGCAACAAAAACAAAATTTGAAAAGAAGAAACAAAACTAAATTCAAGTACGTTTACCAAAACAGACTAGAAGTGCGTATGCATTTGTCAGAATCCAACAAAAAAAAAACACAGAATTTAAGAATAAATTGTCAACCTTGTTTGCCAAGCAAGGGAGAGTGTATTTGACAAGCTCAGAGCCAGAGCCACAACCAGAATTCAAACATGGCCTCAGCCAACCTACATATGGTTTGTTTTCCTTTTGTGTTGTTGCTTTGTCTGGTTGGTTACATCAAACATTTATGCATGTGCCTTACAGGACACAAAACAACACAAGACGCATCTTGTTTATCTCACATCAAATATCGAAAAATAAAAATTTTATTTCAAGTCTCTCTTGTACGTACATGTGGTTGTCGAACAGAAATTCCTTTTCAATGATTTGTCTTTTGATTTCTTTTTTTTAGTATAGTAACTATTACCACAGATTTATCATAGTAGCAGAGAATTAAATGAATACTGGGGTGCAATCTGTTTTTAAAAAATTGTTCATTTCACTTTTTTCCATACAAAAAGTATTTCCTTTTATAAGGATTGCTGTCTAAAAAATACATCACATTTCAGCTGCTCTTGCTTAATAAATAGCCCGCATATCGATTTCTACAGGAGTTCTTTTTTAAAAGCATTCTGAGGCCTTTTTCTGTTTCTCTACCTCTCTTTAATACAAACGTAATTTTGTTTTGAATTGAAATGAATAACTCCTGTGACAATTGTCTTAATGTCTGGATTTCTCTTTTTTTTCCATGAAGAGATCAAAGAATCTTAATACGCTTAAATAGGCTGCATTGCTCGAGAGAAGGGGCCGAAGTAAAAACTAAGCTACTTTGTTTTGCAAGAAATGCAATTCACTACAAACCTCTAGGCTAATAGGTAAGCTATACTGTAGTTGCAAGAGGTATTTTGAAGTGGGCTAATCCTTAACTGAACTGATTTATATTTAAATCGGCAACCACTCACAAAGTTCCTAGAAATTCTCTTTTTAATAAAATATAAACCCCATTCGGCATATATAGGCATTCGGAACATGTGCATTTGTGGTCTTCTGTATCAAAAATACCAGCTTCATTGCATTCGTTTCAGATATCAGCAATGAGTATTCAAAAAGATGACAAGAATCGAATCATACTCATAATTTCTGATACTTATACGCATTCACACTTATTTTAATATCATGGAACCTCTACTCATATTCAAAGTTCGGAGTACTCATCATATTCACACTTAACAACACGTATGATGTTGTTGATTTCGACTCTCCAACTCCAACTCAAAATATACACGAAGCACAAAATAAGTATGAATAGCGTACGAATACTAAAATACTCAGTAAAAGGTTGTCTGTTTTCTCTGCTTGGTGCTCTGTCTTTTTTGCTTATGTGTTTTTTTTCTTTCTTTGTAAATGCCTAACAACTAAGACTGTAAAGACCCGAATCATTTATAAGTATTTGTAAATATTTTTCTAAAGTTATGAACCTAAATGAGTAGGCTTATGAATCAAACATATTTTGAATGGTATGAGTTTGATGTCAACGTTGTACGCATACTCACTGCAACCTGTACTTATAAATCAACGTTGTAGTGAGTTAGAATGAATCAGTGGAGTTAAATTTCAATATTGATGACTCACTTATATTCAAAATTTTATGAGTGCTTATAAGTAGCGAAAAAAGGATTCATTGGTGATCTCTGACTCGATTATCCCGGTCCACTATATTGATTTCCGTAATCTAGTAAAACTACTTTATTTTGATGACGATAGTGTGCTTCTTTTAACTGTTTTCTAAATGCCACAGTAGTTGAGATATGTCAGCCAATACTGATTGAAAATCTCCAACATTTCTACTGCTTGCCCGTCTCGATATTGCTTTGCTTCAAAGTGGCTTAAACTTTGGCTATTTCGTTCTATGATTCTGTTCTACTTGCAGGCAATGCTCTGTTAGTAGCTGCTCGCAAAAATTTGTGACATGTTTTCAGTACTCTTTTCCTCCAACATCTTCAGGATATTTTCTGGCATTAGAGGCTGAATTCTTGGATGCATGTTCTTCTGCTCGTTTTGTAACACGTTACAGTATTTAAATATAATCTGATGTAACCATAAACTAAGAGCAGCTACGTTATGTAACAAATTTTACGAATATCGTGGATGTAACGAATCTCATGTTGAATTCAGAGATATGGTCTAAGGATAGATTTGTGCTCACCTTCTAATATGATCTGCCCTTTAAAGTACCATTATTTAGATTGCTATTCACTTATTCAATTTATTTAAGCCTCAAAGATCGGTTAGAATTCGCCATAGTCTCGTAGGTAGTGTGATGGCTTATTAGACGTAAGGCCACGATTCAAACCCCAGGTCAGATATCATAACAAAATATGAAAAAAACAAAAAATATTTCTATCGCGACTTCCTCTCAGCAGATTTCTGGCAAAAACTCTGAGAAGTAAATAAAAATTACCATGAAAAAGTTTCTCAAAAATCTGTCGTTCGGAATCGACTCTAAGCTGTAGGTCGCGCCAGTCATGTATAAACTTAACACACAAAACATGAGTGGTGCGAGTAGCTAGGTCGTAATCCTGACTGAAGGGTTGTAATGACCAATTATGTATGTGTGTAAGGATCGGTTAACCTACTTTTTCAGTGGGCTTGATTCTCCACAGCATACCGAAAGCTCATGAGGAAAATATAGATATTCTGTAGCACGTTCAATATCTAAGGTCTTAATATTTAGAAATTCTTTCTGCCTTTTATTGCCGTAAATATCACTTTGTCTCCGTAGCGAAGTTTGTCTCTAATATTTTTTCCTTATGACGTTAAATAGTTTGTGTACTGCAGAATAGCGAAATACTTTAGTTTTGCATCAGTAGAATAACAAAACTGAAGGATGAAGTTTCATTATTAAATAAACAGTTCTACTAATAGGCCCACACCATCTTTCTATCATCAAACTTAATCGTAATTTTTGTATACCAAGTTTGTTTGAGGAGTGACTTTTAGAGACTAACGTTCTTTCTGAGATTTAAATCATAGGCCTTAGAACCTTCCTTGGATCTTCTTCTTCCAGTCGCCTATATTCCTAGGATTTATAAAATTTTATCTATAAAAACTTTGTATTGGATTCTGTTCTCCATTATAATCCTTTTTATTTCAAATTATTATGACTTTCCTTTTTGATTTTATTTGCATTTTTTCTAAAGAAGCTTTTGCTTTCAATGATGTCCTGGCATCTAACTGGCAATTCTTATACGACCATATAAAGACATGATGTTTTATCACTTCTCTCTGATTCTCTTTTAATTTTTTTATTATTTTTGCGTGATTTAATTTTATATGATTTTAAAAGACACAACAGCAACAGCAACAACTGCAAACTAAACATAGACAATAAAAATCAAATGACATTTAAAGTAGAAAATGATCTTCTCCAGCCACAATTGTTTTCCACACAGGCTGAAGTATAAAGGGAGAGGCTGAGACTGGAGACTGAACCCGTAACAACATATTCGCCTTGTAAAGCAAACAATCATTGCAGATTCCAGGGATTTGATTTCGTTTTTTTTATAGAGATTTAGTTGGCATTACAAGGACAACGCTAGACAGATAGAAAGACGGGTTAGAGACGGCAAACACTAAAAGGATTATGGAGGTTTTCTATTAAAATGTTGTAGGAAAACGAATAAAAAAAAAGAGGAACGAAAAAATAAAATAAAAATTAAAAAATCTGATGATATTTCAACAGACACAAGACACACACAGACACAGGCACAGTAAAGGACAGAAGAGTAAATATTTTGATGTGTTTTATTTTTATTTTTCCGATTTTTTTTTGTAGAAGAAGAAATTGTTTAGAAGGTACGTAATGTCTTTCACGTGTTTGAGGTTAATTGCGAATTGTACAGACGTTTGCAAAAAGAAAAAAAAAATAAAGAAAAAGAAACAACACTTAAAAACATAATGGCCGGCATTATATTGTCTGGCAATGGGATTTGGATTAAACGAAACCCAATGATGTGTAAGTGAGAGGAGCTAATAAAAGTCAGGCAAGAGTATGATTTTAAATTTTATTTGAAGTAGGATTGTGTTTAAAGGATTACTGATTGGGTATGAGATTTTAAATATAAAAGAACTTAAAGGTTATTAATCTTGGTAACCAGGATATATGCAGGTTTTTGCCTTTTCACAGCCATGGAAGGTGTGACCGGTGCGTTCTACTGTCTATTCAAACAATTGATTTTGACCTCTACGGTCATAGGTAATGATCTGTGATCTTAGCTTACTTCAAGAAGCAAAAATTGTCTTAGTTTTACGTTATCGAATGTCCAGTAGGTAGTATGTTGGGTTATTAGACGCGTTGCCTCGGTTCTAACCCCTGGTCAGACATCTCCAACTAAACGAAATGAAAAAACATTTCTCCGGCGACTTCCTCTCAGCAGATTTCTGGCAAAAATTCTGAGATTAAATAAAAATTGACATGTAAAGTTTATCAAAAAATCTGTCGTTTGGAGTCGACTTTAAACTGTAGGTCACGCCACTCATGTTTAAAATTAACACACACAACATAAGTTGTGTGAGAATCTAGGTCGTAATCCTAATTGACTATTGCAATCTGGTGTGTGGAACTCCGTACTACTACTCTAAATAATTTATGTTATATCATTCAAACTTAACTCGGATGACGATCGGAATGGAATCAGTGTAATCACATCAATAGCAAGCTAGCCTCGAGACAACATTATTCGACATAAAAGACGTATTATCCACTATTGCTTTGAAGGGCTAGTAAATCTTGTAGGATTTCTGCACTTACCAGAAACCGGCCAATAGAGATAATTGGATTACAGTTTATTGACCACATCAGCAACTACAATGATGTGGAACAGCAGGAAACAGACTATCACTTTCTGTTTGGCTAACCAATGTTGAAAAGCCATTGTTGCAGCATATTTCGAGGGTGCTTCTCTAATGCTATCTTCATGCAACACCAACCAGTATGAAAAAAGCTGGAGAAGGTTGGTGTTTAGGAGCTATATGAATAAACCGTTCAATGGAACAAAACTGGAGGCTTTGGATTTGAAGCGCATAAGTGCAGACAGTGGCCATTGGATCACGTGAGACAATAATGTGTGGAAAAAATCTTGACAGACAATGACAAAGCTAGTATTTATACCAAGGAAGCTGATGCAGTGTGTCTGGTTCGAAAGGAGTTCTACTATTTGAGTAGACAGTAGGTCAAATGGGCTACATTCTAAACATATTGTTACGTTTTTGCCTTTAAAACTTTTTCAAACACACCGCGTCTTCACACAAGACTGACTAAACTCCACTAACTCACTCGCTTGCTTGTCTTGCCTTTTATATGGCAGGGTAAACAGTCTGATGAATGTTCTTGAAGGCGAAGGTTCCTGACCTCGCCTTCTCGAAATGTTTATAGACGTAAACATCGTTGCTTTCATTAATTATTCTTGTTTGTGTATTTTGTTTACATTTATTCTTGTAGTATTGTTTGTGTATTTTTGTTTAGTTGTTTACCATTTTTTATGCTGGTGTTGGTTGTTATATTAAGCAGTACGATAGTGTGTAAAAAGGTTTGTTTACTGCATTGTTTTGTTTTTGTAGTTTAATGTTAAGCGATGTAAAAGCAAAACACCAGTATCTAGATTTTTCATTTTTATAACAATACCTTGTAGTAAAGTTGTCATATGCGTTATGAACCAATAGAAGCTGTAAGTCTTTGGTTTTATATTGTGTCAAATATAGATTGTCAAATATTTCAAGTTTAATCTCGTGTGCTTAATGTTAAGCAAACTCATGTAAAACTATTCAATTAAATTTCTAAATAATGAAAATTAATTTCATTTAATATGCAATTGAAATGATTATTAATTAAAATAATTGAAATTTAAATTTCTTTTGAATTATAAAACAGCCACAAGACTGGCGGGGGCCGGGGTATATTAAGAAATAATCTTCTTAAATTTTAATTTGTATTAATTTTTGCCATCATTACGTAATTTAAACGTAGTTTAATTAAAATAATTTTTTTTCTTTAACAACGCCTATAATGCTTATATTTTGTATGCCTTTTAAGCTTTTTGCCAGTAACTGGGTCATAAATTTAAATAAAAAAGAAAACAAAAATATGCAAATGTAAGTGTACATACATTTGTACGTATGCAAAATGATTTATGAAAATTAATTACTTTTCATTTCATTATCAATTTCATTATATTTATGAAATTTTTTTTATTATTTTTCTGAAAATGCCTTCTCTTGTATTATTGTATGGCGCTTAATATGCCTGTAAAAATATAAAACTCATGACATACAAATGCGTATGTAAGAGTATGTTGTTGTTATATAATTAAATTAATTACAATTCTTTTGAATTGTTTTGTTTTTATTTCATTTTATATTTCTCTTCTGTTGCTTCTTCTTTCTTTTTTTTGTTTTTTTAAATTATATTTTATTTTAATGCCTGCCATTGGTTTCATGGAAATTATTTCATTCACAGGGTTTTTAAGCTTTTTAACCCTTTGGCCATATTCCTCTGCTGAAAACAATACAAAAAAAGAAAAACCTGAAAACTTTATTTGCTTCAGAGCATTTTGGATTATTACCGGCAATATATTATTTTTTTTCTGTTGTGTTTTTGTGGCTTAAATATTATGGTAACAAAGGTGTCATATGCAGTTGTGGCTCCTATATATTCAATTCAACTTTTTTTTTTGCTTTTTTGTACTATTTTAAGCCAAGTTCGTTGCTGTATGTATTATATTCAATGTGATGTTTTAATTGATAGAAATTTGTCTCTTTTTTTCTTTTGTTTATTGTTGTTGTATATTTATTTTTATGTTCAAATTATTATGACTCTGATATGACCATGTAATGTTTTAAAAACAAAGATGAGAGATATTTTGTAATGAAATGAATGAATTGTTATATCTGATTGCGCATACATAATACACTCGAAGAAAAATAATCATAAAAACCAATCATCATCATACATACATACATACATAATTGTTCATTACAACCCTGCAGTCAGGATTACGAATTAGCTTCTCACACCACTTATGTTGCGTGTGTTAATTTTTTATACATGAGTACAGGGACCTAAAGAGTTAAGGTCGACTCCGAACGACAGATTTTTTGAACAACTTTTCATTTCAGTTTTATTTACTCACAGAGTTTTTGCCAGAAATCTGCTGAGAGAAAGTTGCCAAAGAAATATTTTTCATATTTTCGTTTTGTTGGAGATATCTGACATGGGGTTTGAACCATGGCCTTGAGCCAACACACTATCTACTAAAAAACGGCGACTACCGCTGTTAATGGCCTTTTCAAATGACGGTTAAAAAACTAACAATCCATACCACAATGTCAAGGTGACATCTGCATCAGTGGATCTGCGGTTAAGATTCCACTCTCTTCAACCTGCATCGGAGGCCTTAAACTTGCTTGCATGAAAGTTTTTCTACTCCATGACAATTTGAAGTCCTAAGCCATGGTAAGAGTTCGTGGTGGTTTCAATATCAGTGATATAGAGAAGAAGTTTTCCAAGCTTAAGTATCTGCAAACTGCAGAGCTGTAAACTGGCTGGAATTTTACTATACTAAGGCCATAAAATTTTAGTGTAGTTTGTTGTGTAAATACCACTCCTACTAGAAGAATATTGTTTGCCTTGGTTTTTATTCATTTACTGGAGCTTATTCTTTCAGTTTGAATTGAAATTTTATTAATTACACCATAACCCCTTATGTATTTGATTTCTTTGTTTCATTCAGATCCTGATGTTTAAACCGTGATCTCACGTCTAATAAGCCAACACACTACCTACTATACTACGTGTGTCGAAAGCCCTGACCGATACGATTTTTAAATAAATTACTGAACAATTCTAAACAATAGAATTCGCCGTAGTCTACTAGGTGGTGTGTCGGCTTATTAGACGTAAAGCAACGGTTAAAACCATAGGCCAGATATGAAAAAAATATTTCTTCGGCGACTTCCTCTTAGCAGATTTCTGCCAAAAACTCTGAGAAGTAGAATAAAATTGCCGTGAAAAGTTTCTCAAAAATCTGTCGTTTGGAGCCGACTTGAAACTGTAGGTCCCGCCATTCAAGTATATAAGTGATTTGAGAAGCTAGGTTGTAATTCTGACTGAAAGCTATCCTGACTGTATGTGGAAAATCAATTGCTGTAAGAGGTTCAAACATTTATTGATTACAATCTTGTCATTAAGTTATCAACAATGATGGTGGTTCTGATTCTGTTTGCTGATATGGAGGTCTGGGTTGCAAAATATTCTGTCCCTTAAACATTCTTGTTTTCTGTGAGAGTAAAGGTAACTGCGTTATGGTCAGTTTTATATTGTATTTTATAATTTTTACATTTATAGTTACGATTTAATAATTGTTAAGTGTACATACATATGCATGTATGTATATATTTGTGTTGCATTTAAACCCTATAAATGAGTGATGAAAAGTTTTTTAACCTTAATTCCGTTTTTTTTTCTTTTATTTGTACAATTTTCATTGTACAACAATTTTACCATTATGGTGTATTGGCTTTTGGTTTTAATTTTATTTATTTGAGTACATACGTAATTATACGACATTTATGAATACAAACAATGCCAGTGAGTATTGACCGTAAAGGTGACTTGACTTGAACTAGCCAACCAATGTTTATCATTTTGACGTTTTATTGCGAGCGGGGTCATCAGAAATAATAACAGAAAAAAAAAGAAAATTTTATGAGATTGATGAAAAGTGATAGGAAAAAGGACTATAAATATATAAAAATAAAATACAACCATAAAGTCAGAAAATATTAATCCTTTTAGAACCCTTTTTGAAAGGAAGAAACACAATTTTCTAAAGATTCTTGATTAATAAAAAATTTCTAGAAATTCTAGAAATTCTTTAAAAGACCTTTTGTTAGAAAAACAAAAAGAAAAGCGAGGAAAAGGAAAAATTTATTATTTTGTTTATTGCATTGAAATTTATTTTCATTTTTTGATTGCATTAGAAAATTTAGGTTTCTGGTGGCATCTTTTCCTTTTCAAATATGTATGTTTTTGTGTAGGAGTGCGTGTTTTTTTTCTGTTGTGTTTGAGCCAGCATTTTTACGCATTCGTGCGATCATTTTGGTAGTTCATGTTCATTTTCATTGAAAACTGTGTGCATTATTATGCAGTTAACGTTTTGGTAACATACAAAACAAAACGAAAATAAAAAAAAATTACCCCGCATTTTATTTGTTAGAATTTGTTTCTTTGTGTTTTTGTTATTGTGTTCCTAACCACGATTTAAAACTAGTCGCGTTTTACTCTAGTTTATGTAGTTTATTTTGCTGTTCCAAATGAATTGCCCATTATTATGCAACACGTAATGCTTGAAAGTCATGTTTTTAAAGTCTTTTTCTAATTTAAAATTGTTTATAATTGTTGAGTTACGTTATTTCTTTTAATTTTTTTGGATAAAATTTAAAACATTGTTTATGTTTAAAGGAAAAAGAACGTGGAATTCTATTTGAATTTTGAAAGGCATTCGCATTTTTGTTATCAATCCCAACTAAAGCTAACAAGAGTTGTTCAGTACATACATACATACATAATTCATAATTGGTCATTACAACCCTCTCACATCACTTATGTTGTGAGCGTTAATTTTTATACATGAGTACAGGGACCTACAGTTTAAAGACGACTCCGAACGACAGATTTTTTGAGAGACTTTTCATAGCAAATTTTATTTACTCTCAGAGTTTTTGCCAGAAATCTGCTGGGAGGAAGTCGGCGAAGAAATATTTTTTTCATATCTGACCTGGGGTTTGAACCGTGGGTTTACGTCTAATAAGCCGACACACCACCTACTAGACTACGGCGACTTCTATTGCTCAGAATTGTTCAGTAATTTCGGTCAGGGCTCTCGATACACTTAGCTTAGCAAGTTGTGTGTTGGCTTATTTGACGTGAGGCCAAGGTTCAAAGCCCAGGTCAGACATCTCGTTCAGAACGAAACATGAAAAATACTTCCTCTCATCAGATATCTGGCAAAAACTCTAAAAGAAAATAAAAGGAAGGAATTTCTCAAAAATCTGTCGTTCGAAGTCGACCTTAAAACTGTAGCTCCCGCTACTCATGTATAAAACGAACACTTACAACATAAATGGTGTGAGAAGCTGCTAGGTCGTAACCCTGAATATAGGGTTGTAATGAACAATTATGTGCGTATGTATGTCTCGATATATTTTATGTTAGTGAATGCATATTGTTTGGAGTTTGTCCAAGTTTGTTGCGGAATATTTGCCTCCGTTGTAAAGGCTCATAACTTAAATTATGTGAATTATCGCTGCAAACAAACTGCTGGAAGAGCTGTAACAGTGTGGTTTTGAGTGCTTTGTTTATGTAAATGATCTAGGCATTGTAACACATGCCTTAAAGATTAGTGGAATGTGGAGCAGGTCCTGTGGTTTAGGCGTCAAGCCTTGTAAAACTCAAATTAAACACAAGATATCTCAGTAGGCAAGCAACTGTTCTGATTACCACTATACGCTGTTCCACTGCAACTAAGGCATTAGTTGCTGTACTCAATTGGGTCCCTCTCTGACCTTTTATTGTAAGAGACAGCTAAGCTGGCTGTCATTACAACCCTTCAGGCAGGATTTTCGCATCACTTGTTCGTGTGTGTTACTTTTATACATGAGTGGCGGAACCTACATTCAATATCGATTGATTTTTCAGAAACTTTTCATGGCAGTTTTATTTGTTCTCAGAGTTTTTGCCAGAAATCTGCTGAGAGGAAGTCGCCGTAGAAATATTTTGTTATGCTTCGTTTTGTTGGAGATATCTGACCTAGGATTTGTACCGTGGCCTCAAGTCTATTAAAGCTCAATGCAATTAGACTACAATTCTAATCAACTATAGACAGCTTGACTGCAATCGAATACCTCTCAAACTTCATTTGGATGGCCGCCATCGTCCATTAATGCCGTGAATTTCAGTCTTGTGTGGTTTAAAGATCTCCGTTATAAACATCTGTCGAACAATTGTTATTGTTTACGCAAAAGAGTGTAAAGAAGAATAACAAAAAAGCAATTGTTGTTGTTTACATCAAGTTGTGAACAGTGGCACACAGAATTGTGCGAACAATAAACAATTCCATTATTTGCAATCTACGAACTCATATTTTAAACGTTTTTAAAAGGTAAAAAACGTAACAATTGGTAAAACATTAAGGAAATTTCGGATCATTCAAGAACCCATAATATGGTACACGTTACGGGACATAGACATTTCGATTGCCTGACTATTCTTTAGTTTTTCTATAGGCAGGCTTAGCTTAGTTGGCAACACGAGGACCCGAACAATGTTGTCAAGGGTTGCTGAACTGATATGAATAGAAAGATGATGGATTTTCTTATTTTGCATAATATTGGGATCCTCGCCGCATACTGCTCACTCACTCGCGCAATCACTCATATTGTACTAAGTCCACTTATGCTTGCTTTTTTAATTTGTTTTCCTAAAATATGATGAACATTCCTTAACTGTCGTTCAGATAGACAAATTATTTTGCCAAACTTGCGTAACTTATGAGCACATACGTATGTATATATCTAGAGTGTCATAATAATTTCAAATTAGAAATACACACCCATATTCTTATCTTTTCTAATATTTAACACCTTGTTTTTGTGCAAAAAAAAGAAAGGAAAAGTTAATTCCCTAGGAAAAGAATTACATTACAAAGGAGGAACATTAAAATTGATAAGAATACAAAAAAAAGGAAGAATAACACACACGCCAAAAAATGATTTCCTTTCGTTCTAATGACCATTACAGTGAAAAAATAAAACACCTAACAGACAAAAAAAAAATTTGTTTTAAGGGAAAAACTACAGCAAAATTAAAAAAATTCCATCTTTTTTGTAACAATTTTTCATTGTTTTCATTACAAAAAAATAAATGAAAGAATGAATGAATGAATGCACTCAACCATGGGTCTTTAACTTAACGGCCCATTCAAAATACCCTCGGTACGGTTACAAACGGCCTCACACATGTGTGTTAAAAAACATAAAAGAAACGCTTATGAAATGTTAATGACGACCCTTTTTATTTTCAAACATTTGCGTACTTTGGCGGTACTTTTAACCAGAAATGAAATGAAACTGATAATTGCTATGTGGTGTGCGTATTTTCAACAAATGAATGTCAAAGAGTGAGATAGACTGATTAAGTATCATATTTTTAGAAGGCAAAACATAGTTTCTGTACTCACAAAAAGCAAGGGTGAGTTTGTGTATTTGAAAGCACTTGGAAATGAAGTGAATGAAGGTTTTTTGGTGACAAAAACCGTGGTCTATTAATAGGCCATTTAAGCAAATTTAATGTGTTTTTCTTTCACAATTCAAAATTAAACAAAAGGGAATTAAAACAGGAGTATGTATAATAATAATGAAGGGAGGGCTTTCTACATATACAGCAAAAAAGGGAAATAAAAATAACATTAAAAGCATCAATAATTTTTGATTGGTTCTAGTAAGGCTGATGATTAGTTAAAGAATTTAAAAAATTCTAGTAATTTTGAATAAGGCACCATACCTTGGCACCTGCCTAAAGTTATGGAGCCAACATATTGTTATGAAAATGGAAAATCTTGATGATGGTTTTTTGCTTTTACATCGCTTAACATTAAAATTATAAACAAAAGCTACAAAAACAAAACAATGCAGTAAACAAACCTGTTTACAAATTATCGTAATGCTTAATATAACAACAAACACCAGCATAAAAAATTGGTAAACATGTAAACAAAAATACAACAACAAACACCAGCCTAAAAAATATTAAACAAAGTCGCCGTAGTCTAGTAGGTATTGTTTTGGCTTATTAGCCGTAAAGCCAGTGTTAAAACCCCAGGCCAGACATCAAAACAAAAGTGTGAAAGTTTCTCAAAAATCTGTCATTCGGAGTCGACTTTAAACTGTAGGTCCGTCCCGCCGCTCATGTATAAAATTAACACACACAACATAAGTGGTGTGAGAAACTAGGTCGTAATCCTGACTGAAGGGTTGTAAGGACCAATTATGTATGTAAACAAGTAAACAAAAATCCACAGACAACGCTACAATAATAAACGTAAACAACGGTGATAGAGATTTCTAGATGGCGAAGTCATGAACGTTCACCTTCAAGAACATTCTTCAGACTGTTTACTTTGCCATATAAAAGGCAAGGTAAAGCCGGCAACTGAGTTAGTGAAGTTCAGTCAGTCTTGTGTGAAAACGCGGTGTGTATGAAGAGAGTATTCGTGGTTTGAATGTCTCCGTTACAAAGATTTGTCGAATAATTGTGTAGTAATTGTTATTGTTTATGCAAAAGGTACAAACAGAGGAATACCAAAGAAAAGCAATTGTTGTTGTTCACATCAAGTTGTGAACAGTGGCACACAGAATTGTGCGAATAATAAAGAATTTTAATTAAAACTAAACACAAATTTATTTTAATTTTATTTGCAATCATATTTTATATGTTTTTAAAATCTAAAAACGTAACGATATTCTACAAATACATCTGGCAGCAATCCCAATGCAATCTTAATCTCATTCATCTTAAGAGGCAACAAATGAATGTTATTTTACACTCCAACCTGTGTGTGAGATATCCAAAATTTTTTTTATTGATTTGAAATGCCTATGGATACCATTATATGTGTAATATAACATCGTTCAAATGTTCTCCACGGCTTCTCTGGGTGAAGCCTATTCCAAAAGCACAATTTTCCATAACTCTGGCTTCTAAATCAGGCTGAATTTGACCGATATATGTGGCTAATTCGAGTTAAGAAAAAGCCACAAGAAAAAGTCAAACGCAGTCAAAACTCACACGCTCTCGCTTGCCAGTTCACATCACTTTCACGAGAGATGACCAGGCGTTTAAACCACTTGTAAGGAATTTCCAATGTGGCATGAGCTGTGTGGCCTGTAGCTCCCTCTTATGGTTAAAACAACATGTTGTTGGTGTCCAGAGTATTCAATTTAAACAAGTAGATGTTGCTATGCATCGATGTATAGGACTCACCATTGACAGTGATGCCCTGGTCAATGTCGTTCTTAAAGAAATATGCACCGATGATGCCGCCAGCGCAAACTTCGCACCAAACAGTGACATTTTGGGTATGCATTGAAGGCTCTTGGATCTCATGTTCTCAAATTCGAAAATATTCGTTGCTTATGTAGCCATTTATCCAGAAATGGGCCTAATCGTTGATGATAATTTTTTGAGAAAAATTATGGCCAGCTATCCAGTATTCTAGACCCCCTTTTGCAACCACACGTCATTGTGTGTTGTCGTTTACCTTCAGTTCCGTGTTCGTTTGAATTTTGCACGGTTGGTGGTCCAAGTTGCGACGCAAAATTCACCAAGCTATGGTCTGCGAAAAGCTCAGAGTTTCCTGCATACTCTCCAGAATACAGGCTATGTTTTTTGCTGACCTTGTGTTTCGTTGATATAAAGATGTTGATCGATAGTTTACGGAAGCAATGATCAGAGTCTCCTGTGTGCTCTCCGGAATACAGGCGATGTTTGCTTTAGACCTTGTGTTTCGTTGATGTACGGATGTTGGTCGATAGTTTACGGAACTAATGATCAGAGTCTCCTGTATGCTCTCCAGAATATAGGCGATGTTTTTTGCAAGACCTTGTGTCTCGCTGATGTACGGATGTTGGTTGACGCTGGTTTATGGAACTAGTGGACTCGAATATATTCACCACAGGGCGAGTTGTAGGACATATGTTTGAAAAGGTCATAAAAAAGTATTTATGAGTGGAACTAACACCTACAAAAACAAGGAAATTATATTGACTATCTCACTCAGCATGCTGCAGCCGCAGTAAAGAAAAGATCGAGTCACATTAGAGAAGCTGCTCATGCTGTAGGCATTAGCCTTAACTGGACCATTAAATTAATTAAAAATCAATAGGAATGTTTTTATTCTTTTAATATTTTTCTCTTACACACTACTTGAACAAAAATCCCCATGTAGCTCTTACCTCCCTTCCTTCCAGTCTCTAAGGTGAAGAAGCAATTTGTTGGCAACAAGCAGGATATACAAATAAACATGACAATTTAGCAAAATATTGCTGCTGCTACACGCACTTGCTAACAACAACAGCAAGTGGTATGTTGTCATCAATATTGAAAATTTACTGTTTCTCACATGACAACAATTTTTGCAGTCAGACGACAATCGACTGGCAAAAGTACTCGTATATCTTAACAGTAAATTGAGTACACATTTACAAGGCTCTTCAGAGCACAGTCTACAACGCCCAAACTCGTATGAAAAAAAATTTGTTAAACAATGAATATAAGTCAAGTACTCTATGCACAGCCAGCTTGTCTAACAGCTTGACTGTTAGCCGGCCTGCCTGCCTGCCTACCTGCCTGCCCCCCTGATGAACTGTTTGCTTGACTACATGACTGGTTGAATGGTTTTGGTTGCGTCAAATGCTGTAACATTTGTCCGTCAGTCGGTGTGTTGATTTTTATTTTCGTTCAGAGTTTGAGTTTGACAATCAATGGGCTTTTGTTGTCAATTTCAGGTGTTTACCTCCCCCCAAAAAAGAACTCAAAATATAAAGAAAGAATATCGAAAATATTACAGAAGAGTTGGTAAAACATTTGATTGTCTATTTGGAAGTCTATAAATACAGGGTGTAACAAATGCTGTTGAACAACTCATTGGAAATTTTTCTTAAAACTATTCGTAGCAAAAGCTCAAGGAAAAGATAAGAGCGATTAAATGTCGAGCAACAATATGTCGCCCCTATAGGAAAACCTTGTTTAATATTTGAACCTTAACAGGGTTTCCATTCATGTGACTTTTTCTCTCTTCTACTATATCTGTCTTCTGTGTATCTCTCTTATGCGATAAGTTTATTCAAAAGCCAATGTTTACTATATTCCAAGCACATACATACATACATGCATATACAAGTTTGATGGGCTTTGTTGCGTGTACATACATATGTATGTATGTGGGGGTGCAGAGACTATTTTACAGTTTGTTTTTTTAATATATCTATGTACATATGTAGAGACTGTTGTTTGTCTGTCTGTTTGTAAGTATGTACAACACATACGTAAACACTAAAACACTATAGAAGAGGTTTGTTTATTTGTTAAACACAACATACACAACAAATTTCGAGGCATTCTATGAATATGTATGCATATACGAGGGTAGTGAAAAAGGTTTTCGATACTCCACAGGCGATATATTATACTTGATGTGGTTATGACACACTATTATTTGATCAATTTAGTGCATTATTCGTAGCAAATGCATAAGGTTGAGGAATTTTACATACATTAAGTATGTTCTCCTCTCAGATTACGGCCTATAACTATACATACGCATACATAATTGGTCATTACAACACTTCAGTCAATATTAGGACCTAGCTTCTCACACCACTTATGCTGCGTGTGTTAATTTTTATACATGAGTGCAGGGACCTACAGTTTTAAGGTCGACTCCGAACGACAGATTTTTTTTGGCCAACTTTACATGGCCATTTTTATTTACTTCTCAGAGTTTTTGCCAGAAATCTGCTGAGAGAAAGTCGCCAAAGAAATATTTTTTTAAATTCGTTTTGATGTCTAACCTGGGCTTTGAACAGAGGCCATGCGTCTAATAAGCCAAAACGCAACCTACTAGACTACGGCGGCTTCTCTCAGATTTCGGCCGATAACTATACTTTCGATAAAGTCAAGGAATTTATTTATCTTGGCTCCGCCGTTACTACCAAAAATTATGTCAGTCTAGAGATCAAGCGCAGGATCACTCTTGCCAACAGCTGCTACTATGGTCTCAATAAGCAATTGACTAGCAGAGACCTCTCTCGTACGACCAAACTAATGCTCTACAAGACGCTCATCCTTCCCTTGCTTCTTTATTTCGCAGAGGCATGCTCACTATTAAACAGTGATGCATCAGCCTCGAGAGCATTCGAGAGAACAATCCTACGTAATATCTTCGGTCCAGTGTGGGTTGTCGATGATTTCCGCATTCGATCTAACAGTGACTAACATGAGCTTCTCAACGGCATGGACTTTGTGTGGCGTATTAACATACAGCGCCTGCATTGGCTCGGCATGTCGTTCGACTGGAGGAGGATCCTCCGACGTGACGGCTATTTGATGCGGGGATCTGCGTTCGCAGACCTTGTTTGCGTTGGAAGGACCACATCGAGGAAGCCCTGTCATCGATTGGTGTGATCAACTGGCATAGGTGCGCAAGAAGCAGAGGCGCTTAGAAGGAGGTTATAAGGCAGGCCGAAATCCGTTAACTGGGTTGTTAACGGTCAAGAAAAGTATGTAAGTTCTCTTAGGATTTGGTTTAATTGCCCCAAGGTAATGCATAACAATTCGTAGAAATATAATTTTGCATAGACAACCTCTTGTCCAAGCTAAGAGCTGTCATTTAAATAAAAACACATGGTCTAAGGACTATTGCTACGATTGGTTATTTGCAACCTTTTCAAGAGCAATCCGCCCTCTCGGATTCGTTTCTACTGGTAAAAGCCAGGGCATTCAGTTTTCACAAGCTTCAGTTGATGGGGATTTTGAAAGGTTGACTTTGGGCGGAGACCTCGCCTAGTCCGGATATTAGGTGGTTGTATTAGTTCTATGAAATCCCAAACAGCTTCTGTGTAAAGGTTGGTTCAAAATTTTGTTTCATCAATGAATGACGAGAGCATACAACTGAGATAAGGGTTTGGATGTAAGAGACCACTCCTCAACTCTAATTACCCTGAGAGTTTTTGCCATAAATTTGCTGCTGCATATTTTTGTTTTGATGTTTGACCTGGGGTTTGAAATGTAGCCTTACTGTCTAATAAACCGATACACTACCTACTAGCCTATGGTGACAGTCAACCGGACATTACCTAGTCAATATTCGTCTTTGACGTTCATTCAATGGGTTATGCTAGGTTCATATACGATCTCTTTTTCTTCGAATTGCTAGTAGCTAACCTATCTACCATCGACAATATCGCTCCTATGATGAAATAACTTCTTTCATTGATAGTCAATTGAAGCTTTGGACATGACAAAACGTCTTTAAATATTTCTCGACTCCGATTTGGTTGGCATACAATTTCCATATGTTTGGGCGAATCCAGGAGCATTAAATGGTTTTGAATGTGCTGGTTTTGCGGCTTATAGTGTGAGAATTCAACCCAGTAAATTTTGCCGTTGTTCGACGCTGAAATCCTTACAAAACCACCAATTAAGTATTACTCCACAACTGTATTCATTACAGTCCAACTGAAAGGCTGTCTATTGTCGTTGTAAATCCAGTTGTTACAATGCTTTAAATCCACTTTCAAATATGCCGAGTCCGAACAAACTATAGGGACTATGAGCGAGTGAAGAACTACATACATAATGTACATAATTTGGCCATTACAACCCTTTAGTCAGGATTACGACCTAGCTTCTCACACGACTGATGTTGTGTGTTTTAATTTTATATAAGAGTCGCGCGGCCTACAGTTTAAAGTCCAGTCCAAACGACAGATTTTTGAGTATTTTTTTCATCGCAATTTCTTTTTACTCTCGAGAGTTTTTGCCAGAAATCTGCTGAGAGTGGAAGTTGCAGAAGAAATATTTTTGCATAGTTAACCTGTCTGATTTGGAGTTTTAACCGAGGCCTCACACGTCTAATAATCCAAAACACTACCTACTAGACTATGGGAACTTCACTCAGGTTTATAGTTAAACATATATTTTCTAATACTTCGCAGTTGTAATCTCGTATTTCATGGCATGATGTGGTTGATGTTGATTGAAAACGTGGGCCTTAGACAGAAACCTAGCCTAGTCCGGTTATAAGGTGGCTTGCATTAGTTCTATGACATCGCAAACAGATGCCTGAGCTTAAGCCAGCTTCTGTATAAATGCTGGTTCGAAATTATGTCTGATCAACGAATGTCGACAGCATAGGCCCGAGTTAAGAGTTTAGATATACGATCAGGTTTATAGTGAATCATATATTTTCTAACACTTTAAAGTTATAACCTCGTATCTCATGGTATGATGTGGTTGATGTGGATTTTGAAAGGTGGACCTTAGACTGAAATCTAGCTTAATCCGGCTATAAGGTTGTTGCATTGGTACTATAAAACTCAGATACCTAGAGCTTGAGATAGCTTCTACATAAATTTGGGTTCGAAATTATGTCTGATCAACGAATGTCGACAGCATAGGCCCGAGTTAAGTGTTCAGATATACGAGACCTTTCCGCCTACCTCAGTCTTATAGTGAATCATATATTTTCTAATACTTTGCAGTTGTACCCTCGTACAACTCATGACATGGTATTGTTTTCTTTATTTTGCATGTCTTTTGCAGTATTATCTCTCTTTTTTAGTTCTTTTTTCTATTAGTGTGAGTGTATCTGTGTGTGTATATAGATATGTGTGTGTTTATTTGAAATACAACTTTTATAAATTCTATGGAGAATAAATGTGATGTTCTTTTTTGGGTACAAACAACATGCAACACAAAACATTACGAAATAACTTGCAATCATACAGGGAAAGAGAGACAGAGAGGGCTAGAGGGAGAGAGAGAGAATAAATCTTGTTTATTATTGTTATGAATTGTTCAATCGATGATTTCATTCCTTTTTTCTTTCTGTTATTTTTTAGGCCGAGGGGATCGTGGTAGACCATTTTTTATCTGAAAAAAAAGGAAAAATTCCCAACTGTTTTTCAATTTCATGTACAAAACTATGAATAAATTTTCTTTGTATTTTATAAATTTATTTAAGAAAACTTTGTGTTTAATTTTTCAGATTTTTTTTAAGGAGTGTTATAAATTGCACACCTGAACAAGCTTTATAATCATGGCCAATTATGTTGAACACAAAATTTTACTTACAACTAGAGCTGCTTCCTAAGCCAGTTGCCAGTAGCTGGCAACCTACAACTACAACATTGTGTTCTGTGTGTGTTACAGTGCTTAACAACATTGTTCATTGGCATAAACATACTGTAGTTGAGCTGTTGCTGCATGCTTCTGCATTCTACCACTGTTGTCTACATTGCTGTTATGGTTGCCCGTAATATGCTTTCAACTTGTATTACAACTCCAAGATATGGCAGACGATAATGATGATCTTGTTGTCATATTTAATGATCATCATCATTTTCATTCTATTCTTTCTGTTTTCGTTTTTGCTTTTGTTTCAAGCTGTATATGGCAGTTTAACGTTTAAAAATTTTTATGCTGCATTTGCAAAATGTTGCACTTGCTTGTGCCATATTCTAGTGCGTTGTGTGTGTTGTGTTCTACAATGCAATATGCAAGCAGTGCGTTTAATAGCCACTCTTTCGTCTTCTTTACTTTACTATTCAATGAGTATGAATTTTGTTACTGGCCACCTAGCCAAAGCAGTTATCAGACTATCACCATTGTTGCCGTAAATATTTGCCGCCTGTTTGCTATTGTTGTTGCTGTTGTTGTTGTTCTGTTGGTATTCAGCAAATTATCAACTCAGGTGGAAATCTTTCCTTAAGGTTGTAAAATAATTCTTGCAATTAAATTGCTTTACATTGTATTCCAATACAATGCAAGAAGCGAAAAAAAAACAAACAGAAATTATGGGTTTCTAATTGAATGGCTTTTAGGATCATATAAAATGGAAATGCTTGACTAAATTTGGTTTAAAAAAAAAAAACAAAAAAAAAATTGTTTCAGAATTATACCTAGGAATACTTGTGAGTTTTTCAAATTCAAAGGCAACAGACACATACACTTGTTAATAAAATTTGACTCCAGCGGTGGAGTTTTTTTCAATTCAAGCACTGTAAGTCTTCGATCACTCGTAGTTAACTCGGACTCTGCATAATCGAGAGCACATATAGAGCTTTGCCATAACTGGATCTACAACCAGAACTAGATCTACAACGACAGTTGGGCTGTAACGAACTCGATGTTTAAAGCATAGTGCTCTGGATGGCTCTCTTGACTTAATAGTAAGGCGGTGGTTTTGGAAAATCTACACGGTCCGATACCGGGTTGATTATAATGGGTGGAACTCCAACAATAACTGTGGCTTTGAACTGCTTTATGCTTTGGAAAAAAGAGGTAAAATAGAAAAAAAATCTTCATCCATTCCTACTAATATATTTTCGTTTTTATCGACTTCTGTCAAGCATTGTAGTTAGAATGATGCTTTGTTGAGGAGGTCTAGATCTACTAGGCTAGTTTGTAGACATTATTCCACGAATATTTGTTTCAAAACCAAAAAGCACTTGTGATATCATAGAGACGTTTCAAAACCTTTTCAAGCTGCAGGATATGCCCAAACACATGGAAATTGGATGCCAATCTAAGCATTGATGGCCGTAGTCTACTAGGTAGTGTGTTGGCTTATTAAAGGTGAAGCCACAGTTCAAACCCTAGGTCAGCCATTTAAAGAAAAATATGAAAAAATTTTCTTTGGCAACTTAATCTCATCAGATTTCTGGCAAAAACTCTGAGAAGTAAATAAAATTGCCATGAAAAGTTTTTAAAAAAATCTGTCGTTCGGGGTTGACTTTAAACTGTAGGTCCTGCCACTCATGTATAAAAATTAACACACACAACATAAGTGGTGTGAGAAGCTAGCTTTTAATCCTGACTGAAAGATTGCAATGACCAATTATGTATCAATGTATGATACCTCAGCCAACATACATATGTGGGAGCGGTTTATATTTGCTTTATACTTAGTCTAGAGGCTCAGGCAATGCTTCAATAGACCTGTAGTGTCGAATACCAAAGAGACAAGTTCAAGCACTTGTGATTTTCTTTTCTTTTACTTCAGACTAAAATGATTACCATTTTTCTTTTTTTTTTGTTGTTTTAATATTGAACTTTAATAATCTAATAATGTTAACGATTAAAAAAATAATCGCTTTTTAAATTACAAAAACAAGAAAAAAAACATTTTCATTGTTTTTCCATTTAAAAACAAAAGAAACATCTTCAATCATGTCTTTTTTAATTTCTACAGATAAAACTTAGCTTCGTGTCATAAAGGTTATCAGTTCTTTGAAAATCTTTTAAAAGTGTGGTTCAACAGCAACAAAAAAAAAATATAAAAAATATAAAAAAACTATACGATTATCTTGTGTTTTTTAAATACAGAAACAAAAGCAAAATAAATGTTTTTGTTTTTTATTTCTTCTTTGATTTGTTTTAAAGAGAAACTGAAACTCGGCTTTATGCTGACAGTTATACGAGTTTAACTATTTGTACTTTAAAACTAAAAACAAAGGCCTATCTTTGACGGGGATGTATAAGCCATACAGACTACACAATGCCCCTACAATTGTTAACATACTTACGCAAAAATATATTCAAACGTTCAGGACTTCGCCTTCTCGAAATCTTTATAAATGTAAACATTGTTGTTTACATTCATTCTTGTAGTGTTGTTTGTGTATTTTTTTTTACTTGTTTACCATTTTTTGTGTGCTGGTGTTTGTTGTTATATTAAGCATTACGATAATTTGTAAACAGATTTGTTTACTGCATTGTTTTGTTTTTGTAGCTTTTGTTTATATTTTTTTTATAATGTTAAGCGATGTAAAAGCAAAACACCAGTATCTAGATTTTCTGTTTTCGTAACAATATTTTAAAAATATTTTATATTTAAAAGATGTACTGTAGGGTGCCATTTTTGTTCACATTCAATACAAATCAATTGCTTTACAATACATACATACATATGTATATCACTGTGTACTTCATTGTTTTCAGGGCAATAATCTCTTGTAAATGTTGTCGTTCGTTGCTGTTGCTATACTTTCCCTCTCTGTTCGTATACTTTTCCCCCAAAGCTTAAGGCTGCAACGACAAATCGTTGAAATATAAAGTACGGATCAAAGGTTCTTTCTTCGACTGCATTCAGCACTCCATTGCACCGCACTGCACAGTACTCCACTGTTTCTTTCTCTTTATATTTCTTACTGCATTACAACTGACGATAAGAATGAAAGTTTTTTCTTTTATTTTCTTGAGAGATTTTGTTCTTAGAAACTGCATATGGGTGGAGTACATATGTGGTGGCATGGGCAGTGTGGTGTGGTGTAGTGTTTTAAGTGTTGAAAGTTATCAAAAAGTAATAAAATGCAACACGCACATGCATTATTCGTTTGGATTGTAACAGATTTCTTTAGAATTTTCTAAAACAAAAAAAGGAAAAAAACTTAAAAGTTTTAAAATTGTGTCAGTAAGATAATATGTTGGGGATACATATGGGGGGGATACATACATACATGAGTTTAATGCACAAAACTTATCACAAGTTGTCGATTGTGGGACTTTTTCATGCAATATAAAGCCTAAAAAACTTACTAAATAATCACAAGTATTTTGCAAAAAGAGGCCTATTTATTAAATAAGAAACAAAGTTTTGTTTATTCCGTTTTACTTGCAATCATAAGGATTTCGATCACAATCATACAACGCATTAAACCAATTTCGAATACCTTGTATTTCAAAGAGAGTGATTTGATTCAATAGTTAAAGGGAGTGATGGGGAAAGCCAGGCATTACTTATCAAATAATATTTTCAAAATGTATTTTAACTGGGTCTTATAATATATAGCCAAGCGTTTTAATAGAAAAATATTTCGGGATACAAGTCTGGGAACATGTACAGCGCTTTTATCCCTCAATGCTTACCTCAAAATAATTTGATTTCAGCAGCTCATACACTGTCATACCAGGTCATTATATACATACATATGTACATAATGGGCCATTACAGCCCTTCCGACAGGAATACAAGCTTGTTTCTCACACCCACCACTTATATTGTGTATGTTAACTTTATACATGAGTTGAGGGATCCTACAGTTTAAAGTTGATTTCGAACGACAGATTTTTGTGAAACTTTTTCATGGCAATTTTATTTACTCTCAGAGTTATTGCCAGATATCTGCTGAGAGGAAGCTGCCGAAGCATTATTTTTCATACTTTCATTTTGATGTCTGACTTGGGATTTGAACCATGGCCTTACTTCTAATAAACCAACACACTACCTAATAAACCACAGCGACTTCAAGGAGAGGTAACCATTTTTTTTCTTTTCCATATCCATGCCTTTGAAATTATATTCAATTAAAGTCGATTAACGGCTTATAACTCCGTAAATATGCTGCTTAGATGCTAGAATAACAGCTTTTCACTGCTAATTTTTCGAACCAAAATTATTTCAGCGATGGCGCTCATTTTCCATTCGGTGGTTAAGTGAAGGAAAATAATTTTCGTGTAAAAAACTTGACGAACGTGAAAGCGATTGTGGATAAGTCAGTGCATTTGGAAAAATATGACTATTTCGTGCTCATTGGATTTAGAAGGGACAATGTATTTTGTCGAATATAACCATGGAACAATCATTACCGCCAGTTCACAGTACTACTGTGATATGATGCTTGGCTTCTCTGACCTGCAATTGAAGAATATAAACCGTACGGTATGTGGCTTCAACACAATCGATTTTGGTTTAATTGAATGAAAAGTTTAATAATCTTGGCTGTGCCTATTGGCCATTTATACATGAATTTTTTTAGTTTTCGTTTTAGATAAAGGCTAGGAGTACGATTTACTAACTTGGTATGTTTTGTTCTGTCTCTAAGCACTTTACATGAACTGTTTCTGACTACCATTGTAAAACACTATTGTTATGGAATCAGCTGGTTTTTGTAAAATAATTAACAAGATTATACAAGCCTCTGATCTGCAAATTATTCTGGAGAACGTTCTCTCAAGGCTTCATAATATAAATCGTTGGCAGTCATGGTTGCCAGTGGAATCTAGAAAGAAATGATAAAAGCATTGGCCCTAGGAGTTAGTACTGGTACGGGCTAAGTGATTTGCCTATAAAATGTAGAAACTACGTTTGCACGGACTGCAATTAAAAACCCTTAGAATTCATATTTTCATTTCAGTGTATTGTGAATATGGAGGAGGAATAAATATCGGTTTTTTTACGACTGTCCACAAACTCTATGGTTTAATGGCAATAAATTATTCATATTCTATTCTTTAGTCTTTCTTTCTTTTTTTGTTCTTCTTTTAATAACAATAAAAATAAAAGCAGAAACAAATATTATGTCATTTTTAATGTAATTAAACAAATGCTGTTTTAATGGTTTTTTTTGTTTTTTTTCTGTTTCTTTTACAAAAAAAAATATAAATGGAAAAACAATAAAATCGTATAAAAGCCTTTTACTCGTAATAAAAATAATATTCCAAGTCATAAAACCTTTTTTCTTTAAATGCCTGGCTTTTCATTTTCTAAAATGCGGTTACACGGACTGACAGACAGACAGACAGTCAGAATACCCATAAGTCAGGCCATGAACCTCCAAAATTTCAAGCCAAAAACGAAAAACGAAAAAAATCATCATGTAATAAAAGCAGTTAAAACAAAAGAAAACTCTTAAACTTTTAAGGCCTAAAGCATTGCTACGAAAGCCGTAAAAAATGTAATTTTTATTACCTCAACTACAAAGAGAATATAAACTGAGTATGGAAAATGAAATAAAACGTTCGTACATTTATGAGTTTCATATTTTATTTCTTATTGTTTTTCATTTAACATTTCTTTTCATTTCTTCTCTTCTCTTTTCTATTGTTTTGTTTTGTTTTTGTTTTGTTTTATTAAAAGCGCTTAGGTGATAATATAGTGTATCTAATATTATAGTCTTATTAATGGCAATAAAAAACAAAAGAAAAGAAATTTAAAACCAAAAAATGTTTGGCCTAAAAATCAATAAAAATTGTGGTTAAAATAAAAATAAGAAAAGCGAAACAAAACAAAAAACTATCCTTGAAAAATTTTAAAAACTAAACACAGCTCACTTTTTTATTTTTATTAAACGACCGTAGATAATGTTAAAGGAATGGCAGTGTTATAGTCTACATAAGTTACGCTTGGAAGCCATTAAAAGAACAAAGTTTGTAAATATTTTCGGTATGGTCTTGGTGGTCAATTAACATAACGAAACGTTAAAGCTTTTTATGCAAAAACCCAAATTGATCTTGATGGCCAGTTAACATAATGAAACTTTGAATGTTTTTATGCAAAATCGATCGTTTTTTTGTGTGGCTCATGGCACTGCATTATTAAAATCATATATGTCCAGATCTTAGTATTCAAAAACTGGTCAAAACAAGAGGCTTTTCATATCGTACCATGGCATGGTACAATTCCTCGAGAGTTGTAAGGCTGAACTACACCTATAAGCCATAATACAGACATACTTACATAAGTGGTCATTACAACCCTTCAGTCAGGATAACGACCTAGCTTCTCACACCATTTATGTTGTGTGCGTTAATTTTATACATAAGTATCGGGACCTACAGTTTAAAATCGACTCCCAACGACAGCTTTTTGAGAAACTTTTCATGGAAATTTCATTTACTCTCAGAGTTTTTGCCAGAAATCTGCTTTGTTTTGATGTCTGAACTGGGATTTGAATTGTGGCCTTAGGTCTAATGAGCCAACACACTACCAAGTAGACTACAGCTACTTCAACAAGCCATACTACTAATACTCCGGGACTAACTTTTTCCCGATCCAATAACTTTTTCACGACGTCTGAGTTTTTAAGTTTCAAATTTATTTGTTAACGTAACATTCGAGTATGAAATCAGCTTCATCGCTGTAGAAAACTATGTTCGGCATATCAAAATCGCAATCATATTATTCCAGCAATCAATCAGCATACCTATGGCATTAAAAATGATGAACCGGCTTTAATTGTTGCTTGAGTTGGCCTTTATATGGATGAAAATGTAAACTTGAATGCAAAAAACTCCATAATAAGCCGTGAGACAGGTCTATTTGCTGAAAATGCTGTGGTATGGACAAATTTCAGTTTTCTGTGCGGCGATGCATAGACGTTTCCAGTCTCTTACAATTTCTTCTAAAATCTTGATAATTCTTTGCATACGAAAATCCAACTATTAAAAATGCCATAGAATCGAGAAATTTGAATTATCAAGCTTTCTCTAATAGAATCAATATTTTCAACAATGCACTTATTGTGATGAGACACAGCCTTGACTACGTGTGTAACGCTTTCAGTCTCTTCTAATTTCTTCCAAAATCTTGACAATTCTTTGCATACGAAATTCCAACTGTTAAGAATGCCTTGGAATCGACAATTTTGAATTATCTGCACAAGCTTTCTCTAATAGAATCAATATTTTAAACAGTGCATACATTGTGATGGGGCCTTGACTTGACTACGTCTGTAACGCTTTCAGTCTCTTCAAATTTCTTTAAAAACCTGCCAATTATTGGCATACGAAATCGATTATGGTGACCTTAATCACTCCCATAATGCTCGAAAAGTGTATTACAACACTTTTGTGATTCATTTTAACTCTGCGATACATATTCGTAAATGGCTCGACTATCACAAAGTAAAAGACACTCAGATGAAAGATATTTGACAGCTGACAGCCTTTTCATACCAATGATTTTGAAAGCATAAAGCGAATACTAAGCCAAGTCTTACTCATTATAATTTTTAGAATTTTTTCCTGATGTTATATACGTAATTAAGAGACTCCCAAACATTCGACTTTTGTGTGCTTTTGTTTTAATTGCTTAAACAAAAGCAATTATGAGAAAATAAATGAGAAATCAAAGCAAATTTTCATAGATCCCATCCACTTGCAATATTTTTTGTTTGCAATATGTTTTGTTGCCCTGTGTATTTAAATTCACAACATATCACACTACTCATGCCACTCAACTCATGCCAATCGCCAGAAATATTCTCTAAAATTCACTGCCAATACTGCACAACACAGCAAGAGAAAAACTAAAGGAAAGAGTAATCAAGAGATTGTTTTGGTTTTTCTTCTACTAAACACGACTAAACACTCGGAAGAGTTTTACTTCTTTACCTAGTATGTGTATGTGTGTGTGAGTATTGTTTTGATTTGTTTTGTTTTATTTTAACGATTTATGCTGTTGTTGTTGTTTTTCTTGTGTCGGCTATTGTTTATGTTGACTTTGTTATTGTCTTTTATGGAGTTTTATTATGGGATTGGTACTGAAACAGGTTTTTGCAATGTTTGTTTACATTTCAACCAGGTTTTGTTTTTAATAATAAACTACATCTATACACACATACACACACATATAGCACTTACAACTATAGGATTGCACATTTTCAGATTCAAATTCAAGTTAAGGTGTGTGTGCACATGTAGAAGAGTAATTGTAGTCTCCTTTACTCTTATACTTCGTAAAAATATAAGAATTGCTTGTGTACGTAAGCGTATGTGTGTTTACGTTTTAATCGGTTTGTTTATTGGCGAAGTAATAAGATTCGGTGCAAAACATGTGTACAAAAACAATCTTTTTTGTTGTTGTTGTTGTTATGTACCCGTATTAATTGTCGTTGTTTAATACTCTCTTAATGGTGTATAAGGCTTATACGCAGACACTTGTGTTTAGAGTGCGAACTACAAAGTGTTGTTGTTGTGTTGTTAAGGCATCTGTTTTTGAAAGGTTTTTAGTTTCTAAGAAAATCGATCAATTATATGGGAATGTTTCTTTGATTTCAAAAACAAACGTGATTTATAAATTAAACGAATATTTGTTACAACACTGGGTTTAAATAAGTCGACATATGCATAATTTTTGTGGCATATTTTGAAATCCCCTTCATATAAAGTTCAACTCATGACACCATTGCCCTACAATTCCTGATTGGGTGCTAGAACTATAGACTTTTCTTACAGATTTTTGGGAAAAAATTGTTTGAGCGATTACGTCAAAGCAAAGCGTACAAGGAATGTTGTTGCATATGTATTTCAGAGAAACCAGAAATAATTGTGGATGAGCCCTTACTGAGTTACTGTTTGTTGAGTATTATGGTTTTGGGTGCTATTTGTCAGTATTTTTTCGAAAATGACGTTGAAAGGACCAATACCGTTAATACAGAAGGCTATGAGCCCAAGATAAATGATTTTATTTTGCATGCAATTGAGAAATATGAACTGGAAGCATGTGATGTCAACAAGAGCAACATAAAACATCGTTACTATCAATAAAGTATTCAAGAAAGCATTTTTTGTCGGCATTCTATGGTTGTAAAGACTATATGGGATAGTCAGTAGTAGATTCTTATCATGTTTTTTAATTTTTTTCTAGAATTCCAGGGATGCAAAATGTAGCTGTTTAAAGAAATGTTTGGTACTGTGAAGTCACCGTATTCTAGTAGATAGTATGTTGGCTTATTAGACGAAAAGCCAGGGTTCATATTCCAGGCCAGACATCAAAACAAAATACAAAAATAATTTTTTTTGGCGACTTCCTCTCAGCAGATTTCTGGCAAAAACTCTGTGAGTAAATAAAAATTGCTATGAAAAGTTTCTCAAAATATCTGTCGTTCGGAGTCGATTTTAAACTGTAAATCCCGCCTGTCATGTATAAAATTAACACACACAACATAAGTGGTGTGAGAAACTAGGTCGTAATCCTCACTGAGCGATTGTAATGACAAGTTATGTGTGTACGTTAGTACTGTTGTATTGGCGATATTGTTTTGTAATTGATTTCTACTGTTCGTCAAGTTCACTGTTAATATTTTTATCACTGGGAAGTTAGAGGTGAGAAGGTATCCTAAATGAATTATATAGAAGGGTACTGTACCCATAGAATTTTTTAAATTCGAAAATCATGAACTAAAGGATTATTCCACAAAACGTGATACACATACAGTCAAAGAAATTAGTCTACATACATCACTGTATACACTACTGAATGTAGACTTTTTTCCCGCTAATTTTAATATTTTTTCCCAATAATTTTCACGTAAAATTTTTTAAAAATTCGGTTTTTCTTTAAACATTGTTAATTGTAAACGTCTTTAACAATGCAATAACATCTTTTTCAATTTGAAAAAACCACCGGGGAAAAGTCTACATACACTGAAGTATGCAGACTATATTCTTTGACTGTACCATTCATTTCTGTTGCATTTTCAATACAGATCTATGTATTCTAATTCAAGAAATTGTTCCAACAATAATTTGAAATCATTTTTAATTCGATGGTAACTTATTTCGGTCAATAAAATTTTTTCCAAAAATCAGCATTTGCAGCAATTTCATACTCAGCATATTCTATTAAATTTTTCTATGAACTTTATAAAAAAAAATTTTCAATTCTTTTTGAGATTTTTCCGCTTAAATGTATGTGAAACTGCATTTAATTTTGTAATTTCGTAGGCTTATTTTTACTGCAGAAGTGTACTCTGCACATTTTTCTATAATTTCAGTAAATTGGCGATAATTTTTATTCCTTTTTTTTCTTATTTTTAATGGAAAAAAAGATACGAAAATAAATCTCTTGTTATCGTTAAACGTTGTTATTTTTCGCAGCCATTAATAAAACAACACCAATGGTGTTGTTATATATTTTCTGTTTATGTTGTTGTTGTTACTATTTTTCTTATATAAAAAAATTGTTGTATGGTGTACTATGTTGTGTACAGATGCGGGAATTTATTATTAAATTGAACAAGTTGAACCAGTTCTAAAAACCCATTATTAAATAATACTTTACCGACAACAACACTGGCAATACATTAAACATTACAATGAAAAAATTAAGAGCAAAAAAACAATAAAAGAGAAGAGAATTTGAAAGAAGCACTCAAGAGTATATGATTTTGAAATGAAGAGTAAATGGCATGTGAAAGAAATTAGTACAAGATAGAATGAAAACTCAAAAATAAAGAAACAAACTCTTGAGTAAAAAAGCATTTTTAGTACTAAAATAATTTGATTTGAAAAGAATAAATGAATGAATGAATGACTGAACGGCAAGAATGTGTGTAAAAGCCCCAGTGTAGGTCGTTTATAATACAAAAAAAACCCAGAAAATTAAAAATAAAATATAAACAAAAAATAGTTTCTTTCTTTTCTTTTTAATGGAGATTTTGTTATAATAAAAGCCTATTTTATAGCTTTTCATTGTTAGTGTTCATCACAAGAAATGTGTATTAATTTCTGTTTAATAATCTGCCGTCTAATTTCCAAGTCTTTTTAACCCTAATATATGCACAAGACTTAACAGCCCATTATTAACGTTTTTATTTTTGAAATTTCAATTTCTAAAGATTTTCCAAAATTTTCTTAATATTTATCCCCAGAAAAATAACGCGTGCCTTTAACAAACCAAAGGGAATTTAAAAGCAAAACATCAAGAAAAAATCTATCCCCAGTACCCTTGAATTGAGGAAGACAATGTTGCCTTTGGAAAATCAAACAATTTCAAGTGCAGACGAACCACTCGTCTACTCTATAAACAAGAAACATGATAATAATTTTAACAGCAACACCAACAACAAATTAAAAATAAAAGCAACTAAAAATAAATTTTTATATTTATTATCTTGAAAGGTAAAGAAAGATTTGCTGAAAACTCATATCGAAAAAAGAAAGAAAAAAGAAGCTCTTTTATTAGTAGCGTTTCGAGAGGATTAAGAAAATCTATTGCCTTTGAAAAGATTTTCCGTTGTGTGTTCCTTTATTCTTCTCACTTAATTTTCTATACAAATTTTTTTTAATTTTTTTTGATTAATCGTAGAGCAATGTGTTGAAAATCTTTCAATACAAATGACAAGACTATGGAACTGGAAATAAATGGAGAGTTTAACCTTTGCCGTGACTTTAAGGGAAAGTAAATAAAAATGAAAATTAAATTGTTTTGTTTTAATTAAGAATTGTTATGTTTTAATAAAAAATTTTCTTATTTTCGAAAATCATGAAAGAAAAAAAAAAATTAAAAAATTCAATGAAAGATTTTCCACAATTTTCGTTTTGTTGCCGGGATTAGTATTTCTTAAAGACCTAGTTATACTAGGTTTTCTCCTGTCGGCTTAAAATTATACTAAATTTCATTGAAGGCATAAGGATACATGCAGTGTATGCATCTAAGCTATGCTCCTTTGAATGATTGGAATAAGAAAAGGACTTTCTTTCTATTGAATCCATTCATACACTCCATTGCATAATTGGAAATACTGTCTAGAGATTCAATATTTTCTTGCATGATTCCTACAGGAGCTATAGGTTAGAAAAGAAGATTCTTTTGCAGGTCACATGTTTTCATAGGTCACAGCCTAGCTCTTGTTATCAAATTGGAATTGTTTCTTGGTATCTTTTATACAATTTTTCAAAATAAAAATTGCTGTCATACCAAGATTTTACTGGAGTCGGCTTAATTTCCTAGAGGAACTGTTTACAACCTAGTTTCTCACACCATCCACGTTGCGTGTCTAAATTTTAAACATGAAAGTCAAGTCAAGTCAACTACAAGTTTAAAGTCGACTACGAACGACAATTTTTTGAGAAGTTTTTCATAGCAATTTTCTTACGCTTGGAGTTTATTGCCAGAAGACTGCTAAGAGGAAGTTGTTTCGTTTTATTCGAGATGTCTGAACCAGGGTTTGAATAGCGATCCTTTGCCTAATAAGCCAACATACTCCCTACTAGACTGCGGCCTTCTTATTCAAATTGAACAAAAAAAAATTTGATAATTACATAAGGCACACACTCGGTCTAGTGTGTTTCGAATACGTTTCTTATCAGAGCCAAGTAATACGTACATATATACATACATACATAATTGGCCATTACAACGCTTCAATTTCATTTACAGTAATCCCTCGATTTACGTCTCAGTAACCAAGGCGACGTAAATCGAAACCACGTAAATCGAATTTCATATTGCTCATACTACAAAGTAGTATGTTTTTAACAAGGAACATAAAAGATTACAGTAATCCCTCGATTTACGTCGCAGTTGGTTCCGAAAAAAGGCGACGTAAACCGAATGACGACGCAAATTGAAGTTAGAGGGAACAAAAAATTTGACGAAGTAAATCGAAACAACATTTATCGACGCGACGTAAATCGAAGGATTACTGTACTTGCAGAGTTTTTTGTCAGAAATCTGCTGAGAGAGGAAGTCGCCGAAGAAATATTTTTGCAAAGTCGACCTGTCTGATCTGGAGTTTGAATCGTGTCCTCTCGTCTAATAAGCCAACACACTATCTACTAGATTACGGCGACTTATAACTGTTAGATACCTTGATTTTATTAAAGCCTGCGGTCCTAAACTCTGCCTTATAGGGGACTGAATCATTCGCGGCACCTCTAAGCAACTCTATAAAACCTAATCTATTATCGACCTACATTATATAGGGAGATAAAGATAGGCATGGGAACTTACATGGACCACAGTAAGACGTATTTGCTTTTGTGTTTAAGGTTGATTGGAATACAAGATCTTTCTCAATAAGACTTTTCTAATGGCTGCTAAGGACTTAAAGAGACAAAAAGTAGCAAATATTTCTTGTTGATTTCTGATCTATCGATAAGAAGAAAAAGATTAACATGCAGGACCTTTATGGATCAATTTGCATTTATTGGCATCATTACACGGTTAGTTATTTAGACGGTTAGTTCCCTTATGTCCTGCAGTCGATATGACAGTTTCTATCATCTTTTTCCTATCCATTATACATACATACAAACATAATTGATCATTACAACCCTTTAGTCAGGATTATGGACTTAGCTTCTCACACCACTTATGTTGTGTGTGTTAATTTTATACATGAGTGGTGGGACCTACTGTTTACGGTCGTCTACGAACGACAGATTTTTGAGAAACTTTTCATGGCAATTTTATTTTCTTCTCAGAGTTTTTTCCAGAAATCTGCTGAGAGGAAGTCATTGAAGAAATATTTTTTTTATATTTCGTTTTGATGTCTGACCTGGTTTTTGAAGCCTGGCCTCACGTCTAATAAGCCAACCAACTAAACAACGGCGATACCCTGATTTTAAGGGATACCCGCACTTCCTATAATCCTCTGGTCCTAAACTCTGGCTTAAGTGGTAATTAATCGTGCGGTAAGGGTCCCCAAGCCTATAAAACCTATTCTATTAGTGACTAACATAATATAGCGAAAGAAAGTTGGGCCTGCTCTTGTGATTGGCGCTGATTTGAATACAAGTTCTTTCGCAACAAGGCTTTTCTAACAACTGCTAAGAAGGGAAAGAAGAAAAAAAAATAGCAAGTATTTCTTGTCGTTTTTTCCCGCACTATTAATATAAATGAAAAGATTAATGTGCAGGAACTTTATGGATCAATTGGCATTTATTGGTATCATTAGACGCTATATGTACTTAATGGATTGATTAAGCTATACGGATAGTGCTCCTATGGTCTACAGTGGATATGCCAGTTTCTTTTATCTTCTTATTATACATTATACTTCTCATAACCTAGTCTAAGTTATAGACAATGAATTTCAAGGAATTTTATATGTGTTTAAAAGACATTCGTGGCATGGTTTATAATATTAAGTAATGTCAGGATTTTCTTTTAAAGCAATTGAAGGCAATTCTTTGATAAAAATTTTATTTGTGACACGTGACGTCATTCATTTTTGAGAAAATAATTTTTAAAAATTTTTTTCAAAAATTTTTAAATATTTTATTTAATATTTCAGGTCTTAAGGCCTATTCCACATTTGATTTCTTTACAATTTTCTTTTGCTTTAGAAAATGGCTTTAAAATTTAAGATTTCCTTTCATTTTTTTTTTTGTATCAAACACTTCATTTATTGCAGAGTACAATACACACAATCGAATTAAAGTTCAAAACTCTTTGGCAATTAATAACACTTAATAAATAAAGCACTCAACTTAAATGGAAGAATAACTCAAAGAGAAATGAAGATAAATAAAGAGAAATTTAGTAAGAATAAGTAAGAGAAGGCAAATGTAAGAAGAGATTTATTGAACAAGGAGTTTAGCGCCATTTCTTTAAAGGGTGGCAGGATTTGTTACTACCACTTTCAAAGGGAGAGAGCACCAGAGAGAGAGCAAGGATATTAACAACTAAAGAAGTTCCTTAATATGCCGTTAGGACGACAGCGCCACTGAAGTAAGTAATCAAAAAGGATTTTAATTGGAATAAAAAGAATACAAAGAAAATTTTTTAATTATTTGCATACATTTTTGTAAAAGGGAGTAACGGTAATATGTATTCTATTTAGTATTTAAACTCTTATATTTGTGTTTGTGTTTTATAGTACCGTTGTTCTCAGTTATCTTTATAATAAGAATTTGAGGGTGTTCGTGTGTGTTGTTTTATTTTCTCAATTCAATGAGTAATTTTGTGACTCTCTCTATCTGTCTCCCTATTTGTGTTTTCTCTTATTATACGTTATGTTTTGTTTTGCTTTTGTATAATTTCTGTGTGTATGTTTGAGTGTTCGGTCGGAGGAAGCAATTGTTGTTGAACAAAATTCATGGCATATTTGCTGTGTGAAATTTTTAAAATCAGTTCGAGTCCGAGCCTTTATGAAAGCGGACGTGTTATGACGCGCGTTAATACTTTATTAAGCATTTAAAAATCCATTGAAAAAATCGGTTTTTTTCAACACAAGAAAAACAAAAAAAAAAAAAATAGCAGAAGAACGAAGAAAAATTTTGTTTAACATACACACACACATACACATTAGCTTATAGGAAAACCGAAAGAAAAATCCATTTTTCCTTTACAACAACAACAATACAAAGTGTTAAAACAAGTGAAAAACCTAAAAGCAAGAAACCAAAAAAAATTAATAAAAATTTAATAAAAAATTGAAAAAATTGTAGAAAAAAGCCAAATTAAAATGAAAATCTTTAAATAAAACAAAAAAAAAAAAGAAAATTAAAATGTGCTTAAAACTCCAGCAAAAAAATAAAATTTTAAATAAAAAATTTAAATAAAAAAAACCAATCCGCAACCCTCTAAACCCTTTGCTGAATAGAAAAGAAAAGAACTTTTAAAAAAATTTCATTAAAAAAAATACGAAAAAAATAAAATCAAACAAAATTAATGAATTGAGTAAAAACATGCTGGAAGTGGTAGAAATCAAACCCTATCGTCGTACTAATGAGGAGGTCAAACGTTTGTTCCCCCAATTATGGAGCTGTTTTTTAGTGTTTTGCCTTTACATGGATTATAAGGGGACATTAGCCGCAAATTTGGCTTTGACTTCCTCCAACACGAATGCTCAATTTACTTTGACTACCCAACAGGCGGCTACAAATCAATGTTCCTGGCAGTATAATGGCACCACATCGGTTAAATGTAATTTGCGTGTGATAGAACGTAATTTGGCTTTGGATTTACAGGGAGCAGATGGCTTTACACAATTGGAAATCAAATGCAGTGACGTTTATCTCTTTGAATCCCAATTGCCTCAAGCTGCCTTTGCCCGCCTACAGACTTTGGATGAGTTAAAGCTGGCATCCTGTAAGCTGTTGCAGTTGCCCAATAATGCCTTTGAGGGCTTAAGTGCCGTTAAATCATTGGCCATCAATACACACAATTCCGAATGGGGTGTAGGCAAGACTTTGGAACTCTTTCCCGACTCCCTAAATGGCCTGAAGCAATTAACTTCATTGGATTTGGCTGACAATAATTTAAGAGCCTTGCCCTCTGGGTTTTTGTGTCCTGTTGGCAATTTACAAGTATTAAATTTGACTCATAATCGTATTAGGGCTGCAGAAAATTTGGGTTTTGCCGATATGATGTGCAATGGTGGCAGTGAATTGCAGATTTTAGATGCCAGCTTCAATGAGTTAAGATCGATTACCGAGTCGTGGGGCATATCTCGCCTTAGGAGAATACAGCATCTTAATCTGCAGCACAATAATATATCCGAGCTTTCGGGTGAAGCCTTGGCGGGCTTATCTTCTTTACGCATAGTCAACCTAAGCAATAATCACTTGGAAACCTTGCCTGAAGGTCTGTTTGCAGGCTCTAAGGAGTTAAGGGAAATACATTTGAAAAACAATGAACTGTATGAGCTGCCCAAAGGCCTGTTTCATCGTCTAGAGCAATTGCTGGTAGTGGATTTGTCTGGCAACCAGTTGACCTCCAACCACATAGACAATACCACCTTTGCCGGCTTAATAAGGCTTGTAGAACTGAATTTGGCTCATAATGCCTTGACACGCATAGACTATCGCACTTTTAAGGAGCTTTACTTCCTGCAGAATCTCAATCTACGCAATAACTCCATAGGCCACATAGAGGAAAACTCATTCCTGCCTTTGTATAACCTGCACACCCTTAATCTAGCTGAGAACCGTTTGCATACATTGGATGACAAGTTGTTTAATGGCCTTTACGTATTGTCCAAGTTAACATTAAACAATAACTTGATTAGTGTCATCGAGCCTAATATATTCAAAAACTGTTCAGATTTAAAAGAATTGGATTTGAGTTCCAATCAATTGAATGAAGTGCCCAAAGCCATACAGGATTTGGCCATGTTAAGGACTCTGGACTTGGGTGAGAATCAAATTCGTGCCATAGACAATGACAGCTTTAAGAACCTGCATCAGTTGACGGGCTTGCGTTTGATTGACAATCAAATTGGCAATATTTCTGTGGGCATGTTTGTTGATCTTTCGCGTTTAAGTGTGTTAAACTTGGCCAAGAATCGCATACAAAGCATAGAGAGAGGCTCCTTTGACAGCAATTATGAACTGGAGGCCATACGTTTGGATCGTAATTTTCTATCGGACATCAATGGTGTGTTTGCCACTTTAATGTCTTTGCTGTGGCTGAATTTGTCTGAAAATCATTTGGTTTGGTTTGATTATGCTTTTATACCGGCCAACCTTAAATGGCTGGACATACATGGCAATTACATTGAAGCCTTGGGCAACTACTACAAATTACAAGAGGAGATTAGGGTCAAGACCCTGGATGCTAGTCATAATCGTATTACAGAAATAGGGCCCATGTCCATACCCAATACCATTGAGCTGTTGTTCATCAATAATAATCTCATCAATACCATACACCCCAATACGTTTGTAGATAAAATGAATATGGCCCGTGTCGATCTATATGCCAATGCCATGACAAAGCTGCAACTACAACAGCTGAGAGTGGCTCCGGTGGGGCCTCACAAGCAATTGCCAGAGTTTTATTTGGGCGGCAATCCATTCGAATGTGATTGTACCATGGATTGGCTGCAGCGTATAAACAATCTTACCACTAGACAGCACCCCAGAGTAATGGATCTCAATAATATCGAGTGTGTTATGCCCCATGCAAGAGGAGCTCCTGTCCGACCGTTGGCTTCTCTAAAGCCTCAAGATTTCTTGTGTCGCTATGATTCACATTGCTTTGCTTTGTGCCATTGCTGTGATTTTGATGCCTGCGATTGTGAAATGACGTGTCCTAACAATTGTACCTGCTATCACGATCAAATATGGTCTACAAATGTGGTCGACTGTGGTGGCCAGCAGACCATGGAACTGCCTCGCCGAGTGCCCATGGACTCTAGTGTGGTGTATTTGGATGGCAATAATTTTCCTGTGCTAAAAAATCATGCCTTCATTGGACGTAAGAACCTCAAGGCCTTGTATGTCAACAATAGCAAGGTAAACAGCATACAAAATCGCACCTTTGCTGGTCTTATTTCACTGCAGATTTTACATTTGGAAGACAATCTAATGCAGTCCCTGCAAGGCTATGAATTTGAACATTTGGCCGCCTTGAAGGAATTGTATTTGCAAAACAACCTGTTGATCACTATCGAGAATGCTACCCTGGCTCCCTTGCAGTCGTTGGAAGTCTTGCGTTTGGATGGCAATCGTTTGGTTACTTTGCCCATATGGCAACTGCAGCTCAACCAATTCAAAAGTCTGCGTACTATTGGCCTGGGCCGCAATCACTGGTCCTGTCGTTGTAAATTTCTGCAGGAGTTGACATCCTATGTGGCCGAAAATGCTTTGATAGTCTTAGTTGCCCAAGATATTTATTGCCTGGAGGAAACCACCAGCAGCTATTCATCCTCCATAAGTGGCAGTTTGGCCAAAGGCTCAGGAGGTGGTGTTTTAGCAGGTGCCCGCAAACGTGAATTGGATTTCAATGTTACAGCAGCCTGCAGTGATTATTATGCTGGTGGCTCAATGCTACAGCATGGCATACCCAAGACTTATATTCCCTTATTGGCAGCTGCCTTAGCCTTGGTATTCCTGCTCATAGTGGTCATAATAATCTTTGTATTCCGCGAATCTTTACGCATCTGGCTGTTTGCCCATTATGGTGTACGAGTGTTTGGCCCTAGATGTGAAGAATCTGAGAAATTGTACGATGCTATACTGCTACACTCAGCCAAGGACTCAGAGTTTGTGGGACAATATTTGGTAGCAGAACTGGAAACAGGCAGGCCTCCTTTAAGGATTTGCTTGCAGCATAGAGACTTATCGCACGATGCCACTCATTATCAAATACTGGAGGCTTCTAGAGTATCAAGAAGGGTGGTTATATTGCTGACCAGGAATTTCCTGCAAACCGAATGGTCTCGTTGTGAATTAAGGCGAGCTTTACATGATGCTTTAAGGGGCAGGCCACAAAAACTGGTTTTAATAGAAGAGCCAGAGGCTGTTTTCGAAGCTGAAAACGATATAGAATTGCTGCCTTACCTAAAGACTTCAGCGGTACATCGTATACGACGCAGTGATCGTCATTTCTGGGAGAAATTACGCTACGCTTTACCGGTGGACTATCGCGCAGGCAATAATTATACTCTAGATCATAATCATGAACGCATTAAACAACCTGCTAGTCCTGGCATATTGTATCGGCCAGCACCACCTCCGGCCTATTGTCCCGAAGGCGAAGGTGAACAAAATTATTCCTCAGCCACTACAGCTACACCCTCGCCACGACCACAACGTAGGGGAGGTGAACACAGCAATACCTTGCATCATGCACACAACAGCAACCATTTGCATCCTAATAATGTGCCACAAACACACACACAACAATACTATCATCATCAGCCTGTACAAGGGGCAGTTGGCTATGTGCAAAGGCCACCCTCAGAACACATATACTCCAGCATTGATTCAGACTATTCAACGCTGGACAACGAACAGATGTTGATGATGCCGCCAGCACCACCATCGCCTTCAGCCGTTAATACAACAGCAGCAGCAGCAGCAGTGGGAGCCATAAATAGTCTGCATCGCAATATGCATCAGCCACAGATACAGCACCAGCAACAACAGCAGCTGCAACAGCAGCATGTAAACATGTCGCAAACCTGGCGACCTCAACCAAATCAAAAACAAAGGGCCCTTAGTGTGATCGATAACCCGCAATTAAGTACAGCTCAAGCAACTCTAAATGCTGGCAATAATGTTGGCAGCACTAACAGTAATACAATTAGCAGCACAACAACAACTAGCAGCAGCAGCAACAACCAAACAATACAACCGGGCCAACAGCAAGGACCACATGTGCAGGCCTATTTAGTGTAATTTTATTCCAACAAAAACAAAAAACACAATTTTTTTTGTTTTTTTTTTAATAGTCATAAAAATATCAACAAAAACAAAAAAGAAAATAAAAATAATAATTTTTACCAACAACAACAACAACAAAACAAAAAACCACAACAAAACGTACTGAGCATTTAAATTTAAATTAATTTCCGTAATTTTTATATTCTAAACAAGCAAGACAAAAAAAAAAGAGTGTAAGAGAAACGAAAGAAAGAAAGAGAGAAAAAGAAATGAAAGAGTATTTACAAATTTAAGGACTGGTTCCTGTTTAATTTTAATTTTTATTTTTAATTTTATTTTTAAGTTAAACAATTTGTTTATTTGTATTATTTTTTTTTTTTTTTTTAGAATAAAAGTGATAATAAGAGTAATTAAAAAAAGAGAATAAAAATAAAAAGATAAAAAGAGTGTAAAATTAAACAAAAAAAAATTAATTTATAAAAAAAAGAAATTCAATACAAAACAAAAGGAAAATGTAAATAGAATGAAAATAAAAAGAAAAATGCAAAAATTAATGACACAGTGTTTGTTTTTGTTTTTCTTACTTATTCCATGAAAAAGGAAAATGTGTTCAAGAAAAGTGTCAGTTTTTTTATAGGTTTTAGGCAAAAAAGGAAGACAAAAAATTGTTTCAAAATTAAGCAGAGGTCAGTTGAAATTTACTTTTTGGCTATACAAATGAAATTAAAATTGAAATTTTCTGATTAAAATAATTTTTTTTTTCAAATTAAAAAAAATCTGTATTAATCATAAGACTACCCAGTGAACAATTATTCAAGAAATTTGAAATATTAATATTAGATAACATATAAAAAATATTTCTTAATCTGAGCTTGATTAAGTTCACTTATATTCTTTCGGACTTAACTTTCATTGCAGACAATTTTACCAACAAATTTCTGTGACATTTATTAGTTGAAAAAATTATTTTCTTTATTCTTTAAGACTTTTCTGACTAAAAAATGACACCAAATGGTATTAAAAAGTTCAGGTATTTAACATTTTATTTAAGGACAAAACATTATATAATTTTACTGTCATAATAGTGACAACTGTCATCCGAATTGTTCATTTGCTACAAACTTGATAAACAAAATTTTTAAAAACATGTTTTTTACTCTCTAACTTTAACCTTCTTCTTAATTGCTATGAAGACTGTCATCTTCAATATATTATTAGAACAAATTTATTCTATTGTAATAATATAAGACTCAAGCCCTTAAAGTAACAGCTTCTCATGATATTGTGGAAATAGTATTGTGGAAAAACACAAAACAAAGACTGAATGGCTACACCAACACTTAGTGATTCGTATTAAATCTTAACCTGAATTTTGCTTAAATATTTCCTTAAGAATATGACATGAAAAATTATACAAATGCAATCGATGTCATGCTCGTAAAAACAAATATTATAAAAAATTTGATAACACTTTACAGGTAAACTTTAATATTTTTTAATTATCACTAACATGTCTGTTTTTACGAACGAAATTATTGGAAAGATAGATTCCTTTAACAACATAGAAAATATAAATTTCCGATATTCCCTACTGACAGAAAATACTTGTCATAATTATGACAATTGTCATCATATTACTTGAAGAAAGTTTAAGCTTAAAAAGGAAAAGATTTCTAAACAAAGGTACACAGTATTGTATATCATTTAGTGACAATGATCACGAACTGCTTTTCAAGTAATAGAACCAGAAATTATTTATTTTTATATTTTAAATAAAAACGATTTACTATTTTGTCATGTATGATAAAAAAAAATGTCATACAATAATATGACACATTGTCAGCAGTTATTTTCTTCTTTTAATATAATATTTTTAAAGCTTTTAAACAAGTAAAAACTGTATTCAAATTTTATATAATTTTTCTTTGGCTTAAATTTATAGCAAACCGAATATTTTATGAAAAAGTACAAGAAATTTTTAGAAAATTTTATATACAAATGCTTTTATGATTTATAGTCTAACTTCTTAAATAGCCCTTAATAGCGAACTTTATATTTACTTTGTTGGAAGATACATTTGAGGAACTGGTATCTTTATTTCATTTATTTATTATTTATTTCGTCTATCTTACAGACGTGGTCGTGAACTGGTGTAAATACTATCTTTCTCCTTTTTCTTTTCTTTCCTTAATTTCATCTCTTAATTGATGCATCCTAGCGGAACTTCTTTATTTATTTACAACCAGGGCATTAACGAATTGTCACAACCTGCTTAATAATATCGACTCCCTGAAATGAATTACTTTTGGTCCAATTGCCAGAAAGGAAACGAAATGGTTGACCTTTATGCCAAAAAGTAATCACTTTGTATTTTGGCTTTACATGAGTCTCTTGTAAGAGAAAAAGAACGGTCAATATCATTCCAAAAATATTAAGTTGCGACTCCAGGAGATAGCTCATTTTGCTCTGATTGAGGTCAGAAAACATTTTGATAAAATTTTTGATGACTCTTACAGATCATTATACCTGCACAGAATAAACATACCCGATTTTAGTTCCTTTGAATTCTGCTCACGATGATAAGTCCCTATATCAGCAATATAGGGATATGGAAGATAGGAGTATAGAAGATATAGTCTTTTTACGAATCTACGCAGTGCCAACAAGATTTCAAATAGTTGGTAGGGAATCGTAGTATCGAAAGATGTTTTGGGCTTGACCTTATCTCCATTACAGTATATTACATTTCCTTTTAAAAGATATCCAAAAAAATTTTATGTTATAAACATCCTGTGATATTCTTCTTCGAACACTGTTCTGCAGATTTGATCCGTTGTTGTGTTGTTAGCTTTTTCAGGTAAAATTTCCGTCTCGTCCTTATATAGGAAACGAATAAAAAACTCTCCTTCATTGCGATGAAACTTTGCCAAACACTCTACTTAAATATCTTTTCGAAGCTGCTTTTGTTCTCTTGTGTATATGGCATGTATTGCATTTCAAAAGCTGATAAAGTTCGAGCATAAGCTCTGAGATATGAAATAATAATTATCATACAAAACCGTTTTCTAAATTCGTCGCTCAGAGCCAAAATTTTGAGTTTAGGTCCCAAAACTTATGGGAAAAATTAATATAAAATACGTACCTAGGCCGTGATGCTGACTACAGCATTTTAATGGCGAATAATATCATCGCTCACCGACATCCAGCAGAAGCTTACTGCTATTATATCGACGCCTCCATTCTATAATGTTCTTGCATTTTTAAATGCTACGTTCTCTAACTTAAATAATGTCAAATTTTGGTTAAGATGCGCCGATCCGTTCCGAAGTTATAGGGAAAAATCTCCTTAGAATACACATATGGTCGAATGTCGCGTGAAAACTTTGAGAACTCATGACTCAAAACACACTTTTTCGACTTAGATTGTTATAGAACGGATGCGTCGATATCATAACTGTTACTCGTAAGGGCAGCTCAAATGGGTGGACTCTTATTTTGTTCTTCTTGGTAGCTTGTGCGCCTTTGTTTAAAATCTGACACTTAATGTCTTATAGTCAAAATTGAAGTAAAAGCTGCCTTCAGACTAAAATTTAGACCAGGGTCAATATTGAATTTTATATCGAAGACCAATTCTAATGGACATGGTTTATTTTGATGGCTTGTTTTATAAGTAATATCTTAAACTGTTTACTTATGCAATGCTACATACTACTTACTGTTTAAATAACATTAAATAACATAATAATAGATTTCTTTTTACTACACTTTATATTGTATTTGTTGCAATGATTTATATCTGGTATGAGTATCAACCCTTCATTTACGTCTGGTTTTCATCGTTTACATTTTCCTTTTGGTTTTATTTTCCTGTATGAGGAAAATATAAAAGAAATGAAAAAAATCTGAAACACAAAAAAAATCTGGATAAAAGAAAACAGAGAAAATTATACGGGCTGCTTTAATTTAAAATTAAACACACACAAACACAGCTGCAACTAAAGAGAGAGAGACAGAACACTAATTAACCCCAGTGACTAGAAACTAGGATATGTAAATTTATAATAAATTTAAAATGAAAAAAAAAAGAAAATAAAATTTAAAGAAAAAAATGGAAATATATATATATAACAAAACAATATAATATAATAAATGTATTAACGTATATATATTTTTCAATAGAAAATGGAAAAAATAAATTAAAATCGAAATAAAAAAAATCTGTGTAAAACAACAGGCAGATAGAATTAAAACAAAAGGCTCTTAATGAAAAAAAAAAATATTATATATACACACAAACTCAATATAAATATATACAATAAAATGAAATGAAAAAAAAGGATAAAATGCTATAAAAATAATTGTAAATATTTATTTTAATTTAATTATTTATAAAACCTATAAACAAAAAATTAAATAAAGCAACGTCAATATAACAAACAAACAAAAAACTTAAAAAAAATAAAACATGATTTTTGTCAAACTACTGCCTAAGTATTAAACTAATTAACATACAAAAGAAGAATTAATATAATAAAACAAATAAAAATTATGATTAAAAAAGAAAAACTAAAACAAAAACTAAACATTTAATTCATTTAAACTAAACAAACTAAAAACAAATTTAATTAAATACCACTGCTGAGAAAACTGCCTGATTTTTTAAGACAATTTTTTTTAATATTTTAATTTTATATAAATATGGTTGCGATAACTATATACATACTTGGGACAAATATTGAAGTTAGTTGCTGCAATTAGAAAGAAATCTCACAAATATAGTACTCTTTATTAATGTTTATAGTTGTCTGAATTATATACGTATTGTTGTCACAACTAATTTTAATAATAAACCAGCTTTATTTTAGTTGAGACAAACATTAAAACTAGTTGTAAAAATGAACGTTTTGATTTCATTACAATATAGTTGGGATGACTATATACGTATAGTTAACTATATATGTACTTGGGACAAATATTGAAATTAGTTGCTGCAACTAGAAAGAAATCTCATAATTTTATATTTATCTCAATTATATATGTACGTATTGCTCTCACAACTTATTTTAATAATAAACCGGCTTTATATTAGTTGAGACAACCATTAAAATTAATTGTGAAGACGATAAGGCATTTTAACATTTTAATTTTATAAAAATATAGTTGAGGTAACTATATGCATATAAGTAACTATATACATACATGGACAATTATTGTAATTAGTTGCAGCAACTAGAAAGAAATCTCATAAATATAGTACACTTTCTAAATTTTATTGTTGTCTCAACTATATACGTATTGCTGTCACAACCAACTTGAATAATAAACCGGCTTTATTTTAGTTGAGATAATCATTGAAATTATTTGTGCATGCTAGAAAAAAGGTTCACTTACAGTTCTCACAAGTAATATTAATCATATGACAATTATAATTTAATTGACTGTCATTTAACATTGAATTTAGTTGTCCCAACCATATTTTATGAAAAGCCATTTTGTTGTAACATTTAAGCCTTATTAAACCCTAATAAAAATGGCTTATAGTTTTTAGTATTTTCTTTAACTTTTCCCATCCCTGTCTAATATTAATCTAAAAACAAAACAAATGAAATTATATATAAAAACCATTAAAAAAATTAATTTGTAAATGTGTAAAATATTTAAATAAATAAAATTTAAAATAAAAAGAAAAAAACTTCTACAAACAAAACTTCCTTACTACTAAACTTTTTATAAAAAAAATTAAAACTTAAAAACAAATTTATGTAACAAAAACAAATTATTGTAAAATTTAAAAAAAAAGAAATTCTAAAACAAACTCTATATTTTTATTTATTTTTTCTTCTTTTAAAAACATTTTTTTTTTTAATTTATTATATAAGAACACAAAAATATTATATATTTTTTTTATTTTATTTTTAAGTTTAATTTTATTATTGTTTTGAAATTTAAATTTAAGTGAAAGAAAATCTAAACAGAAAAATAATAAATAACTAAAAATAATTATTAATAATAAAAATAATAATAATAATGATAAAAAAAAGAAAAATAAATATTTTAAAAAATATGCAAAAAAATAATTACTGCAGTTTTATTGGGAAAAAAGGCAAAGGAAATATAAGGAAACAACATGCGAGCCGTACAAACTGGTAATAAAATGCTATTAAGTCTTGTTTAAATGCTTTAAAAAATTTTAATTTTTATATTTATAACGCATATTTCAGTTTAAAGAGCAAATTTTAAATAATCTTTAACCTGTAAGAGAAAATTTTCAGTCAGTCGATTGTTATTAGCAACAGAGATCAGCAATGAATCGTTTTTCTGCCACTCATAAGCACTCATGAAATTTTGAATAAAAGTGAGTCAACAATATTGAAATCAAACTATGTACTCTGATTCATTCTTACTCACTACTACGTTGATTTATAAGTACAGGTTGTAATAAGTATGAGTACAACGTTGACATCAAACTCATATCGTTCGAAATATGTTTGATTCATAAGCCTACTCATTTAGATTCATAACTTTAGAACAAATACTTATAAATATATATCGAGTGCCTCGAATCATTCGTCAAAACATACAGTCCTAGTTGTTGTTGCATTTACAAAAAAAGAAAAAGACACATAAGCAAAGACAGACAGAACAGCCAGCAGATCAAACACCCAACCTTCTAGTGTGGATTTTAGTGTTCGTATGCGTATCATACTTATTTTGTGCTTCGTGTATATATTGAGTTATGGAGAGTCGAAATCAACAACATCATACGTGTTGTTATTCAAACTTTGAATAGGAGTAGAGGTTCCATGATATTAAAATAAGTATGAATGCATATAAGTATCAGAAATCATGAGTATGATTCGCTTCAACTCATCTTTTTGAATACTCATTGCTGATTTCTGGTTAGCAATAGATTTATGCTTAACCATGGATTTGATTGAGGTCTTAAACAACAAGTGTTTTGAATCTCTTTGCACTGATAAACTACATAGTGGTGCTCATTCTCTATTGTTAATAAAACTACAACATCAGCAATCATCTGTTCAGAGCTTACAATGAGTAAAACATTGCTTTTGTAAAAGTCATCTGACAAAGCATATGTAAGAATTGAAATTAGAGCGTGTTCTACTACAAATTGGTCTTAAGTAGATATCGGCGTTCATATGCCCAAAAGATTGATAGCAGCTTGACGTAGGTATATCTTTAGATAATCTTTTAAGTTGCGGTAGTATGGTAGCCGGCCATGGAGAGAGCCACGGACATCCGAATACAACAGATGCAACTGTTGAAAGGTTTTGGGCAGACTGACATTCCAAGACTTTCAATATGCTTCTCCATCGTTTATCAATTGTCTTTATTTGTTCTGATAACAGCGGACTGTACTGCAGTAAGAAAATTGTTCTCTTGATTGTGAAGTGTTAAGGCAAAGATTTTTTGGTAAGCTTTCTACAACCGATTGTTGTACGCCTGAACTTGACTTTGAAAACTGATTTAAGATTAAAATCTCTTTGCGCTTTGCAATAAATCGGAACAATTTATTTAATTGTTTTAATATCAGGTTCTTCGTAGACGACCCACAGGTGAATTATGGAATTGTATCCAGTACTTCCTCAGTCGAAGTCGCCGTAGTCTAGTAGAAGAAGGCTACGGTTCAAACCCCAGGTCAGAGGTCAAAATAAAAATATGAAAAAATGTTTCTTCGGTGGCTTTCTCTCAACAGATTTCTGCCAAAAACTCTAGAGTAAATAGAAAATTGCCATTCTCAGAAAATCTGTCATTTGAAGTCGACTTTAAACTGTAGGTCCCTTCACTTATGGATAAAATTAACACACACAACATAAGTGGTTTGAGAAGCCGGGTTGTAATCCTGACTGACGGGTTGTAATGACCATTTATGTATGGTCAGTCGAATTCAACCTGAATCATCACTTAAATCTACTAAAAAGCTCAAAAGTGTCCTTCAGGTGAAAAAGGAGTACACCGCCCATTATCTCCTCTCGGTATGTAAGGGAGTACAAGCATATCGAGAGGAATGTACCTGCTGTTAAGCGGGTAAGCGGGAGATCTAAATGAATTGCACTCAGGATGAACCTTGCAGTTCCTATTTCAGTATACATTTCGGCCTCGATGGTGTTACTTTTTAAAAGAGGTATTCTCGACAATTAGTTTGAAAAAGCACATTCCAAGTGGACGTCTCAGTAAAATCGCGAAACTGACAAAAATGCGTGAATATACTTATAATATGTGGCGATAGTTCCGTTCACAGTATATGGTATGCATTCAGACTGATGCCTGTATTTGCCGATCACTAACCGATTGAAAATCGAATCCAAAGTATAGGAATTCAGCAGACGACCGCTGTCGTAGCTATGACGGTGTAGATTATTCAACGCAGTAGAGTTCTTCAAAAGCCATCTAAGTAGTATCTTCGTGAGTAGTTTGTGCACAATATAAATGGGATTACGTCACGTGTCATAAATTAATCTCAAGATAACGGTCCAGATTTAAAATACACATGGTCTTTAGCTGGTCTAGTGGTTTTTAAACACTATAAACGATGTGAGAAGCTAGATCGTAATGCTGACTGAAGGGTTGTAATGGCCAATTATGTACATATGTATGTATATACGATGTCCAATGACACAACTACTTGAATTTCGTTAAACAAATTAAACGAATGTATTTAAAAATGTAATGAAACTGTGGTTATCCATTAAATATCAATAAAGAAACGATTTCTTAAAGCCAAAAATATTATTTTATTGCAATTGAATTGAAGTTTAGGGCTCTTAACAGTCTATTGAATGTCTAGGTTATTAAAATGTAAAGGGTCCGCCAAATAACTTTTTTCGGAAAATGCTTTAGAAGAAAAACTACTGAATATTTTCTCAAATTTCTCTTTTGATTTGAAAGTACAATCCTTCCCGGTTAATAATGGAAAATAATTTCATTCAAATGGCTGTCTCGGCTGGCCATGCAGTAGCCTACACGATCGGTCCAATTTTTAAGCACATTATCGATTGTGTGCAGCTGTATTTCACCAATGGCTTCACGAATATTGTCCCTTAAAGCGTCAATTGTTTCTCAAAAGAAATTTGAGAAAATATTCAGTAGTTTTTTTTTAAGCATTTTCAAAAAAAAAGTTATTTTTCGGACCCTTTATTAAGGTTTATATATTTTTCCCAGTTATTTATTTAGATTTCTTTGGTTTATATTAGTCGACTAATGACCCTCCCATCTGTTTATAATAAAACAATTTAAAGTAAATCTCTAGACGGCCTTATTACAATGAAAATGAAAGAAAAAAAATTGGAAATAAATTCGAAAACAAGAAAATAAAACCTCCACTAAATCATTTCAGTAATCCGCTTGTCGAGTTATAAAAAATAAAAAAAAATAAAAAATATTAAGAAAAATAGCAGAAGAAATTTATTGACTTTTTGTGGTTTTTAAAAGAACCTCTAATAAGCACGAAGTATTTTTTTTATTTATTTTTAAATAAGAAGTCAAGAAATTGGAAACAGTCTATAAAAAAGTAATTTTTTCTTTTTCTTTGAAATAATTTTCAGACATGACTAGGTAAAGACATATAAACAAAAAAACGAAAAAAAATAAGAAGAATTAAATTTTAATAAATGTTTAAATAATAATATACTCGTATGTGTTGTAGCGAATGACTCCAAATAATGATTTATTATTTAATTAATAGGTTTCAGGTATAAATTACTATGCTTGGAGATGCTTAGTTTACTGGCTGTTTTAATTAAAGCGTTCAAGCATTTGAAAAACCAAACAAAACATTTTTATTAAATAACAATTCATTATAATACTCTGTGGAATACATTCTTATTTTTATTTATAAAAACATTTTCGATCTTGATTTTTTTCTTTAATTTTTAATTCTTTGACAGATTTATTGGGTGCAGTTTTCTTCACTTCACCATTATTATGCAAGTATTTTGCATTTTAAATTGCCAGAATCATGACAATCATTAGGTATTCTTTAAAGGCTCATAAAACCTTTGGTGTTATTGTTTAAAGGTTCAGAGGTTAAATTAAATAAAAAGAAAAAAAAAACGTTAAATTCTTAAACAAAACAAAAATAAAAAATAAAAATTCTATCATATCAGCTATAAACAGATATTCCGCAGATACATGACAACAATGACGGTGAACTGTTTATGAATAAAAAGGAACACAGAAAAAAAAACGAAATACAAACCATATTACAGTCAGTGACAACAAAACAAAGAAACTGAAATAAAAATTAATTCAGCATTTGAATAAATTTCCTATAAAACATATTGCCACATTCTTATCTTTTTAAAATGTTTAAAATATGAGTTCGTAGATTGCAAAAAAAAAAATAAAAATAAATTTGTATTTTATTTTAATTAAAGTTCTTTATTTTTCTTTCAATTATGTGTGCCACTGTTCACAACTTGATGTAAACAACAACAATTTCTTTTCTTTGTTATGCCTCTGTTCACACCCTTTGCATAAACATTAACAATCACTAAGCAACTATACGACAGATCTTTGTAACGGGGACGTTTAAACCACGATTACTTTCTTCAAACACACCGCGAATTCATACAAGACTGATTGAACTTCACTAACCCACTCACCTGCTTTGCCTTGCCTTATATATGGTATGATAAACAGTCTGATGAATGTTCTTGAAGGCGAATGTTCGTGACTTCGTCATTACAACCCTTCAGTCAGGATTACGATCTAGGTTCTTACGCCACTTATGTTGTGTGAGTTAATTTTATACATAAGTGGCGTGACCTACAGTTTAAAGTCCACTAGGAACGATAATTTGTTGAGAAACATTTCACAGCAAATTTATTTACTGTCAGAGTTTTTTCCAGAAATCTGCTGAGAAGATGTCACCGAAGAAATATTTTTTCATATTTAAGTTTTGTTGTCTGACCTGGGGTTTGAACCTTATGTGCCAACACCCGACCTACTAGAGTATGACGACTTCATTCATGCATGATTTCAATTTCTATAGAAATCAATATCATTATGTGCCCAGATCTTCTGCACATCAGAAGTTATTGAAGATAAGGCTCAATCGTTTGTAAGATTCGATGACTGCAACAATACTTCTAAAATAAAATAGATATTCCTTGTATCATTATATAGCCGAGATTCATATGATTTCTATTTTAGGAGATCCTGAGAGCCGTCTACTTATAATCGTCTCTTTCTTTCCCTGGTAAAGTTGGCTGTCCCATTTGGGTGCCTCACATGCTTAAACATTCTTTAGATTCTAAATTTATTTCTCTTCTATGCGTCTTATTTTCTTCCTTTTCTTTAACCAGAGAATTGGTTTTCTGTTGCTAGTCCAACTTTTGGTGATTGTGTGGTCTTTTTAAGAGGCGGTATGCCATACATACATAGGTAGGTAGATATGTAGGTAGGCAGATAGAGGCAACTGTCCCCACTTATGTAACTCATACAAGGCCTGTTATGATCGATGGAATATGCTGAAGAAATAGTCTTCCTTTATATTTCGTTTCGCTGGAAATGTCTGACCTGGAGTTTGAAACGTGGCCTCACGTCTAATAAGCCAACACCCATCCTACTTAGCTAAAGCGACTTTAGTCGGTTTTGTTCAACGTGGATGACCTTAAACAACGACGTGTTTGCGCTGAATGGCCTCTGCAGCAGTCGGCAGTTGACCATAATCTTCATTGAAAAATCATTTTAAGGCATGAGACCACTTTCTGGATGAATACGCTTTCTGTTAGCAAGTGTTGTGTGCATGTCGCGAGCAACTTTTGGTGATTGATAGCCTCTCCTCAAGAGGCGATATTGGCACCAAAGTACTCTTATAATACTACCTATGCCGTACATAGGTAGGTAGATAGGCATATAGAGGTAACTGTCCACACTTAGCTCATAGAAGGGCCGTTGTGATTATATTTCCTCATTCTCTCCTGGTCTCCGAACTATTCAGAATATCTGTTGAAGTGACTAGACTGCTAATAACCGTCAATGACAGTTTGTTCAAATGTGTTATACACTAGACTCCAAGATAATAATAGACAACCACCTCTGATTCAATTCTTGGCTCTCAATTATTCAATAATTTTGAACAGGAGTTATAAAAATTATGATGTTGCCGTAATCTAATAGGTAGTGTGTTGGCTTATTGGACGTAAAGCCACGGTTCAAACCCCAGGTCTGACAGCAAAACGAAAATATGAAAAAATATTTCTTAGGCGACTTCCTCTCAGCAGATTTCTGGCAAGAACTCTGAGTCCCACCACTCATGTATAAAATTAACACACACAACATAAGTGGTGTGAGAAACTAAGTTGTAATCTTGAATGCTGGGTTGAAATGACCAATTATGTACAATAGTGGCCTTATAATTAGAAACGATGTTTCTGAAACAGAGTTCTCTTGAATGACGAATTTAAGTTTAATTTGTCCCAATCTGATGGAAAAACGTATATAAGACGTCCTCCAAACAAAGCCTTCGATCCCAGGTACACAGTGAAAACTGTAAAACAAATTAACAAACATACACGTTGCTAAGTCGTTTCTAATTATAAGTCCACCACTGTATGTATGTATGTATGTCTGTTATAAAAATCAATATCTGGACTGTAGAATATCCAGATCCAACCTTTTCTTAGCATATTTGACTAAACGTAGTACAAGTCCCTAATGCTCCTGATATCTGCCTGCAGACAAATTTCATTGTCGGTATTACCAGGCCCTTTTGTTCGCCACTAGTTGTATAACGAATGAATTGCAATACCAAAAAAAATAAGGTGTGTGCGTGGGTTCTTTTCTTTAGAGCGGCTTTAATAATCAAAAAAGAATTTTCAGTATAAATTTTTTTTCTTTTTTTCTTTTTTATGATGATAATGTTTAAAAGCTTTCTTTATTTTGCATTTAATTCGGTATTTTGAAATCTTTTTTCTTTTTTCTTTTTTTGTATTATTTCATTCAATTTTTTGACAACAACAACAACGTCAACAAAAAATAATAATTCATTGTGTGTAGGCTTTATGAAAACGTGACAAAAAGTTGATTTTTCTCATATGCAAGATGCGAGACAAACAACCAGCCATTCCAGCACTCATTCCCCAACCACCATCAATGCATTCATCCATCCATCTATCCATTCATCTTCAACATTTATTGTCAACATATGAGAATAAAAAAATATAAAATTTGAAGAAAAAAAAATTTATTTAAAAAATAAAATAAAAAACGGATTTTTTTTTGTTTGTCTGTCAGTTCTCCATGGCTGTGATGCAAGTTTGTTCGGTGTTTACATAGAGAATGTTTTTTATTCTGTGTTTGTGTATGATTTCAACAAAAATTTTGTATTTATTTCCGTTTTTTGTTTTTATTTTTTTCAGAACAGAAATAAAATAAAAAAAATAAAATTTGAAGAGCATTTTTCTCTTTTTTTATGAAACAAAGAAAAGTAGCACTTGAATAAAAAATTATTCATTTTATTTAAAAATCTCTTGAAATACAAAATGAAACAAAAAATAGAAATTCTATCAAAATAATTGCAAAATATTTATTTATACTCTATGAACCACTTGTTATAAAAAAAAATTCTATAATTTCTCTAGTGATGCTTTTTATATAAATTGTGGCCAATAAAAATCATATTTTTTTATTTGTTTCATAATATTTGCAAACGTAAACATTTTATATATTTACATACATATTTACTATATTTATACGTACTATATATGTATGTATATATTATGATATATTTATGTAAACTTTTTAAGTACTTTTTCAAATATCGTTTGGCTTTCTTTCTTAAAAGGCATTTAAAAATATTTTGCATAGAGAATCCATAGCATATTTATGTACATGAAATATTTATTTTTTAATCAATATTTTAAGGTCATGACAATTTTTCTGCCCAATGCATTAAATATTTAAAAAAAATTAAAATAAAATTTAAATGAAATCAAATAAAATAAAATAACGTTTCACATAGAAAATGTTCGAAATCAGATAAATTAAACATGCAGCAGCATGGATTTATATTTTTTTCTTTTTCAATTCCATCAAAAATAGCCTTTTTGGGAATGCATTCAACACTCTTGGATCTCTTGTGGATTGTTATCATGCTGAATTCAAAATTTTTTATTTGTTCCCGTACCTATTCATGCAGGAATTGGTCTCATGCCTGAAAATGATTTTTCAATGAAAATTATGGTCAATTGCCGACTCCTCCAGAGACCATTCATCACACATACTTTGTTGTCTAAGGTTATCCACGTTGAACAAAATCGACTAAAGTCACTTTAGCTTAGTAGGTACTGTTTTGGCTTATTAGACGTGAGGCCACGTTTCAAACTCCAGGTCAGACATTTCCAGCGAAACGAAATATAAAGAAAAACTATTTCTTCGGCATATTCCATCGATCATAACAGGCCTTGTATGAGCTACATAAGTGTGGACAATTGCCTCTTTCTGCCTACCTACATATCTACCTAGCTATGTATGGCTTAGGTAGGATTATAAAAGTAGTTTGGTGACAACACTGCCTCTTAAATAAGAGCACACAATCACCAAAAGTTGCTCGCGACATGTACACAACGCTTTCTATTAGACATCAAAAACTGACCCGCTATCCTCCTTGGACCTGCTACAGAAGACCAATTCACTGCTTAACTAGATAAACAGAACTTGCGCTGACCAACTTCTTCCTCTTCCCTGATTTTGGTGGAACTTGGTCAGTACAGGGACTGCGTTCACCCGTGGCATCACAACGGGCCGCTATGCGTGCTCAAGTGAGCTTTGTGAAATCAGAGCTACAACTCAGACCTAACCTAACCTAGAAAAACAAACCAAACAAAGATAATAAGAAACATTAAAGAGAATTGAATTTAGAATCGAAAGAATGTTTAAGCTCATGAGGCAAACGAAAAATAATAAATGGGGCAACCAACTTTACCAGAGAGAGAGAGAGAGAGAGAGAGAGAGAGAGAGAGAGAGAGAAAGAAACGATTGTAAGAAGAAATCTATCAGGATCTTTAAAAACAGAAAACCTAGGAATCTCAGCTGTATACTGATACAAGGAATATTTGTTTTAGAAGTTATGTTCCAATCATAGAACCTTACAAACGATTGAGCTTTACTTTAAATAGCTGATGATGTACAGAAGATCTGGGCACATAATGATATTGAGATCATAATGAAATTGAAATAATGCATGAAGTCGCCGTATTCTATTAAGTAGTGTGTTGGTTTAGAGACATAAGGTCACGGTTCAAACCCCAGGTCAGACATCTCCAACACACGAAATATGAAAAAAAAATTTCTTCGGCATCTACCTCTCAGCAATTTCTGGCAATAATTCTGAGAGTAAATAAAAATTGCCACGAAAAAGTTTCTCAAAAGTCCGTTGTTCGGAGTCGTCTTTAAACTCTAGGTCCCACCACTCATGTATAAAATTCACACACACAATATAAGTGGTGTAAGAAACTATGTGTTAATCCTAAGAAAAGGGTTGTAATGATGGATTATGTAAGAAATTTAGAAATTGGATAGATCGAGTCAGTTATGCAACTCGCAGTCGTGGATGAGATATGCCGCAAGTCATATTTAAAAAATAAGTGCCATTATTAAACAGTTTATAATAAAAAAAACTTCATTCCATCTATATTTCAGTCATGTATTATCATTTTAAGGCCCTACCTTATAGGAATATATACAAGACTTTTGAAACTTTTCGATTTTAAGAAATGAAATACAAAAATCATCTTCATTTGAACACATGCTAATGCTAAACAGTTTAAAATAAAATAACCTTAAGAGTGTAGCATACTTTTGAAGCATACTGTATGGTTAAGTGTTGTATTCAAAATACACGCGTAAACGTCTAGATGCGTATCTGGTTGCATTAATTTAAGAAGTACAACTACTGTTTCCTACCATTTTTTTGTATTTTTTTCCAAACTTAAAAACGGGGGTAATTGCTGCTGTTGTAAAACTAAAAGTACTAAGTACTTAATTAATAGAAAATATATGGAAAAATTATGTCAATTTCTGTAAACTATGATTATAAAAAAGACTGTTTTGTGTTACTCTACTTTATTTACATTATTTTGTTGTTGTTGCAGCAAAAGCAAATTAAAATTTTGTAGTTCCCATCCTATTTTTTTTCTTTATTTTTTATCTAAAATCTTGTAATAAGAAAAGTTTTTTTCTTTCTTCATTTTCTCTTCATGAGCTTGTTTGCTCATTCAGTCATTCATTAATTCAGTCATTCATTCATTCGTTTGTTCTTTTTCTTAAAGTTAATGCAAGCAGAGTATGTATGTTTTTTCTCTTGGCGTTTTCGCTTTCCGTCAGTTTTATATGAATTTAATTTGTTCGCTTTTCATGTTTTAGTTTGGTTGTTGTATTGCATTCAGCATGCTTTTTGCTTCATCGCTTGTAATTCTTCTTTCTTTTTCTTTAAAGCATAAGAACAAATTGCATTTGTTTTAAAAGTTTTTTTTCTTTTCTTTGTTTTTTTTCTTAATTAAAAAGTTCTTAAGCAAAAATTTAAGAGGATTTCTTTACCACTTGACTTTCTTTCATTCATTCATTCATTCCCTCATTCATTCATTCTATATCTATTGCCTTAAGACAATAAATATATCGAGTAGCACAGCTCAAGAAGCACTACAGGTTAAACTACTTGTAATCTCCAAACGTACTTTGGCTTGTTTAAGGTTAAACTCATGTCAAATATTAAATGCATTGTCATTTAAATTGGGTTTTATAGGCGTTTTTGGCAAAAACAACGAAAAAGAAAAAAGAAAATAACAAAAAAACACTCAGAGAATGTTTAAAAAACAAAATTAATTGAGGTTTTAACCTAAAGTGGATTAAAATTTTGTATTAAAAAAATTGCATTTTCAATGAAAGTAATTCAACAAGAAAAGCTCATGTTTCAATTAGGCAAACCAAAACCATATTAAACACCCCCCTTCCTTATGCTCACGAACTTTTCATAAGTGATACTTTTTCTTACCGGATTTATTAGCAGCTTATGGAGAAATAAGCCTTTTTATTTGAAATTTTAATTGTTCTCCTCTAACTAATAAAAAAGGCTGACAAGTGACCGGAAGCCGGTATGTTTTGATGCACGAAATCCAAATCTGGTCTCATAATTAATCCATCATTCCTAGTTTTCGAAATATCCTCAAATAAAAATGCCAATGAAGGTCATTACAACCCTTCAGTCAGGATTACAACCTAGCTTCTCATACTACTTATGTAATGTGTAATAATTTTATACATGATTGGCCGGATTGGCCGTTTAAGTCGACTTCGAACGACAAATTTTTGAATAACTATTCATGGCAATTTTATTTACTTTCAGAGTTTTTGCCAGAAATCTGCTGAGAAATCGCCGAAGAAATATTTTTTCAAATTCGTTTTGATGTCTGACCTGGTGTTTGAACCGTGGCCTTACGTCGTCTAATAAGACAACACACTACCTACTAGACTACGGCGACTACATTGTGTACTTAATCTTTAATGAATGATCTTTAGGTCACTTCAAAAGAACCATAAAGATGTGTGTAAGTCAGGGCAATATGAAAACATCTCTTCAGGTCAGATTGGAAAACTTCTCGGATACTTTCTATATGAAAAATCTTTCAGCAAGAACCTACGCGGAGACCGTTACTGGGTTGTCAATTAGAACAACACTTAATAGAGTTCGATGGAAGTCTCTTATTGATTACTTTTTTTCTGCGTTGGATTATGCCAGAACATAATGAAGTATCCGCTGGAAGTCTCTCATAGAGTACCATTTCTTTTGTGTTACTAAAGTACGAAAGTATTCTAACTTTTTGGGTTGGATTATGCCAGAACATAATAAAGTACCCGATGGAAGTCTCTCTTTTGTGTTACTATAGCACTAAAGTACTCTAACTTCTTGGTATTTTTCTACAATTATATGCCAATAAAAGAAAAATACTTTAGTATTCTGTATGATATTTTTAAAAGTACTTTTTATTTAATGCTGTTTGTTTAGTATTTTTTTAAATTTATTTTGAATGTTTGTTAAAGATCCACTGTTTAGTTTCCATCTAACCTCGTATATTTTTTAGCTGAAAACTTTAAATGGTGTGGAGGGGGGTAAGTCCCCTATTTGTTTGATATCTAAATAATTTAATTTACTTTATCACAGATATACAGTGAGTCTCTGGTGTGGGGGAAAAGTGTTTCTAACCCCTTCTCCTATTTTTTTTAACAGAATTCTGCTCTTTTTTATTCATCCTTTTTTTTAAATGCAATTTAATGAATTGCATGCGTTTCATTACGTCTTCTTTCTGTTCATTTTTTATGCGTTTTTCTGGTGTTGGTAGATGGATAATGATGGTCTACCAATGGCATGCTTATCATTCTCTGCATATCATATGATATACAATTACTTGAAAGGGGGTGCGGTTTTAATTGTTTTCAAACAAATTTTGTTTTTTAAGTTAAAACAAAAACAAAAAAGTAATAAAAAACTACTGTATGTCTTACTTACACAAGAGGTTCATTTAAAGAAATGAATAAAAATTTAAAAGCCTCGCATTTATTTACAAAAAAACCAACTGAAAGTGGTTAAGCTGGCCACAAGGTTTTATATTACATGGCATAAGTTCATTATGGTTTTCCTCATTTTCCTTTCAGTTTCTTTTTAAAGTTTTTTTACTATTGTTGTTGTTGTTGTAAATACAAATAGAATTTATAATGTAATTAATGGCGTAAATTAAAGTGAATAAATGATTTGAGACAATTGACACCCCATACTTTGTAAAACAAAAAAAAAAAAAAAAAAAAAACAGGGAAAGGAAGCAAAAGTAATGTAAACCACAATACATTGAAGGACGTAAATTTACAATAAGGAAGGGGTTACGTTTGTATTATTGTAGTGGCTGTCATATGGAAATTGTATTCCCATTTTATAAAACAAATCATAAAATACTGTGTGAAATAGGTTGACCAGTGAATTGATAGGTGGGTGTTAAGAAGTGAAAGGTGCAACCAATATTGTTTTACTGGTCGTTTTCAATGAAAAAACTGATGATGAAAGATTACAAGACGACTCCTTTGTTTATGGGGAACATTGTACGTTACACGCTTGCATTACAAAATATTTTAAGCAATTCCAACACCAGCAATTTGTATGATTTCTACTCAGCTCAGACCACAGAGTCTAACCCTCTTCAACCGACTTCCTTAAGTGAGGACAGTTCTTCTAGCATGTCTTTGGTTTACATACATACATAATTGATTATTGCTACCATTCAGTTAGGATTACGATCTAGCTTCTCACACCACTTATGTTGAGTGTGTTAATTTTATACATGAGAGGCGGGACCTACAGGTTTAAAGTCGACTCCGAACGACAGAATTTTGAGAAACTTTTCATGGCAATTTTATTTTACTTTCAGAGTTTTTGCCAGAAATCTGCTGAGAGAGGAAGTAGCCGAAGAAATATTTTTTCACATTTTCGAATTGATGACTGACCTGTGGTTTGCACAGTGCCCTTACGTCTAATAAGCCAACACACCACTTACTAGACTACTGCGACTTTGTCTTTGGTTTAAGGATTTCTAATTCAGGGCAGATGTTATAATATTCACTGGTTTTTACTCACAGAATGAGTTCCATCCAACGTCAGTTACTTGTAGGGAATTAAGCTTTCAAAGGACTTTGGAACGTAGTAATTGAGATCTCATTTTAAGGTACATAAAGGCCAGTATATTACAAATAAACAACGAAGATAGTTGCTTACAAATGAATGAACTTAACATTCCTTTCGTATATTCACACCTTAGTTTCGGTGTAGTCTTGGGTGGAACTCCAACCGCCTTCTTAAGAAAGGCAAAACCAATTTTGTTGAACGGAAGGTATGGATTTCTTTAGTCATACAATGGAAAAACATGTTTTTCTTTTAGCTTCACTTCTTAATTTGAAATACTATTTGAATTCACTGAAATTTTCCCCAAAACTGTATACAAATTCAGTATACATACAGGTACATAATTGGCCATTACAACGCTTCAGTCAGGATTACGGCCTAGCTTCTCAAACCACTCATGTTATGTGTGTTAATTTTATATATGGGTGGCGGGACCTACAGTTTAAAGCCGATTTTGAACGCCAGATTTTTTGAGAAGCTTTTCATGGCAATTTTTATTTACTCCCACAGTTTTTGTCAAAAAGACTGCTGTTAGGGGAAGTCGCCGAAGAAATATTTTTTCGTATTTCGTTTTGATGTCTGACCTGGGTTTTGAATCTTGGCCTTACGTCTAGTAAGCCAACACACCACCTACTATACTACAGCGACTGTAAATTCAGTTTTTTTTTAATATTTCAACATCGTCGGTTTTCTTCTGCCATTGTAAAGTGGATCAAAGCTCGGGGAAATCCAACTCTGACAAGTGTTGAGAGGGAGTAGCACTCAATGAGCAAGATTCCTTGCCAGAGCGCCCAAAACAACAACCCAATATATTCACAGGAGGCGTTGTTTTAATGCAATGACAGATGGAACAACTCTATAATCGTAGGATCGGCTAAAGTAAATGAATAACTTTTTGGCTAGAAGAACTTTTTAACGACATATACGATAAAATACGAGCAATTTAATCGTAACTGAAAAAAGAGTAAAAAAATCAGTCTTTGAAGTGGCCGTAGTCTAGTAGGTAGTGTGTTGGCTTATTAGACGTAAAGCCAGGGTTCCAGCCCCAGGCCAGACATCAAAACAAAATACAAAAAGTATTTCTTCGGCGACTCTGAGAGTAACTAAAATTACCATGAAAAAGTTTCTCAAAAATCTGTCGTTCGGAGTCGACTTTAAACTTTAGGTCCCATCACTCATGTATAAAATTAACACACACAACATAACTGGTGTGAGAAACTAGGACGTTGTACAATGGGTCTATTCGACCTCCGGGTACTGTACTTGTCTTAATTGACAAGTACACGTCCTCTAACCTAACATAACCTAAAAAAGAGTCAAATTGTTTGTTTTTTGACGGGTAGTATTGTGCCTGCATAGACTACAAGTTTTCGTTGCCAGTTACTTAGAAGCTTAACTTTACATGTGTTGAGCTGTTTATTTTCAAAGAAATTTAATCCATAACTGAAAAGTTTATCAATTAAGAACAATTAGGACGCCAAAAAGTCCTCTTATTGGTTGAGGTATTTACTAAATAGTGTAGACACGAACCTCAGAGAACACCATAGGCAATATTTTTCAATTAAACTGTTTTTGTTTTCAGTTAAACAACAACATTTAACGCCTTGCCTTAGAAAAAGACAACTTAATGGCTTAACAATGGCTTAAGGTTCATGTTCGGTTTTTCTCTCACTCATAAACCCTCTTTTTCATGCACCAGTAAGAAAAGAAAACAAAAAACGAAACAATTAAAAAATCTAAGCAAAGCATAATAAAAAGAACCACAGGCTTAAAGTAATAGCAGAGAGCACACACACGCATCAACAGAAACAATAACAACAACACTTTTGGAAATTACAAAAAAAAAATAAACCCCCCTCCTAAGCAAAGGAAAAGTAAAACTAAAGTTCTTTTGAAAAAAGACGGGAGCAAAACACGTTTAAAGAAGTGAGTATAAGTGAGTATAAGTGAGCCCAAAACCAAACATAGGCATATAAAACATGAAAAGAGAGAGAGAGAGAGAGAGAGAGAGAGAGAGAGAGAAAAGCAATACGAAAACAATAACACAAAAAACAAAAGGACGCTGAAAATGTTGTAACAAACAAAAGAGAGAGGGGTTTGTTAGGAACAAAACAAATAATTAACACAATACACCATATTTGAAGCAATAAAAAACACTTACAAAAAATAAATGCCAACAACAACAACGACAATAACACATTAAAACACACACTACTTACATGTACAATACGAACGTGCATTAACACGAGTAGCTTATAAACAAATAAAAACAAGCAGCAGCAACAGAGGAAGAAAAAAACAAACAAAGAAAAACACAAAAAAGGAGTAAATGTAGTCATAACCAAAAACAACAATAGTAACAAATAATACGAACACCACCACCACCAGCAACAACAACAATAACAACAAAAAAATGCCTTTATTTACAGCCAAGTATTTTATACGGAAAACACATTCATAAACAAAACACTCACACTCCCATAAACAACAACTAAAACTAAATAGAGCAACTGCAAAAGACCGCAAGTGAAAGAAAGAACAAATTATGAGAGAGAGAGACAGAGAGAAAGAGAGAGTGAAGAGAAAACGAAAAAAACTTGTTTTTAAAAATGACAAAATACGCATAATAAAGCCAAGCCAAACCAACAAAAAACAAAAGATGACGGGTTAAATGCACTCTCTCGCTCTTTCTTTTGTGCTTTTTCAAAAATAATAGCTTCTTGCTATTAAATAAAAGGATATGAAAAGGATAATGTAAACTAAAACAAAAACAACAAAAGAGAATGGTAATATTGAGGTTGTGTTAAATGTTATTTATGATGAATTAATGTTTGGTTGTTTTTGTTGTAATCTCTTATACAAAATAAAAATATGTTGTATGTGGTGGCAAAGAATACAACACTCTTTTTAATGAATTTTTTTTTTGTAAGAAACATATGGCAACTTAAGTTCAAAAAAGATCTTCAGCATGAAAGAAGTGATGTTTTTGAAGAGAAAACAGTAGTGAATCTTTGTTAATAATAAAGGTAAACGTTAAAACATGAATAAACAAAAAAAAATTGAAGTAAAAAATTAGCAAATCAAAATTAATTCTTCTACAAAATCTATAATTGTTAATATTTTTCTTTCATATTAGCAAAAGAAACGTGTAAGGGTCTCCTTGAAAGAATACGAAGAAAATTCTTCCAATGGCAGTGGTTTTGGAAGAGCCATTCATATATCCTTTTTTTGGCTTTTTATAAAAAATTTTCCAAAATCGTTTATCTAATGGAAATTTTAAATAAACTGAGAAAACAGTAGTAAATCATTCTTAATAGTAAAGATAAATCTTAAAAATATGAATAAACAAACGAAAATAAACTTGAAGTCAAAAATTAGAAAATTAAAATTAAGGCTTCTACAAAATATCGAATTGTTAATATTTTCCTTTGAAATTAACAAAAGGAACGTACAAGGGTCTCCTAAAAAGAATAAAACAAAAATTTTAACAATTGCTTTGTTTTTGAGAAAGTCGTTCAAATATCCTTTTTTGGGTCTTAACAAAAATTTTTCCAAAATCGTTTATTTATTGGAAATTTTAAATAAACTGAACGGAAAACACATAATTTACAAATCTTATTTCAATGTTTGTGTCTGTTAAATCAAAATTTTATCAAAACTATTCATATCAATACCGGTTTGAGTCAGTAAAGCAAAAGCCTCTAAAAAAAGCCTGGTCAAATATCTTTTTTTTGAAATTTAATTTTTAGCAAAATTTTTTGCTTGGCTATGAAAAAAAACGTGCAAAACAAAACCTGCCAATCGATTTTTATTTAAGAAGGGAGTTTTCAACAACTTAATGTTTAATGATGTGTAAGCTGGGATAGAAAAATGCTTTAATGCTTCTTTATTTTATATAGTGTGTTGGACTTTAATATCCTTTATGCTTGTTTTTTGTTTCATTTTTTTCTGTTGTTTATAAATGATTTTTACTTAATGAAATTTCATTGTATAGTCCTGTGAATGTAATACAGGATTTCGGTTTTTTCCCAATTTAAACAACAATTTGTGAAGGTCCTGCTTGTATGTACCGTAGCGATATTAAATTTTATATTGTACTTTATACATACACAACTAAAAGCCATAGGCCACCTTAAACTTGAATACATGCTTACTTAGTTGCTTGTGCAAAAAGGATGAGAAAAAATATAAGAAAACAGGTTCAGACATTACAGCTAAAAAATTAAACTTTTTTCTTCTATGTCTACTGTTGCTGTTGTTGCTCCTGGATTTTTTCTTGTTTTGCTTGGAACAATAAAATCAAATTGAAGAGAATTCAATTGTAAATCGATCGATAATCATTGTTGACCACATAGCCTGGCTACTTTCTTTTACTTTCTTTAACTTCAATAAGCTTTTGTTGTATTAAAAAACTTAAGACAGGCCAAATGATTTCGTTTTTTTATTTGAAATTTTATTTTAAAGGACTTATTGCCTTCTTCTGTTTGTGTTAAGCTACTGTACAGGACAGGCTTTCTGTTTTTGCTTGTTTTTAATTTTTTATTGCTTAAAAATTACTGTAAAAAACATTTGCAAAGAAAAAGAATCCTTAAAAATATTTAATGAAGTAAATGTTAAAAGGAAAAAAAGGATGTATTTTTTTATATATGTAAACACTCTTACTTATGTACATATATATACTGAAGGAAAAAAAATTGGAAAAAACAATTTAGCAAAAGGAAAAGAAGCAAATAATATGTATTTATGTGTAAAGGATATATAAATAAGTAAACAAGCTGACAGGATAAAGTATGTAGATGTATGTAATTGGGGTATGTAACAGTATGTTGTGCTGTATACATTGGGTATAAGGATAATGCATTTTGTTTCTCAAGTCCTAACTACGTTTCTTTAAGTTGATGTATTACTTAAGCAACAACATAAAAACAAGGTTACAAATATTTAAAATGTATAACATTATCCTTGGGATGGATACCCTACTGGTGGTAAAAACTTTTCGTAACATTATTTCCTTTGGTTCACATTTCTATGGCATTGACTAGGAAAAAACGTAATTATAAAGGGTCCGCCAAGTAACTTTTTTTTTTTGAAAATGCTTTAAAAAAATTACTGAGTATTTTCTCAAATTTCTTTTTTTATTTGAAAGTATAATCCTTCCGATTAATAATGGAAAATAATTTCATTCAAATGGCTGCCTCGGCTGGCCATGCAGTAGCCTACATTATTGGTCCAATGTTTAAGCACATTAGCGATTGTGTGCAGCTGTATTTCACCAATGGCTTCACGAATATTTTACTTTAAAGCGTCAATTGTATCTGGCTTGTCGGCGTAACACTTATCTTTGACGGCACCCCACAAATAATAGTCCAACGGTGTCAAAACGCAGCTTCGAGGTGGCCAAACGACATCAGCTCTACGGCTGATAATGCGATCTTCAGAAACAGGGCGCAAAACATCGAGTGTAGCTTCGGCTGTGTGGCACGTAGCGCCATCCTGTTGAAACCAAATGTTGCCAATATCCTCCTCTTCAATTTTTGTGAACAAAAATTCGTTCAACATGGGCCGATAACGATCGCCATTGACTGTAACGGCCACTCTTTGCTCATTTTCGAAGAAAACATTGCCCAATTATGCCTCTGGACGAAAATCCGCACCAAACAGTGACTCGTTTTGGGTGCGTCGGCTTTTCAATGTATGCGTGCGGGTTTTCTGTGCCCCAAATGCGACAATTTTGCTTGTTTACATACCCCTCAACATCAAAATGAGCTTCATCTGAAAATATGACTTTTTTGCCAAAAGCGGCATTTTCTGTAAGTCGATCGCAGGCCCACTTAGCGAAGCGAAAACGCATTATACACAACCGTATTCGTTCAGCGGAAGGACCCCAAATACGACAATTTTATTTATTAACATACCCACCGAGTGTGAAATGTGCTTTATAGCTGAAGAAAATTTTGTTCGAAAAATTGCCGTCCACCGCCTGTTGTTCAAGCACCCATTCCACGTATCTACGATGTTGTGAATGGTCAGCTGGTTTCAGTTGTTGCGTGAACTATACCTTATATGGTGTAGATCTAAATCCAAAATACGCCATAATGTGCCGTAAGACAGTCCTAATTCCTGAGAACGACGAGGAATCGACACATTCGGGTCTTCGGCAACACTTTCACTTACAAACGGCAAAGCATCATCTACTTCAGCGGAACGAGCGAAACTATGATGCACAGCCCTTTCAATATTTGTAACCACTCCAGTCGCTTCAAATTTCTTCACAAATTTTGCCAATTGCTTGCTTAGTTGGACGATTATGTAAACCATACGATGCGTTGTTGTGGCATAATAACCATTTTTGTAGTAGGTTTTGATAATTTTTATGCGTTGTGTGATAGTTAAGCGATCCATATTCGTCAATGTTAGACTTTCAAAGGAAAAGAAAAAAATTGGTTTCACAACTTAGTTTGACAGATGTCGAATTCCAGTCCCATACTTTTAAAACCACGAAATGGATATCCCTATATTTCGTTTTGTTGCTGACATCTGATCCTGAGGTTTGTACTCTGAACTCAGTTTTAATAAGCCACCACACTACCTACTACACTACAGCGACTTGCATACGAAGCAAGCTTAGGATATTCCTTGCATGTACATATGAAATGGTACGGAATTGAATGCACGCCAAAGCATCATCTACTAAAGCAGCTGAGAAATACTTCATTAAAGGATACATGTCAGTCGCATTGCCTGCCATAATCTTAAAGCTTCTTTATTTCCCTTTCTATAAAGACTTTATTTGAAATTTTAATTTACTTTAACTAAACTACTTACAGATGAAGAAAAAGCAAATTTGAAATTGAAAGAAAAAAATAAGAAATTAAAGGATACATTAACGTTTTCGTTTAAAAGGATTTATTTTTCTTTTGGTAGCCAGCAACCAAAGAAAAAAGGATTTTTGTACAAAAAATCTGTTTGAAATTTTAAATAAAATTTAAATTAAGTTTTTAAAAATTGCCTAAGATTAGTAGGTATTTCTTTTTCTTTCTGCCTTTGAAATTTTATTTTATAAACTGGTCTTAAAGAAATCCTTTTTTTCTTGCTTCTAAACAACATTCCTTTTAAAAGCTCTACAATATAATAAAGAAAAACTTTGTTTTTTCTTATATGTTTATGTGTTCTAAGTAAAGTAAAATGTAAATTTATTTTTTTTCTGTATTTTTATATATAAAATCGTGTTTATATTGTGTTAATTTGTTATAAGGATTATTAACCCTTTTTTAGGACATTTACTGTTGCTGCTGCAGGTCTCAAAAAAAGAGGGAGTTTTTTTTTCATTTCATTTCAAGTATAATACGGAGAAAAGGAAAAATGTTTTTTAAGCACCATTTTTACAGTTACAGCCAAAAGGATTCCTGCTTTTTTGCTTTTTATTGCTTTAACTCTTTGTATATTGTTGTTGTTATTGTTGTACTGTTGAGTAGTACCCCTTGTTGTTGGCTAAAAGTAAAGTAAGTTCTACTTTCAACTTTTACTTTAGTTTTGTTTATTGTTTGTCTGAAACATATTTTAAGCAGCCAGTTCTTTAAAGAAAAAAAATCGTATTTTTTCTCTCGTTTTTTTTGAAAAACTTTTTCCTTTTTTTTTCTTGTATTTTCAGTAAAAGTATACATAAGTGTGTGTGTTTGAAAAACAGCCTAAAGGATTCTTTTTATTTTGTTTTCTTTTCTGTTTCTTTCTGTTTTCTATAACAAATAAAAGTTTTTTTTTGTTTTTTCAAAATATTAAATAAAAAATTGTGTAGGTAGACTACAGTCAACACATACATCACAGGGAGCAAACAATTTAAGCAAGACATTTGTCAATTAAAAAAAAACCTTTCCTTAAATATATAATACGTTTTTACATATTATATACGTTTAAAATATGAGCTCGTAGATTGCAAATAAAATAAAAATAAATTTGTGTTTAGTTTTAATTAAAAACCGCACAATTCTGTGTGCCACGGTTCACAACTTGATGTAAACAACAACAATTGCTTTGTTTGTTATTCCTCTGTTTACAACTTTTGCATAAACAATAACAATATTCGTGAAGCCATTGGTGAAATACAGCTGCACACAATCGATAATGTGCTTAAAAATTGGACCCATCGTGTCGGCTACTGCATGGCCAGCCGATGCAGCCATTTGAATAAAATTATTTTCCATTATTAACCGAAGGATTGTACTTTCAAATAAAAAAAGAAATTTGAGAAAATATTCAGCATTTCAGCATTTTCAAAAAAAAAGTTATTTGGTGGACCCTTTATAAATTTAATACGTATTGCCTTATTGTCGTTAAGCCTTATTTTTAAAACTGTGCTTGTCCTTTTTAAAAAGGTTACACCCTATTTATTTTTAATGAAATTTTATAAAATTCCTGGTATGTGTGTATGTAAAGTTTATAGAAAATCTTCAACAAAATGTTCGACATTATAATGTGAAAGCAAGTTTTTCTTTCGTTTTTCTTTGTTGATCCATATGAACTTTTACGTGTTCTTAAGACATAAAAAAGTTTTTTTTCTTCTCTTTTATTTTCTTTAATAATTTGTTTATTATTAAATAAGGTATTAACAGTTAATTAATAAAGGATAATTACTACAGCATATTAATTAGAAATTCGTACTGAAAAAAAGAAGTTCAGGTAAGTTAAAGAGTTTTTTTTTTATTATTTGATAATTACCTGTAAACTAATTAAATAGGCCTCCAATATCGAATATAATGTAACGAAATATTACATGGATTAACATTGCAATGCTGCTAAGTGATCATATTACTACCTTAGCTCTGTTAGAATATTTTCGTTATAAGTTAGTTGAGGTTAGATAGCAGACTGCAAGTAAGGACTGATGTTCCATTTACAGCAAGAACTCTGTTCCAGAAAAGCAACATCTTTTCATGGCAAGAACCGGGCAATAACACAATCTCCCCTTAAAACACGCCAATTCTTAGTCTATCAGAATGATTTTAATAGTAAAGTAACTTGTAAAAACCGCATTCGAGTGATAGATGGCGACCGATTTATGGCTATTAGTCCAGGGCTTTACGTGAGTTTCGGTATTCAAAACACGTGTGGAAACAATGCCCACCAACCAGCACCCCCACGCACTTCAGTACATTATTGATTGCATTACCATAAGTGAGTACCAATTCGAAGCCATGCATTTGTACATGACTTGCCTCTTGGTTAGGTGTCGGAGACTATATAAACTCCTTTGTGAGAGTGGTTGGGAGGCTAACGCCACACTGATCTTGCGATTTGGATATAAACCATAGCCACCACGTTGCTCCTACAAGGGGGACGCACCGTTGTCGGGCAGAGACAAGTCTCTGGCGATTTATGAACAGTAAACAATCAGTTTTCTTCTTATTCCTATCAATCATGCAATATTGTACGTTCCCTTCCTTCTTACTGTTGCCAACAAAGTTGAGCCTACCACTAGAAAATACTCAGTTTAACTAAGCAATCGGAACAGCTGTGCCTTGTAACATGTCAGCTGTTGTGAGCCTCGTGTCGATTCTGGTCCGTCATATAAAAATTGGTTTCGAATGACTCGTAATTTTTCTGCTAAATTTCCGTCTTTTATGGTCTAGTGTGGTTGATAACAGATGTTATGGCTGTGCGAGAAAATGAAGAGATTTTCAGGGAAAATCCTATTACCCAACAAGCATTTGAGGTAGACACTGCAACCTATAAGTATGTTCGATATCAGAAATCTTAATGTACCTCTGTTTGGCAATCAACTCTGTACAGCATTTTGTAGCCATCGGTACCTTTGGACCTTCAGACATTTAGACCAGAAGATCTTAGTTGCAGTTCTATTGTCAAACTTTCTATTTAGAAAATTTTAAGGAACCAAAGGGTCAACTCGGGCCGATTAGCTCACCAGGATTGGTGCACTCCTTCCGGAATCCTTTTCAATCGTCTTGAGTATGCCAAGTCGCCGTAGTCTAGTAGGTAGTGTGTTGGTTTATTAGACGTAAGGCCACGGTTCAAACCCCAGGTTAGGCATTTTCAACTGAACGAAACATGAAAAAATATTTCTTTGGCGACTTTCTCTCAGCAGATTTATGGCAAAAACTGTGATAATAAATAAAATTGCCATGAAAAGTTTCTCAAAAGCTGTCGTTCGGAGTCGACTTTAAACTGTGGGTCCCTCCACTCATTCATACAATTAACACACACAACATGAGTGGTGTGAGAAGCTAGGCCGTTATCCTGTCTGAAGGGTTGTAATGATCAGTTATGTATGTAACAGAGTAAACATGTGATCACGATAGCTGATTGCCTAATTACTTTGTTGATTGATTTGCAGGGACGTGACTCGATATAGCAAAAATAGGTGGCACTCTATACTTTCAAAGCTTGTGAACAAATTTTTAGAAGTTAACAGCATAGTGGTCGTTATCTTTAATGCTTAAAACTAGGTAAATAGGCCACCAACAGTACACACGCATGTGTTTTCTTGATGACTCCTTTGTAAAGGCTTAACACTTTCGATAAATTGTCTTAATAGCCGCGATTTTTTATTTGTTAGCATCAAAAAGAACAGAAAAGTCACAATTTTTTATTGATCAACAGCCACAAAATATTATTGTGTGATAATTTTTTTCTTTTCTTTTTTAATTGGCGTTCATAAAAAAGCGTGGTGGTAAGTAATAAAATATAATACACCCTCTTGCCTATAAAATTTTCTTTAATTTTATGACAATTTTATTGCCATTAAAATATGATAGTTTTTGTTATAACATATGAGTTCACCAAAAAAACATCAAAAAAACATCAAAAAATTATTGCAGGTTGATTGCTGTTACTCTCTTTATGTGTTGTTCGATTTTTATTACAAATAAATTCTGTCTCAGTGAGATTTTTCTTTTATTTTCGATTATTTTCCAAATAAATATTTCATTTTATTTTTATTTTTATTTTTAAATTTTAAATTTCAAAATCTCTTATTGATGTTTAGTTTTTGCCTTTTGTTCACTCTTAACTTTTCTATGAGCTGTTTAACAAAAAAATTTTTTTTTTTTTATTACGGCCAACACCGTAGCTGGAAAAACGAAGAAAACATTAAAAATTTTTATGAGAACTTTTTATTATAAAAAAAATATTAAAAAATTAAATGAAAAACAAGAAAAAAAATTAATAATTTTGTATGGAAATTTGTAACAGAAATGTTTGCCGCCACTGTCAATTCTTTGTATGTCAAAATTTTAAAGTCTATTGATGGTACGCTACTCTAAGCAATAAAAGAATGTTTTGGAAGCAATATTAGTAATATTATGATCTATTTTACTGCCCTCAACCTACCATAAAATAGTTTCCCAAAAGCCTTTTGCTTTGATGAGTCTTAAAATGCTTCCTGAGATAGTAAGGATAACTCTCTGTTACGTGTTCCCTTCCACACATACATTCATACATAATTGGTCATTACAACCCTTCCGTTAGGATTACGACCTAGCTTCTCATACTGCTTTTGTTGTGTGTGTTAATTTTATACACTCAGTCACAAAAGTATACATACGGTTAACAAATTTCAGGAATTTTTTAACCAAACCGTTTTCGCTGAAAATATTTATAATTGTCTGACATCTTTCTTCGATTTTAAGACGGTCTTTTGCATTGGTTCAGAAATTTGTGAAATTTGTTAATCGGATGTATATTTTTCTGGACCTGTGGAGGGCTGCAATTCAGTTCAATTTCAGAAATTTTTTAACCAATGCAAAAGACCGTCTTAAAATCGAGGAAACTATAAAGATTTTCAACGAAAACGGATTAGTTAAAAAATTTGTGAAATTTTTTAACCGTATGTATACTTTAGTAACTGTGTGTACATAAGTGAAAGGACCTACAGTTAAAAGTCTACTCCGCATGACAGTTTTTTGAGAATCTTTTCAAAGCAATTTTATTTACTCTCCGTGTTTTTGCCAGAAATTTGCTGAGGGGAAGTTGCCTAAGAAATATTTTTTCATATTTTCGTTTTGATTTGAATTGACATCATTTAAATTGTAAACAAAAGCTACAAGAACAAAAACAATGAACTTGTTTACATGATAAACAAGTAAACAAAAATATACTAACAAAACCCCAGTATAAAAAACGATAAGTAAACAAAAATGCAACAACAAACACTACAAGAATCAATGTAAACAAAAATACACAAAAAACTATACATTAATAGAGAAGGCGAAGCCGCGAACATTCGACTTCGACATCCTTCATCAGACTGTTAACTCTGTCATATAAAAGTAAAAATTCAGTCAATCTTGTGTGAAGACACGCGGTGTTTGAAGAGAATATTCGTGGTTTGAAGATCTCCGTTCTGAAGATCTGTCGAACAATTATTATTGTTTGCGCCAAAGAGTATAAAGAAGAATAACAAACAAAGTAATTGTTGCTGTTTACCTCAAGTTGTGAACATTGACACACAGAATTATGCGAATAATAAATAATTTTAATTAAAACTGAAGTCGACGTAGTCTAGTAGGTAGTGTGTTGGCTTATTAGACGTAAAGCCAGGGTTCGAGCCCTAGGCCAGACATCAAAACAAAATACAAAAACTATTTGTTCGGCGACTACCTTTCAGCAGAATGCTGGCAATAACTCTGAGGGGAAATAAAATTGCCATGAACATGTTCTCAAAAATCTGTCGTCCGGAGTCGACTTTAAACTGTAAGACCCACCACTCATGTATAAAATTAGCACACACAACATAAGTGGTGTGAGAAGCGGGATCGTAATCCTGACTGAAGGGTTGTAATGATCAATTATGTATGTATGTATGTATGTAATTAAAACTAAACCCAAATTTATTTTTATTTTGTTTGCAGTCTACGAAATTCTTTTACACAATTTAATCATGTTGCTACTGTAATTACGTAGCAAATGTTGAATTTATTTCAATCCTATCTTCCATTTTACAAAGTATGCCCTTGTGGACCTCTTTTTCTTTCTCTCCGAAAGTTTCTGGTCCCATCAGCCATGTGTAAGGCCCTCTTCCGGTATGCTGGTCTGTCTGTTTACTGCCTTGAACTATCAAAAGACTTAAAATTCAGAAAGAAGAGAGTAAGTTTGTTTTTTTGCTTCTCAACTTTTATATTTTAGTGTAGGGTCCTAAATGATTCGGTTAGTGTTCTATTAACACCATCTTGTAAAGACTTGTCATTGGGTCATTTGCTACTTTTGTAAAAGATAATAAAAATCTTCATTGTGTTTAAGAACCATTTTATGAACGCTTTGAAATTTAAGATCTATGTGTTGTAAAGTGAAAGAATATTATTGCCAACAAATTTCACCGTATAGAAATGGCTCAAATGGCAATTTATGACTTGGTCTTTGCAAAACCAATATAATTTTGTATAGTTTGTGTATTTGTTTGTTTGTTCTTGTTTATTAACTTTAATTATTAATAACCGTATTTATATGTATTATTTAAACCGTTATGTATAAATTAAATAATTTATTTTTTTGCTTTGTTTTGATTTAATTACCAGGCCTTTAATTATGCTGGTCGCACCTTATTATTTTTCCTGTGCGTGTGATATTAAATTGGAAATTATTTTCATTTTATTCATATTCTTTATTAATAATGATTCTTAAAAGCTGTTAAAAATAATATTTTATTTTAAATATTTAACAAAAAAAAAAAAAGAAATTAATAATAATCATCATATATTTCACTGGTAGGTGGCTAGTAAAATGAAATAAAAACAAAATAATTTTTTTTGTTTTGAGTAATTAATATGTAAATATAATTATTTTCCTTTTTTTAAAGTTTTATTTTTTATTTATTTTTTATTATATTGTATTGCATGGTGATGGTTAAACGCAAAGTAAATAAAAGTAATTAAAATTTAAAGGTTTTGTATTATTATGATTGTATAATTGATTTCAAGTTCTGTGTTCATTTTATTATTTTTTTTTTCTTTTCATTTCATTTGCCATCCATTGCGATTACGATTTGTTTTGTTTTTATTATAATTGCACTTTATTTAAATTTAAATAAATATTTATTTGTAATAAATTATTAATTTTCTCTGTTTCACACAAAAAAGAAGGTGGTACAATGAAAATTGGTCAAAAGATTGAAATTGAAAAATTGAAAAATGGACATTCTATTGCAGTTCTTGTTAAAGACAACGTTAATCGATTCTGTATGAATATGAATATCACAACTTAATACACAATCGCACACTGTATCACTTTTCATACATACACACATAAATGGTCATTACAACCCTTTAATCAGGATTACAACCTAGCTTCTCATACCAGTTATGCTGTGCGTGTTAATTTTATACATTCTGAAGGCGCCGTAGTCTAGTAGATAGTGTGTTGGCTTATTAGACGTAAAGCCAAGGTTCGAGCCCCAGGCCAGACAGCAAAACGAAATACGAAGAATATTTCTTCGACGACTTCCTCTCAGCAGATTTCTGCAAAAACTCTGAGAGCAAATCAAAATTGCCACGAAGAGTTTCTTAAAAATTTGTCGTTCGGAATCGACTTTTAACGGTAGGTCCTGTCACTCATGTATAAAATTGTACAATGGGTTAATTCGACATCCGGGTACTGTACTTGTCTTAATTGATAAGTACACGTTCTCTAACCTAACCTAACCTAACCTAATTTTATACATGAGCGCTGAGACCTACAGTTTAAAGTCGATTCCGAAGGACAGATTATTTTGAGAAACTTTTCATGGCAATATTTATTTACTCTCAAAGTTTTTGCCAGAAATCTGCTGAGAGGAAGTTGCCTCAGAAATATTATTTCATACTTCGTTTTGTTGGAGATATCTGACCTGCGGTTGGAACCGTGGCCTTACGTCTAATAAGCCAACACACTACCTACTAGACTACGGCGACTTCAGTTTTTCTTTTCACTCTAATATGCGTCTCATGTTCTTTGTGATATTCAAACCAACAGGAGCAGTTTAATTGTGACGACAAAATGACCAACGGCAGACACTCAAATCTAAAACCAGCGCTGCAATCAATTCAATCCCTATACCCTTCATTCAGGATTACAACATAGCTTCTTATACGACTTATGGTGTGTAGGTTAATTTTTATACATGAGTGGCAAGACCTTCAGTTAAAAGTCGATTTCGAACGACAGATTTTTTGAGAAACTTTTCATGGCAATATTTATTTACTCTCAGAGCTTTTGCCAGAAATCTACTGAAAGCAAATCAACGAAGAAATATTTTTCATATTTTCGTTTTGTTGGGCATGTCTGGACACGTCTAATAAGCAAACATACTACCTACTAGACTACGAAGACTTCACAGAAGGGTTCTGGCCAAATCAATGGCTTGGAAGTTCCCCTCATTACAAACTCATCTGTTATAATAACTATCAAGGATAATAACTATCAAGACAAATGTACCCCAGACATAATTCTAGTGCGTACTGCTTTTGCCAAGCATTCATTTAGTCTCAATAATGTTTCCTTTGCACTGCGTTTTAAGGGTAGCTTTAGTTACTTGGACTCGGTCGTAATGTCATCTCGATCACAGTGGCCATGATTACAGATTATTGTGTTATGGGAAGACACGCGGAAAGAATGTAGATCTAACGACTTCTGCAGTGGGTGCAAATGAGAAGATAGTTTTTGCTAGAAATTGGCTGAGAGGAAGTCGCGTTAGAAAAATCTTTTCTTCATATTTCGTTTTGTTTCAGATATCTCCAACAAAACGAAATATGAAGAAAAGATTTTTCTACTGGGGTTTGAACCGTGGCCTTATGTCGAAAAAGTCCATACTGTAGGACAACAGCGACTTCGGTTTTCCCTGCCATTTTATTTTATTACATTGCGTCTCAAGTTCTTCGTGATATTCAAACCAACAGGAGCAGTTTAATTGTATCGACAAAATGACTAACGGCAGACACTCAGATCTAAAACCAGCACTGCACACAATCAATTCAGTCCCTATAGAGTATAATATCAAGTAAACCACAATCTCCCACTCACATGTTTCGAACGACATGTTGAAATAGCAATATCTCCGCTACCATAAGGAAGTCTGGTGAAACGTGGATAAAAATAGATATGATTTCCCTTAGATCCAATTGATCTACATTTCAAATCACGCCATCTAGTCCTAGAGAGAGCAATATAATTGCACAAAATTTGTCTGTAGCTTCTCTCTCTGCTCCGGACAACTACTGTACTCCGTCTCAGCCAGAAGTTATGTATTGTAAATAGTAGTGTCCCGATAAAATGACACATACTATCCTATCAATGTTCGCCTTCTGTAGTTTTCATATTTCTTCTGAAGAAGAAATTTCCTACTCGGCTACCCTTTCAGTGGCCTATCCTAAGAGTGTGTTTTTAACAGTCGATACTTGAGATGATGTCTGCCCAATCAATTTCACTACAGGGCCCGGAATTATTGAAGTATAATCAGGAGAGCACAAGTTGTTTGAAGACGATTAAAACACTCACTCCTCCTCTCGTGACATCTTTGTTTTCATTTATGGATACTGCCTTATTATATCACTTGTATGTACGGGTCTAGTGTCCTTTGCCCTTTTCTCCATCCATATTTTTGTTTTTCTAGGTTGATTAAAAGTTATCAAATGGGATAAACGTTGAATATGCTACATTTCTGGATTAAAATCAAAGATACGTATGGCCACATTCCATTTCAAGGAATTTTTGGAGGAATTTTTGGAGAATTCTTCACAAATTGATAACGTTGCCACCAACTTATCAGGCACAACTGATCATGATGCTAGAGTCACACTTCCATTCATTCAGGAATTTAAGGGGAACGGAAGTTTTATCATTAAGCTGCTGGAAGATGTTGAGCAAACCTTCAACAACTAAACCACTAAATTTGTTTGGAATTCGCTGGCATATGAAGAAAGTGCCCATTGGACTGTATATCCTATAACAATCATCAGCTTGCCAAGAAAAAGTCTGTTAATTGAGGTTGAAATACTGCAGATAATTAATAAACAATGTTCATTCAACTTCAACTCATTTGTCCTAACAAGGGTTTTATAATACATTTCCTCTCATAGAAACTGTTGTAAGGCATTATTCAATAAAAATAAGCCCGAATTGATTATTTATTTGCAATTTTCAATTTTAATTGTACCACACTTTTACAATAATACGTTCAAAATATTGAATGAAATTGAATATAATAGAATTAAATCATAATAAAAAATGAGAGAGAGAGGGAGAGAGACAGAAATAACAAAGTTTAACAAATAAATTTTTGCAAACATTTGTTGTTTTTACATTTTTTCTTTTTAATCTGGAAAAAATAAAAAACAAAAAAACATTTTTAAATAAATGATATGATAAATTTCCAATTATAAAATAAATATGAAATTTCATGTTTATATTACAGCTTTAAGAATTAAAAAATTTTTTGTGAAACAAAAAAAAAAAAAACAGAGGTAAAATGATTGCGACTTACAACAATAAACACCAATAGACAATAGACTCCGCACTAGACAATGGACTCCGCAATTGTGGTAAACACGAATTTTTAAAATTGTTGAAAAGCCTGAATGCATGGGAAAAATCTTTGGGAAGGTTACGTAAACCAAGATGATCAATATTGCATTTGATGGTATCATGGCTAGAATTTCCAGCCAATAAAGACAATTATTGATATATACACAGTTACTAAAGTATACATACGGTAAAAACTTTGAGAAATTTTTTAACTAATCCGTTTACGTTGAAAATCTTTATAGTTTCCTTGATGTTAAGACGGTCTTTTGCATTGGTTAAAAAATTTCTGAAATTGAACTGAATTGTGGCCCTGCACAGGGCCACAAAGGTATGCATCCGATTTACAAATTTCACAAATTTCTGAACCAATGCAAAAGACCGTCTTAAAATCGAAGAAAGATTTCAGACAATTATAAAGATTTTCAACGAAAACGGATTGGATGAAAAATTTCTGAAATTTGTTATCCGTATGTATATTTTTGTGGCTGAGTACGTACATAGGTTTCAACAGGGCTACTTGAAATAAATTTTATCTTTCTAGAACATTTAGACAATCTATCATGCAAAGATATCGTTTAGAAAACGTGAGTTGTAGAAGTAAAGTCAGAAGCTATCATTTTAAGTCTGAAAAGTATGTAGATATATAAATAACATAAAGAATATGATGATATTGTTACATTTTTCACCTTTTACAAACGTATAAATTATAAGCTCGTAGTTTGAAAATAAAATCAAAATAAATTTATGTTCAGTTTTAATCAAAATTCTTCATTATTTGCATAATTCTGTGTGGCACTGTTCACAACCTGATGTAAACAGCAACAATTGCTTTTCTTAGTTAATCCTCTGTTTACAACCTTTGCACAAACAATAACAATTACAAGACAATTGTTCGACAGATCTTTCAAACCACGATTACTCTCTTCAAACATAACGCGTCTTCACACAAGACTGACTGAACTTTACTCACTGAGTTGCCCGCTTTGCCTTGCCTTTTATATGGCAGAATAAACAGTCTGATGAATGTGCGAACGAAGGCGAATGCTCTTGACTTCTTCTTCATGAAATCGCTATAAATGTAAACAACGATTATTATAGGACTTGACTTCGAAATCTTTATAAATATAAACATCGTTGCTTACATTTATTATTGTAGTGTTGTTTGTGTATTTTAGTTTACTTGTTTACTATTTTTTATGCTGGTGTTTTTTTTCGAACTTCACCTTTTATTTTTATAATTTGTAACCAGGTCTGTTTACTGCATTGTTTTGTTTTTGTAGCTTTTGTTTATAATTTTAATGTTAAGCGATGTAAAAGCAAAACACCACTATCTAGATTTTTCATTTTCGAGACCTAGACGCTAATGCTGACAATAATTGAAAAAAATTCCCTTGTTTTTGCCATGATTTTTTTTTTCATATGTATTTAATCCTCTTGTTGCCAATTTGATTATCATTTAATATTTTATGTTTTATCCTGCTTATTTTTTATATTTACGTTCTCTTTTTCTCTTGTTAATTTATTTGTTAGCAAAAAAAAAAGAAAAAAATGTTAAAAATATTTGCGTTTATTTTATCTAATTTCAGAGTTCATTGAAATTTACGCTCATTACACATGTTTTTCGCAATCGAACTTCAAAAGTCATTAACATACCTTAACGTACACAACTTTACAACTTTACATACGCAGCGTAGCATATAGACAGAGAATGAACTTGTACATGCGAAAAACAATTGACACCTTTTGAAAAATGTAATCAAATGAAAAACAATTTAAAATATTAAAACAAAAAAATTTAAAACACCTTCACACACACACACAGAATTTTCTCCAATATCCTGCTAAAGTTAACAACAATTCAAAGTAAACGCTTCAATTGACAATTATGTTAAACAATATTATTAAATTACAAGCAGATAGAAGAAGCAGCAACAAACCCAGGGGGTGGGTGAATGACTACAAATACAGGTTAAACACCTTTGGCGGTGTTACAAAATGGAAAGAGGAAAATTTTTTTCTTCTTCTTCTCTTTTAAATCAGCAGCATTAAATATCGACAAGCATGACTACCTTAAATTTTCAGATCCTTCTTTAATACATAGTGTGTACATAACCCACACATTATGCATATATATGTACGTACATATTTTCGTTTTTTTTCTTTCTTTACACCATAAGCCATATTTAAACAATTTGTTCTTAAATTTTAGAATTTTTTTTCTGTTACCCTGGCATTTAACAATTTTTCTTGGGTCTTGTACTTCAAAAAAAAAAAAAATTAAAAAAAAATTAATTTTGTCTTCAGCCTGTTCAAAAATTCATGTCCTTGTTTCATTTTATTTTTATATAAAATGTGATAAAATTCACGGCATATCGCCTAAAAAATGTTGCCTTTAGTCTACCGTTCGTGTTGGCATCTTTAAGCTTCTGCTACAAATTTTCAGTGAAAATATGTTTCAGGAAAAACTGAAAAAAAGTAAAAAAAACTCCGTGAATAAAACAATAAACTTGTGTTGCGGTAGGTAGTAAAACCTAATAAAGAATGCAAATTTTCCTTTTACGAGAACAACAAAAAAATTTTATGTAGGCTTAGGAGAATATGCAGGGGGGACCCTTATAAAGTAGTAGAAAACATAAAATGTTTGAAGGCAAGTTTAAGTTTAAAAATTTAATGGAGAACATGAATCCAGACTTTTAAGTTAACATTCCATTACTTCAGAGAGACAGTCACAATGAATTCTAAATATTAATATTCCATTTTCCTATCAATGGAATCCCCCAGACAACAATCCCAACCTTATAAAGAAAACGCAATTAATTAGGGAAATATCTTCCTTATTCCTCAATTGCCTCATTGCCATGTAAGTCGATACACATTTCTCGGAGATATTTAATAGTTTCGACCACTATTAAATGGCAAAAACTCTGAGAGCAAATCAAAATTGTAATGAAAAGCTTCTTAAAATTCTGTCGTTCGGAGTCGACTTTAAACTGTAGGTCCCGCCACTCATGTATAAAATTAACACATGTAATATAATTGGTGTGAGGAACTAAGTTGTAATCCTGACTAAAGGGTTGTAATGACCAATTATGTACGTATGTATGTAAATCATAAACTTTAGCAATTTGTTGTTGACAAGTCCATTTCCACAGAGCCACACACACTCTGTTTTCCTTCTTCGGTTTAATGTCAGCAAAGGTTTGTAGGTGGGTAACTGATATTAATTCGTGATAATGGACTCCATATGGAGTGTAATCAGCGCACTAATTTTTAAATGAACTATGTGAACATTTATCAAAATTTAGTTGATTTTGGTAGGCGACTTCAAGGGCCATTTACTTACTTAACTGGCCATTAACAACCCGATTAACGGATTTCGGCCTGCCTCAACACATACTTCCAGGCTTCTTTGCTCTTTGCATGCCTACGCCACTTGGTTACAACAATTGGTGACAGGGCTTCCTCGATCTAGTCCTTCCAACGCAACCAAGGTCGTACACTTCGCCAACTTCCGCAAATCTCCGCATCAAATACCCATCTTGCCGGAGCATCCTCCTCAATTCGAAGGACATGGCCGTTGGATGTTAATACGCTGCTTAACGTCCATGTCGTTGAGGAGCTCATACAGCTCACTGTTGGATCGGATATGGAAATTATCGCCAACTCGCACTGAACCGCAGATCTTACGTAGGACTTTTCTGTCGAATACTTTCAAGGCTACTGCATCAGTGCTTAAAAGTGTCCATGCCATGGTGCCATTTACAAGCAGCAAAAACTCGATCTGATATACGTAACGGACGTAATTGGTCCTAACAATCCTTCAGCCAGAATGACGGCCTAACTTCTCACACCACTTATGTTGTGTGGGTTAATTTTATGTATAAGTGGCGGGACCTACAGTTTAAAGTCGGTTCCGAAGGATAGATTTTTGAGAAACTTTTCATGGCAATTTTATTTTACGCCCAGAATTTTTGTTAGAAATCTGCTGAGAGGAAGTGACCGAAGAAATATTTTTTCTTATTTTTGTTTTGTTGGAGATTTCTGACCTGGGATTTGAATCGAGGCCTCATGTCTAATAAGCCAACACACTACCTACTAGACTATGGTAGCTTCAACACGATCTAATATGCGCCCTGCGAAAGTCTACTTGATGCTAGCACTGGTTCAATTACTCTTCCGGCTTGATATAGGCCATGTTGCTTAAAGTATGAAAGAAGGAGTTACCTAGAAATTTCAGCCTATTCCTTGCGAGTGTTGAACAGTCCACAAGCGTTTTGTGACCTATTCTTCACTTCCACTTGTTCCTTATTTCCAACTGAGGAAGCTATTGTCTGTTATGCCACTAAAGTTTGTTCTCATAGAGATCAGTGCACAGTTTATATTACCCCGGCTTTGGAAATGCTTCTTTAGATTGCTTCATACGAATGTTTATAAAACTGCGGCCAATTATATCAAGAGATGCAATAAATTCTAGAACCTCCTTTATCTGTTGATGAAGTTTTTCAATTTCTAGAACCTCCTTCATCTGCTTTTGATCTCACATATGAAATAATGTCATGGCTTTTGTTAAATGTCATGCAATTTGCAATTACAACCTATAATTGCCTTTAATGCTTTAGAATGGTTCCTACACAAGTAAATTCAGTCGTCATTTTGGTGCCCTGGAACCCAGTATATGATTACTTGATCGCCTGACTTCAGATGCATTAACTTCTCTTTGTATCTCGTGACTATCTTTAAAAACAAATTGATATGAGGGCTTGTAATGTTGTTTGGTTTGTCACTGAAGACAATTTGTTGCCATTTGGAAGGTTCTAGAAAGATAGGTTTTAGAGAGATAGGTTCTAGAAAGATATGTTCTATAGGGTAGGTTCTAGAGAAATAGGTTCTAGAGATAGGTTCTAGAGAGATGGGTTCTAGAGAGATATGTTCTAGAGAGATAGGTTGTAGAGAAACAGGTTCTAGAGAGATATGTTCTAGAGAGATAGGTTCTAGAGAGATAGGTCTAGACAGATAGGTTCTAGAGACATAGGTTCTAGAGATAGGTTCCGGAGAGATAGGTTCTAGAGTAACTGGTTCTAGAGAGACAGGTTCTAGGCAGACAGGTTCTGGAAAGACTGGTTCTATAGAGATTGGTTCTAGAGAGATAGATTCTAGAGAGATGGGGTCTAGACAGATAGGTTCTAGAGAGACTGGCTCTAGAGAGACAGGTTCTAGACAGATAGGTTCGGGAGAGATAGATTCTAGACAGATAGGGTCTAGAGAGATAGGTTCTAGACAGATAGGTTCTAGAGAGATAGATTCTAGAGAGGTAGGGTCTAGAGAGATAGGTTCTAGAGAGACTGGTCCTAGAGAGACAGTTTCTAGACGGATAGATTCTAGAGACATAGGTTCTAAAGAGATAGATTCTAGAGAGATAGGTTCTAGAGAGATAGGGTTGCAAGTTATTATTGACTACAAATGAAGTGCTCTGTGATAATATATTCGTTTGATCTCTTGGAGCGAGGCAGTAAAGTGATACAAGGAAATATTGTCTTTCTTTTCAAATAGAATGTACAAAAATTGGCCTCAGAAATTGGAAAACAGGCTTATAAATTCAAATTTTAAACGGATCACCTAGTTATATTAAATTAGCTTCTTACTTATATTCGTAATGGTTGCAAAAATTAAGATTTTTTAAGATAAGCCATAACATTTTCCATAATTCCATACTAAAAGTAAAAATTAAACGGAGTTGTTTTAACTAATTATACTCAACCATAAGTGAACTACTTATAGTATATCCATAATATTTACTAAATTTTATGTTTTTCGAATAAATTTCTCTTAAAAATATTTGTAATGGGGTAAGTAAAGTTTGTCATAAAAAGCTGTTAAAGATGACACGGAGAAAATAAAAATTTTTGGAAGGAAAATTTATTTTTAAAATCTACTGCGACTAAGTTGTCAAAATTAACATATTCATCCTTATGTTAGAATATTTCAAATAAAATCTTCAACTCTTGTTTGTTTTAAAAGAATATTTCTCTCAGTGTTTATAAAATTCATTTTATTCCCAACCGCAGTTTTCTTCAATGCTTTTGTATTAAAATGAGTTGTCGTTTCAGTGCTCCAACGCAAACCATTCTTCTTACCCACCACATGTTCTACTTTGCAGTCGTCGTATGTGTCTTGATGTTGATGTTAGAAAAGCTGTGCATAAAAAGAAGAAGACGAGAAAAACTGCCAAACCATACAAATAAATCAACGAAGCTGAAAAAATAAAACCAATTTTGCCGCCTTTACTAAGCCACAGCACTGCTCTATCTCCCCCGCCAAAAAAAAAACTCCTTGAAATCCAGTTTTAGCATGAGATGGAAAGCAGCAGCAGTCAGTGTGGTGGATGGTGGAGCAGTTAGCATTAGGAAAACACATGTTGCCATTTTTTCAATTGGTTTTTAGGTGGCTGTTGAACACATTTTAAGTGGCAATCATTTACGCTTCCAAAAATTAAAAATTCTATTACCCAGAGACGGATAGACAGCAGCAGCAACAGCAGCAGCAGCAGCAGTCTTCAAGTACTGCTTGTGTATTAAGGAAAGAGAAATAATTTGAATAAATTTTTTCGAATCCTTTTTTTTTTTTTGTTTGATTCTGTCGTTTTGCCTCTATTATTTTGGGCGACCAAAACAATGATACAATAAAACACCGAAAAAAGGGGAAAATCACAAAATTGGGCTTGTTTTGCCCGGGTGTTTATTTAGAGTTTTATTTATTGGTGCATAAAGTTATCAGGGTTTATTTGATGCAAAAACAAACAAAATTTATGGGTATTTAATTAGGTTGACTTTGTATAAGAAGGAGAGAAAGAAAGAGAGCGAGAAAAAGGGAGAGTGAAAGATTTTTTTGCTGGTAATTACGTCTTAAAGAACTCAGATGTTTTAGATTTTAAGTCTTTTGGAATTTATAATACCTTTGCGATTCAAAGTTTCTTTATTCTAAAATCTAAAGCTACCCTTAGCTAGGTAGGTGGGAGTGGTAGCTTTGATAACAAAAGCTCACTTGAGCATGCATAGCGGCCCGTTGTGACACCACAAATGAACGCAGTCTCTGTACTGACCAAGTTCCTCCAAACCAGGGAAGACAAAGAAGTTGGTCTGAGCAATGGCTGCATATTTAAAGCACGACTACCCCCACCCTGGAAAACCAGCTCGAAAGTTTGATAAACGAAGCTATATCCTTGATATCAATGGATGCTAGCTCCGTCAAGCTGATAAGGATTGGAGAGCCAAATAATCTATAGCTGCACCTCTCAGGAGATAGGCATTGACGAAGAAAGTGGATAAGAGCGGAGCTGCATTCTTTCCGCGTGTCTTTCCATAACACAATGACCTGTAAGCACGGCCACTGTGATGGAGATGATGTTACGATTGAGTACAACTAACTATAGCTACCCTTAAAACACAAAGGAAACATTATTGAGACTAAATCAATGCTTGGTAAGTGCAGTACGCACTGGAAATATCTCTGCTACATTTGTTGTGATATTTGTTATACAACAGAAAGAGAAGAAGACCTATGGCGAATGGCTGCTTTGCTACCATCATGGATATATATATTCTGATACTAAACTGGTTACGTAGCTGTCTTTATAGACATTATAGAATCAGGTCTGCTAGGTCCCAGTACATGTGGAAATTCCACATCGTTGATTTGGCTAGAACCCGTCTGTGGAGTGAAGGCGGATGTTTCGAAACTGATTCTCATCGAAAGGGGAAATAAAGAGCAATTCCTGCAGCTTCGTCAAGGTAGGCCTTTCCTAACCTTTTGATACCGTGCGAGGTTGGTATGTCGTGTCTCTATTCAAGTGGGTTCATTCTCTTCTCATTTTTGTATGACTAGAAGTTCTGTGAGCCTCTCCAAATAGCTTGATACCGTGTGAGATTTCAGACAAGGCGTTCCCTTATCATGCAACCCCTTCAACTTCGTTATGGAGCGTGTTCCGTGGAAGGCGTGAGTGCAACGCAATGGCACTATTTTTTAAAAAAGCTTCCAGTTGCTTGCGTACGCTGATGACATTGACATCATAGGGCGCACCAAGCGAGAGGAGTCTATTAAGATGGATGTGGCAGTACATGAGGGCAAAACGAAGTATATATTATTGACAAATAGAGATGTGCGGCGTATTGGATCTCAAATAACGGCTGATAACTATACTTTCGATAAAGTCAAGGAACCACCAAACCACCGCCGTTACCTAGAGATCAAACGCACAATCACTCTTGCCAACAGCTGTTACTATGGTCTCAATAGGCAATTGAGTAGCAGAGACCGCACTCGTATGACAAAACTAATACTCTACAAGACGTTCATCCTCCCCGTGCTTCTTTATGGCGCAGAGGCATGGACACTATTAAGCACTGATGAAGCAGCCTTGAGAGTATTCGAGAAAAAAGTCTTTCGCAAGATTTTCGGTCCATTGCGAGTTGGCGATGATTTCCTCATCAGATCCAACAGTGAGCTGTATGAGCTCCTCAACGATATAGACTTTGTGCAGCGTATTTACATCCAGCTGGCTCGGCCATGTCGTTCGAATGGAGGAGGATGCTCCAGGGAGACGAGTATTTGATGCGGAGCTTTGCGGAAGTTGGCGAAGAGGACCACCTTGTTCGACCATATCGAGAAAGACCTGTCATCGATTAGCGTGACCAACTGGCGTAGGCTCGCAAGAAGCAGAGGCTTTTGGAAGGATGTGTTAAGGCAGGCCGAAATCCGTTAATCGGGTTGTTAATGGATAGTTAAGTAAGTAAGTAAGTATTTATTATCGAACAGATAGGAAAGAAGGCCTATGGCGAATCAATGCTTTACTACCAGTATGGGTCATTTCCAACAAAACAAAATACGAAAAAATATTTCTTCGTTGATTTCCTCTCAGCAGATTTCTGGCAAAAACTCTGCGAATAAAATGAAATTACCATGAAAAACTTTCTCAAAAATTTGTCGTTCGGAGTCGACTTTAAACTGTAGCTCCCGGCGCTCATGTATAAAATTAATACACACAGCATAAGTGGTGTGAAAAGCTAGGTCGTAAACCTGACTGAAGGGTTGTAGTAGTCAATTATGTTTGTAAGTATGTATGTATATATGCATTAGCTTACAAAGAGGGGAGCATCCTCGCCGTTAATTGGACCAGAGCTCTCCTGTGGAGTGGGGTCGAATGTTTTAAAACTGATTGTCAATGAAAGGGGAGATAACGAGAGGCGAAAAATCTTCTCATACTAAGTGAATTTGAAATAACCAAAACTTTTGAATGGAAATAACAATAAGATGAGATCTGAGCCATGCATCAGTCTATTCAGATATAATGTGAGGTTATTAGCCGTTCTACTAATAGGGCACTGTAAACTTACAGAACACTTATTCAGAAATGTGGTTGTTCTGAGCCCAACATGTTGATTCTGTGATGATGAGATTTCTCTTGAAATCGTTTGAACAGCATGCTGAGAGTAGGACACCGTAAACTCAGAGTACACTTGTGCAGAAAGGCAATTGTTTTGAGCCCAACAGATTCTGTGATGATGAGAGTGAATCATCGGAGCATACTCTTCGGATGGAAACATTTAAGCATCATGCTAAGATTTCTCAAGGCAGTAGGCTGAGAGGATATAAGCACGATATCTAGGGTTTCAAGCCTGGTTGGCCTTATGGCTGGTTTACGCCCACAATTGTTGTGCTGATAAGTTTATGTCATAGGCTAGAAATAGGATATAAATAGGAAATAAATGCCAAGGCTTTATTTGAATTTCTTTGTGTCTTTTAATCTTTTAATAAATGGTTTGGCATTTCAAAAATAATTTAAAAAAATTTTTTTAAACTACAAAGCTTATACTAAAGTATTCATTTTAGTTACGGCTTATAATCAATTAGAAAAATCTTGGTTTAAAGTTAATCAGATCAACCATTTTTATTTCTTAAAAGGGATTTTATTTAATTAAATAAGAAAAAAGAAAGGAATTAAAAACAATCCACGCATTGGTATGGTTTGGCTTGTTATCGGTTTAAAATGATTGAAACCCTCCTACCTTATACGATAATGATAAAAAAACGCGTTCAAATTCCAAATTGAAAAACGAGCGTTAAGGAAATGAAACCACCTTTAGAAGAGCAAAGCATTTTAACCTAATTTAAACAATTTTTTCCCCAGATTTTCTTCAAATATTTAAATAATTTTGAGATAATTTTCCAATATATTTCAATTTCAATTTTGATTAGAAAATTAGTTCGGGGTTTTTTCTTCAAATTAATTTTTATAAATTGTTACAAATCTACGGTAATCTTCACATAATTATTTACCACAAAAAATGCTTCAAAACTGAAAAAAAATATTTCAAACCATGTGTGAGAGAGCGGAATACCAAACAAAGGCGGTCAACATCAAACAGAAAAAAAAAAATTAAAAATTTTTTTTATTTTTTTCTTTGTAAAGATTCTTCCGTTTCTACCCACTGTGCCATTGTATGAGTGTGCATTCCCTATAAGAGAGAGAAAGAAATCTTTGATTTGAATGAATTGTACAATATTTTATAATTTTATCAATTCTAACCAACCCGTACAAAAAAAAAGAAGAAAAAAAACAGTGGCTGTATGAGAATGACTTTGTTAGACTCTGTCTGTTATAATCTTAAGTTACCTACAACTTTACAACGGGCCTATTCACGCAGCTACAATATTTTGAGTCAAATTTCGTTTCGGTTCTTAAATCGTTTCCATTATTTTTTGTTGTTTCTATCTTTTAAACACATTCTTGTTTATTGTTATAGCCATTGGCGGTGCTGTTTCATTTGACCAACAAAAAAAAAAGAAGAAAAAAAGTCGGAAAAAAATCGAAAAATTGGTTTAAAAATATTTTTTTAATTGTCATGCCACCTGATGATAAAAACGAAACCAACTCTCTGGCTATCTGTAGACAAAAAGTGAGAAAGTAATTTACAAAAAAACAGTCAAAAGATATGTGGTAAGCTGGTACCAGTGTGAGCTCTAGTTGCTCTGTTGTGTTGCAACACCCTTATGTTCCGTAAGAAGTAAAACATCATGCAACGAACGTTATGAAAACAATTATAATAAGCGAGTGAAAAACGATTTTTCCATTTTCAAAATGATTGTTTTTTAACGATAGATTGTCATTTCATTTCATTCTATTTTTCTTTGTTAATATTCTTCCATTGTCGGTTGTTGTTCTTTTCATTTACCTTTGCCCTCGTTTTTCTTTTGTTCTTGTTTTTGAAAGGCGGCTTATTTAAGATTTCAAATATAAAGCCCTTAGGCGTTGTACCAAGCTATTTAGCGGTTTTATTGATTTTAATTATTAAATACGGATTGCCTACAATCACAGTAAATGATACTTCCGCATGGCTATTATATCTTAAATATTACAAAAAAAAATATTTTCTTTTGAATTATTTTCCAGGAAATCAATGGTAATGACAAGTTATAGGAGTTTAGTTTAATCCTAGATTGTTCTCTTAAGCTATTCAAATGAGATGACTTAATTCAAAATGAAATACATACATAATTGGCCATTACAACCCCTCAGTCAGGATTAAGGACCTAGCTTCTCACACCACTTATGTTGTATGTTTTAATTTTATACATGAGTGGCGGGACTTACAGTTTACAGTCGCCTCCGAAAGACAAATTTTTGAGAAACTTTTCGTCACAATTTTATTTACTCTCAGATTTTTTGCCAGAAATCTGATGAGAGTAAGTCACCGAAGAAATGCTTTTCGTTTTTTCTTTTGATGTCTGGCCTGGGGCTCGAACCCTGGCTTTACTTCTAATAAGCCAACACATTACGGCTGCCTTCCAAAATGTTAGTTGCTTTGTGTTTCAACAATGTTTCACAATGCCGCTGTTCAAAATATATACAATGTATTCCATTTCAAAACGTCGTCAATGTGTAGTTTTAACGCAGTCAAAAAGCAATCAGGCGTCGGATTTATAGTTGATGCATTGTTTGGTTACTTTGCATATCTACATAGTTTATATACCGTAGTAGAACTGCATACAAACTTTGTATTGATACATTTTGGAAGGCAGCCCACCTACTAGACAATGGCGACTTCAAGATTCATCCATTCAAGATGAAATATAAGCTATTTTAGCTACATTTATAGCTTTATAAAGATGGCCCGCAAAACAAACTTACTTACTCACTTTCTTATTTAGTCATTAAAACCCTTTAGCCAAGATTACAACCTAGTTTCTCACACTACTTATGCTGTTTGTTTGTTAATTTTATTCATGAGTAACGGCACCTACAGTCTAATGTCTGCGAATTTTTGCTAGAAAACTGAAGAAGAGGAAGTCAGCGAAAGAAATATTTTTTTATTTCGTTTTTTTCGAGATATTTGAGCCAAGGCTTGAACCATGGGTTCTGGTCTAAAACAGCAGCAGACTACTTACTAGACTACTAAACAAGCACTAGGCTTCTAAACAGGCAAACTCACTAGCAAAATATATTAAATGGGAATACACAGATACATATCTGTTATTGGCAATGAGACCATTAGACCCTAGAGAGGGCAAAACAGATATTATGAAAGAAGGTCAAGGGTCAGGGATCAATAATCAATTGTTACCCTCAAGTGAGTTCCTGGATTTCGATGCCCAGAAGGTAGAAAGTTGACGTGGCCGTAGTCTAGTAATTAGTGTGTTGGCTTATCAGACGTGAGGCCACGATGCAAACGCCAGGTCTGACATCAAAACAAAAATATGAATAAAAATATTTCTTCGACGACTTCCTTTTAGCAGATTTCTGGCAAAAACTACGAGAGTAAATAAAAATTTCATGAAAGAGATTCTGAAAATCTGTCGTTAGTAGTCGACTTTAAACTGCAGGTCCCGCGGAGCTGCTTTTTGGCACCGACAAGTCAGAGACAATTGACGCTTTAAAGGACAATATTCGTGCAGCCATTGGTGAAATACAGCTGCACACAATCGATAATGTGCTTAAAAATTGGACCGATCGTGTAGGCTACTGCATTGCCAGCCGAGGCAGCCATTTGAATGAAAGTATTTTCCATTATTAACCGGAAGGATTGTACTTTCAAATAAAAAAAGAAATTTGAGAAAATATTCAGTAGTTTTTTTTTAAAGCATTTTCAAAAAAAAAAGTTTTTTGACGGACGCTTTAGAAGCAACTAAGTCGTAATCCAATTATGTTGAAGGTAGAAGGTCAAACAAATGATTTCACACAGAATTTACTCATTAGCCCTTTCGCTGACAAGCTCCTGTCACTAGGACTACTGCCGAAGCTGGAAGGAACGGAATTGATACAACACCTTATGCAAGTGGTCTGCACTTCAGGACAGACGTCATCAATTTTTGGGTGACAGAACGTTTGAAGTTTTGGGCATGGTGGTCGTGTCACTAAGGGAAGTGGTCGGTTTTATACGGAACTCGTGGTGGTTCAAACCCACCACTAAGAGACAAGGGAAAGTTCCGTACACTATGAACGGCAAATTAGGCGCTAACGTAACCTAACCTCCTTATTAGTAGAATAAATGTGGGAAAATTTAACTGCTTGCAGAGAAAAAGGCCAAAAAATGGGTCACATTTATTTTGGTTATATGGAGGACATGAAGGACAGCTTAAACAGTGCATAGCAGTATCTCAGACTGTCCCGCTAGGAAGGGAATAAGTATTCTGGTAAGTATTATGTGGGGAAAACGGAATCGGTGCAACACCTCTTTATGCAAGTTCCCTGCACTTTAGGACAGTCGTCATCGATTTTTGGGTGATAGAAGATCTAAGCATGGTGGCGAATGTGCTACTAAAGGAACTGCTTGGTTTCATCCGGAGCTCGTGCCACTAAGAGATCATAACAAGGGGGCTTACCTCACACTGTATAACACTATGGGCCATGTAGCTACCGAGTGAAATAGCCAGTGAACGGCAAGTTATCCACTAACCTAACCTAATCTACTCATTATTAAAGGAAATGTAGGAAAATAAAACAGCTTACAGAGAGAGAGAGACGAAGAAAATGGGGAGACACATTTATTATGGTTATATGGAGGAAATGAAAAAAGGATATTTTTTTTTTGACCAAAGAGTGCATAGCAGTCGTCGTAGTCTAGTAGGTAGTATGTTAACTTATTAGGTGTAAGGGCACGATTCAAACCCCAGGTCTGACATTAAAACAAAAATATGAAAAAAAATATTCGGTAACTTCCTCTCAGCAGATTTCTGGCAAAAACTCTGAGAGTAATATAAAATTGCCCATGTAAAGTTTCTCAAAAATCTAGCTTTCGGATACGACTTCAAACTGTAGGTCCCGCCACTCACGTATAAAATTAATACACACAACATAGGTGGTATAAGAAACTAGGTCTATTATCCATGACTGAAGGGTTGTAATGACCTTGCGTATGTGCATAGCAGTATCTCAGATTGTTCCGTAAAGAAGGGAATGGGTATTCTGATTAGAATACAAAACCTTAGTTGTGCTACCCGGAAAAATAAAAATTAATTTAAAATTAAGGGATCGATGAGGCTTCTTCATTATGGGTTCGAAAATCCTGGTATTACTATCGTTCGATTGGAATTTGTTTCCGGCAATTTGGATTTAATTTACCTGCTTTAACTTCCTTAAAACTTAACATATCCTTGTCTAAGTTAAAAATTTATTGTCAATTGTTTACCTCACGTAAACTAAGACTTGAATTATTTATACTTACAAGTTTTCATAGATAATTTGTAGTTTAACAAAATATTTAATTAAGTTTTCTTTCATAATTCCTAAGAAAGACAGAGAAAAACAACGTTGTGTATATTATTCAATACTTATTTTAATTACTTATTGATCTTTTAATTATAATTTGTTGTTTTTTGTTTTTGTTTTAGTCTACAGACCCATATATCATGATTACATACATACATATAATACTTGAAGGTCTTTGCTGAGATGTTGTATAGACAATCAGAGGGCTAGCCTTTCATAGAGAAATATATATATGATTGGCTATTGGCCATGGCAACTATACGATGCAATACAATGACTATTCGGAAATTAATTGGCTTTTTCTATAAATAATAAGACGTTAAAATAAAGATGAAAAGGCAAAACAAAAATGAAGAAAAACTAAAGTCAGTAATAATTTACACGTGTTGTTAGTATTTGTAGGCCAAAAAAATATTGGAAGGAAGGTCTTTTAGGATTTTAAATGAAAGGGAAAAATTAATAAGACTTGCAACATAAATCATGATTATTTTTACTTGTTTTTTTCTTTTTTTTTCTTGGTAGAAAAAAGATTTGCATATCATTTTACAATACAATACAACAATACAATACCAAAATTTATTACATTTTTCCTCGATTTTTTTTTTATCAATTTGTCTGAGAACATAATTTTTTTTTTGTTCACAATCTTCATTTTAAATTGAAAATCATAAGAAGAAAAAAATTTAAGAAAATAAGGGGATTGTTTGAAATACAATTTAAATTATGTTTTGACCTTAATTAGTGATGCTTTTAATTAAATGCATCAGCATCAGCTTTAGCTTCAGCTTTAAATTTTCCTTTAGTTTTCTTTATTTGTATTTGTAACAGAATTAAAGAGCATTTTATTGCCGCATCCAATTTAGTCGTATATCTTGGTTTCATATCTATTAGTAACGTATGGTATTTAAACAAACTTAAATCATCATCATGCATGCATGCATATACTGCCACATATAACTATAAAACCATGTATATATGTATGATGCTTATACTCAAATCTAAAAGATTCAAAATTCAAATTCAAATGATTTCTTTTACTTGGTTTCTATTTAAATTAAAAAATTACAGCAACAACAGTGAAGCATTGACTACAAATTGTTATTTAGTAGGGTAAACTATAAAATAAATTTGCATCAAACAGTGAAGGCTACAGAAATAGCAATTAATAGCATAAGAAGCTCGACTGTGATTCTCAACCAACTGGTTCCCACATGGCTTCGTGGAGTTTCCAAGAGAATTGGATGAATACATTTAGGGCGCATAGGGCCCATTGTGTTTTCATAGTTCTTCAGCATCACCTAGTCTTGAAAGCACTCGGAGCTCCTGATGAAGCCAATGTCACTTCTTGCCAGTTCCTCTAGATCATCCATATAGTAAGCACCTAAGTAAAGGGTCCGCAAAATAACTTTTTTTTTCTTGAAAATGCTTTAAAAAAAACTACTGAATATTTTCTCAAATTTCTTTTTTTATTTGAAAGTACAATCCTTCCGGTTAATAATGGAAAATAATTTCATTCAAATGGCTGCCTCGGCTGGCCATGCAGTAGCCTACATGATCGGTTTAAGCACATTAGCGATTGTGTGCAGCTGTATTTCACCAATGGCTTCACGAATATTGTCCTTTAAAGCGTCAATTGTCTCTGGCTTGTCGGCGTAACACTTATCTTTGACGGCATCCCACAAATAATAGTCCAACGGTGTCAAATCGCAGCTCCGAGGTGGCTAAACGACATCAGCTCTGCGGCTGATAATGCGATCTTCAAAAACAGGGCGCAAAACATAGAGTGTAGCTTCGGCTGTGTGACACGTGGCGCCGTCCAGTTGAAACCAAATGTTGCCAACATCCTCCTCTTCAATTTTTGTGAACAAAAAATCATTCAACATGGCCCGATAACGATCGCAATTGACTGCTCTTGCTGCTCCTTGCTCATTTTCTTAGAAAAATGGCCCAATTATGCCTCTGGACCAAAATTCGCACCAAACAGTGACTCGTTTTGGGTGCGTCGGCTTTTCAATGTACGCGTGCGGGTTTTCTGTGCCCCAAATGCGACAATTTGCTTGTTTACATACCCGCCAAGATCAAAATGAGCTTCAGCTGAAAAGATGATTTTTTTTGCCAAAATCGGCATCTTCTGTAAATCGATCGCAGGCACACTTAGCAAAGCGAAAACTCATTGGATGGTCAATTGGCTTCAACTCCTGAACCAATTGGACTTTGTATGGCGTCATACCAAGGTCTTTATGCAAAATTCGTCTCAATGATATCTCCGAAATGTTCAATTGTTGAGAACGACGGTGAATTGATGTTGATGGCGCTTCACGCACACTTTCTGCCACAGCAGCAATATTCTCGGGGGTACGCACTGTTTTTGGCTTTCCACGCTTTGGTTTATCGATGAGGATGCCAGTTTCTTTCACTTTTTTCACAAGATAACGAACATATGGAGCTGACGGTGCTCCGTCTTCTTCCAAAATCCGTACGCAATTTTCGCCACACATTCTGCAACATTACCATGATTTTCAAAGTAATGTCGCAATATTTCCCAGCGTTGTTTAAGCGTATACACAACCATATTCGATCAGCAGAAGGATAAAACTAATTATCTGTCAAATCAGACTTGAGCTAAGTGTTACCATTCACGAAATAAGCACTAGTTGACAAAAAAAAACGTTAGATGGCGGACCCGATACTCCTTTCTCCTCTGACAAAGAGCCGGGCATGTACCCAGCAAGTGAAGGACAGCCTTCTCCTCTTCCTCATCCCTGCAGCTTTTGCAGAAATCATTAGCAAGGTATCCAAGTCCAAAGCGCCTCGCATGGGTACCCATAATGGGTAATGACCCTTACAACCACAATGAGCGCGTTCCCTTGGAGTTTAACCAGACCCTTTGTGCGCCCTCCATCCAGCCTTGGCCAGATTTTACACGCCGTTCTACTTGTGTCTGTTCGTAATCTCTTAGAAACCGTGCATTCTACCTATTTTTCTTATCACCACTGTTTTAATATCACATTCAGTTTAGAATGTAACACAGTGGCATTTCTCTTTCTTTCTCTTTCTATTTTTTTCTATGTGCAGTTGTTGTTGTTTTTATTTTTATTTAAAGAAGAATGTTTTTCATTTCTATGTTTAACTAATTTATATGCAGTTATGAAATAATCATTAAATTCAACTCAACTGAACTGAACTCAACACAACTCAACTCAACTCATCTCTGCATAATATTTTCCATGTTGACGTTTTTTTTTTGTGATTCTTTTGATTCTTGAGAATAAAATTATTGTTCTTGTGCTTGTTTTCTTTTCTTTTTTTTGTTTTTATTTGTGATCATTCGTTTTTCCTTTTATTTGTCTGTTTATTTTCTACAAAATAAACAAATTATTCTGATGTTGTTGATTTAAACTCTCCATCTCTCCCTCTCTGGTCTTAGTTTGTATTTGTCTGGTTATTCAAGTGTATGAATGAATGGAGAATCAGTCACATACAATCGGGGGGAATATCATAGAAAACAACATACAACTGATTTGAATAATTTTTTGTTATTTTTTTTTAAAATGACAGTTACGAGTATGAAAAAAAAATATTCTCAAAAAACAAAAATAATTTTCATTTCTATTATTCATCTGTGTTTGTGGTTATAAAAATCATAACTTTTTTTGTTTTTCTTTTTTTAAGCTTTGTAGCCAAAAGATATTAACTTACAGAGGAAAAGAGAGGGGGTTATAATAAATCCAAATAGATGACACTATTCATGTGTGTTATACCATATATTGACATACATATATTTATATGTATGTATATGAAAAGAACTTGCACGTACATAGCTTCGCATACATGTCTAGTGGTAAGCATGTAAGATTATCGATAATTTGTTGTTTGTTGGGCAAATGCCATAAATGGGAGTTCCTTCAAATCTGTAGCTGATGAAATTTGCCAGAATTCCCGATCATAATAAGTGATAATTTGTTAATCCCGACTGTAAGATTTTTAATGCCTTTATCCTTGGTATTTAAGATGTGGCATAAGCATGTATACCATAGCTGGTGGGCCTATTTCGGATTCGGAATCTTATATGATCTTCGTTAACAGTCAGGCTACCCTAAAGGCCATACGTACGTAATGTAATTGGTCATTACAACCCTTGAGTCAGGGTTACGACCTAGTTTCTCACACCACTTACATATGTTGTGTGTGTTAATTTTATACATGAGTGGCGGGACCTATAGTTTAAAGTCGACTCCGAACGACAGATTTTTGAGAAACTTTTCATGGCAATTTTATTTACTTTCCGAGTTTTTGCCAGAAATCTGCTGAGGATCAACTAATTGTAGTAGAATTAGCCCTAAAGGCCATTGCGCGAATTCGCGAGTGCAAGGAGTGGTTAAGTAGTTTTGGACAAGACCGAATCCATCTATGCTGGTTGCCGGGTCATAGTGGAATACTTTATAATAAGACGGCGGATGCTCTCGCCTTTCTGGGGGCGATTTAATAGTTGGTCCTGATCCCCCAATCTGCCACCTCTACGGCCTCTTCAACGGATAGGTCAGGAGGGAAGAGCAGAGACGCTGGGGGAATGGATTGGTCTGTTATGTTTTTAGGTGTCTATGGCCTGCTCTAGACAGTGTAAAAATAGGTTTACTGCTGGGCTTGGATAAGGCCAGTTTAAGGTTAGTTATTGGATTTATTACGGGGGACTGCGAGATCCCAGCCGGACTATTGGACGGTATGTTGCGATAAGGAGGAGTTGGAGACTATCGAACACCTTCTCTGTAACTGTCCAGCCCTTATTAGGTTGAGGTTTAAGAACTTTGGTATTGACTTCTTTGCGGGTTTGAATTTTGTGTCGAGAGCCGACATCAAGGCGCTCCATAGATTCATTATTAGTTTGAGTTGGTTGAGAAGTGCTAGGGCTTCAATACGGTAATCGCGCTGTCTTGTGTGTTTTGTTAGTCTGTATAATTCCTCTGCTTCGTTATTGTGCCTTTTTCTACTTCCTCTCTATTTTCCCTATCCCCTCTATTATCCTCTTTCTTTTAGGTCGTTTGTACAATGGGTTAGCTTGACCTCCGGGTATTGTACTTATCTCAATAGACAAGTACACGTCCTCTAACCCAGACCTAAACCTATGTGTACAATTCATTATTTCCAGCATTCACTACAGTTTGAATGTGTACTATTGTTAGCTCCACGCTTCTCCGCAGATATAAGATGACATACTCGAACTTTCACTCCATTCATATCGAAAGCCTTGACGTGGCTATCTTCATACATTCAATCACTTGTGCGTGCTTACAGCTGACCAAAATGTACACGGGTTCAAATCCTTGCAAACTTGAAAATGATTGCCTACACCAATGAAATTAGCTTAAAGGGTGACACGTTGACTTTAGTGTAATTTACCGCCAGTGTACGGCTTACTTGTAATTATTTCTGCTGAGCTCGCAAGGTTTGCGACAGAACTGTTCAGATGCTTAATTTTTTTGATTTTTATCCTTCAGTTTCGCTTAATGACTTTGACACCTCCTGTACCCATCATGCCTCCTTCTTTGGTCTTCGACCTCCTCCCCAGACTCCTTAAAGGTTAGCTAGCTAGTCATTTTTATTGGATTCTTATATAAATAGTACATGTTCCATGCAGTCCTTTGCGCAGGTTAACAGGGGGTAATGTAATCGACACGCAACGAATGTTATGTGTTCGTACTCACTCCCTCATTGCGCATTCCTCAGTGTTGGTTTTTAATTACTAGTCCCTAGTGCAATGCTTTTTAGTTGATGCTGATGGAACCTATAGTAAAATCTATTTGCTGATGGCTTCCTTTTCTACTGACTAGTTTAGGTGTCTTCTTAGTACAGGTCGAACCCTAGGACAACTCTTGGCTACTGCTTCTCAACTATCTTTCTGCATAAGAGACTTTGCCAGAAATCGTATTTCTCTCTGTCAGTGTAGCCATTTGAATCCTTTTGCCCACAATCAGGTGACGTTTTTCATTCTTGAAGGCTGATTTGAAGCTAATGCTGCAGTACCTAAACTAACTCCCAAGTTGAGAATTTTTTGAAAAAATATTTTCTTTCCAGGAGATTGCTGTACTTTCTTGTATGGAGCCCTATTTAGCATCGTCTACAGGATCAACAGGGATGTTAAATAATCCTCTGTACACTGCAGAATGTACTTCTAAATACAGGCATGTGTAAATGGCTAATTTAGTTTCCTTATTTAAGGGCCTTTTTACATGAAAGTTCTTAAAGAGTTCACAGAGATAAAGATGTTCATTTAAAGTTTTGCTGTAGTTGCCTCCTTTTGTCACTTGTGATGCGTATACAGATGTATATTTAAAATTAAATTACCGGCACGCAAATGTATTTCCTTCAAAAAAAGAAAAAACAGGCTGGCATGCATAATTTTTTTCAATAATTTTCATTTCATTTTACATACAAATAAGGCAACAACAAAAACACACTTTCTGTACAAATAAAGATGAGTTGCTTGGTTACTTGTTTAACTTTTCTAAGCAACACAACAACAACAACAACAACAACAACAGCATTATGAAGACCAATTTTATTTATTTACATGTTTTTGCTGTTGTTGTTTATTTTGTTAAAATCCCATGTTGTTTTTGTTATTGTTGATGTTGCTACTTTTTCCTTTTTTTTTCTCTGAATGACTACAATGATTATGACGTATTTATCTTTCATGATGTTTTTGGTGTTTTTGGATGACGATTATTATTTTTGATGACTTTGTTTGTGTTGTGTTGATTTTTTCCAAACATTTGATTTCATGCCCATGATTCTTTAGATTGATTTTGACTGGATGGGTTGCGTGTGTGTGTGTGTAGGAAAAGTCATGATGTTGCGTACGACGATGATGATGACGATGATCTAAATTTGTATAGACACTGCAACATACACATATCTTAGTTGAGTTGTGTGTAGAAAATTGTTCTCATAGAGGAACACTTGTTTTACTTTGTGGCTGGCTGACGAAGGCATAATATGAGCAGCTAATTTAAATAATTTTATGTTGTTGTTGTTGTCGTTGTAGTTATTGTTGTGGTTGTAATTTTAAAAATTATTAAAGGTAGTCGTTGTCGTCTGTCTACAAATGACAACAGCAGCGTTTTTTTATTAAATGAATTTTTAATTTAATATGACAGGCCACTGTTAGCAGACAGACAATGATGATTAGTTTGACTTTTTTGAAGACTTTGTTTCTTTTTTCCAAAATTTTTTTATTTTTAGATTTCCTAGACGATTTTTGTAAGATTGCGTGCAATTGTATGGGTATTGTAGGGCAACAATTATGGAAGAAAATGATTTAAATGATAAGAGAGTTCACAATAATGAATGAATTTATTTTCCATTGCAATTCTTAAGTAAAACTTGGCCATAGTACTGGAAGTCTATTACTGGCTAGAAAAATGTTTTTGTAGCAATTCTTTGATTCTTCTTTCAACAGTGGATATCAGATTATAGGATCACAAAGGTGTAATACAGAGTGCACATGGGTACCGGGACATAGAGACATTCCGTGTAACTTTAAGTTTAGGTTAGAGGACGTGTACTTGTCACCTAAGACAAGTAAGCTCCAGTTGACCCATTGTACAACGTCCTAAAGGTGAGAAGATAATAGGGGAGGTAGAGAAAAAGGAGAGGAAGTAGGAAAGGGAGAATAAGGTAGCAGAGGAATTACACAGACTAACAAAACACATACAAAAGCGCGACTACACTATTGAAGTCCTAGCACTTCTCAACACTTAGCTCAAACTAATAATGAATCCATGTAGAGCCTTTATGTCTTTATGGCTCTCGATACAGAATTCAAATTTTCAAAGAAGCTCCTGCCAAGGGTCTTCAACCTCAATCTACTAAGGGCTGGACTGTTCCAACTCCTCCTCATCGCAACATACTCTACCATAGTTAGGCTGGGATCTGTTCCAGGTCCTTGTCAGCGACCCAATCTCGCAGCGCCCCATAATAAACCCAATAACTAACCTTAAACTGGCCTTATCCAAGCCCAGCAGCCAACCTGTTCTTACACTGTCTATAGCAGGCCATATACACCTAGAAACATAACAACCCGATCCATTCCCCTAACTCTTCTGCTCTTCCCCCTGACCCATAAGGCCGTAGAGGTGGCAGATTGAGGGATCAGAACCAACTATCACATCGCCCTCAGAAGTGAACGTAGAGCTTTGCGTGTAAGTGCAGAGCGGATGAACTGGCCAGAAGGAGCACGACCATCGAACTCTGTGGTGAATTCTTGACATTGTGGATGCCTTTCTGTACCTGCCAGCTTATAATTGACAATGCAATCGTAGCAGCTTCGGATACGGGTAAAACAGCGCCGAAAATTTGGCCTACGCTGGATATAAAGCGCATGCGAGCTCTGCTTATACTCCAGAGAAGTAGGCGCAGCACTGTTATCATGTTTATAGGAACGCGTGCTAGGCATATTGGTCTTGGACTCCTTGCAAATAATTTTTGTACCAGCTGTGGAGGTGAGGAGGAGGATGAGTCTGTTCTTCAGCGACTGTGTACTTACCCGGCACTTGGGTGCCTACTTTATAGAGGATCTGGATGAACTGTCATGCACGTACGTATGCACGTAATTGGTCATTACAAGCCTTCAGTCAGGATTACGACCTATAGTTGTGGGACCTACAGTTTAAAGTCGACTACGAACGACAGATTTTTGAGAAACTTTTCATGGCAATTTTATTTACTCTCAGAGTTTTTGCCAGAAATCTGCTGAGAGGAAGTCGCCGAAGAAATACTTTCTGTATTTTATTTTGATGTCTGGCCTGGGGCTCGAACCCTGGCTTTTCGTCTAATAAGCCAACACACTACCTACTAGACCACGGCGACTTCCTGAACTGTCATGAATTGATACATATTGGTAGTCTGAGTCACTTCATTGGGAGCTCCTAGTGATTCCTGGATTAGGGGAAAATGTGAAAGTGTGGTATCACAATGGGCCTGCGTAGGGCCTCAAAAATCCATCGAGGGGACAACCGTCTACCTTCGTTATACAGAGTGAGAGAGCAAAACCCATGAGACATTGTTTTATTGTGTTAAATTTCCCACTGTATGTTAGGTTTGTTTTTCTTTGAACATTTCCTATTTGTTTTATGTTTTTTCTATGACTTTTCTTTCTTTTTTTTTGTTATTCTGTTCAATTCCAGTACATCATCTCGGTGTGGTTGAAACATATTGTAGTCGTGAGTTCTTTTTTTTTTTGTTTTTTTGATGGAAATTGAATTGTAATTATTTGTTTAACAATTAGTTAACATATCATAATTATTGGTTACAACGATAACATTTTCATTATTGGTTTGGAGAATCGTATGCGAGTGTATTTAAACAACCACTTAACAATACCAACACCTAACGGTAACGTCAAAGCCACGCTGCAGCAATTGTAGCACAAAACAAAGAATGAATTTTGGATGGGAAAACAAACAATGAAAATTGATTTGTCTTGTACTAAACAAAAAACAAATTCTTGAAGAAAAAAAAAAAAACTAAGACTGACAGAAATGAAAAGTCTAAACTATACCGTTAAGTAAATATTTATTCAGGTATTGTAACGAGTTGTTCCTTTCATACGTATGGTGCCTCATGCTTATTGACTGAATCAATATTGAAAAATTTTATTTGTCGTGTCTCGATGTCAGGCATAATTGGTGTCACGAGGTGTATATTAAACAATTCCATGATTATTTATTTAAATAGTGTTTCTGTTTCTGTTTCTTTTTCTCTTTCTTTTTTCCATCACTCTTCAGTTTTATTTATTTATTTAAGGTTTTTTTTTGGTTATTGTTTCTTGTTAAATATTTAATTAAATATTTAGAACCTGTGCCATGAGTGCCTATATATGTGGGTTTGAAAGTGTGTGCCTGTGTGTGAAAATATTTTCTTTTAATTTGTTATTGAAAAATCAATATTTGATTTGTAATTGGAAAATTTTGTTACAACTTAATTATGTTTTTTATTTTATTTTTTATTTTATAAATTTTTTATTGTTTAAATAAATTAAAAAAATATTAAATTTCTGTTCAAATATTCAAAGGATTATTATTATTATTAGAGAATGTTTAATATTTGATTTGAAAATTGTAAATTGATTGGTTTTTAATCGTAAATTCGTTAATTTTATTGGATTTATATTGCGTTTGATATCTTTAAAGAAAAATTGAAATTGCTTTTCAAGAAAAAAAAAATTGAAAATTTTTAAGTATCTTAAGAGTATTGATGGACTCTTATTCTATTGCCTTTAAAACCTCGCTTTCTCGTCCACTGAACTTAACTACACAATTCCGGCATTTGACAACATATTACGGGTACAAGATTTCTTTTCAATATCGCTGTAACATTTGAAGAAGATTTTGAATATTCTATGATAAATTCGATCCATATGCTGTGATACAACTTTCTCAAAACTCTAGCAAGTCTCTTTTAGATTATAAAGGGTCCGCCAAATAACTTTTTTTTTTAAAATGCTTTAAAAAAAAACTACTGAATATATTCTCAAAATTCTTTTTTTATTTGAAATCACAATCCTTCCGGTTAATAATGGAAAATAATTTCATTCAAATGGCTGCCTCGACTGGCCATGCAGTAGCCTACACCAGAAGATGCCGATTTTGGCAAAAAAAATCATCTTTTCAGATGAAGCTCATTTTTATCTTGGCGGGTATGTAAACAAGCAAAATTGTCGCATTTGTGGCACAGAAAACCCGATGGATCCATACTCCGAAATTGGTCTGACAAGCGCTACGTATAGCTGTTTCGTAATAAATGGATCAGAAAATTACTTTGCCCAACGTTTTATGAAGCCAAGAGTGCTTCTTGCCTTATTTACAGTCAAAATGATATGATCATTAAAGTTTAATTTTGTGTCTAATAGGATCCCAAGATCAATAAAAGAGTCCACTATTTCCAGTTGATGACCTCCAAGCATATTACTTTCGACTATTACTTGCCGTCGACGTGAGGCAATGGTTCAAATACCAGGCCAGACATCTCCAACAAAATGAAATATGAAAAAAAAATACTTCTTCGGCGACTTCCTCTCAGCAGATTTCTGGCAAAAACTGCCATGTTTCTCAAAGATCTGTCGTTCGGAGTCGACTTTAAACTGTATTGTAATGACCAGTTATGTTATGTATTTATGCCGAAGTCGCCGTAGTCTAGTAGGTAGTGTGTTGGCTTATTAGACGTAAACCCAGGGTTCGTACCCCAGGCCAGACATCAAAACAAATATACAAAAAGTATTTCTTTGGCAAATTCCTCTCAGCAGATTTCTGGCAAAAACTCTGAGAGTAAATAAAAATTGCCATGAAAAGTTTCTCAAAAAATCTGTAGTTCGGAATCGACTTTAAACAGTAGAGTCCGTCATTCACGTATAATAAAAATTAACGCACACAACATAAGTGGTGAGAAAAGATAGGTTGTAATCCTGACTAAAGAATTATAATGACCATTTATGTTTGTATAGGAGTATTACTAGGCTCTGATAAGAAATGTATTCGAAATACCCTCGACCGAGGTCTGTAATTCCGTTGTGCCTTATGTGATCACCAAAATTTGTTTGTTTAATTTGGATAAAGAGATCGTAGGTAGTATGTTAGCTTATTACACAAGGCCGCGGTTCAATCTCTGGCTAAGACATGTCGAATAAAATGAAACGATTTACTCTTAGCAGCCTTCTGGCATAAAACTCTGAGCGTAAGTTTTTCAAGAAATTGTCGTTCAGATTCGTCTTTAAATTTGTTGTTCTTGACTCTCATTGATTAAATTTAAATACGCAACATAAGTGGTGTGATAAGCTAGGTTGTAATCCTATCTTAAGGGTTGTAATGATCAATTACGTATGTATGTATATATGCATTTCTAGGCTCTGATAAGAAATGTGTTCGAAACACACAGGACCGAGGGCTGTAAATCCATCGTGCCTTCTGTAATTACCAAATTTTTTATTAATTTGGATAAGGAGATCATAGTCAAGTTGGCAGTGTGTTGGCTTATTAGGTACAGGACCGTGGTTCAACCCCTGGCTTAGACATCTCTAATAAAACGAAACGACTTCCTCTTAGCAGTCTTCTGGCAAAAAACTCCGCGCGTAAATAAAATTGCCGTGAAAAGCTTCTCCAGAAATCGTCGTTCAGAGTAATGACTAATAATGTAAGCTACTTAAGACATTATTTTTATCAATCTCAGTAGGAATATATACAAAGTGAAACCCCATAAATATGACGTCAAACACAAGCAGGCCCATATACTGGATTGAATCGTTCCCACGACAGTCAGATCTACGCTCCGGAACTATCCGACCACACAGCGACCAAGAATTGTCAACCCAGCTAAAGCTGTTTCAACCGGAAGTGTTTCCCTTGGGACACAGTAGCAGAGCTGTTACAACAACAACAGTTGTATAGAATAGTCCAGACATGCTTCGACAAGCACGCATGAGTAAAATATAATTATTTTAAAGGCCAAGCCAGTCTTTAGTGGGTATAAATTTTTTAACCAAGACCGTCTTAAAATCGAGGAAAGTTGTCAGACAATTACAAAGATTTTCAACGAAAACGGATTAGTTAAAAAAATTTCTGAAATTTGTGGCTTTTGTGGCTGAGTGTATGTACTCCTCTGGCCACAGTGAACAAAAATCCTTTTCTCCAACTATTGCTATTTTTATTGATAGATTCGTACAATATCTGACAAATTCAGATTGCCGGTTGATATTTTTTTTTAATCAAAATTAGCTTCCATCATGAATTCCATTTTTAAATTTAGAAATTACTTAAGACGCGATGTAATGTAAATTTTTATAATTTCGTTATAAAATCGTTCTCTATTTCTTGTCTTCTATTTTTAGAAAATAGAACTTTTGTAATCCGATATGGTTATTAATATAGAGGGCGTTATACTCTATAAATATAGAAAACACGTCAACATTGCTTATTCGTTTACATAGATCAATACGATGTGATCATTTACACTTCAGTTTCATTACAATTTATTTAAACAAAATCTATGAATGATTGCAACTTAATATGCCATAGCACCGAAAAAATAAACACACAACGAAAGCGACAGCGAGAGCGACACTCGGTCTTTGTTTGTATGCCTTGTGTTATAAGTTGCTATGTGTTGGCATCAATTAGTTCTGGTTTACATGAGGCATAAAGAACGAATTGACGCTGTCTTACTATGTAGTGTGTGTGCGACTGTCAACACAAGTGTTTGTCTTTGCCGTCTAAACCGATTTATTTGTCTTCAACACTTCAATGATCTGGCGTTGTATACAATATGGTTCGTATACATGGTCCGTATAACCATGTTGGTGGTGTTGTAAGGGAACAATTATAATTATTATGAAAATAAATTCGGTTTTTTTTGTTAAACAAATAATGGCGATTAGGAAAGGGCCTTTAAAAGCTTTAAAATATTAAAAACACAAATAATGGAAACGAGTAATGTAAGAAAATGATGAAGAAAAAAAAACGCCGTCTGTCATGTCAAATTCAAGCATAAAAAAAAGACGACCACACCCTTTAATTGAGTGACTTGACTACGTTGCGGTTTTGTTTAGCTGGGTCCATGGCTCTAAATATGTATGTATGTACATATGTATGTAGGCAAAACCACAATTATTTTGTAAACCATTAATGCTACAAGTGTGTCATTTCTTATTGGTTTGTTTGCCCTGTATTAGTTTTTAAAACAATTTTTCATGAAACCGCATTTAAGAGTATGAATAATTCTATTTCACATGAGTTTAAGATACAAAAGCTGAGATTTAATGATTTTTATTAAACTTACACACACATTCATATGTAATATGTATGCTTACTTGCTAACATAAAATAATTTAAACTTCATCCACCATAATGCCAAGTTTAAGGTGAGGTTTTCTTGGTCAAAACACAGTCGAACGTTTTGATTTATTTTTTTTTTGTGTTCATTTTATAAACGCTTTAAATCGTAAATCGTATATGACGGCATGCTTTTAAAATATTCTCTGAAACTTTAATTGTTCGTCTGTCTGTCCTTCTGTCCGTCTGTCTGTCTGCTGGTGTTGATTGTTTTATACCCAAAAATTTATATCTTTTTCTCTCCTTCAAAAACATAAAGTGCAGCAAATTATGTAAAAACTTGTTGTTGTTGTTTTATTCACATACTCCACAGACACACAAACACACACACAGTTCAAGGTTGATTTTAATGTCTTTTTATTTGAAGAAAATTAAACACTTGAAATACTAAATACTATGTTGTTGTTGTTGTTGCCATTGTTTGCATTCAATAACAAAAAAAACAAAATATTTTTTTTAAAAACAAGGCTATTAAACTTGAAAAGAGCTGTGAAATAAAAGTTAATGAGAATTCTTCTAAGAAAAGCTGCTGTTGTTGACTTTTGTTTGTTGCAAGAATGACAATTTCAGGCGAAAGTATTTTTTTTTATTTTTTAAGGTCAAAAGAAACACTTCTTTTGTGGTTAAAAAAGTTCACAAATTTCTGTATTGGATTGTGGTCATTAGATGAAGTTGTTGTTAAATAAACAAACAAGCCTCAGACTAATTTTTAAAAGAAAAAATTTTTTTAGTTCGTCGCTCTGAAAAATTATGCATTGTTATGGAGTTTTTTTACAACAAAAAAGGATAAAGAGTGCATGAAAAAGCATGCAGAAGTATTTTTAAAATGTAAGGAAATTACAGTGAAAGAACGTCTTTAAATATCAAACATTCCCCAGGCTGTGTTAGTCCATATCAGAGATCAGCAATAAATCGTTTTTGAACATATGTGAGTCAACAATATTGAAATTTAACTACGTACTCTCATTCATTCATACTTACTACAACGTTGATTTATAAGTACAGGTTGCAACAAGTATGCATACAACGTTGACATCAAACTCATACCATTCGAAATTTGTTTGATTCATAAGCCTACTCATTTAGATTCATAGCATCTCCAACTGAACAAAATATGAAAATATTTTTAAGTACAGGTTAAGAAATATTTTTTCATATTTTATTTGGGGGAGATGTCTGATCTGTGGTTTGAACCACACTACGTATTAGATTACGGTGACTTCGGGAGTTGAGATTACAGTAGTCGAATAACGATAAGATTCTTAAGTGTTTTAAACTGAAGTTTCGAATGTTTGGGTGGCATGGGCATCTTTTTAGAATATTTTATAGCCGATAAAACGTATGTGAAATCGCTACAGTTTAGTAGGTAGTGTGATGGCTTATTAGACACCAGGTCAAGGATCAAACTCAAGTCAGTGATTTCCAACAAAACGAAATATGAAAAATATATATATTCGGCGACTTCCCCTCAGCAGATCTAGGATCGTTAGCGAATATCGCCGCTGTCTCGAGCTTCTCTCGGGGTACTTCACCAGTGTCTCTCTGGTGTGGGTCCCCGGGCACAGTGAAATTCCGGGAAACTGTAGGGCCGACGAGCTCGTCAGAGCTGGTGCGCTCCTTCTGGAAGCCTCTTCTGTTGACTTGAGCATGCCACTTGCCTCGGTCTAGTTGACCATTGCGCGGAGGTTCTTTCGGGAACCGCCGATCACAGTGGCCGTGCTTACAGGTTATTGCGTCATTGGCAGACACGCGGAAAGAATGAGGTTCCCTTTTAACGACTTCTGCCGTGGATGCAGGTCCACTGAGGAAGAGGAGACTGTTGTTCACTTTCTTTGCCAGTGCCCGTCTCTTGCTAGGTGTAGATATAGGTTATTTGGTTCCCCATTCCTTGTTAGCTCAAAGGAGCTATCATCTATTGACATCAAGGATATAGCTTCGTTCATCAAACTTTCTGGCTGGTTTTCCAGTGCGGCGTAGTCGTGCTTTTGTTGTGCAGCCCTTGCGCTGACCAACTTCTTCATTTTCCTTGATTTTGGTGGAACTTGGTTAGTACAGGGACTGCGTTCACCCGTGGCATCACAACGGGCCGCTGTGCGTGTTCAAGTGAGCTTTGTGATAACAGAGGTACCACTCCGACCTAACCTAACCTAACCCCTCAACAGATTTATGGCAAAATCTCTAAGAGTAAAAAAGAAATTGTCATGAAAAAGTGTCTCAAAAATTTGTCTTTCGAAGTCGACTTTAAACTGTTGGTCCTCATGTATAAAATTAACACACACAACATGCTTTAAGTTTTTACTTTTTAAAAATGTTTAAAATAATAGAATAGAATAAAATAAAATAAATTTGTGTTTAATTTTAATGAAAATTCTTTATTATTCGCACAATTCTGTGTGGCGCTGTTCACAACCTGATGTAAACAGCAACAATTGCTTTTCTTTGTTATTCATCTGTTTATAGCCTTTGCATAAACAATAACAATTTCAAGACAATTGTTCGACATATATTCGTAAGGGAGATCTTCAAACCACTATTACTCCCTTCAAGAGCACGGCGTCTTCACACAAGACTGACTGAATTTTTACTGACTGTGTTGCCTGGTTTGCCTTGCCTTTTATATGGCAGAGTAAACAGTCTGACGAATGTTCTTGAAAGCGAACGTTCATATTTGCAAATTTTAAGCTCTTTTTCAAATAACGGCCACCGTTATTTGATTTTCCCAATGCCTAACCCTTTATTTATTTTCGTTTCAACCTATAATTCATGTTTTTATATGCCTTTTAATTTGTATTTTCTGTGCTTTTTTCCCTCTGGTTGTTGCAAAAAAAAAATATAAAATTTTAGTTTTTATTTCAAATGTTTTATTCGCTTCCTTTTTTCTGTGCACCCTTTGAACGTGTGTCTGCCTATCTAAGTAAGCCTTTTTATATTCAAACATTTAACTATTGACCACTGGACTAATAAACTGAATAAAGGAAGAGACGTTGGAAGAGTAAACGGAATGCACACAGAAATCATAAAAGACTGATAATTTATGAGCTCAATTTCATATTTTTTGGGGAGTCTTCTGCCACAACTGAAGCTGACTGCTGTCTGGTATTGGCATTAAACTCTGGTGTTTTTCTAAAGAGTTTTGTTGTTTCAAATGGCGGAGCAAAAAAAACTTTGTTTTCTGTTGTAAGTTTGAAGAATATTTTTTTAGTTTAGTTTCTGCATACAAAAATAAAAAATAAAAATAAAATGTGTATTTTGTTTTAAATTTTATGCCGGCATTTGACTTTTTGATTTGTAGTTTTTCTCTCCTTTATTTTTTTTATTCACATTTTAAGCTGTTTGTTTCAAAAGTTTTGTAGTTTTTTTCTCAGTTTTTCGGTACCCTTTCAGAAACGTTTATGCCCTCTAAAAGCTGTGTTTTTTTTCGTATATAATTTTGTGTTTTGTGATACATATTTATTTGTCTGCAAAAAAGCAAAAGAATTTAAACTCATATTTCAATCTGTTTTTTTATTTTTATTTTTTCCTAAAAGATTTCATATGAAATACTCCAAAAACGAAAAATGCTTTTAAATTAAATCGTTAAATGCTTGTTAGGCAATACTGTGTGTTAGTTTTTATCTTTATAGTTCTCTTGAAATGATAAATAGCCAATACAATAAATAATATTTAGCCATCTGAAGGTTAAAGCATATGAACGATGGAGGGGCATATTTAAAGCATTCTTGCATATTATGGATAAAGAAAAATAAAAATAAAAATTAAAACTGAACAAAATGATAGAAGGTTTTTTATGAAGTAGAGGAATAAATCTTTGCTAATACAGGGTATTGAAGTTATAAAGTTTACTTCCAGATTGAAGGCCTGACTCTCGTATCAGAGGCGCTCAAATGCTCCTTATGCTTCCTCTGTTGAAAGTTCTTAAAATAACTACCAGGAAAACATATTAGAGTGCAATTTGTTCTCGTTCATATTGGCATTTGAATGTAAAATTTAGGTGGATATGACATACATACATACATAGTTAGTCATTACAACCCTTCAGTCAGGATTACGACGTAGCTTCTTATACTACTTATGTTGTGCTCCTTAATTTTATACACGATTCGCAGGACCTACTGCTTAAAATCGATTCCAAACGATTTTTTAAGGAGATTTTTAAGAAACTTTGGCAATTTAAAATTTTTTTTTTTGCCGGAAACCAGCTGAGAGCAAGCCTCCGAAATTTTTTTTCATATTTTCATTTAGTTGGAGATGTCTAATCTGCAGTTTGAACAGGGGTCTCTAGTTTAAAAGCCAGCACACTACCTGATAGACTACATTGACTGCTAAACATTATTATTAGTTCATGTAAATATTACTTGCTGCTATATCGTCAGCTCCCTTTTTAACATACTACTTCCAGCGTTTCTGTCGATGTTCCATCAATGACAGTTGTACTGCTATCTTCAATTGCTGGAATTTGGGCGTATGGTCCCTATATCTGAGAGACTTCATGTATCCCAATGCATGATCTTTGCAGCCAATGGACTTTTTTAAAACAAGATATTAATTGATCACCTATCTTGCCCATCAATATCATCATTTGATACCGTCTTGTTGAGACCACATGTCGGCCAAGTCCAAAAGTCACATAAAAGTGAGTAAATATTGAATGGTTCCTTGCATTGTTACGTATAATACTGCGATTTTCATCGTCCTTAAAGGACTACAGTACGGAAAAGGCGTTGTCCACAAACTGGCGTAAAGACCTTAATTGGTTAATCAGTACGGTATTCAGCTCCTTCAAATGCTTATCGCTTTTGGTGTCGGTAATTACTTTTTTCAATTTAGGAGACGCATTTAATTGGTTTTATCAGACGTGCATTATTAAATTTAAGGCTACGGTTATAGTCTACTCTCGATGATCCACTTTCTTTAAAACCATCTTAATAAAGGATATAAACAACCCTAACCTGTGATAGGTAGTGTGGGCTGCTAGACCTTAGCTTGTCATATCGAACTTCAGCTCTGTCATCTAGGACAAACCGAAATATGAAAAACTGCTTGTTTTGGCGTCTTCTTAAGAGTAGTCTTGTGGGAAAACATGTGAGAGTAAATAAAATTGCTATGAAAAGCTTCTCAAATCTGTTGTTCATAGTAAATGTTAAACTGTGTGACATTAAAGGATTGTAAAGGCCAATCCAATTTGAAGGTAAACACTGTAAAATGTCTTAATTTCATACTTTAAGCTTAGCAACGAGTTGCATAGAACTAATTGTGTTTTATTTCTCCTTTGTGAAGGCAATCAATAGAAATCATTCCACATGCAGTTCAAAAATAGAAGCCATGATCTTGCCTAAGTATGAAACTGTTTCTCAATTCTACAGAAACGATTTTGCAATGTCTGTCCTCTGATATGTTTTTCATATAGACCATGTAAGTTTGTGTTAGATTGGGCAATGTATACCATAATAGAGTAAATAAGTTATACATTCTGTAGCCTCTTTTTGTAGAAGGTTTCTCTGGTACTTACAACATTAAGTTGTTCTGGATATTCGACTATCCAGAATCAATTTTTCTAGTTGTAATACAATGTTCCCAATATCTTCCTGGTGTTGATAAACAAAATACCACATTTGGATTTGAAACATACGTATGTTTTATTGAGTTTCCATTTTCACCAAAGCAACTTTTCTCAAAATACCACGTACCTCTACCTGCACACCAGGGTGGTTATTTTGTGGTGGCTATAAATCCATTAAACCTTAAAGAACTGTATTCAACTTTTATTATATAAAATGATAAACTGCCTTTAAATAATTTCCTTTATTACTTCTTCCAATACTTTATGCCTCTTTGCCTTACTATACTGCCACCAAAATGTCATATTCTGTGACCAGCTTAATTAATTTCATTGCCTTTGATAAGCTAATTAATGTGTTTTTAATTCTATAAATAGAATTCAACCCCCTCCTCGCCAGAAATAAATGCAAATTTTAATGAAAACCATTTTAACAGTTTGAACATTATTTTGACAACTTATTTCGATGCGCGATACAAAACAAAAACCAATAATAAACCATTATGCCCGAGAAAACCCGAAAAAAACGTACAATACGATGATCTAAAGTGTTGATATTTCTCAGTTACAAACATATCAACACCAGCGAAGCGTTACATACCGGCATTGGTCATAAACAACTATGTACGTACGTACGTACCAGCAGCTATAAAAGAGCACAACACTAATACCAATCATACTTACTCGAATACATGATATGAGTATAGGATTATGCCTGACATTGTTGCAAGTACATGCATGCATGGTGTAGCAAGCAAGCAAGCAAAAGAGGGAACAACAATAGCAACAGCAACAACAATATAACAATATATGAGTGAGTGTATGCTTAATAAATAAATAAATTTCAACGTTTATTAACCTTTAAACAAAATGCAATACATCTCCTACTCTCCTTACTCCTCCACCATTAAGGAATTGTGTTGCTATTGTTCTTCTCGTGTGCCTGATAGTCATAGAGGTTTCACTTACAATTAAATAATTTTGTCTCCAGTGCAAGAACAAAAACATTAAAAAAATATACACAATCAAAGGGAATTTTTGTTGTGGAGAGTAAGAAAAATCATGAAAAATAAAATGAATTGAAAAAAAAAATCAAATGTTTGTTGTTGTTTGTAGATGAGTTTAGTTTAAGTTAAGTTAAGTGTCACATAGTAAATGTATATATATGTTGCATGCATGTTGCATGCTGTTCTTTAAAAGTGGTCACTCAATAATTATTTTTTACAAAATGAGCAGAAAACCCGGAGAGAGTGAGAAAAAACGGACTCAAAACAAACCCGCATTGACAACATGATTGTTGTAAATTGAAATTGACAGATTCTTACAAAAAAAAACAACAGAATTAAAGTTTAAACTGTCATATGAATGCCTATAAATTGTTATGCTAAATGAAGTGCCATATACATACTTACGCTCTGTTCTATTGTTTTTAATCAGAATCTATTTCAATTGTTTCCAAGAAACGAAATCAGTAAGGCCTGATTAAAAGGAAACATTTTTAAAGAAGAATGCATCACACAAAGTCTTCCAAGAAGGCTGGAAAGATAACAGTGAACGATTGTCGCTGTAACGCCTTAGCCTTAGCATTCTTATAACAGATAAAGATGTTGAAATAAATAATAAAAAAAATTGTTGAATTGTCAAATTAGTTTTCAAAAAATTGTTGCTGTATCTTGATTAAAATGTAGTAAAACGCAACGAAATATAGCGATTGCGCTGGGTATGCTATGGGATTGAATGAAAATGAACGGTAGGTCTTTCAATGGTCAATTATCAGAGAAAACAAAGGCCATGGAAGACTGAAACTTCGCTAGAAGACGAAATACTCCGTAGTATTCTAAATTAGAGGGCGTATGCAGAAGATTGAAATTTTTGGAAATTATAGCGACAACAGATTGTAGAACCACCTTTAGAAGATAAGTAATTAACAGTAAATATACATACATACATAATTGGTCATTACAATTTTATTTTCTCTCAGAGTTTTTGCCAGAAATCTGCTGAGAGGAAGTCGCCGAAGATTTTCTTTTTGTATTTTGTTTTGATGTCTGGCCTGGGGATCGAACCCTGGCTTTACGACTAATAAGCGAACACACTACCTACTAGACTACGGCGACTGCATGTAACTATCGACACCAAAAGCGATAAGCATGTGAAGGAACTGAATACCGTACTGATTAACCAATTAAGGTCTTTATGCCAGTTTGTGGACAACGCCTTTTCTGTACTGTAGTCCCTTAAGAACGATGAAAATCGCAGTATTATACGTAACAATGCAAGGAACCATGTAATGTTTACTCACTTTCTGTGACATGTGGTCTCAACAAGACGGTATCAAATAATACACAACACACAATGCCATTAAAATATTGATGGGAAAGATGTCTTGTTTTAATAGTATAGCTGTCATTGATAAAACATCGACAGAAAAGCTTAAAGAAGTATATTAAAAAGGGATCTGACGATATAGCAGCAAGTCATATTTACATGAACTAATAATAATGTTTAGCAGTCGCTGTAGTCTATCAGGGAGTTTGCCGGATTTTAAACGAGAGGCCCCTGTTCAAATCGCAGGTTAGATATCTCCAGCAAAACGAAATATGAAAAAATATTTCTTCGGCAACTTAGGTTGGGTTAGGTTAGCGTGGTAGCTTTAATTTACCAAAAAGCTCACTTGAGCACGCATAGCAGCCCGTTGCCACAGGTGAACTCTTCGGCAACTTACTCTGAGCAGATTTTTGGCAAAAACTATGGGAGTAAATAAAATTGCCATGAAATGTTTCTCAATGAATGAATTGTTTGATGAATTGATTATGAATTGTTGGTCCCGCTTCTCTTGTATAAAATTAACACACACAACAAGAGTGGTGTGAGAAGTTAGGTCGTCATTCTGACTGAAGGTTTGTAATGACCAAATTATGTATGTTATGTATGTGTGTATAACAGAATTGACAAAAGGGAAAACGATTTCATTGTAAACAGTAGCCTGAGAGGAGCCTAATTCAAATATGTCAACAATTGCAGAACTTGAATGAAGGGATCGTCTATTAGTAATTAGCTTTGGCCAATATAAGAGAAATTGTTTTGCTGAAAATTTGGTTCTAAACTGAACTAACGAAGCAAAATGAAACCAAAAAATAAATGAAACAAAGCAAAGATGAGACAAAATTTTTAATTTGTCGATTTCAAAAATAAATTGCATCAGGAGTAATTGCTGAAAGTTAATGCGTTCTATATAGCACGCACTCAAAAAAAAAGTGACTCTTGCATTCGGAAAGAATGCAGCTTCCATTTAGCGACTTCTTCCATTGGTGCAGATTCGCTGAGGAAGAGGAGACTGTTATCCACTTTCCGTATCAATGCCCATCTCTTGCGAGCTGCAGATATAGATTATTTGACTCCCCAATCCTTGTCACCTTGACGGAGCTATCATCCGTTAATGTCAAGGATATAGCTTCGTTTATCAAACTTTCGGGCTGGATTTCCAGCGTGGGGGTAGTCGTGCTTTAAATGTGCAGCCCTTATACTGACCAACTTCTTTTTCTTCCCTGGTTTGGAGGAACTAGGTCAGTACAGAGACTGCGTTCAACTGTGGCGTCACAACGGGCCGCTAAGTGTGCTCAAGTAAGCTTTTGGTATCAAAGTCACCACTCCAATCTATCTACCTATACTCCTACATTTTTCATCGGATTTTGACCTCAAAGATGTTGACTGCCCGCTAAGCTAAAGGGAGTCTTTAAAGCCCTAAAATTTTGTGGTAATTTACTGCATTGCAGTAATTTTGAGGAAATACGCTGTAAAGCCTCAAAAAAGTTTTGAAATTTATCATATAAAATTCAACTTGAAGGGAATGAATTAAACACCGATGAATTAATGAATTTTAATTTAATTTTTAAATCAAAACTTATACCACAATAAATTTTCTAAAAATCTTCCCAAATTATTTAATTTTTTTAGGATCTGATTTAACGTGTTTGATGCTTGATTTTATTGCTTTTGGATTTATTATGCAAAACAATTAAAGCTTTGAAAGATAGATCATTTCCCCTTGCTTTTATATAGGCCGTCTATAAAAGCTGTTGATTATGAAACTGATACTACGTATTTTTATTTCGTAATAAATTTCGATTTTCCCATTCTGGTGTAGTATTTATGATCATAATTTCTCATATAAATGTTAACAAGAAAACAATACTTCCTTTAATTAGTCATATGCCAGACAATTAAGAGACTCTCATAAAATCAACATTATATAGTATAACCAACAACCATTCATAAAACTGTTTCCCTGTGTAAACAAAAGGCCTATAATGGGCCTCCACTACACTACATCGTTGCTTTTGAGGCAAACATTTATCATTTTTAGTGAAGTGTATGTAAAATACTTGTATACAGCACACACAGAGTAAATAGTAAGAATAGAAGAAAAAAACAAAGTTTTCTTTACATTTTAATGCCTATACTGTCTGTCAACACCCGACTTGCATTGTTTTTGTTTTACCTTCATTGTTTTTAAATACAAAAATAAGAAACAAAAGATAAAAAAGAATACGAATTTTAAAAGAATACGAGCCATTGTTCTTGAAAAAAGGAGATCTTTTGTAGGTTTTATTTTCAAACATACAACAGAAAACAAAAACTAATTTGTGTAAAAAGCATTACTTCTCTGGCTTTTAGAACAAAACGAATTTTTTTCTGTTTTTTTGGCAATAAATTTAAATAAAATGTTGACAACAATAATAAACATAAATTCGTAACCGCATAAAAGTAAGCAATACAACAACAACAAAAAAGTGAAATAAAATGAAAACCAAGGAGACAAATTACTGGCCAGCCGGCTGGTCTGCAGGCCAAAACAATCAATTCAATCATATACACACAGTAGTCTTTCATTCGTTCATTCATTCAGTCATTCACTTATTCAGTCAGTCAGTGAAGCAGGCAGTCAGCCAGCCAACCAGCCAGCACATTATAGAAATGATTGTTTGGCAATCAATTGAATTTCTATATGAATATGAGTGCAAAAAACAAAAAAAAATGTGGAAAAAATAAAAAGGCCGGAAATAGATTCCAAATGCATTTATTATTTCAGTTGATTTCTTCTGATGACATTATCAACGCATCACTACACTTACATCCCCAAAAAATATAGGCAACCTTGTCAAGGCATATTAACTTGCAACAAAATATTGGAAAATAATCATCAAATGAAAGCACCCATCATACACCATCATCACTCGCATGGTCATTGCCTTGTATACATTATGATCGTGGTTGGTGGCAGGCTTGATGGTTGTATGAATAGTCGTATGATTGTATAGGCGCACGATAACTTTTTTTTTTTTCTCAAAAAGTCAATCAAATTAATAATTATTTTAATGTCACATCACATCACATCTACAATATAACGAATAATAAAAAATAATTCAATAATTGTTGTGTATTTGATTTGATCAAAACTACAAGTGAATAAAAGTGAGCAAGGAAAAAAACATGATATAAAGCATGGTCGCTTACAATTTGTTAAGCCAGTGTAACGAATGTTGAGGTTCATTTATGCGAAGTGAAGTATTTTTTTAATGTCTTACTATCATAGAAAATAGCTAAGCGTCAAACTTTGGTAGGTTAAATAACAATGTATGAGAAATAGGTAGATAGGTTGGAGTGGTAGCTATGATACCAAAAGCTCCCTTGAGCACGCATAGCGGCCCGTTGTGGCGTTACAGATGAACGCAGTCTCTGCAGTGATCATGATCCTCCAAACGAGGGAAGGGCTGCACATTAAAAGCCCGACTACACTACGCTGGAAAACCAGCTCGAAAGTTTGATAAACGAAGCTATACCTTTGACATCAATGGATGATAGCTCCTTCAAATTGGCAAGGATTAGAGAGCCAAATAACTCATATCTGCACCTCGCAAGAGATGGGCATTGACAAAGAAAGTGAGTAACAGTCTTCTCTTCCTCAACGGATCTGCACCCACGGCAGAAGTCGTTAGATGGGAGCTGCATTTTTTTCGGCATGTCTTACCATCACACAATGATCTGTAAGCATGGCCACTTTGATCGAGATGATGTTACAACCAAGTCCAAGTAACTGGTTAGTGCGCCTTCTATCCATCGAGGGCCAAGTGAGCCTAACGATGGGGCAGGACTCCTCATTAACCCGGTATAGATTGGCGTTTCGAAGGAATTTCCTTGCGATGGCCAGCTTGACCGAAGTAAGTGGCATCCCCAAGTCGATTGAAGAGGATTCAGGAAGTAGTGCATCTGCATTGGCCAGCTCATCCCTGCAGTTTCCCGAAATGTGTGAAAAATACTACCATATCCTTTACAAATATAAAAGTTTAAGGTCCGTTGCCTTTATTAGAGTCATAAGATCCAAGCCGAAGTCTAGGCTTGACATTCAAGGCGGACAAGTCGGTACTGCAAAACTAGAGCAGTCTGGAAAACAATATTGTCCCTTGTCATAAGAAAATTACATTCAAAAAAACATAACGCTGACTTTAATAAGGGGCAGAGGAGAAAGACCGACCGTTTCCACAAACAACACATTACATACATAATTTACATAATTGATTATTACAACCCTTTAGTCAGGATTTCGACTTTGTTTTTCACACCACTTATGTTGTGTGTGTCAATTTTTATACATGAGTGGCGGGACCTACAGTTTAAAGTCTACTCCGAACGACAGATTTTTGAGAAACTTTTCATGGCAGTTTTATTCACTCTCAGAGTTTTTGCCAGAAATCTGCTGAGAGGAATTCGACGAAGAAATATAGTTTCTCAGGTACAGAGTTGTCCCAACCTACAATTCTAAGACCACAGTACAGTTGTCACATACATATATACATACATACATTCATAATTGGTCTTTAGAACCCTTCAGTCCGGATTACAACCTAGCTTCTCACAGCTCCCATGTTGCATGTTTTAATTTTATCCATAAGTGACAGGAACTACAAGTTTAAAAACGACTTTGAACGACAGATTTTTAAGAAACTTTTCATTGCAGAATTTTCTGCCAGAAATCTGTTGGATTTCGTCGTCGCCGAAGGAATATTTTTAAATATTTCGTTTTATACGAGAAACTTCAAATATCCAATCGCATGATCAAAATTATAGTCCTGCCTAAATTTAAACACGCAACATGGCTGGTGTGAGTAGCTAGGTTGTACTCCTGACTAAAGGATTGTAATAACCAATTACACAAGGAAATGAGAAGAATTCAAGTAGAATGGAATACATGTTCAACTTAAAATATTTCTCGGATGGAAAACTATGGCAATAGTAATCAGAAATATTGTTTTGAATGCCTACTACTTTCGGGGTAGGTTTTGACTATCTGATAAAACTACATTTTTAATATTAGTCGCGGCTGCTGTTGACATTAGGGCCAGTTGAAGCAAGCGATAGAAGCGGAAAATAGAATAGAGATGGCCATGTGAACTGAATTCCAGTTTAAAGAGGTATTCTCAAGGGAATCATGTTTATATAGACTGTAATCTATCACAACAGTTGTCTGTTGGTGGTCTGGACATGGTCTATAGCGACTATATTTTCGTCTTTATGGATATGGTAGATTAGGTCGACATGATAGCTTTGATTAACAAAGCAAATTTGAGCATGCATAGCGGCCCGTATATGGACAAAGGTATATGGACATTGTAACTAAATAGGCAATATAATGAGTCCAATAATGAGCTTACAACCAATGTGGGATAATTTTGATTGATTTTCCGAAACTAAAATAAATGTACATTTATTGCAAGACTTTGTTTAAAGTGGTTCGATTCAACTGAATTAGATTGTTGAAATGTTTCAAGGGCTTAAAGTCCTGTTCAAAGTCCTTTGATTATTTCGCATTCCTTCAAAAAAATACTTCTATTATAAACTGAACGAAAAAACTTTGTTATTTGTCAATATTTCATAAAGATTTTTCTAACAAATTTTATGTTTATTATATTCATTTTATTTTTCCTTTTTTTTTGTTTATTTGTGTCCTTTTGGATTTATAAGGTGTTAAATTGCTACAAATTTAAATGTTTTTTTTTTCATCAACTTTTTTCCTTTCTCAACTTTTTCCTTTTTGACCATTGACAATGACATTTCATATCAAATTTATTTAAAGGCCAGTGAAAGGCCTGCAGCAGCATATCTTTCATTTCATGGCCCTTGTTTACTCTCTTGCCATGTATAAGAGTAAAAGTTTTGTTTGTTTAAATTAGAAATGAAGGTTTGTTTATATTTTTTCTTTATTTTAATTTTAACCTTTTAAAAAAGTTATAATTTTATGACGTATTAATATTGTGAAAACATTAATGTCTTAACGCCTCTGCGTGCTAATTTTTAGTTGAAGGCTTGAAATCTATAATTGCTTATCAGTTCAAGGTTTTCAAATAAAATTTTATGAAAAAAAGCTGGCATAAAATTAATATTAAATTATTATTTATAATTTATTTGTATATACATACGTATGGTAAAGAGTGCTTGGTTGTGTTTTTTTAGGAAAAAAATTTTAAAAAATTTTAAAAATTCCAAATTGCCTCAAGTAAACTTTTAAATGGATTATTACACATAAAAGTTATGAAAGATTTTAGAAATTTGAAACGAAAGCCTAGTGATTTAAAAATTAGCATGAATATGAATTTAACAGCAAGAAAAAAACGAAATCTTTATACATTTCAGGTCTCCTCGAAAGATCTGGCTAGTTCCACACCAGTCGTTGTCTTCTGAAATAATGCTTTGCTTTCTGCATGGTGGATAGTCGTAGTCGCGCAAGACTATGTTGGCCAGGTTAGACATCTCTAACAAAATGAGATATGGAAAAATATTTCTTCGGTACCGCCTCTTAGTAGACTTCTGGCAAAAACTCTTAGAGTAAATAAAATTGCCAGAAAAAAGTTTCCCAAGAATCTGTAATTCAGATCGTCTCATGTACAAATTAATACACACAACATAAGTAATGGCCAATTGTGTATGTATTGTTACGTTTTTACCTTTTAAAAACGTTTAAAATATGAGCTCGTAGACTGCAAATAAATTAAAAATAAATTTGTCTTTAATTTTAATTAAAATTCTTAGAAGTCACTGTAGTCTAGTAGGTAGTGTGTTGGCTTATTAGACGTAAAGCTAGGGTTCGAGCCCCAGGCCAGACATCAATACAAAATACAAAAAGGATTCCTTCGGCGGCTTCCTCTCAGTAGATTTCTGGCAAGAACTCTGAGAGTAAATAAAATTGCCATGAAAAAGTTTTTAAAAAATCTGTCGTTCGGCGTCGACTTTAAACTGTAGGTCCCGCCACTCATGTATAAAACTAACACACAAAACATAAGTGGTGTGAGAAACTACGACGTTGTACAATGGGCCAATTCGACCTCCAGGTACTGTACTTGTCTTAATTGACAAGTACACGTCCTTTTCCCTAACCTAATCTAACCTAATTAATATTCTTTATTATTCGCACAATTCTGTGTGATGCTGTTCACAACTTTATGTGAACAACAACAATTGCTTTTCTTTGTTATTAATCTGTTTACACCCTATGCATAAACAATGACAATTACTAGACAATTGATCGACAAATCTTTGTGACGGAGGTCTTCAACCCACGATTACTCTCTCTTCAAACAAACTGCATCTTCACACAAGACTGACTGAACTTCACTAACTCACTCGGCCGCTTTGCCTTGCCTTTTATATGTCAAAGTAAACAGTCTAATGAATTTTCTTGAAGGCGAATGTTCGTGACTTCACCTTCTGGAGATTTCTATAAATGTAAACATCATTGTTTTCATTCATTATTTGTGTTGGTGTATTTTGTTTACATTTATTCTTGTAGTGTTTATTGTTGTATTTTTGTTTACTCGTTTACCATTTTTTTTGCTAGTAATTGTTGTTATATTACGCAGTAAAATAATTTGTAAACAGGTTTGTTTACTGCATTGTTTTGTTTTTGTAATTTTAATGTTAAGCGATGTAAAAGCAAAACACCAGTATTCAGATTTTTCATTTTCGTAACAGTATGTATGTATGGTGACTGGAAATGCTTGGAACATAAAATAATTTGGAAACGATATGAAAATTATTTAAAATTATTGACCAAAATTTCTATGTGCAATAATGCTAATAAAACAATTTCCTTTAAATATGTCTTCCCATTTCCTTCAATATTTTCCAATATAAACTTCTATTCAACCCGTATATTAACAAACTTTTAATTTGTGTAACTCCTTAACAAAAAAAATTTGCAATAAAATTTTATGTGCCCAATAAATTGCTGCAATAAGTATATCTGCTCTGATCAATTATGGTTAAATTTCTTATTTATTTAACAACTTGAGTCAGCAGGCCATAGAAATTTGTTCGTTAGTGGGGATTGTCTTATCAAAACATAATTAGAAAACCAAAGTTATTCTTACTTTTTCTGTTTTTTTCCTATTCTAAGGACAAATACAAATCCAATGGAAAACAAACAATAAAAATCCTTAATAAGAGAAAAACAACACAAAATAACAAGAAGGAAAACACATTAAAACAATATTCAAAAACCATAATTTTCAGTTTTATCTTATAATTCTGTCGGAATAAAAAAAATACAAAAAATACGAAGAAAAAATTTATTTTCCATGTTCAATGCCCAATCAAAATATGGTACATTTGGTAACAAGTCTGTTATCATTGATAAACCAACCAGAGATGCTACAAGAAAAAGAAAATAAACTAATTACCAATACAAACGCACTTAGAGATATATGGCTATGGCCTTAGCATAGATTAACTATGTATGTATGTGAACCAAAATATAACTGTGGTAGAATTATTAGGAAAAACAGAAGAAGAGAATGAAAAAAACTTGAGAAGATTTAAAGAGATCTTATAAGAAAATCTATGAAATTGATGAAGGATTTACAACATCTCTGCTACTTTTTCATGTTTTTTTTATCTATTTTCTCCTCTTCTTCTTCTTGTTGTTTTACTCAGTACAAGAATGTCATTTTCTATTGCTCTATGGCATGCATAAATATTAGTTTTGGGCACTCATATGTGGGTGATTGTATGGGAAAGTCAACATTTTAGAAGCAGAATTTAGTTGTAGAGTAGGTGAAGAGATGGTTGACCATCAAGAGGAGAGACAGTGATACCATATTCCTTACATTTCTGAGCTTCTAATGAAGCCATTTAAACTCCCGATCAGAGATCAGCAATGAGTATTCAAAAAGATGAGTAGAATCGAATCATACTTATAATTTCTGACACGCATTCATACTTATTCAATATCATGGAACCTCTACTCATATTCGTATGATGATGTTGTGTTCGACTCTCCATGACTCAAAATAAGTATGAACGCGATTCAACACTAATATACTCACTAAAAGCCTGTGTGTTTGCTCTGCTTGCTACTCTCTCCTTCTTTGCAAATACAACAAAACTAAGACTAAGTTTTGATGAATGATTCGATTACAAGTATTTTTCTAAGGTTATGAATCTACATAAATGAGTAGGCTTGTGAATCAATCATATTTCGAATGGTATGAGTTTGATGTCAACGATATACGCATACTCATTGCAAACTGTACTTATAAATCATCGTTGTAGTGAGTATATATGAATCAGATTACATGGTTAATTTTCAATATTGTTGACTCACTTATTTTCAAAATTTATGAGTAGCGAAAATAAGATTCATTGCTGATCTCTGATCCACACCAACTGGCTTATGAATCAAACATATTTCGTATGGTATGAGTTTGATGTCAACGTTGTACGCGTACTCATTGCAACCTGTACTTATAAATAAATGTAGTAGTGAGTATGAATGAATCCGAGTAGTTAAATTTCAATTTTATTGACTCACTTATATTAAAAATTTCATGAGTACTTATGAGTGGCTAAAATCGATTCATTGCTGATCTCTGTTGCAGATTAGGTAACGAGATGGGTACGTAAGTAGGTAATAGTGGCTGTCCACCAAAAGGATAGATATTGATACCACTTTCCTTCAATTTCTGAGCTTCTAATGAAGCCATTTAAGCCCCCAATGTTCATGCTTTACACATCATTTGGATTAATCTAGTAGAATTCCAAGTGCTTATACTCTCTCTCTCAACTTAATGGTAAGCATATACCCAAAACGTAAAAAACAATTCTCTTCTCTTCCTTGTCTCTTAAGCTACTGCAAAAACTAATTGGCCATGTGGACTAGGATACAATGGCTAGTAAAAATTTCCACAACTATACTAAGTGGATTATGGAGTCAAAGTAGTGTTTCCGTGAACCCTAAATCTAGCCTTGAACAAATTAGTTGGCTTTATTGTCCATATCATTCATACATAATTGCTCATTATAACCCTTCAGTCAGTATTACGACTTCGTTTCTCACACCTCTTATATTTCATTTTATGGCAATTTTCCTTTTTCCACCAGAGCTTCCACCAGAAATCTGTTGTGAGGAAGTCGCCGCAAAAATATTTTTTTCATATTTCGTTTTGTCTGACCTGTGGTTTGAAATGCGGCCACACGTCTAATAAGCTAACATACTAACTACTAGAATATGACAACTTTATATTTTTGGATTGATAAATATTATTCAGGCTTTGCAGAAAGGAAATCAGCTGATAAGAACTTGTTTGGCCATGACCTTAGTGAACACTGAGCCATTACACCAGAGGGGTTATAACCGACGAAAACATCAAAAAATTCAAGCAATAATTTTGATTAACGACAAACTGAGCAAGACTGAAATAGCTCAGACTCCAAAGAGCACATGTTATGCATGAATATTTAGGGATTCAGAATGGTTGCCACACGAGCTTTCAATCGCATAAACACCACAACGAATTGAAGATTCTGAGCAGTGCTTGAAGCTGTCCTTTGTTCAGAATTAAAACGATTATCGTCTGATTGAATTGAAAACTGTCCTAAGATGCACCAGTTAGTTTTCAATTTTATGGCATAAGTAATTTGGGATGCGATTGAAATAAGACTCGTTGCCTACTGTTCATACTGTTCATAGATAAATACACATATAATTGGTCATTACAACTCTTTAGCCAGGAATACGACCTAGTTTCTTATACCACTTATGTTGTGTGCGTTAATTTTTACACATGAGTGGCGAGATCTACAGTTTAAAGTCGATTTCGAACGACAGATTTTTTTGAGAGTTTTTGCTAGAAATCTGCTGAGAGGAAGTCACCGAAGAAATATTTTTTCATACATCGTTTTATTGGAGATGTCTGACCTGGCTTCACGTCTAATAAGACAACGCATTTACTACTAGACTACGGCAACTTCTACATAGTGTTTCAATTTCTACAACGACTGCTACATAGTGTAATTAGAGGGTTTTTTCTACGTTTCAGGACAATTATAGGTTATTTGGTTTTCTTCTTCATAGGGGAGACCTTTAGTACATTTAGACCATTCATGTGCTAAATGAAAGGGTCTTGGGAAACTTATTTTAAAATCCATTCAGATGTTTTTTTGCACATAAGTTGCCTTCATAAAAAGGATTTATACTTTTCGATCTGATTCTCCTTGATTTCTGAATATAAAAAAATTTTCTTTAAATAAGTGAAAGGAAACAAAAGCTTTCTTCGTAGAAAAAATTATTACTTTATAATATCCTTTCTCTTAATTTTCCGGCACTCATTAAACTCTCGTTAATTTAATTTTTTTCTTTGCCATTTCATTAAAATCAGCAAAAAAAAATCTAATAAAAAATGCCTTTTCATGCCTTCTTCTGATGGCATGACCCATATATGACTTTTATTTCTGTATTTATGTTATGCTGTGGACAAAAAAAAAAACAACAGAAAAAAAATATAAAACTTATGGTCAACACAATTAGTTAATTTAAGGGTCTTATAAATATTTTTTCTATCTCCCCTCCATACAATACAAGATATTTCTTGAAAAAAATGTCAACATAATTCTCTTTTACTGGTTCTTAAGACAAGTTTTTCTAACTGCTTTTACATACCCTGGTCACTCAACGCTTCTTCCTTATATTTTTCGTTTTCTTCTTTTTTTCCTTAACATGTAGGGGCTCATATTGCCCAAAAACATGGGTAATTAAAAATCTTGATAAGGAAATTTGTAGATATTTTCCTATTCCTATATTCCTATTTTTTTTCTTCAAAAACAAAAAATAAGAAATGCAACAAAATATAAGATTAACATTAAAGACGTTTATATATATTTGTATTTATGTACATATGTATTCAAGAAATATAAAGTGTATTGTTTTTTTATTTCAAATAAGTTTTTATTTTTCGTTGCTTTGCTTTTGGCCACCACTGTTTGTGTGACAGTGTTATAAGATAATGTGACGATATATGGAAATATTTATTACAAGAGTTTATTGTAGCTTTAATTGTTGTTTTTGCCTATTTTTATCTTATTATTGTGCTGAATTGTAGTCTTTATTAAGACCAGGATATCGTTTAGCTGGCTAATGTTTAAGTCTGAAAAAAGAAGAAAACAGCAAGAGGACATAAATGTTTTGTACTTAAATGAAATTTAATTAATGGTAGTTTTTAATACCCCCACACTACTACACATACATATAAGGTTACACACATAAATAAAATTCACAATACCAAGGAGCATACATATATCCACTTCAACTTCAAATGATTTTTTGGATAACTGTGCTAAATCCAGAACAGAGATCAGCAATGAATCGTTTTATTTTTGCTATTCATATGCAATCATGAAATTTTGAATATAAGTGAGTCAACAATATTGAAATTTAACTATGTACTCTGATTCTTTCGTACTCGCTAAAACATTGATTATAAGTACAGTTTGCAATGAGTATGCGTACAACGTTGACATCAAACTCATACCATTCGAAATATGTTTGATTCAGAAGTCTACTCATTTAGGTTCATAACTTTAGAAAAATATTTATAAATGATTCCAGTGACTCAAATCAGTCATCAAAATTTACAGTCTTAGTTTTTGTTGCATTTAGAAAAAAATAAAAAAGACAGAGCAGCAAGCAGAGCGAAGAGTGTTCGTATTCCAATCATATTAATTTGTGATTCTTGTAAATGTTAAATCATGGAGAGTCGAAATCAAAAACATTATACGTGTTGTTAAGTATGAATATGATGAGTACTTCAAACTTTGAATATGTGTAGAGGTTCCATGATATTACAATAAGTATGAATGCGTAAAAGTATCAGAAATTATGAGTATGTTTCGATTGTACTCATCTTTTGAATACTCATTGCTGATCTCTGATCCAGAAGTCCTTATGATGTCATTATGTAAATTATTCTTGTCTTAAACACTCAATACTAATTTCTCTACATATACACATAACATAATGGGTCATTACAACCCTTCAGTCAGGATTACGACCTAGTTTCTCACACCACTTATGATGTGTGTATTAATTTTATACAGAAGTGGCGGAACCAACAGTTTAAAGTCGTCTCCGAACAACAGATTCTTGAGAAATTTTTCATGGCAATTTTATTTACGCTGAGAGTTTTTGCCAGAAACCCCTGACCTGGGGTTTGAACGAAGGCCTCACGTCTAATAAGTCAAGATACTACCTTTTAGAGCACGGCGACTTCAACATAGACAACACATTCACCATTTAAAACTGACCATTTTTACTTTGTCCTCCTGTTGCAGTACTTTATGAAGAAAATGTTCTTTAGAAAGTTCAGAGCAGATTGTACGTTAAGAATGATTAGAATTCTTTAGTACCCATTAGCCATTTCTTAGGTTTACCGATGGAAAAATACTTTTTTATTTTATCTTTGCGCCTCTAACAAACTTTCAGGCTGGTGTTTAATCTCAGATCTTTGCATTAGTAGCAATAATATGATTGAAGTTGTAATAGAAACCTGTTGTAGTGAACATGGTTGGCTGTCAGCGGTCTCAAATTACCAAATTCTGTAGCATTACGGGTAACGATATTTTATATTCATAGTGGTCGCGACAACTTACTGTCCATTCAATAGCATATTGAATATTATATGAGGAAAAGAGCAAGTTACAGTTGACGTAGTCTAGTAGATAGTATGTAGTTCAAGCCGCAGCCAAGCCATCTTGATTAAAATGAAATATTTAAAAATATTCCATAACAGACTTCCTCTGGTAGTTTTTATGGCAATTTTATTTACTTTCAGAGTTCTTGCCAGAAACCTGCTGAGAGAAAGTCTCCTACGAAATATTTCTTCATATTTCGTTTTGTTAGAGATGTCTGACCTGTGGTTTGAAACGTGGCCTCATGTCTTATAAGCCAACATTCTAACTACAATAATACGGCAACTTCATATCTTTGGTTTGATAAATATTATTCAGACTTTGCTTATTATTTTAATGTTAGGCGATGTAAAGGTAACACACCAGTATCTTGATTTTTTACTTTCGTAACACTATTTTCCTGCTTCTAATACAATGCACTACATAAGGGGATGGCTCCTATCCCCTGGTTAGTCTGCTTTATGTGAAATAAAAACATATTTTCCATAATTTCTTGAGTTATTTGCTATTGGCCCGCTTAATACAGCTCATGTTGTCTTAAGAGTATTTAAAAAATATTCAAAATGTCCTTTAAGGTCCTTTGAACCTATTTACATAATAATTTGTCACAAATTGTTTTTGTATGAGAGCTTTTTTTTCTCAGCTCAGCTTTTTTTTCTTTAAATTTCATTGAAATTCAAAGCCATGCCTTTGAAGATAGAAAAAAAGGAAAAGTTTAAATATGTTACACACATGATTTCGTCTTTGATTTTATATCCGTTTTAATTCATATAAAAATGAAAAAGAAAAAGAAGAAAATCGAAGAAGAAGAAAAAATATGACAGAAAATAGGAAGTAAATCATTCATATTATTTATTGGCATCTTATGATGGCAGAATATTTTATACAACCGAAAGCTGGATGAGTATGCTTTAGAGGAGTAGAGAAGCATGTACGGGTATGGTATGTATGTCTCCAAGGAATATATTAAAATCACTTAAGATAACATAAATTCTTAGAAAACAAAATACTCACTTTGGTACATATAAATCATTGCCTTTTTCAATATCCTATATACCATACATATGACATATATATATACATATATGTATATACTCTCTATATACACATGCTCAAGCGTTAATATATAACATAATAAAATTTAAGTAGTTTTTCCCTTTAAAAACAAGTGTGTTAAATAAGTAAGTATGTATCTATCCTTTAAGGTTTTTAAGAGCCTTTAAAATATTTTATATGCATATAAAGCATACATACATATGTACATAGATATGTAGTCATATGTATGACATATAAAATCCATATGTCATCATAAACAAATTTTCGCATAAATGTCACGTACATTTAAAATTTCTTGTTTTTTTCTTTGCCATCCAGTTTCAGTTTCGTGCCCCACTCTGTCCCCTATCTATAGGGGTTTGATTTTGTTTAATCATGTGTTTTTTTTCTTCCTGCTTTTCTTGTATTTTAATTTTGCTATTGAATAATAAATATTGTTTTTACCACATACATACATACATACATATAATACTCGCATAAGCTTAAAATTAATAAAATTTGTTGAAAATTATATTAAGTTTGTTTGGTTCGGTGCATGGCAAAATTTTTTAATAATAATTTAATTTAATTATCCTGCTTGTTCCGGTTTTAATTATTGTTGTCTTTGGAAGATAAAACTTATTATTGGAATATAATCCCTTAAATAAAGAAATAACATTAAAAGAATATATTTCAAAATAAGCCTTAAATATTGTAAAATTCTTATTAAAGATACGGTGGCCCTAGTCTACTTTAGAGCTAACCAATGAGTATTCAAAAAGATGAGTAGAATCGAATCATACTCATAATTACTGATACTTATACGCATTCATACTTATTTTAATATCATGGAAACTCTATCTCTACGAAGTCGCCATAGTCTAGTAGTGTGTAGTGGTAGTATTTTGGCTTATTATTAGACGTAGGGCCACTGTTCAAACCTCAGATCAGACATCAAAACAAAAATATATAAAAATATTGCTTCGGCGACTTCCTTTGAGCAGATTTCTGGCAAGAACTCTGAGAGAAAATAAAATTGCTATGAAAAGCTTCTCAAAAATCTGTCGTTCGGAGTCGACTTTAAATTGTAGGTCCCGCCAAACATGTACTAGGTGCGCCAAATAACTTTTTTTTTTGAAAATGCTTTAAAAAAAAGTACTGAATATTTTCTCAAATTTCTTTTTTTATTTGAAAGTACAATCCTTCCGGTTAATAATGGAAAATAATTTCATTCAAATGGCTGTCTCGGCTGGCCCTGCAGTAGCCTACATCATCGGTCCAATTTTTAAGCACATTATCGATTGTGTGCAGCTGTATTTCACCAATGGTTTCACAAATATTGTCCTTTAAAGCGTCAATTGTCTCTGGCTTGTCGGCGTAACACTTATCTTTGACGGCACCCCACAAATAATAGTTCAACGGTGTCAAATCGCAGCTCCGAGGTGACCAAACGACATTAGCTCTGCGGCTGATAATGCGATCTTCAAAAAAAGGGCGCAAAACATCGAGTGTAGCTTCGGTTGTGTGACACGTAGCACCGTCCTGTTGAAACCAAATGTTGCCAATATCCTCCTCTTCAATTTTTGTGAAAAAAAAATTCGTTCAACATGGCCCGATAACGATCGCCATTGACTGTTACGGCCACTCCTTACTCATTTTCGAAGAAAAATGGCCCAATTATGCCTCTGGACCAAAATCCGCACCAAACAGTGACTCGTATTGGGTGCGTCGGCTTTTCAATGTACGCGTGCGAGTTTTCTGTGACCCAAATGCGACAATTTTGATTGGTACAATGAGCTTCATCCGAAAAGATGATTTTTTTTGCCAAAATCGGCATCTTCTGGTGTAGGCGGACTAAACTAAAGGCTTGTAATGACCAATTATGTATGTTATGCATATATGTAGGTCGTCATATTCTAATCCAGTACAGAAAATCACATTCGGCCAAGATTCTATTTTTTTTTTGCTCTTTTTATTAAAAACTAAACTCGATACTAAGAGATACACTTCCTTCTCCGAACTCTTAATCTTGTTTGGGCTTTTAAATTATTGTTAATTATTTACAACCACAATAATAATAAATGACTGGCTTATTATGACTTTGTTGTCAACTAAGTTGCCCACCCATCTAATGTTCACTATATTGGCTACTAAATCATCTTCTAACATCTCTTCCTAATCTCATCTCATAAAAGACCATAAAAACAGAATTTGAAGAAAATAATTTCTTTCTGTTTTTTTTTTATCGAAATACCATTAAAAACCATAAATTGACAAAATGCAGGTGGAACATAAATATTTTCTTTATTTCCAATGCTATTTAGTTTGCCTTGGAAAGAATAAAACTTTATTTTCAAGTATTAATGGCGCCAGCAATTAAAAACCAACGTAGAATTTCTTCTTTTCAGGGGTAATCAATTTCCAACTCTATGATGATGACTATGAAATGCCATAAAATAATACAAAAAAATACAAACAATTTTCAATACATTTTCAAAATGCCACAAAAAAATGCATCATTTCCCCTGTCTTATGCTAGAAATATTAGAGAAAAGCATTTGCTTTGAAGAAATATTTAAAAAATTATGACATTTCATACAAACATGACAGAGAAATTCTTTCTTTTCTTTCATGATGATTTCTTCTTATGATTTCTGTTATTGAGGAGTAAGAAGACAAAAAATGCAGACTTGAAAATATTTCTTTAATTGTTGTTGTTTCATTTCTCCCAAATAAACCAATTATCAAATCAAACCAATTTAAAGATTTCTTTCTTCTTTCAACGTTTTTTTAATTTTTTTTAAATTTTTTTATTTTTAAACTTTAATTGGCATGATTGAGTAGCCAGAAATGCATGACTAAGGGGAACATATATAAATGCAGGCAGGCAGGTTTCAATGCCTAAGCTTTTCAATGTTTGTCTGGGCCAATAAATGTTTTGTAGAAAAGCATTTAAAAACTTATTTTTTTTATATGCAATTAATTTAAGATATCGATCAAATTATCTTTAACCATGTCTTATTAGTTTTAAATTAATTTTATAAAAAAAAATTAAAAAAAATATTCTTAATCACTGTTGAACTGAATATTTTATGATCACTTAAGGCTTGTTCAAGAGACCTACAATACGGAATTTATTATAACGATGGGATATAAAAGGCGGCAAACAAGGTGTATTCAAAAGTAAGCTGACTTTGACTTTTTTTGTTATTTTGATACACTTTCTCTTAACACTGCACTTGTTTTTACAGGAAAATTGTAACGTGTGCTGAGCTGTTTTAAGCTCTTCCAGAAAAGGGAACAACGTGTTTACGTAGGCATTCGACCACTAGAAATGTTCATTTTTTCTCTGGGATATGTTCGTCACAGAACTTTTCCTTTAAATTCCAACCAGAGATCAGCAATGAATTGTTTTTTCGCTGCACATAAACACTCATGAAATTTTGAATATAAGTGAGTTAACAATATTGTAATTTAACTATGTACTCTGATTCATTCATGCTCACTGCAACGATGATTTATAAATACAGGTTGCAATGAGTATACGTACAACGTTGACATCAAACTCATACCATGCGAAATATGTATATTTGATTCATAAGCCTACTCATCCAAATTCATAAGTTTAGAAAAATACTTATAATTCTTATAAATGATTCGATTGATTCGAATCATTCATCAAAATTTACAGTCTTAGTTGTTGTTGCATTTACAAAAAAAGAAAAAGACACATAAGCAAAAAGGACAGAGCAGCAAACAGAGCAAACATGCAACCTGCCAGCAAGTATTTTAGTGTTCGTACGCGACTCATACTTATTTTATGGATCGTGTATATGTTGAATTATGGAGAGTCGAACACAACAACATCATACGTGTTGTTATGTATGAATATGATGAGTACTTCAAACTTTGAATATGAGTAGAGGTTCCATACATAAAATAATTGGTCATTACAACCGTTCAGTCAGGAATACGACCTAGTTTCTCACACCACTTTTGTTGTGTGTGTTAATTTTTATACATGAGTGGTGTGACCTACAGTTTAAAGTCGACTCCGAACGACCGAATTTTTGAGAAACTTTTCATGGTAATTTTATTTAATTCGCAGAGTTTTTGCCAGAAACCTGCTGCGAAAATCGCCAAAGAAATATTTTTTCATATTTCGTTCAATTGGAGATGCCTGACCTGGGGTATGAACCGACGCCTAATAAGCCAACACACTAGCTACTAGACCACAGCGACTTCATCGTGAGTTAAAATTAATTTTCTTGTGTGTTAAACTGCATTCGTTAGTTAAAATTTGAGACTCTTTTTATGTTTATACAATTTCTGGAAATCAGTGACCCATTGAGACTCTATGTTTGCCTACACGCATCCAACTTAATCTAATCCCACACTAGCGTAATATCTGTTCCGCTGTTTCTGGAAAGTGTAGCATAAACTCCAAGCATCTACATTCTGGATTACTATTTTCTCAAATATGTGTTTCAAATTTTATTATAAAATACTGTTACGTTTTAACCTTTTAAAAGTGTTTAAAATATGAGCTCGTAGATTGCAAATAAAATAAAAATAAATTTGTGTTTAGTTTTAATTAAAATTCTTTATTATTCGCATAATTCTGTGTGTCACTGTTCACAACATGATGTAAACGACAACAATTGCTTTATTTTACACCCTTTGCATAAACAATAACAATTACTAGATAATTGTTCGAGAAATCTTTGTAACGGAGATCTTCAAACCACGATTATTCTCTTCAAACACCTCGCGTCTTCACACAAGACTGACTGAACTTTTACTAACTCAGTTGCCTGCATTGCCTTGGCTTTTGTATGGCAATGTAAACAATCTGATGAATGTTCTTGAAGACGAATGTTCGTGGCTTTGCCTTCTCGAGATCTCTATAAATGTAAACATCGTTGTTTCATTATTGTTGTTTGTGTATTTTGTTTACGTTTATTCTTGTAGTGTTTGTTTTTGTATTTTTGTTTACTTGTTTTTGTAGCTTTTGTTTATAGTTTTAATATTAAACGATGTAAAAGCAAAGCACCAGTATCTAGTAACAATATAATCAATCGTGAGCCCAGGTGCTCTCGTCGGCTCTGCAGTTGCCTGAAATATTACTGTGTCCAGGAACCCAGACAAGTGAGAAAAATAATAAAGGACTCAGCGGAGAGATTAATGATTGGGCCAACTGCATAATCACTATGGTATGTCTAGGTACCCATATGATATGACTGTCGTATCATTATGATATCATATTGAGTGCTTTGCTTCATTTTTGAACCATCTTGGAGTTCGTTATGTTGGAACATGGCTGTCAGAAATTATGCTGGTATCCATTCCCTTCGTCGTGTGTGATCCGATAGCATTTGTTCCATCAGGTGTAGCTTTTAGCTGGCATCTCTCAACCATCCCGCTATCAAGCTAGAAATGTTCTCTCAAAAAATCTTGGGTATCCATAGATCCTTCGTCTCAAGTTCCTAAGTGGTCAGCGAAGACAGACAATGTTTTCCATCTCAATTTTGTCAGTTCAGCTTCTGCAGAAGGCGTTGTGAGATTTCCCCAGAGTCTAGGTAGATGCACCTTTTGCACCTCGTACCTCAAGATTTCTTCTGAATCGAAGAATATTTCCATAGTTTGACGCCGTAATTAAAATGTTTGCCCGCAAATGCTTTATGAAATACCTGCGATGTATTTTACTTTTTAGAGTTGTTTTTCTTTTTCATAACATTTAATTTCCATGTTAAAATATCCATAAGATTGAGTCCATGTTTTGAGAATGTCATTATCACTATTTTTCTGTTCATGCTTTTCACTTTCTTTCTTAACTTGTTAGTGAAATCGGTTTCAACTTTTGTGTGTTTGTTTTTGTTTTTGTTTCTTTTCTTCATTCATTCTCATTCGCCTGATATATTATGATAAATTACGCTTTAGTTCTGGTTTGACATTCGGGTTAATCTTTTTAATATAAAACATGTAGAAAATGATGCTTTTAACATGTCATTCCATTCATTCCATTCATTCATTCACTCTGTCTGTCATTCATACATACATTCGTTTGTTCATTTATTCATAAACTTCATAAGAAACGTGTAGAAGAAGAAAAAACCTTTAAAACTAAGTTGAATGCGTGTCTTTTGGATACTTCCCTCGTTTATTTATAAGTTTTCTTGTTCAAAAGTGACAAATACGAATGTTTTTCCTTTTTTTCAATTTTATTCCCCATTTTATCTTGTAGAAATCAAGAGAAATTTATTAAATTTCATCATCAATTTGAGGTTGAAGAAATAGTTTCTGTGAGCTTAATTAGATTTCTGAAATTTCTTACATATTTTTACCCAAGAAAATCTAGTCGTAGGTCTATTTATTCAATTAAAATCAATTTAAAATACTTGTGTTGTATTCACGTACTTCATCTGTCTTAAAAAGCTTGCCATGCAATTTTGCTTGTGCTTGCTCTTTAAGCATTGATGCAGCAGTCTTGAGTCGAATTGACCCATTGGACAACGTCCTAGTTTCTCACACCACTTATGTTGTGTGTGTTAATTTTATACATGAGTGGTGGGACCTACAGTTTACAGTCGACTCCGAACTACAGATTTTTTTGAGAAACTTTTTCACGGCAATTTTATTTTTACTCTCACAGTTTTGGCCAGAACTCTGCTGAAAGGAAGTTGCCGAAGAAATATTTTTTTGTAATTTGTCTTGATGCCTGGCCTGGGGCTCGAACCCTGGCCTTACTTCTAATAAGCCAACACACTAACTACTAGACTACGGCGACTTCTTACTGTGCAGAGGATTCTAAACAGAATTTAGTCAGGCTAAGGCGATTGTCGCCGTAGTCCAGTAGGTAGTGTGTTGGCTTATTAGACATAAGGCCACGGTTCAAACCCCAGGTCAGACATCAAAACGAAAATTTGAAAAATATTTATTTGGCTATTTCCTCTCAGAAGATTTCTGGTAAAAACTCTGAGAGTAAATAAAATTTTCTTGAAAAGTTTCTCAAAAATCTGTCGTTCGGAGTCGACTTTAAATCGTAGGTCCCGCCACTCATGTATAAAGATTAACGCACACAACATCAGTAAAGTGAGAAGCTATGTCGTAACCCTGACTGAAGGGTTGCAATGGCCAATTATGTATGTATGTGGGTATGTATTCTCAGAAAAATTAAATTATACGTACACAACGGATGTAGGCTTGTGATGATCAATGCTGAAGTTGTACGTCTGTTACAAGCACTCAATCTGCACACATTTGGTGACCTTATTGCAACCATGGATGCTATGAGCACACCAGTAAACATGCAACCCTCTTGTTTAGACGAATGGCAGATTCGGTGGGATACTGCGACGAAAGGGCGATGGACACATAGGCTTATCAGAAATGTATAAAGTTGGGTTGAAAGGAGACACGGTCATGTTGACTTTTACATGACACAGTTATTGAGAGGGCATGGCTGCTTCAGGGAATATCTCTGTAAATATGGCCACGACAATGAGGTATCTTGCTCCTTCTGCAATAATGGAATTGAAAATGCTGAGCATATTTTCTTTTATTGCGATAAATTCAGATTGGAACGCGAGCTGTTAGAGACGATGGTAGATGAAATAGTGACACCAGACAATATAGTTCCGCATATGCTGCGGTCTGTTGAGGTTTGGCAATATGTCAAAATGCTGTCTGCAAATGTGATGCAGGAATTGAGAAGGATAGAGAGAATTCGTAGGATTGAAAGGGATGGAAATCAATAGTAGTAGTCAATAGGCCAGAACTCGTCCTGTGATGAAATACTTAACTTAGTGGGTTAAAGTCTCACACTACTGTTGCAGTGGCAACAGTGTCTTTCGATGAAAAAAACCTTCTTGTTCACATCCGCCTTTAAATGACAGGCCTTCAAACGTAATGCCCGCCTTTCTGGATAAGAACGAACTCAGATTTGTAGCTTTCAGATAAAATAGGAATTGAACTAAAAATTTTCCATTTTCTTTTGAAAGAATTTAAGTTAATTTTTTAAAAAGTCTGTTAAGATCTCCACATTTTTATTTTCTTTATTAAAGGCCTATTTATTGAAAAATAAATTGTATTTTATTTTAATGTCTAACTGTCCCACATCTAGACTCTAAGCAGGCACACATTAATATCGAAACTATTATCTGAGAACACTTTAAAGAGAAATGCTTACACTTTTCTTATATACTCACTCGTAAGCTCATAAAGATTCATAAATTTTGTTTTCGTAAGTAACACATACACCTACACAACCATTATCATTACAAAAGTCACTAGAAATGGCCTAAAACTACCGTTACGTTTCATTATTATACATTTTAAATGTCTTTTTCCCCGTTTGTTATCTCTCTCACATATTGTTGTATTATTATTGCTACACACTCTTCCAAACAAAAAAAAAAAAGGTGGCAATACAACAACAACAAAACAAAAGTATATTATTATCCTTTGCGACATCATTATGATCTTGTACGTGTTACAACTACAATTACTCAAACATTCATGCGAACCCAAAATACAAACACATTTACTTTTGTAATCCTGTTAATGGTATTGCTTCGACTACTCCCTCTCTCTCTCTCTCTTTGGGAAGCTTTAAGCGATGCTTGCTTGCTTGTGTGTATGTTGGTATTATACACGTGAATAACATAAACTTATACACACGTAAACATAACCCAATAATAACAAAAACAATATTATACTTTTAACATGGCTTGCAAAAAAAAAACTTAAACCCTCCACAAAACAAAAGATAAAACAAATAAAAATTGAGCGGGGGAAGGGGGAGAGAAAAGCTTACTTTTATAGGGAACGAGAGCATAAAATAATACTACAAAGGTACGATTATTAGTAGGAGAATAATGTGGCGATAGTAGCGTTTTAAATAAAAGCGACGCAACCCTTCAGTCAGGAATATGACCTAGCTTCCCAGACCACTTCTGCCGTGTGTGTTACTTTTATACATGACTGGCGGAACCTAAAGTTTAAAGTCGATTCCGAACGACAGATTTTTGAGAAATTTTTTCATGGCAATTTTTATTAACTCTCGAGAGTTTTTGCCAGAAATCTACTGAGAACAAGACGCCGAAGAAATATTTTTTCATATGTTCGTTTAGTTGGAGATGTCTGACCTGGGGTTTGAATCGTGGCCTACCACACTAGAACCCCACTACCTTCTAGACTATGTCGACTACAAATAAACGCGAAAATATCCGTAAAAGGTAAGAATTAACCTACAACTACTCAAGTATCTAAGAAGATTACATGGTCCATGCTGTCTTCCTGTTCTGAGCAAGATTCCACTGATACCTCTGTGTGTAAATCCTTCATTTTCCATACTCTATTAAACAGTTAAGTCCAGTGGTGTGCTAATATTTTTTTACCGGAACGCGTATATATAATTATAGAGACAGGGCCGATCGTGGATAGGCGGCCGCTCTGTGCGGTCTCATGTCTCAAATTTAACAACGGGGGTGATTGTCTATGATAATCCCGGCGGCGGTGTTTTTTTTTAGGTCTCATGTCCAAAATTTGACGACGGGGGGAGGGAGATTTCCCCTCGGGTTCGGTTCAAACCCTTGTTTATAAAAATACATATAAAAATTCGTTAAAAATTAGAAAAAAAAATCAGCAATTTTTTAAAATTTTTTTTTTTTTCAAAACGTCAGCCAATTCTCGTTATCAGAAATCATCTTTAGTTCCGGAACGCGTTCCTGTTCAAAAAGGAAGTACCAGAACGATGTTCCGGAGCGTTCCGGCTCGACAACACCACTGGTTAAGTCAAGTAATAGGCGATGGTTTACTCACCTCTTCATATTTGAAATGAATTTAAGTGTCCATCTTTACCACTTTACGTGGCTAATCATTTTTCGATTTGGCGAATGATTCTGTTATATTATGTTATAAATTCGAAAACTCTAAAAGTATTACGTATGATGCCTCGAGAGACATATATAGTATAGGATATCCAGCAAGAACTGAACGACAGCTCCTGTCGAAAACAGAAATTCCTTGATATACAACTTGATTCCAAACTAGCTACCCAATCGAATGATGTTACTGCCAACTGATTAGCCAAAAAAGGGGGAACTGCCTCGTGCAACCCAACCGAATGGTGTTACTACCGGCTCATTAGCAAAAAAAAGGGAGAACTTTCTCGTGTAGCGTAATTCATGACTTAAATATCGTACATTCTCCATGTGCTTCTCTATGGCGCAAAGCTTGAATGTTTTTATCAATAAATGTACCTGCCTTGAAAATATTGAAGAGAAAAGTTTCACGCACGATTTTCAGTGCCAACAGTAGTCGGTATGAACTCTTAACGAGTCATAGATCTTCTTTGGTGCTTTAATATATGGAGCTTCTGGCTCGACCATAAGTAGGGAACGACCTTATCTACTTTGATAGAACCAAATAGGAGCAGCTTTGTCATTTTTTGCTGTGACAAACCATAGTGGGGGCTTAACCCACTAAATCCCCCCTCGTCTCCTGTGGACTTGTTTGTGCCCACTCCGGAACTACGGTGGTATTACTTCGAAGTGGAGTCCTTTTGGCTCTTTGGCCTCTCCATGTCTATATCCGCGTCCGGATTGCGTATCGAAAGTTGAGGAGACATCTAAGCGTCCTTTCGTCTAAATCATCGTTTCGGTTTCGCTTGGCACGTGTGACAGTATCACCTATGCCGACCTGCTTAGTTGTTCTGCAGCCTCAAGAGCTCTCTTTTTCCGTCTCAGAATGCGTACTACATAATTCACCAGCGAGGTCCAATTTCCACTACTCGCAATCATGACCCCGACAATGTTAGCGGCTGTGACCGTTCCAACTATTGACGTCAGTACAGAGCGATAACTCTGCCAGCGTGCACACTCGAAAACAGTTTGCTCTGCGTCATCAATTACCTCCTCTTCCTCGTGAAGACTGTAAGTGGAGGCGGTCTTGCCCATTCTGTGCAAACATTTTCTAAAATATCCGTTACCCGATAGCATCTGTGTAACGTAGTAATTTACCTCTCCAAATTGCCGACCAATCCATGGCCTTATGTCCGGAATAAGTCTCGCCATCCATCTTCCTCTATCTTCCTGGTTCCATGGTTGTTGCCATTTTGAAATGGTGTTTTCCCTGAAATGAGCGGTTATATGATTTCCAGCCGGTTTCGTCTTATAAATCTCCATCCGTTCCGCTGCCAGCAGACCCACAGGGATTATACCTGCTATCACCAGTAAGGCTGGAACGAACACTGTACGATATGCCGACTCGATACGCAATGCAGCCGTTCTCTGTACCGGTACAAGTGATTTTATATTGGATATTATATATTCGGCATCAGTCTAGCTTACAAGTTTGATATACCGTTTAATGCTTAGTGTGTAGTCGCTGTAGTCTAGTAGGTATTAAGTTGGCTTATTAGACGTCAGACCATGGTTCAAGACATCAGCAACGGAACGAAATATATTTCTTCGGCGACTTCCTCTCAGCAGAATTCTGGAAAAAAAATCTGCGTTTAAATAAAAATGCCATGAAAAGTTTATAAAAATAAAATCTGCCGTTCGGAGTCGATTTTAAATGTATAAAATTAACACACACAACATAGGTTTTTCCGGGAAGCTATGTCGTAATCCTGACTAAAGGGTTGTAATGAACAATTATGTATGTTATGTATGTTTTATGCATTATCATACGTAGCTTATAGCTGCTGTATCTTCCGTAAAGCAAGCTACTCGTATCTCCTATAGAACAAAGCAGATATTTTTAGAAAATGCTTGCTAAGCCACACTTTTCTTTTAACTTTCATACATGGTTAAAAACACACATATATGTATGTAATGTATATATGTATGTGTAATCGACCTCCATAGTGTTTTTATTTGAGACAATTTTATTACGATATTGATAAAATAACATTAAAAGAAGTCGTGACAATACGGCCATTATTATTTTTACCACCTCATTTTTTGCCACTTTTCGGGGGAGAGAGAATAAACCCCAAATACAAAAGGAATGTTTTTTTTGTTTGTTTTGAAATTCGTACACACACAGTAAAGGCTTCTTCTTTAGTTCTGCTATTAGAGAATAAAAAGATACTAAAAAAATGAGAGCAACTCTTATACATGCATATACGTACGTATCATAAATATACAAACGGCTTTACCAATACAATGATAATGCAAAGAACAATAGTTGAGCACTTATGGACAAAAAATAAAAGAAGTACACAAGAATGTTTGTGTATATATGTATGTATGTATTTGTGTTTGTGTGTGAATATGTAACATATAAAAAGAGAGTATTATTATTATGCGGCATATTTACCGTTTAATGTTCTCTACGATATGACTTTCTATACAAATTTTCATGCAAACAAACAAAAGAGTCCACACATGTACTCATATGTACGAGTATGTGTTTGTGTTAGGCCCATTTGATTACATAGAGGTATTTGACATTATATATGTGTATGGGTACCATAAGGCTATACTCCTTTGCATGCATTGGATGTATATGAGGATGTGTGAGAGAAAGTGTAAGTAGTTGTTTTGAAATAATCTCTCTCCCTCTCTCTGTCGTATTACTTTTTTTTTTATTAATTTTTCTATAACACCACTTGTACATGAATTTCTGTTGTTGTTGTTGTTGTTTGTTGTTGCTATTAAGCCTTTGTTTTTGGTAGGGTAATGTAATAAAAGTTATACTTTTCAGTTCACTCACTCTAAACATTTGTTATTGTTGGTGCTGTTGCTGTATGTATGTATGTGTACGGCTTCTGGTATTTGTAATCAGTTTTTATTTCAGTTTTAAATACAAACGAAATGAATTTAGTTACGATAAAATCTGTTGAATATGTTGTTGTTTATTTTAGTTTTAAATGTTGTCGTTGTCGTTTTTATTCCAAAAAAAAAAATTCTTAAAATAATAACAAAAACAAATCAAGTATAAAATGCCTGTGATTATTATTTCAGCATAATAATATGAAAACACATTTCATTTGTACATATAAAAATAACAAAAACAAAATAAATAAATTATTAAAAACATATGTATGTTGTTACTGTAAAATAAATAAATACCATACCGTGCATACATACATACATACATATTTGTTTTGTATTGAATATTTTGCAATAATAATATAAAATTTGTTATTAAAAGCCTGAAATGTAAATAAAAATTTATGTTTTTATTGCAAATTAAACAAATGCAGAACGTTTCAAAATTGTGTGGCCTAGATTAGGAAGAGTTTGGTGAATGATTCACTTGCTTATGTGTCAGATAGTAGTTCAGTAATCATATTATTTAACTGTTGTCCTAGTTGTCGATATGTTTGTGTCATTGAAATTAGATCACATGAAGCTTTTTTATTTATATTACAAGATGTGATTTAATCTGGCTCAGAGATCAGCAATGAGTATTCAAAGAGATGAGTCGAATCGAATCATACTCATAATTTCCTGATTCTTATACGCATTCATACTTATTTGAATATCATGGAACCTCTACTCATATTCTAAGTTTGAAGTACTCATCATATTCATACTTAACAGCACGTATGATGTTGTTGAGTTCGACTCTCCACAGCTCAACATATACACGAATCACAAAATAAGTATGTAACGCGTACAAACACTAAAATACTCACTAGAAGGTTGCGTGTTGATCTGCTTGCTGCTCTGTCTGTCTTTTTTGCTTATGTGTCTTTTTTCTTTTTTTGCAAATGCAACAATAACTAAGACTGTGAATTTTGATGAATGATTCGAGTCACTCGACTCATTTGTAAGTATTATAAGTATTTTTCTAAAGTTATTAATCTGAATGAGTAGGCTTATGAATCAAACATATTTCGAATGGCATGAGTTTGATGTCAATGTTGTACGCATAATCATTGCAACATGTACTTATAAATCAACGTTGTAGTGAGTACGAATGAAGCAGAGGAGTAAAATTTCAATATTGTTTACTCACTTACATACATACATACATAATTTGTCATTACAACCCTTCAGTCAGGATTACGACCTAATTTTCTCACAGCACTTATGTTGTGTGTGTTAATTTTATAAATGAGTGGTGGGACCTACAATTCAAAGTCGACTCCGAACGACAGATTTTTGAGAAGCTTTTCATGGCAATTTTATTTTTCTCTCAGAGTTTTTGCCAGAAATCTGCTGAGAGGAAGTCGCCGAAGAAATATTTTTTCATAATTTTGTTTTAATGTCTGTCTCACCTGACTTTTTGATGTCTGAACTGTGCCTAGTAGTCTGAAGTAGTCTAGTAGGTAGGATGTTGGCTTATTAGACGTAAGGCTACGATTCAAACTCCAGGTCAGACATCAAAAACGAAAATATGAAAAAAATATTTCTTCGGCGACCTCCTCTCAGCATATTTCTGGCAAAAACCCTGTGAAGTAAATAAAATTGGCATGAAAAGTTTCTCAAAAATCTCCTGCCACTCATGTGCAAAATTAACGCACACAACATAAGTGGTGTGAGAAGCTAGGTCGTAATCCTGACTGAAGGGTTGTAATGAGCAATTATTTATGTATGTATGTAACTTTTGCCCCAAGTCTGCTGAGAGGAAGAGGAATGATATTTCAGTTAAAAAAAATTTCTGACAACCTTGACATCGTGGTCGGCCATTTGGAAACCATTAAATGGTTTACTCTATATTTTATCTAAAATTGTATTTTCTCATGTGATAAATTTTATTTTTCAGTCAATAAATTTTTTTCAAAAGAAAAACGAAAAAAATAAACCATAAACCAAGAGACACAATTATTATGACCAAATAAACGTTATTTTGATATTGTCCGTATTTAGTAACATGCCGTGCAGCAATTTGTTTAAACAAATAAATTAAATTAAAATTGTATTAAAATATAGAAAAATAAACCAAAAAAAAAACAAAAAATTGTGTCCATACTTTTCCCAGCACCACATGTAGCCGAATGCACACGTATAAGGTTTCTGGGGGAAAAAAATTATGGAAATTAAAATATCATCGGTTAGATAGATAGATGGGTTGGTTTTGGATTTTTATTTTTATGTTTATGTTCTATCATTGATTTTATTTACAACTAAATAAACTCATTCATCTATTGTTATTAGTTTATAAATATTGAAAATAAAACAAAATAAAACAAAAAAAAAATATGTGAACGTGAAAAAATATTTCATTTAGGCGACTGAGGCTGAGTTATAATTTATTTGGGATTTTACAATATTTTCGAAAAACTTGTGTTTATTAATTGGATTTCAACACACAGAGTTGAACACTTTCAAAGTGTTATTTTTCTATTTCAGTTTAAAATTTTTTTATTTTTCTGTTTCTAACACAGTGAAACTCGAGAAAAAAAACGAATGGAATGGAATGGAAGCAAGAAAGAATTTAATTTACGAGTATATATACCAAAAATATTTTTTTCATTTCAATTCAAAATTTTATGGTTTTCTTTTGTTGTCAGTGGTGTTGGTGTCATTATGACATTTTCACTTTGGTTTTCTTCTGTTGACTTATTAAACTGAAACTGAGGGATTTTCGTTTACGAAGCAAACTACAGGGGTTCCTATAGACCATTGCCTGTTTGTTTCTCTTCATCTAGTAAATAAATAATAAAAATATTTTTATTTATTTTGTTTGTTTATAGTGATGTCCACTCTTTCTTTTTGTTTTGGAAATTTATTGGTTTTATTAAAAATTTGACAAATCAAACGTATGGTTTTTGGCGCCAGTCCATTTAAATAAATTATGATTGAAAAATATTTCTGTGTACAAAATAAGGTATCACAGAGTGGTGCTTATTAGTGTGAAAAACAGGTGGTTAAAATTTATCAACAAAATAGAAAAAAACTCCATGGAAATGTGAAAAATTAATTTTGAAATATGGTCAGTTCCATTTGATCTTGAATAAATTTATGTGGTTTCTTTAACACTGTGGGGGCGTTGTTCTGATGACAACTATTTTGTAAAAACAAATCAATTAAATTACTACATCTAGAATAGCATAACGTTAAGAGAATATCAATTATGCGCTTGATATTCATATGTTTCCAACATGCCAGTATTTCTGCTATGTATTACTTTCCGGTATTCCAAAATAATGCCACTCAATCTACCGTTTCAATTCAATTCAAATTCAAAGCAGATATTAACGTGATATGGTAACAATGACTAGGGCACAGTTACAGACGAAAACAGCTGGCTCAACAGATTGGCAGCGGTATTAAGACGACTGCAAGAAGAAGCTTTAAAATATGCGAACTAATCGAGATTTGTATATTTAAAGTCTGCCAAAGTAAGTATAGAATATAATCGCAGAAAGCCTCAGGCCCATATGCATAATATCATGCTCCAATGCCATCTGTGACACGAGTTCCTGTAACTTAATAGACGATGAATCTACAATAACGTAAATTGAGAATAAGGAAGTGGGTCGCCAACCAAGTAACGTCAGCTCATTCGACGATTTATTCCTTTTCTTTATACGCCTCTATTTCCAGCTGTCGGCAGCAGGTATGGTTCTGACGGTTGCCAAGAGGATTCCACTCATTTGAAGTTCAGGTTGTATCAGACAGTGGTCAGTAAAGAACATGCCCGAGCCAACTCCACTTTCGCCAGCGTTTCGCTAAAAGGTAATCTGATTTCCATAACTTGCATTCTCACAAAACTACTGATTTCACTACTGATTTCTTGCAAATGTTCTATTAAGTGTTCCACGAAGTGTGTCATGAGTTCCAGAATGAATGGATTTGTTCGTCAGCTTATCTGGACTTATTAATGCGTTTTTCAACGTGCTATCTAGTGCCATCGCTCGCTGTAATAATGCTCTCCATATAGCAAAATGGTAAAAAGTTTTATTGATCTTACAACGTGATGGTGTTTCTCTTGTGAAAACTCAAGGCCTGGGTTTTGGGTATATTTATATGGAGACCATATAATGCCGGAAACCAGTCTTCAATCGCTTGAGTTTCGCCTGCATATCACTGAGGTTGTACCAGAGCAGAATTATATCATTGTCATTGTATAGATATTCGAGCCTTTAAAAGCCATGTTATCCACTTTGTCAGTGATGTAGCTTTTGCTAGAATGCTGTCAAGATTAAAGGATATAATGGACAGCATTGATATGCTCCGAAGACTTATCATATACATACATAACATAATTGGTCATTAAAACCCTGTAGTCAGGATTACGACCTAGTTTCTCACACCACTTATGTGGTGTGTGTTCATTTTTATACACGAGTGGCGGTCGACTCCGAACGACAGATTTTTAAGAAACTTTTCATGGCAATTTTATATACTCTCAGAGTTTTTGCCAGCAATCTGCTGAGAGGAAGTTGCTGAAGAAATATTTTTTCATAATTTTGTTTTAATGTCTGTCTCACCTGACGTGTTGATGTCTGAACTGTGCCCTTACGTCTAATAAGCCAACACACTACCTAGACTTCTAGAGCTTACTTTACTTTATACTGCTCACGTTTGACGAGTGGTGTCCAAATTTCAATGTCATTGTACGTTGATATATGATCAATTGTCCTATACATTCTGTTTCTCTTCAAGTTAAGCCGTATTTGCTACACTTATTGGCCTAGCTGCGACTTTCAAAAGAAATGAGGGAAGTCAGACGTCGTAAAGCTGCCCGACCAGGGGCAGGAGTTGTGCAATATAGGTAGTGGGGTTTTCTTAAAAAAATTTTTGATTTACTCGTACAACTGAATGCAGCAACATCTTTCTTTGTCCACAAATCCCAAGAGAAAGAAATATTTCTTCATATTTCGTTTCGTTGTAGTTGTCTGACCTGGATTTTGAACTGAGGCCTCACGTCTAATATGCCAACACGCTATCTACTAGACTGCGACGACTACATATACATACTGCTGCGAAATCGGGTATGCTGGGATAAAATTAATTATATGTGTCGCTCTGATATTCCTCTTAAGCCAATATCGTCAAATTTCAAAATCGTAAAATATCTGGTACACATAATGAAGACGTTTGTGACGTGATTATGCAAAATCACATGTTATGATGAGTGCCAGAGTAGCGACGATGAAAACGACGCCGAAAAAAAATGTTCTGAATTAAAACCTCTAAAGGACGTTATATAGAATGTGTAATACAATATTTTAAGATACTAAAAATATATTGAAAACATGTTGAAAAGACGATTGACGATCAAGTCTACTGAGGTTTTGTAAATTCATTAAGTTTTTCCTTTTGTTTTGGTATAAAATTTAACACTTTCATGACAATTCCCTTTCTTTATCATTCCATTTCAGGCAACCATAAAAATAAGTTATTTTCGCTTTAATTAAACAAAAAAAAAAAGAATAAAAATTACTTTTAAAATATAAAAAACCGAATGTAAAATGTAACACATTTCACTGATGGAAATTATGAAAACAAAATTGTTTTGTTTTACATTTTTAATGAATTTAATAGATTTAACCTTAAAAACAAACAACAAAACAAAAAAAAAACAGTAGCAGTAGCAACAACATAAACAAATTAAAACTAAAAAACTAACGATAACACAACGACACCTAAAAAACTAAAACTATAACAGCCAAAAGCGTAATAATAATTATTAACTTTTATTTAATTTTGAAAAATACACACACTAATACACACACATAAACACCAGCACAAACGCATCACGACAGACATCCCATCCCTGGCCAGTTACGTAAATCAAAATTTTTAAAGTTGAATGGAAATTTAATTCGAAGGTTTTTCAAATTCGTATATAATTTGGTGTATGTGTATGTGTGTGTATATAAGTATATATGTGTGCGTGTTACCTTATTTAGTGGTTTTTGTTTTTCTTTTGTGTTTTTAATAGAGAGGGTTATACTAAATGTTTAGACGCTGGCGTTAGTTGGGTCAAAACACTTTTTGATAAATTTTTTACCAAAAAAATAAAACAAAACAAAAACAAAAACTATGAAAATTATAAAACGCAACAACTACAACAACAAGAAAAAGAAAATGTATGAGATTAAAGAGCAAAAACTAAATTGAAAAGCATATAAAATTTCTAAATAATAAGAGCGTACGTAGGTCATATAAAAAGTTAATGGAAAAAGTGTAGAGTTTTTGTTGAGAAATGGACATTGATTTTGGTAGAAGTAGATGAGGCCTTTTTATTAATCAAGATGAAGGTTTATTATTATCATTCACACATACATACATAACATAATTGGTCTTTATAACTTTTTAGTCAGGATTACGACCTAGTTTCTCACACCACTTATGTTGTGTTCTATAATTTTTATACATGAGCGGCGGTACCAACAGTTTAAATTCGATTCCGGATAACAGATTATTTGAAAGACTTTTCATGAACATTTTTTATTTACTCTCAAAGTTTTTGAAGCAAATCTAATGAGAGGAAGTCGCCGAAGAAACATTTTTTCAAATTCGGTTTGTTGGAGATGTCTGACCTGGGTTTTGAACCGAGGCATCACGTCTAACAAGCCAATACACTACCTAATAAACTACGACGGCTACAAAAATGTACAACGCTTTACGATTTTGCTTGTTATCTTTGCGTAGGGGCCATTATCATTCACACATTTGCGATATGATTTTGAACAGATTATTAGGAGCAGCATGAGGTCCCTACTTTTCCTTTCTTCCAATTTTTTTTTTCAAAAATTTTGTTGAAATGCTGATTATGGTCTTGGTACTTTGATCACTAAATGAGAAAAAACCCTCTCTGAAACTTTGGAACAATCAATCACTGATATATGGATGATAAATCTGTTAAGATCTCATCCCTAACTTTAGAGATTTGCTTTGAAAAGTCACTGGAGTACAGAAAGCTCACACTCGTTTTCTTTCATGATATAGAGAGGACTCTACAACAAGTTTAATTTAAACTACTAGGTGAGGATTGTTTATCTTCTTTTCTAAATAGTGATTACTTAGGATTACTACGCTCTTGAAATAAGTTGAGAATGGAAAATCGTGATAGTTCACAGGCCTATATCCTATCGTGAGTGTTATAAATAATATACTTAAGTAACTGAATAGCTTGGAGATCATGGGACACTACTGCAGAGAAATGTACAAAAAGAGGTGTTGTGGGATGAAGGATAGCCGTGGCATCCTTTCCATGGTTTCAGTGTGCAACATTTCCTGATAAGAAAACGAGACATTTAGATCCGTACCGATAGTCAAATATCAATATGATGACTATCATCATAAACATCATCTGGTGGTCTTACTTGAATGCGTGGTCATGTTGTCGTTGAGGGTCAACTGAAGTCAATGGACTGACGAAGTTAATTAAAGTAGAATTCTCTTAGAAGCTGAACCAAAGTGCTAACAAATGCATCTGTCATCCACACCTTCAGTTACTGCCCTATATTATCAACAAGTGGAAACACACTACTCTGAAGAAACTTATTTGGATGATCTGGTTTATCAGTTATTTTACGTTCACTCCCCATATATCAAAAGCCTTCAATCGAACTTAGGGACTTTTACTTGGGACCTGCGAACTTTTGAATATTCTTACGTTTATTCCTTTTAAATACGTTTAAAATGTAAGCTCGCAAAATGCAAATAAAATAAAAAAAATTTGTGTTTAGTTTTAATTAAAATTCTTTATTATTTGCACCATTTTGTGTGCCACTGTTCACAACTTTATGTAACCAACAACAATTGCTTTGTTTGTTATTCCTCTGTTTATACCCTTTGCATAAACAATAACAATTACTAGGCAATTATTCGACAGATCTTTGTAACAGAGATCTTCAAACCACGATTACTCTCTTCAAACACACCGCGTCTTCACACAAAACTGACTGAACTTCACTAACTCATTCGCCTGCTTTGTCTTGCCTTTCATAATGCAGAATAAACAGTCTGATGAATGTTCTTGAAGGCGAATGTTCATTGCTTCGTCTTCTTGAAACATCGTTGTTTACATTTATTATTGCAGTATTGTTTGTGTATTTTGTTTACGTTGATTCTTGTAGTGCTGTTGTTGTATTTTTGTTTACCTGTTTTTTATGCTGGTGTTTGTTGTTATATTAAGCAGTACGATAATTTGTAAACAGGTTTGTTTACTTCATTGTTTTGTTTCTGTAGCTTTTGTTTATAATTTTAATGTTAAGCGATGTAAAATATTTTCTATATATTCGTAACAATATTTTTGCTATGTCCATGTACATGTGGTAGACCATTATTTCGTCCCTGATAGAGATACTGGGTTCTTATACTCCTATTTTAGCCTATCGTTCCAAGCCTAACCATACTATCTAAGGTGACCCTCGCATTATAATTTACTTTTATTTTAATACTTTCTACCGCATTCATATAACAATACAACAAAATACGATACAGTGAGTGAAGTGAAGTGAAGTGAATGAAAATAAAGTGAAAACATAAACTAGAACATTGTAAGCAACAACAATAATAACAACAACAACAACAACAAAAGCAATAATAATAATAATGTTTGTTGGTTTGACTGTTGGCTGGCTGTGTTTGAATGGCTGGCTGGATGGATGGCTAGCGGTTTTAAATGCTTTATTTTGGCTGTTAAGTTGGTTTGAATAGACGATGATGATGATGATGATGTTCAGTATGGCTGGCAGTGTTAGTGTTTGGTGTTGGTGAATGGTTTTATAAACTTTTTGGTGTTGTTGTAAATTTGGTTTATAAAAAATACTTAATTTTTATTGTACGGTTTTGTAGTTTGTATCTGTTGTTGTTTTAATATTTTTGGTTGCTATTTTGGAGTTGCTTTAGTTTTCAGTTGTTTTTTCTTTTCAACTCGTTACAATACAGTGAATATTTTGGGTTAAGTTTTTTGTGTAAGTATGTGTGTGTATTGTGTATTGGATGTTAAACTACAAAAAGATACATACATACATATATAATTACCACAAAATGTCAAAATTAATTATGACAGCTGTCAGTGCTATGGTCGCTATCTATTAAACGCGTCAACGACAAAGAATAAGAATGTCAAGCTTTTTTTTTTTTCTTCTCTCATTGTTATGTTATGGCTGTTGTTGGTGTTGTTGGTGTTGTATGAAAAAGCTGACACCATCAACTGCCACAACAACAACTACAATCACCATCATCCGCATGTACGTTTGTCCGTCTGTCCATTTTAGCTGTCATCAGACATATAATGGCAATTTAAAATCTAAAATATACGCTCACTCATGCTGTTTAAACCATATTCTTGGCTTTCATTCATTCTCATTCGTATGCTCATTCTGTGACTGAAACCTACATAAACGTGGCTTTAAGTCTTTTGAAATAGTTTTCTGTAACACAGTTTGAAGTATCAGGGTAAGGAAAACGAGGAGTTTTTTATTAACGTAAAGCAAGAAGACGTTACCATGTGATAAAAACAAGTTATCTGGAGAGATTGAAAGAGGCAAAAATATGAAATTCTAGAAGATGTTGACATGACAAGGCCATTTAAGCCATAAAACTCTCATATCCATACGTACATATGTTCATACTATGCATTTATACATGAAGAGAGGATGTCTGAAAATTCTGTTATGAATTCTGTTGAAAAAAAGAAAAACAAAGTTTTAGAAATTCTTGTGTGAGGCTAAGTTAAGGCTAAGGTGTCTTCTTTCTTTTTCTTCTGTTGTTTTTTTGCTGTTTTAAGCCATTTAAGCCATTTAAAAAATTTCAATTTTTTTTTCGTTTATTTTGTTCATTTAGTTTGTTTACGATACTCTTTTAACTTGTCAATTAGAATTTTTATGAGTTTTTCTTTCTAGTTTTGACTTTATGACTTTACAAGTGTTACAGTTTTTTTCTCTTTCCCTCTCTCTCTCTTGTCGGGTTTAATTTCTTCTTTTATAACCATCATAGTTTAGTGTGTCTTCGTTTTATGTTTTTAATTTAAGAACAGCCCACCCATATTTCGTTTTACTGCCATTTACGACGCAATGTCAGCCCAAGCCAAAGTCATTGAGTGAAAGGTGATAGAGATCTTAAGCATGTTTTAAAATTTAATGTTTTTGTTTTCTTTGTTAAGATAAGATTTTAAATTTAGTACCAGTATCTAAACAGGCAAAACACAACATTGCTTAGTTCAAAGTAGGATTACAAAAACCCTTTTAAAAACAAAATTTAACAAGAAAAAATTAATGGAATTGAAAAATGAAATGAAATTCTATATTTTGTTCTTAGAAGATGTCTTTAGTTTGCCTATCTCACTTTGAACAGTTGAAGTTGGTTTAAGTTTGATGGTGTTCGAAAGATAAGATTTAAAATAAATGGAACTTCTTGATGAACTGTGTGCTTGCTTAACTGAGTATGGATGAAAAGTTCATGAATCCAGAATAACTCCTTATTTTTCTGTTACAAAACTAAGCCGGATTTGTAGATTATTGTTACGTTTTTACCTTTTAAAAACGTTTAAAATAAGAGCTCGAAGATTCCAAATAAAATAAAAATAAATTTGTGTTTAGTTTTAATGAAAATTCTTTCTTATTCGCAAAATTCTGTGTGCCACTGTTCACAACTTGATGTTTGTTTGTTATTCCTCTGTTAACACTCTTTGCATAAATAATAACAATTACTAGTCAATTTTCCGACATATCTTTGTAACGGATATCTTGTAGCGTTTGTTTATAATTTTAATGTTAAGCGATGTATAAGTAAAACACCAGTATCTCGATTTTTCATTTTCGTAACAATATGAACTTTGGAAATCAAGACGAATTTCTCATTTACGTCTGACCTACTTTAAATAGCCGTATATGAGCCGGGTTGATTTTATCAAACGAAAACCTTCTACAACTATTTGTGTTGATATTAGGGCATCAAAAGTTCCTGATGTTCTCGGCACGAGACTCAAATACAAAGAAGAAAACAAGTAAATAAAAATATACCAACAAACCACCAGCATAATAACAAAAAGAATAAACAAGTAAACAAAAATGCAACAACAAACACTACAAAAATAAATGTAAACAAAATACACAAACAACAGTAATGAAGCAACGATGTTAACATGAACATTCGACTTCAAGAACATCCATCAGATTGTTTACGTTGCCATATAAAAGGCAAGGCAAAGCAGGTGAAGACTCGGTGCATTTGAAAGGAGTAATCATGGTTTGAAGATCTCCGTTACAAAGATCAGTCGAACTATTGTTGAGGGACTCGAATCATTCATTAAAATTTATAGTCTTAGTTGTTGTTGCATTTACAAAAAAGACACATAAGCAAAAAACACTGAGCAGCAAGCAGAGCCAACAGACAACCCTTTTGTGAGTATTTTAGTAATCGTATGCGAGGCATACTTATTTTGTGATTCTTGTAAATGTTGAGCTTCGGAGAGTCGAAATAAAACAACATAATACGTGTTGTTAAGTATGAATATGATGAGTACTTTAAACTTTGAATATGAGTAGAGGTTCTATGATATTAAAATAAGTATGAATACGTAGTATAAGTATCTGAAGTTATGAGTATGATTCGATTCTACTCATGTTTTTGAATACTCATTGCTGATCTCTGGTCCGTATGTCCAAGTGGGAAGCCCTTTATATTGCTACGTGTTCCAGCTGTTATACCTTAGCAAAACTCGTTAAAAAATGACTTACCCTCTTATCTCTTTACCACCATCTTCACCAGAAGTGTGAATGCTTATAAGTATCAGAAATTATGAGTACGATTCGTTTATATTCAACTTTTTGAATACTCATTGCTGATCTCTGTTCGGGATATAAAAATCACATACAAAGTTCACTGCAATCAATGCCAATTCTGTTCAGTTGTCCATTTAACTGCAGGTCGTATTATACAAATTAGTTGATAAATTCGAGCTCTAAACTGATTATGTTATGGGATATAGCTTGCTGGCTATGATTAGCCACCTAATTCATTTTTTGTTGGTATTATGTGCTGGTATCAGACTGAACTGTTATAGCTGCGCGGTAATTAATACAATTTCAATTATTTTTTCTAACAAAAACGCAATAATGTTTTGAAATATTTTTTTCCATTTTTATTAAATTGGCATAATTAGGTTCCAGTCTGTCTCACTTATATTTCGCCTGACTTAATATTGTAATTAAAAACAGATCACCGAAAAGCACAATGTAATAAGTAACAAACAAATGGAAAATTATGTGTTAACACCGGCAAATACCTTGACTTCAAATCAAAACAAAACAAAACAAAAAATTATGAAAATCATTATGGAACGAACGGCATACATCAAAAGGTTTAATTTAGCTGAGGTACTTAATGAAATGTTAATATTTTAGACGTACGCGAACGAGCCTATTCACAAGTATAATTATGACGCTTCTATGATTTTTATTATGAAAAAAAAAACGCGCACAACTTATTATTTATGATGATTTAATACAATTACATACATACATACACACACTCACACGTAGTTATATTTATTGTATTATGATTAATTACATCATTTTGATATAAGTAGGTATGTAAGTACATGCATAAATACATAAAACGTATGTAAATACATTAACATAATGAATAAGAGTAGAATTTAGTATGTATTTACGTATTTACGTTTGTAAGTTTAATTGTTAGCCTGCCAGCCAGTACGGGGGTAATAATATTGACATTAATAACTAATTACACCATAATGATTATGGACAAGTTAATAAGAAATGAAATGAAATGAAAACAGGAACATAAATTAATGCCAGCACGAGCCGTAACTAACAAATTATCATAATAAAACAGCAAAATTTTAATAAGAAAAAAACAGGAAAAAAAGGAGAAAAAGCCACATAAAATTCCTTGATTACCAGATTTAACCGATTTAACCCTTGTTAATATAGCCCAGTCGTCATAAACATAGATAAACGTGCCAAACATTGTAGAGGAGTTAACCAACATTAAACCCAAACATACCTTAAAGACAAGCAACACAAACAAAAACAACAATTTGCAGAGAGAAAAAAGGAAAATAAAACTGCAGACATTGCCTGGAAAATGTTATGGAAAACAAATCATTTTGAATGTTTGCAACTGATTTAAAAGCATTTATTGGTATTTAAATAATTCCTTGTAAATACAATTTCTTTAAGCAGCCTACTCCTTCTGTGCTGTGTTTGCTGCTTGTGCCATAAATATTTTTCGTAAAGACATTGGAAAAACGTCTACTAAATCCTTCCTTCTCCAAGTAATAAATCCCATCGTTTACATTTTGTTGTTCTTTAACTCCTTCTTTTTCTGTTTTTCTCTGCCTGTCTTAAGCGTAATAGGCAATGGGGCAATAACAAAAAGAAGGCACAGAAAAGAATTCTTATTATTTGGCAGAAACAAAAAGAAATACTTCATCTGATTACTAATTATGCCCTATAGATGGCATACTAGACATAGACATACATATTTAGGCTAGGTTTTGCATATACAGTCTATACTTTAAGGGAAGTTTTTTGCTCTTGCATAAGAAACGAATAAATTTAGTAAGAATAGCATTTACGAATTGCACAGCTAAAGAATGATTTTTCTTTGTATAGCCGTGGGCAATTAACTCAGAAACCAGAAACCGGTGTATTGTCCATTACCTTCAAAAAACCAAACACGGATGTTACAAAAAAATTAAAAGAAATATAATAGAAAAAAGGGGAGAGTAAAGATTAACGAATGAAAAGAGGGAGGCTGAGAAACAGCGTAGTCGCACTAGCTTTCTAAGACGATATATGAAATCCTGGCAGTAGCTAACTCACCAATCCTACTGAAGGAATCCCGTCGAGCAATATTATGTATTCATCTTTACACGTAGAGGTGCTGAAGATGTTCAACAGCCTTGAGCTTCGGCTCTACTCTACAAACCCTGCAGAACGGAAAAGAGCTCCTGTACTTTATATTGGTCTTTGCGCTAAAGGCGAATTTCACCGCTTGATAATGCATAATCCATTCCACTTTTGAATGGATATAACGATGCCCCGAAATCCAAAACTGTAGCATTTTTGTTCAGAAACATAGTCAAGGTTTTTATTCAGACTGAAACCAATTTCGAGTACCTTTAAAGCATCTTTACTATCGATATATATAGCCATCGTATCACATACATACGTACATAATTGGTCGTTACAACCCTTCAGTCAGGATTACGAACTAGCTTCTCACACCACTTATGTTGTGCGCGTTTACTTTTTACATGAGTGGCGGCCCCTACTGTTTAAAGTCGACTCCGAACAACAAATTTTTGAGAAACTTTCATGGCAATTTTATTTCCTAAGAAAGTTTTTCCAGAAATCTGCTCAGAGGAAGTCACCGAAGAGATATTTTTTCATATTTTCGTTTTGATGTCTGACCTCGTGTTTGAACCATGGGCTTACGTCTAATAAGCCAACACACTACCTACTAGGCTACGGCGACTTCAATTATCTACCTTATGAACTATAAAATCCTAAAAATACCCGCAAATATGCCTACAAATACTCATCGTTAGATGTGCCTAAATCAAATGCTCCTGTGGATGGCCAGAATACCTGAAACGTTGTATCCTGTAGAAGTCCAGAATACTTCGTACGCTGTAGCCATTATCATTCTAAAAGAATGAGACTACGGCTCATAACGATAACCCGAAATCCAAAACTACACCACCATGTTTCTGTTTAGAAATTTTGTTAGTCCAGCAGACTGACTTCGAAACTATGTCTTACCAAGTGTCTTTAAAGCATCTTGACTATCCAAATAGATAACCATCGTATCACCCAACCCAATTTCCTTTCCCAAATATTTCAGTAACATTTCCTCAGCCTGGAGTATACTACATTCATTAGGACATGATGCATAGCATGCTTGTCAGGTAGACGACATGTACCATGCCATTTATTTGTCTGGAAAAATCATATAATTCGTAAAGCCTGGGTCCTTATCAGAGGTCCAGCAATGAATCGATGTTTCGCTACTCATAAGCACTCATGAAATTTTGAATATATGTAAGTGAGTCAACAATATTTAAATTTAACTATGTACTCTGATTCATTCGTACTCACTACAACGTTGATTTATAAGTACAGGTTGCAAATGAGTATGCGTACATCGTTGCCATCAAACTCATACCATTCGAAATATGTTTGATTCATAAGCCTACCTTATTCAGATTCATAACTTTCGAAAAATACTTATAATACTTATAAATGATTCGAGTGATTCGAATCATTCATCAGAATTTGTGGTCTTAGTTGTTGTTGCATTTACAAAAAGAGACAACCAAGCAAAAACGGAGAGAGTAGCAAGCACAGCAAACACACAACCTTTTAGTGAGTATTTTAGTGTTCGTACACGAATCATACTTATTTTGTGCTTCGAGTATATGTTGAGTTATGGAGGAGTCGCAATCAACAATATCATACTTGTTGTTAAGTATGAATATGATGAGTACTTCAAACTTTGAATATGAGTAGAGAGGTTCCATGATATTAAACTAAGTACGAATAAGTATAAGTATCAGAAATTAAGAGTATAATTCGATCCTACTCATCTTTTTGAATACTCATTGCTGACCTCAGGTCCGTGTGTCCAAGATGAAAACCCTTTAAATCTTGTCATGTTCAAGCTCCCCTACCCTAGCAAAACTCGTTCAAAAAATAATGTCTAACCCGATGGTCTCCTCACCACCATCTCTCCGTCTCAGAATCATCTCTAACGATATCTCAAAAGTGCTTCTCATGCTACTCATTATAACCAAAGAGACGCATTTTTGCAGCTTGTCCAGCAACTTTCTCTAACTTGCTGTAACCAAAAAGCGTTTTCAAAAAACTTTGGACGTTTTTGGTGAACTGTTAATCATAGTCTGCTAAATAGCACTCTTTTAACTTAGCTTCACTACAACAAACATAAACGGAAATAACGAATTTGAAAAATATGCTGCCAAAATGAAGCGTAATTTTAAAAAGAGACACAAAAAACCAAAAGCGAAACGAAAAGTAAAAGATATGAAACGGAAATAAAAAAGGAAAAACAAAAGTAATAAAAGCATTAACAATAAAACCCACAAAATTATATTTAACAACAACAACAACAACAACAAACACAAAATATATCAATGCAATCCCTAAACTACTCCCTTAACATCCACACATATTTTTACACTCAAGGAGTATAGCCACCCTTCTTTCATATACAACGGAGACCTTAAAATTCATTCAAACATTCATTCTTGCCTTTCCCACTAAGACCCACTAAAACCCGTTATTTAAACTGAAATTCAAAGCTTTTAAATTATAACCCAAAGGGTTATTTAAGCATAAAAACAACAACAAAAAAACTTTTACAGGTTTTTTTTATCAATTTTGGAAACACATTTCTGTGCTAAAAAGGGGCAAAGCGGCTCAAGCATATGGAGGTTGGCATAAGCAAAAGGGTGGTTTTAAACTCAAATTCTCTTTCGTTTGTTTTTTTTCGTTCAGGGATATTGACTGCAATTATAAGTTTTGAAAAATGTTTTCACTCGTTAAACTTTATTTTGTTAATAATTGCTTTTGATTGTATGTTATTAAATGCAAAGACGCTCGGTTAGGAGACGCTCGAACAAAAAGTTCCTTTACACAACTAAAATTCAGTTTTCGTTGGCGATTTTAATGGTTCTACAAAAGTAATCGATTATTAAAAGCAAAAAAAATGAAGGGATGATTTAAGAGGATGATTTAAACTTAAAGTTCAATGAGTTTATTTTTCAATTTATTTTTTTATCACTCTGGAAATACACTTCTTAAGCAGGCAAGTAGACTGACTTTTGATGTACGTCGACCACTATCTGAATAATATGACTCCAATTAAACGCCTTGTTATCAGAGATCAGCAATGAGTATTCAAAATGATGAGTAGAATCGAATCATACTCATAATTTCTGATTCTCATACGCATTCATACTCATTTTAACATAATGCGATCTCTCCTCATATTCACAGTTTGAAGTACTCATCATATTCATGCTCAACAACCGTATGATGTGGATTTCGACTCTCCTTAACTCAACATTTACAATAACCACAAAATAAGCATGAATCGCGTACGAACATTAAAATACACAATAAATGTTGTGTGTTTGCTCTGACTGCTGCTCTGTACTTTCTGCTTATATGTCATTTTTCCTTTTTTGTAGATGCAACAACAACTAAGACTGTACATTTATATGAATGATCCGAGTCACTCGAATCATTTAAGTATAAGTATTATAAGTATTTTTCTAAACATATGAATCCAAATGAGTAGGCTTATGAATCAAACATATTTCAAAAGGTATGAGTTTGATGTCAACACGTTGTACTCATGCTCAATGCAACCTGTACTTATAAATCAAGTGAGTGTAGTGGGCACAAATGAATCTGAGTAGTTAAATTTCAATATTGTTGACTCACTTATATTCAAAATTTCACGAATGCTTATGAGTAGTGAAAAAATGATGCATTGCTGGTCGCTGCTTGTGATACCAGAAACATGTGATATTCAACCTCAGGAGCAGACAGTCCATATAGCAAACCATTTCAACTCCGAAATAAATTTCCTTCAATCAGAAATCTTTATTTTGGGAAGTTCACACAATGAAGCAAATGAAAATCCAAAAACCTTCAGCTTTTAATAAAGCAAGCTGAAGAGTGACGCCTGCCATGTATGACAGCTTAATCCTCTTCCGCAGAATGATAGCTGCTGTACATATCGTGCAAGACAATGTTGAGGTTAACGGCATTCCTTCCAGTAATTTAATATCCTGTGAGGATCACAAGGGTCTAGTGAATGGCATTGGGATTCATGGAAATTAGAAAATCAGTCTCCTTTTCTCCAGGTCAGTTCAGCAGAGCCAGCAATACTACAAATGACCTGATTTTAATATCGAAGTTGAGACTGTGCTACGACCGGAGGATACTCCGTGTACGTGGGGGAGTCGTGGAAATAGTTCGGAAATTGTTATCTCTATATGCGCTCTTCGCTTTATCTCAGTAGATTTCTGGCAAAAACTCTGAGAGTAAATAAAATTGGTATAAAAAATTTCTAAAAATTTGATGTTCGTTGTCGACTATAAATTGTAGGTACCGCCACTCATATATAAAATTAACACACACAACATAAGTGGTGTGAGAAGCTAGGTCCTATTCCTGATTGAAGGGTTGTAATGACGAATTATATATGTATGTATGTACATATATATGTATGACTACTCACTCTCCCCAGTCTATCAGTAAGGAAATTACCGGCTATATTTTACATGTCCTGCACCTCATGTGAAGTTTGCATTCGATTGGTTCGAAATTTCCCTAGAAAACATTCTTTCGGGGTTCATAGACAAAGAAAGAGTTTGATTGCATCTAATTGTGCAAGTAAATCAAAAGAGTTTTTAGGAAAGCCCTGCTATCTACATTGCACAACTTTATGTATGATCATGTTCTCCGCCTGACATACACTCTAGTGGTCAGGCAGCTTTACGACATCTGACATCCTTTATAAGTTTGTAGCATACTTCATAGCATAGTTCATAATCCAGATTGGTTTAGGAATTATTTTCATTTCATTAGAAGGTCGTAGTTAAGCTAATTAAGTGTAGCAAATATGGCTTAAATTGATGTGCAACAGAGTACATAAGACAACTGATTCTCTATCAGTCTACAATGTCTTTGAAATTTGGCTTCCGCTCTTGAAACATGAGCAGTATAAAGTAAAGTAAGCTCTAGAAGTCGTCGTAGGTAGTGTGTTAGCTCATTAGACGTGAGGCCTCGATTCAAACCCCAGGTCAGACATCTCTAACAAAATGAAGTATGAAAACAAATATTTCTTCGGCAACTTCCGCTCAACAGATTTCTTGAAAAAAACTTTGAGAATAAATAGAAACTGCCATGAAAAATTTCTCAAAAATCTGGCGCCCGACGTCGATTTTAAACTTTAGGTCCAGCCATTTAAGGATAAAATTAACACACTCAAAATAAGTGATGTGAGAAATCAGATTGAATTCCTGATTGACGGGTTGTAATGACCATTTATGTATACTAGCTCTTCCCAATCCATCAGTAAAGAAATTAATGGCAATATTCTCTATGCCCTGTACCTTATTTGATGTTTGCCTTCGATTGGTTTGAAATTTTACTGGAAAACATTATTTCCGTGTTCATGGACAAAGAAAGATGTTGAAGCATGCAACTGTACGTAAAGATTTTTTGAGAAAACCACACTACATAACAAGCATTGCACAACTTTCCATGACCCATGAACTCCGCTTTAAACACTCTTTACACTCAGGCAACTTTACGAAAGTCTGACATCTGAGTCCTTTATGAGTGTGTAGTATATATATATGTGTATATGTAGTAGTAGTATGTAGTGTATGTATATGTGTACATAACCCAGGTTGTGTTACGACTCAATTTCATTTCATTAGAAGGTCACAGTTAAACTAATTAAGTGTAGCAAATATAGCTTATGTTGATGTGCAACAGAGTGCATAGGACAACTGATTCTCTATCAGTCTACAATGCCTTTGAAATTTGGCTTCCGCTGTTGAAACATGAAGACTGTAAAGTAAGTTAAACTCCAGCACTGTCTGATAGAACCCACAGTTCCAAATCTTGCTCAAGGGTTTTTCTTTCCAAAACTATATATTGCTTCTCCTAATACATTAACAAGAATATTGCGTATGTACATATAAGCACTTGACTGGTGTGTAAAATTTTTTAAATTAAATTTAAAAATATTGAATGAAATTAAGGCCATTGCCATCCTTTCCTTAATGAGACTCATAAGATAAATTTAAATATCAAATAAAATAATCCTAAGGCAATAATCCTTTTAACTTAATATTCCGACATAAACGATGTTCAAATAAAATAAATTTCCTCAAATTTATAACCTCAATTCAAATCAGATTCAATCTCAATTTTATTATAATTTCAGTTTAAAAAACTATTATTTTACGAGAGCGAAGGCCTATGTGCCTATGAAATGAAATTGCTCTAATGAATGTTAAAATCTTATCGCAATAATAATAAATCCTTTTAGTCTTTTGCTCAATAAATTGTTAATGAAGGATTAAATTGAAATTACCGTTAAAGATTAGAATTTATAACAACAAAGTTGAGATAATCATAAAACTTATTACAAACACTATGGCACTAACAGATATACACACATATGTATATAAAGTGACTAAACATAGGCACGTACACATCCACACACATACATACAGAGTGAAAGGATAATAAATATACGAGTTAACTATTGTTTGGTTTACTTTTCTATTACATTTACAATTATCCTGTTGCAGAAGCGTATTTAGAAGGAGGGTAAGGGGGAGTTTGTTCTTTCAACTAGATTAGGGGGTTAATCCCGATTTGTTTGAATTAAAAAATGTGTTTCATTTTTGCAATTGGAGGCCTATTTATAAAACTTCAAGTAAGTAAAACGCTTGGCTATGGTACCTGTATCAAGAGGTTAGGTTATGTTGAATGGCTTGCCTGCAAAGCCCAAGTACAGTCGAAGACCCTGTGTTCTTTTAAATATCAATACCAGATGAGTTTTATAAGTCTAGACTTGAGATTGTTCACCAAAATGATGCCTCCTTGAGCAATTCCTCAATTCCCCCTCAAAAGGTTAAACCAGCATACGCTTCTGCCTTGCTGCTTAAACACCTACATACGTATGTACATATTTTGCAGGAAAAAATTTATTCGATTATAGAATCACATACACTCGCATAAACATAAATTAAAGACTATTAACTTTAGATAGTTATCATTGAAGATCTTTATTATACTCAATGTAATCACACACAACGTATCCTTGCTAAGGATGCAAAATATATACGAGAATACATATTATTTTCAAAAATTTCAAAGAATATTTTGTACAATTATAAGTCGTATGGAAAATATATTCCTATCGACATAAGAGAATCTTAATTCATATAAAAGTTTGAATATCAATTGAAAAAGTTTAAGCAGTTTTGTTAACCCTTAAGCTGGTGATTTAAAAAAATATTTTTGTGGTTCAATTCGTAGTTGAAGTGAATATAGAGCGCAACCTTTTAATTGAGTGTGCCCAAGCCATTTTTTGCATATGGACGAGCTCTAGGGTGACTTTGTGGCACTTTAATTTGCTGCTTCGACCACACATGTCATAACTTCTTGGAATACTCTTTTTGAGATTTTCCTATTGATGTTCAATGTCTCTTTACTGGCCGAGAAAGATTTCATTACTAAAAACACAGGCTACTGACTTCCTTCTTCTGCTTGGAGCAACACAGCAATAATGATTCTTTATTTATCCGCGGCCAAGTTTCATAAATAAATAGATGACATAGGGAAAGAGGGAACGTAGACAATACATTCATGAGACCCCTTGTTTAAGTGCTAGAAAAAATTGAGAATTGGCGTTGAAAAGAAGACATATTAAGAGAGGTATAGTGAAACAAAGAAACTGCACGAGGATGGATGCACATTCCTTAGCCAGCCTAATTTTATAATAAAACTAAACGGAGTCTGAACTGGATCCTAGCAGAACATTAAACCCTCTTTTAACAAGGGCACTCAAACCCCTTCTAATAAAAGTCGTATAACCACAGAGGAGACCGACTACATTCTTCTTCATATATCCTGAATACAGCTGAGATTTCTCCATGAACACGCATGGGCATGCTAATCGTTAAGATTACTGTTACATACATAGGCTGCCTTCCAATATGTATCAATACAAAGTTTGTATGCAGTTCTACTACTGTATATAAACTATGTAGATATGCAAAGTAACAAAACAACGCATCAACTTTAAATCCGATGCCTGATTGCTTTTTGGCTGCGTTAAAAATTCACATTGACGACATTTTGAAATGGAATACATTGTATATATTTTGTACAGCGGCATTATGAAACACGATACTTTGTTCAAACACAAAGCAACTAACATTTTGGACGGCAGCCATACATAATTAGTCATTACAACCCTTCAATAAGGACTACGATCTAGCTTCTCAAACTACTTATGTTGTGTGTGTTAATTTTATAAATGAGTGGTGGAACCTACAGCTTAACATTGGCTCTGAACGCCAAATTTCAGAAACTTTTCATTGCGATTTTATTTTACGCTCAGAGTTTTTCCCAGAAATCTGATGATAGGCAGTCGCCGAAGAAATATTTTTTCATATTTCATTTTGGTGGAGAGGACTGACCTCGGTTTGAACCGTGGCCTCATGTCTAGTAAGTCAACACCCGACTTACTAGACTACAGTGACTGTAATTGTTACAAACAGTTAAGGTAACAGGTAAGACTTGATTTCAATCCAAGTTTGCTTTAAGGTACCGTTTACATCAAAATACGAACGGCAAAATACTGTGTATGGTACGGATATTCGCAATGTTACAGAGGCCACTAACGAATCCAATGTTCAACGAATGATTTAATTGCCAAAATATTCTAGATTAACGTTTGTCAGCATACAAGGCTACATAAAGACAAGGATATCCTATCTAACTCGTTTATAGAGTAGGCCAACTATGTGTCTAGAATCGCGACGTAAGCTATATTATCTATGGAGCTATAAATTGAGAGGACGTTACAAATTTTAGTTGCAAACCAATATTTAGAAAACCCACCAACTATGTAACAGAGATCAGCAATGAATCGTTTTTTTCGCTACTCATAAGCACTCATGAAATTTTGAATATAAATAAGTCAACAATAATGAAATTTAACTATGTACTCTGATTCATTCGTACTCACTACAACGTTGATTTATAAGTACAGGTTGCAATGCGTACAACGTTGACATCAAACTCATACCATTCGGAATACTCATTTAGATTCATAACTTTAGGAAAATACTTATAAATGATTCGAGTGACTCGTCAAATTTAGAATTTTATAATTTACAACAAAAGAAAAAAAGACACATAAGCAAAAAGGACAGAGCAACAAGCTGAGCAAGGACAAACCTTTTAGTGAGTATTTTAGTGTTCGTACGCGAATCATACTTATTTTATGATTCTTGTATATGTTGAGCTACGGGGAGTCGAACACAACAACATCGTACGTGTTCTTAAGTATGAATATAATGCGTACTTCAACTTTGAATATGAGTAGAGGTTCCATGATATTAAAATAAGTATGAATGCGTATAAGTATTCCAAATAATGAGTATGATTCGATTCTACTTAAGTTTTTGAATACTCATTGCTGATCTCTTGTCAAGACCTACAGACCTCCTACTCATGCATAAGAAATTAAATGATTGAAGTGTTGTAATGATCATTTATGTTGTTTGTTTGTATGTAGGAAATAAGCAGTATTTGTTCCTTATGTTTCTGATTTCTTATCTAAACGCCTTCATGAACATCTAATTGCCTTTCAAATTAATACTTTCATCGATCTGAAGCGAAAATTTCCACACAAAATATTTGAGGAGAAAATAATTTCGTATTTTCCAATTAAAGAACTTTCCCAACATGTTTGAAAATGTGATGCGTACTCTGACGTTTAAGGGCATATGCGATATTATGTTACCTTGCTTTAAGGCAATTTCTTTCCCTTTAGAAATAATTTATGTATACGTGTAGGTATATGTATATTTTGTTAATTTATTTCATAAACATTTACATAAAACAACTCAATTGTAGTTTTCATAACAAAACAGTAATTTTTCTTCAAAAATTTATTTCCATAAAATTTTATGCGATTTTAATAGCATAAGAGAGACTGACTTGACTGACTAACTTCCTTATCTCTTCGCCTGTATTGGGGTATGGTAGAATTACCATAATTCATACATAATGTTCATTAAGCGTAAAAACATTTTTAATAATTCTAATCAACGGAGTTGCTTTATGTGTCTGCGATAAATATCTTTTTGTTCTTATTATTCTAGACAACTCCTACAACATGATACCAAGTATTCTACTACAACTACTAACAACTAGTACAACTACTGACAACACCTCTTCTAATGCCAACATTGTTCATTCACAGTCTTTTTGCCACTTGGCAAGACATCTATTTAAATAGACATCAAACACATGGACTCGTACAAGACAAGTCAAGTCAAGTCAAGACAAACATTACAGTGCGCGACAGACAGACGGACAGACCTGTCTACTTCTATTTCCATTGCCTATTTCTACTTTATGGTGTCCAAAATGTTTAAAAATAATTTTTGGAAATTTTTTTGTTTTTTGTTTTTATTGTTTTTGTTTTAATAAAATTAAGTCATTACAATAATACGGTCTTTGTTTTTGGTGCTCTTTTTAGGCATTTTTATTTTTTCCCTGAGACATTTTGATGTATGTTGTATACGATTGCATCATTATAATGAGCCAACGTTGGTTCATTTCCCAAAAACATAATCAAACGTTTAACCATTCTGCTACAGACAGAAATAATTTTTTTCTGGAGACTGTCTCTGTCCGTTTTGCTGTCCATTCATCAGTTAGCAGCTGTCATATGAAATGCGGGTGTAGACAGTATCACAATAGAATAATCATTTGTGGACCTTTCGGACGTTCTTTATTTTTATGAATATGAAGCGTGTTATTTACTTTGTTGTTCTTGTCTCTATTTTGCTGTACTAGAGTCCAATAAACAAAAAATATTAGTTTTTTAGTTTCTGTTAACATTTTCTCTGTATTGATAGAACAGGTAGTTAGTTGTACTATACCTCTGTGCAGATAAAAAATGAGTTTCTTAACATAAAAACCTATAATTTTATTGTGTCAGTGTGTAGGTTTAATCATGTTTTTTTTCTGTCTTCTTCATTTAATTTATTCGTAATTATGCTAATCATAAGAGGTTTTCCTTTTGTATTCAAAACTACTGACATTTTACACAAAAATTTGAATTCTTTTTGAGCATATTTTGCTTGTGTTGCAAGTGATAAATTATCGGAAATGCTAAATGTTCATTTGCCATGGAGATAGTAATGGAGGAAGGCTAACGTTATGAAAACATATAAAAAAAAAGAAATACTACTGGGTTAATAAAATCTATTTTCATTCAAGTCTAGTTGAAGAGCGATGTAACCCATAACGCCACTGTTATTTCCCTATCTGAAACAGCTAAGCGTCTTTAACGGAAATTACTTGAGCTCTGCAGGAGAGTGCTCCATCACAGTCAAACAAAAAATTGAAGTTGTTATGAACTCATAAAGCCACATCATAAATCAAACAAAACATTCCATTCAGAAATCGCTATTTAGTCCTAGAAAATGCAGGGCAGTACTGCACCATGCGAGGAATATTTTCATGCTGGGGATACAACCATCTTTCTTGATCTACTTTACTACACTGACTCATTAGCTTCGGCTTACAATAGCTTACATAGCAGAGATCAGCAAAGGTCCCGGCCTCAATACCAATCCGCGCTAATACCAAACCAATGATGTCAGTCTGGAGATCAAGCACAGGATCACTCTTGCCGACAGCTGCTACTATGGTCTCAATTGGAAGTTGAGCAGCAGATGCCGCTCTCTTCTGGTAAAACTAATACTCTACAAGACGTTTATGCTAACCGTACTTCTTTATGGCGCAGAGCCATGGACACTATTAAGCACTGATGCAGCAGCCTCGATAGTATTCGAGAGAAAAGTCCTACGTAAGGCCTACTGTTCAATGTGAGTGGATGATAATTTCCTTATCCGATCTAACAGCGAGCTATTTGAGCTCCTCAACGACATGGACGTTACGTGCAGCGTATTAACATCCAGCGGCTATGCTGGCTCGGCCATGTCGGTCGAATGCAGGAGGATGCTCCGTCTAGACGTGTAATTGATGCTGGGATCTGCGGAAGTCGGCGAAGACCAGATCCAGAAAGGCCTGCCATTGATTGGTGTGATCAACTGGCGTAAGCGAGCAAGAAGCAGAGGCGCCTGGAAGCATGTGTTAAGGCAGGCCAAAATCCCTTAATCGGGTTGTTAATGGCCAGTTAAGTAAAGTAAGTAAATAAGTAAGTAACAGAGTATAGTCGCCATAGTCTGTAGTGTCTGTGTTGACTTATTAGAAGTGAGGCTACGGTTCAAACCCCTAGTCAAACATTTCCAACAAAACGAAGTGTGAAAAAATATTTCTTTGGCGACTGTCCCTCAGCAGATTTCTGCAAAAACTCTGACCGTAGAATAAAATTTCCATGAATGAGAAAGTTTCTCAAACATCTGTCGTTAGGAGTTGACTTATTACTGTTGGTCCCGCCCCTTGTGTATAAAATTAACACGCAAGTGGTAGGAGAAAATAGGCCGTAATCCTCAGGGTTGTGATAACCAACTACATACCATAATCTAGAGTAGACGGCTGATTTGATTAATTGGTAAATGCAGCGTACAACAGGTAAATGTGCTATGCTTGAGTACATGGAAGTAACAAAAAGCGTGTGGCCAATACATTTGTAAGGAATCGAATATGCGCCTTAAAAAGATGACACATACAACAGCTATCTCGTGGTTTCGCAGAGAGAGGAACCTGCATGTCAATGTTTTACGAATGGTTTAAATGGGTTTGAATTTCTTTCTGAGTTTAGCATGAAACCATAGAATGCTGCCTGGTTGACAATGTCCATCCCTAGGGAATAACAAGTTAAGGCAAGCAACCTAATTGATTTGCGAAACCCAAGAATGGGCGGATATATGATTCAAAAGTGGGGCTAATTGTGTCTACTTCTTATATTTGGCTTTAATAGGAGTTTTCTGAAAAAAATTATTAGGAAAGGGTCAACTATAGTCAGGAAGGAATATGAGGATAACACCAGTGCTCTGTACAATAGCAAAAATTTTTCATCTTCGATGCTCTACTAGCGGACATTGCCCTAGAAATTGGATAGAAAAAGCTAAAGAATATTTTCGGTGGCACTTACAGATCGCTATGACTTTAATGAGTATAACCGATATTATTATATAGAAATTCTATTGTGTTAAGTAACACCTTCTGTGTAGCACTCACTAAAACAGGCTGTTATAGGCTTACATACTGGTTGTACAGGACTTGTGGGTAGTTCCATACATGTATCTGTTTTGTGACAGCAGTCAGCCTTGGAATACATTTTTTAATCCTCAATATATATAAAAACTACTTGTTATAGAGTGTAATTGAGCCAATAAAATAAATCCTTTACTGGCTCATTACTTAACGTATTAAATAGGCCTTCTCTATAAAAGAAAAACACATTTTTTATATTAAAAAAATAAATTTTTAATTAAAGAAAATAGGTCTGCACTAAAGAGTGTTTATGGTATACCACCTATGGTGGCGTTAAGCTATCTCAGCTCTTATTTACGTAATTATTTGATTGGTCAAGATATGAAATTAAAAAACTAAGGCTTTCAACATCTAACAGATACAATGAGAGCAACATTTTCGTTCGTTTAAACCGGTACAATAAATGGCTTGATTTTTATTGAGAGAAAATTTTTTTTATAATTTTCGCACGCGAATATTTTTTTCCTACTTTTTTTTGTAAAAAGATTTGCTTTTTTTGCTTTCCACAAAAAATTACCTTTCAGATCTCATGTCTGTTGATTTTCTTTTTTTTTTTTTTTGATTGCAACAGGTTTTGTTTACTACCAGAGCACATTGGCTTTTGTTTGTTGATGTGGTTGATGGTGGTGTTCGTACGTACGTAGTACGTTTGTTGAAAAAAACCGTCGCCAAAGTGTAATTGAATTTACCGCCAACCAAATGGAACAATTGCACACACAAACATTTTTCATTCAATTTAATGTGGAATGATTAGTTTTACATGTAAATCTAGAGGCAAAACAAAAAAAAAATACGAAAAAACCATAAAAAAATCTCAGAGGTGGTGGCAGTTTGACTACAGCTGATGATGGAAGGTAGCACAGCCATATTTTCTATCACAACAGAAATTACTTCAGTTTCAGACAAAAACAAAAAAAAAGAAAAGCGTACACAGTAAATCAGTTGAATTTAGCCTTTCGTTAAACTTTTTGAACAGCTATAAAGCTATGAAATATAAATGCTATAAACAGTTTAACAGTGCTGCCTAAAAATATAGGCATGCCAAGAGAAACTTGTCTTATCCAAATATAATGCCATTTCTCTTGCCATTACTGTGTTAAGGAAATTCAATTAACTCGAATTTGTTGCACATTAATGACGTGACAGTGTTCGTTATTGTTATCCTAGCTTTGCCTGTATCTTGTTTTTGATTATCTGTGCTGCTTGCAACTGCTTCTTGGTCATGCTGTTACTGTTACTGTTGCTGCAGCAGCTCAACAATTGCTGTTACTGATACATTTGATGTTGTTTGCATATTTCATCACCATCATCATCGTCAGTACCAGCACCAGCACCGTCAGCAAGTATCGGGAACATTAAGTGGTTACAGTGGAGACACATTCGTTCAGGCAAATTATATTCAACTGTTACAGTAAATTTCTTCTTATTTTTTTAATTCAATGCAGCCTTGCATTGCATTTTTTTAAAGGAATTTTAATGGAATTTGCAAATGAGACAAATTACATTAAAGTTTACATGAATTGTTGAAGGTTTATAAAAAATATTTATTGTTTTAAGCAATCTGATTTGAGATTTGATCCTGGATTACTTAGGTTTGTAATCAAGTACTTTAACCACTTCGCCTTTCGGGTCAGCAAGGAAATCAGTATTGGTTCTTTCTTTGACTCTAGCAAGCATTAGCTAACATTAGCGAACAATGCGTGTGCTTATCCGCAGACCACAATGGTTCACATAAGTCGAAAATATCATATATCCGCAATTCCTTGGGTTTCTCAAATCAATTAGATTCCTTGCCTTAAGTTGATCCTTCCTAGGGATGGACGTTGTCTACCAGGCAACCTTCAATGGTTTCGCGCTAGACTCAGGAAGAGATGCAAACCTATTTAAACCATTCATAAAGTTTTGACATGCAAGTTCCATTCCCCACGAAGCTACGAGATATGTGTTGTATGTTTAATCCTTTTAAGCAGCATATTCGTATCCTTAAAGATATATTGGCCACACGCTTTATGTTACTTTCATGTGCTCAAACACAACAGATTTGCCTGTTATCCTCTGCATTCACCAATTAATCAAAGCAGCCGTCCGCCTGGGTGATTGTATGTAGTTGGTCATTACAACCCTTCAGTCAGGATTACGACCTGGTTTCTCATACCACTTATGTTGTGCGTGTTAATTGTATACATGAGTGGCGGGACCTAGAGTTTAAAGTCGACTGCGAACGACAGATTTTTTAGAAACTTTTTCATGGCACTTTTTTATTTACTTTCAGAGTTTTTGTCAGAAATGTACTGGGAGAAAGTAGCGAAGAAATATTTTCTCATAATTCGTTTTGTTGGAAATGTCTGACATTGGTTTTCAACCTAGGCCTCACATCTAATAAGCCAACACAGTGTCTACTAGACTATGGCTACTACACTCTGGGTGATTACTTACTTACTTTACTTAATTGGACATTAAAAACCCGATTGACGGATTTCGAACTGACTTAACATATCCTTCTAGGCATCGCTCCTGCTTTGCGTTTTCGCCTGTTGGTCATACCAATCGATGACAGGGCTTCTTCGATCTGGTCCTTCCAACGCAAACAAGGTCGTTTTCTTCAGAAATCTCTGCAACAAATACCCGTCTCGCCGGAGCATCCTACTGCATTCGAGCAACATGGCCGAGCCAACACAGCCACTGGATGTTAATACGCTGCACAACGTCTATGTCGTTGAGGAGCTCATATAGTTCGCTGTTGGATCGTATAAGGAAATCATCGCAACTTGTACTGTATCGAAGGTCTTACCTAGGACTTTTCTCTCGAATACTATCAAGACTGCTGCATCACTGCTTAATAGTGTCCAGTGTCTCTGCGCCATAAAGAAGCACGGGGAGGATGAGCTTCTTGTAGATTATTTTTTTTTTTATCGGATGAGAGAGATGTCTGCTACTTTATTTCCAATTGAGACCATAGTAGCAGCTGTTATCAAGACTGGTCCTAAGCTTGAACTCCAGACTGATATCATGGGTTTGGTATTAGCGCGGATTGGTATTAGCTTTGCAACCAAACAAGAGAATGAGTCCATACAACTTTGGTCAATTTTTTTAATTTTTTTTTGTTTTAAATTAAATAATTTTTTTCATTGATGGTATGAAAACACTAAAGAAAACACTGATAATAAAAAAGAAAATATTTTTCTAATAAAAAAAAGCGAAGGAAAATTGCTTCATAAAAATGATGAAAATTAAGCAAAAATTATCAGAAAAAAACTTGTTTTATTTTTTTAAAAATGCTTGTAAATTTATTTTATTTTTATTATTTTACTTTCATAAAGTAACAGAAAAAATAAAAATAAAAACAAAAGCAAACAAACTTTTAAAACTGCTCCCAAATGACCAATTTTCTGTAGATACCCAACATCATATACCAACCACATCAACCATAAACCGACAGTCGTATAAGGCCTGCGCTTTTAATATTTAGTTGAGTGTACGAGTATATTTTAAAAATAGTATTTTTTTTTATTTTATTAAAGCAACAACAATAATAAAAAAATATTATTTTCATTGAAAATTGCTTTTTTTATATGAATTATGGCAGTTTTAATAAATTGTAGCAACAGCAGCAGCTATGTTATCTATCGCAACTATTAAAATGTATTTTGCTTAACACACCTTTGGGTTTTCATTTTTTAAATAAAAATTGTTAATAAATTTTATGAAGTTTTAATAAAATTGAAATTAAATGATCGAAAATTACTTTTGCTTTAGAGAGTGTGGACAAGATAATTTTGAAATATTATGCGATGATAAGAGAAAAAAATTAATTTTTCATATGAGACACGAAAATTATGAATTTTTTTCTTTGCAATGAAAGATAAAAAATATGAACAGAAATGCTCCATTTAATTATAGAAATATGAAGTATGATGAAGTGATTCCATATTTTTGTAGCATACCATGCGCCTTTATAAGTCCATACATACCGATGGTTGGGTGTCAGAAGTGGGATTGCAAAATTTGCAAATAAAAATTCAGTCAGTCGTGTGTCCAGAAAACGAAGTCATTAACATTCGCCTTCAAAAACATTCTTCAGACTGCTTACTCTGCGAGTTAGTGAAGTCTGTCAGTCTTGTGTGAAGACGTGATGTGTTTGAAGGGAGTAATCATGGTTTGAAGATCTCCTTTACAATGATCTGTCGAACAATTCTTATCGTTTGCACAAAAGAGTGTAAACAGATTAATAAGAAACAAAGCAATTGTTGTTGTTTACATCAAGTTGTGAATAGAGGCACACAGAATTGTGCGAACAATAAAGAATTTTAACTAAAACTAAACACAAATTTATTTTTAGTTTATTTGCAACCTACGAGCTGTTATATTAAACGTTTTTAAAAAGTAAAAACGTAACAATTACATACATACATATATACAATTGGTCATTACAACCCTTCCGTCAGGATTACGACCTAGCACCATTTGTGTTATGTGTGTTAATTTTATACATGAGTGGCGGCACACTGTATGATCCGAATGTCAGATTTTTGAGAAATTTTTGCATGGCAATTTTATTTACTCTTAGAGTTTTTCCAGGAAACTGCTGAGATGAAGTTGTCAATGTGGGGTTTGAACCGAGGACTCTTGACTAATAAGCCAACACCCTACCTATTAGACCATGGCGACTTCACCTACGCTCTTATGAATATATTATGTAAACTACCATGGTGTTCAAGTTAAGTAACATGACCTCACTCCGTTAAATAGTCGATGCGCTTAGTGTAGCAATAAGGTATGTATAGATCATAAGGTTTCCATCACAATTGGATCATTTCAGTAAAGAACAGGCGGTAGATACAGGATTAAGACTCTGAAGCCATTCGATTGCCATTAAAATTTGCATTAAATGTGCAGGTTTGTAACGCCGTTTAACTCGAAATCCAAAGCGCAATATCTTCCTGAATCACATACAATGTCTTCTAATTTAAAATACACCTAAATATTCATTTCAAATGAGCATCCCAAAGTAGCATTTAATTCGACCATCACCCTAAATAGATGAAGGTATAGTTAAAGGGTGTTTTTTTATAGAGGTATAGAACTTTAAGTTGCAATAAAACAACGATGGATTATTCGATTGACATGAATTTTATTTATCCGAAAGATAATCTTGTGGCATTACATTTTGAATATGATTTCTGGCATATGACCGCCACGGCTGGCGCGGATGTAGTCCAATCTGGACGTCCAATTTTCGATGACTTTTTCCAACATTTGTGGCCGTATATCGGCAATAATACGGCGAATGTTGTCTTCCAAATGGTCAAGCGTTTGTGGCTTTATCGCATAGACCAATGACTTTACATAGCCCCACAGAAAGTAGTCTAGCGGTGTTAAATCACAAGATCTTGGAGGCCAATTCACAGGTCCAAAACGTGAAATTAGGCGGTCACCAAACGTGTCTTTCAATAAATCTATTGTGGCACGAGCTGTGTGAGATGTTGCGCCGTCTTGTTGAAACCACATCTCCTGGACATCATGGTTATTCAATTCAGGAATGAAAAAGTACGGACCAATGATTCCACCAGCCCATAAAGCGCACCAAACAGTCAGTTTTTCTGGATGTAACGGTGTTTCCACATACACTTGAGGATTACCTTCACTCCATATGCGGCAGTTTTGTTTGTTGACGTAGCCATTCAACTAGAAGTGCGCTTCATCGCTAAACAAAATTCGCTTATGAAAATCGGGAACAACGGTAATCTCGTTTTGGACCCATTCGACGAATCTACGCCTTACTTGATGATCGTTTAGCTTCAAATCTTGCACGAGTTGGATTTTGTAAGCACGCAAACCAAGATCCTTCCGCAAAATCTTCCATAAAGTGGATGGACACAGATCCAATTCCTGTGCTCGATGGCGGATGGACTCATTCGGGTCCTCCTCAATGCTACGCTCTACCGCAGCAATAGCTTCTTCTGTACGCACCGTACAGCGTCTCTGGGGATGCGAAGTATCAATAAGAGTAAACGTGGTGCGAAAACGTTCCATGGTTAATCGAATTAACTGCTCTGATGGACGATTTTGTCGACGATAAAATGGACGTAGTGCGCGATACGTTTTCCGCTCATTCAGGATTTATTTCATAAATCAGCGGGTTTCCACTTCGTATACATTTTTCAAAATCTTTATTCAACGTCCCAAAAAGTTATGCTTTCACAGGACAAGAAATGCAAGAAAGGACCTCTACTCATATTCAAAGTTTGAAGTACTCATCATATTCACACATAACAACACGTATGGTGTTGTTGATTTCGATTCTCCATGACTCAAAATTTACAAGAATTTTTCTAAAGGCTTATGAATCTAAATGAGTACGTATGAATCAAACATATTTCGAATGGTATGAGTTTGATGTCAATGTTGTACTCATACTCATTGCAACCTGTACTTATAAATCAACGTTTTAGTGAGTAAGAACGTACATAGTTAATATTGTTGACTCACTTATATTCAAAATTTTATGAGTGCTTATGGGTAGCGATAAAACGATTCACTACTGATCTCTGATATATATATATATATATATATATAACGGGTGATTTTTTAGCTATTATCTTTTTGGCAACACTGGTTTAAACAGCTCACGCACGTTTCGTGTTTCTTTTCACTGTCAAACATCTTCAGTTTGGTCTATAATTTAACCATGAATCGTCTTACAAACGAACAACGCTTGCAAATCATTGGATTTTATTATCAAAATTCGTGCTCTGTTAAGAAAGTTCATCGCGCGCTTTTTCCATTTGATGGTCAGTTTAATCGACCCACTGAAGCGGCTATTCGGGCTATTTTGACTAAATTTCGCACCAAATTTACACTAACACGCTTACGTAGAGTGCGAACTGAAGAAAATATCGCAGCTGTATTGGCCAGTGTTAATGATGACCATCAATTATCGATTCGTCGCCGTTCGCAGCAATTGGGCCTCTGTTACTCAACAAAGTGGAAAATTTTGCGGAAGGTTTTAGGCATGAAGGCTTTCAAAATACAGCAACGCAGAATTTTTGGTGAATTGGCTCTTGGAAAGTTGGCCGAAGATCCACTTCTTTATCGAAAAATTGTGTTCAGCGACGAAGCTCATTTCTGGCTCAATGGATACGTAAATAAGCAAAATGGTCAATTTTGGAGTGAAGATCAGCCAAAAGCATTGCAAAAGCTACCAATGCATCCAGAAAAAGTCACAGTTTGGTGCGGTTTATGGGCTGGTGGCATCATTGGATCGTACTTCTTCAAAGATGCTGCGAATCGTAACGTAACTGTGAATGGTGAGCGCTACCGTGAGATGATATCCAACTTTTTTTGGCCAAAATGCAAGAGCTTGACTTGCATGACATGTGGTTTCAACAAGACGGTGCCACATGCCACACAGCAAGCGTAACAATGGACTTATTGAGAGGCGAGTTCGGTGAACATTTTATTTCACTTTCGGGACCGGTCAATTGGCCGCCTAGGTCGTGCGATTTAACGCCTTTAGACTATTTTTTCTGGGGCTATGTTAAAGCTCATGTCTATACAGGTAAGCCCGTTTCAATTGACTCATTGGAAGACAACATTGAAGCATTTATTCGTGAGATACCGGCCAAAATGTTGGAAAGAGTATGCCAAAATTGGACTAAGCGGATGGACCATTTGAAGCGCAGTCGCGGTCAACATTTGCATGAAATAATTTGCAAACATTAAATTATATGGACCGTACTATCGATTCAAATAAAGATTTTATGCTTTTTTCTGAATTTTACGTGTTTTTTTTTTTAAATTTTTCCTATAGGTCTTAAAAAATCACCCATTACAATGAATCTGTAGACAACTAAATCGACCATTAAAATCTTCTATGCTTTTGTATAAAATATACAAGTATTGTTGTAATATCCTTGAGTTATATTTCCAATTCGCTTTCATTACAAATATTTTGTATTTTTAAGTACGTACACAAAAAGCAAATAATTCATCTGGTCTATATAAATGCATCTCAATGTAATGAATGTATGATTGTAAGTGATGTTTTTCCTCTTTTTTCAAGAGAGCAAGTGAGTATGTGATAAACAACATGTCAGTTTTGTAGACATAAACCATAATCTAGCGCAACCATAACGCATTCGTCAGAATAGCAAATACAGGCTAGGCGAGAGATCTAAAGATGGAATATGTCTCCTGCATTTTTACACATCACAAATGATAAATTCTACTACAAAACGTAAAAGAAGAGAAAACAAGAAATGAAAATAAAATGCGAAGACAAATGTAAAATTGTGTTCATTTCATTGCATACTGATGGCATGATGATCCATCAGCTGGCTGGCTGACTAGAGTAACTGACACACAATACTTAAGTGCAGTTCTTACAAAGAAAGTGAAACTGAAACTTTATTACAAAAATATTTTTGTTTGTATGTGTAATAAATAATAAATAAGAAAAGAGAACAAAAAGTAAGGCGTGGAATAAAAGAATTAAAAAATATTTTTATAATAAATTGCCAACACTTGTTTGTTTGTTTGGAAACTAAAACTAAACACACGTTATTCGTATTAAATACTCACAAGAAATTCTTACAAATAATTATTACTTCTTGGCTTTGTTTTGGAGAACCTGTCTAATGGCTTGAATGCTTTCTCGCTCCAATTACAAATGCCAACTGTTTTAGCTGAAAGCATTTTCCATCAAGTGAAACAAATTTTTCAAAATGATAAAATATTCTTTAAATTTTTAATTAAAGTAAGCAAGTATATGAGGGTGGAATTTTATATTTTAAAACATCTTAAGGAACTCATTAATTTTCTTAATTATTTTAATGCGTTTTAATGCACACGAATTGTGAAACTGCATTTAGACATTTGACGAGAGGGAAGTACATAAAGGAAGTAAATAATTAATTAAACTGTATATATGACTTTATTTTAAGGAGTAATACACACCAGAGGTCCAGCAATGAATCGTTTTTTCTCTGCTCATAAGCACTTATGAAATTTTGAATATAAATGCGTCAACAATATTGAATTTAACTCCTCTGATTCATTCGTACTCATTACAACGTTGATTTATAAGTGCAGGTTGCAATGAGTATGTGTACAACGTGTTGACATCAAACTCATACCATTCGAAATATGTATGATTCATAAGCCAGTTGGTGTCGATCAGAGATCAGTAATGAATCGTTTTTTCGCTGCTCATAAGCACTCTTCAAATTTCGTATATAAGTGAGTCAACAATATTGAAATTTAACTATGTACTCTGATTAATTCATATTCACTACGATAGTTTATAAGTACAGGTTGCAATGAGTATGAATAAAACGTTGACATCAAACTCATACCATTCGAAATGTGTTTGATTCACAAGCCTACTCATTTAGATTCATAACTGTAGAAAAATACCTCGAGTGTCTCGAATCATTCACCAAAATTTACAGTCTGAGTTGTTGTTGCACTTGCAAAAAAAGAAAAAAGACACATAAGCAAAAAAGACAGACAGATCAGCAGGCACAGCAAACACATAACCTTTTTGTGAGTATTTCAGTGTTCGTACGCGAATCAAACTTCTTTTGTGATTCTTGTATATGGTGAGTTAAGGAGAATCGAAATCAACAACAAAATACGTGTTGTTAAGTATAAATATGATGACTACTTCAAACTTTGAATATGAGTACTATGAGTCTGATATATTAGTCGCCGTAGACTAGTAGGTAATGTATTGGTTTATTAGACGAAATGCCAGGGTTCAAACCCATATACAAAAGGTATTTCTTCGGTGACTTCCTCTCAGCAGATTTCTGGCAAAAACTTTGAGAGCAAAATAAAATTGCCACGAAAAGTTTCTCAAAAATCTTTCGTTCGGAATCGACTTTAAACTGTAGAATGTACTCATGTATAGAATTAACACACACAGCATTAGTGGTGTGAGAAACTAGGTCATAATCCTGACTGGAGGGTTGTAATGACCATTTATGTATGTATGCATATGTTGAGTTGTGGTGAGTCGAAATCAACACATTATACGTGTTGTTAAGTATGAATATGATGAGTACTTCAAACTTTGAATATGAGTAGAGGTTCCATGATATTAAAATAAGTATGAATGCGTATTTGTATCAGAAATATTGAGTATGATTCGATTCTATTCATATTTTTGAATACTCATTGCTGATCTATGGTACGAACACAGAACATGATGTAGTAGAGCTCAAGTAATAAATTGAACTTACATAGTTTGAATAAGTAAGTAAAAAATCTTTATGGACTTGCAGGACATTAAGTATCATAATTGGCTGATCTCTTGCAAATATAGCTGACTAACTACATACAGTGTATTTGTGGACGATATTGCCCTCGTGGTAAGGGCTAAACATCCTGATGAATTGGAACGAACGTGCAATGCAGCAGTTGGGAGAGTTAGAAGCTGGATCGCAAATATAGGTCTGAAACTTACTAATCATAAAACGGTTGTCGTATTAGTAAGCAGTAGGAAGAAAATAGAATTCATCACCATAACTGTCGGCGAACAAAGGATAACATTGCAGTCGTCAAGCAAGTATCTGGGAGTTATGATTGACAACAGACTCATATTCAAGGAACATCTGGCGTATATTGGTAGGAACGGGCGCACTCGCGCGGATTGACCCCCGATAACTTGGTTAACCTGATGGTTACGTCATGCGAAAACTGGAAGTTCTAATACAACAAAGGATAATAGAGAGAGCAAGAACAGCAGAAATGGATAACAGCACTCGCTGAATCTTTACCTCCCCCGATGTAGTGGAAGTGTGACGAACTAGGTTAGGTTTAGTATATATGCGCTTAGTAAGCCGAGAGTAAGTCCTGTGTAGCCCTGGCTGCCAATGTCTTTTGAAGATTCCCAGCCTTTAGCTCGCATAGCTAAAAAACATCATACATTGAGCGTCAAAAGAAACTGTACAATAATAAAAAATATACATTACCGTTATTTTTATTTTAAAATTGTTTCATTGCCAGTTTTTAAAATTAAAACAAAAACAAATAAACTTACAAAAAATTTCGCATCATTTTCACATTTTTGCGGACACTCTCCTTAAATGGTAAAAGTTGAGTTTGGTGATTGTTAGAATTTTATCTTTAGTGTACAGTTTCTTTTGACACTCACTGTGTATAATAGGTCATTACAATCCTTCAATCAGGATTACAACCCAGCTTCTCACGCCTGGGCATTGACAAGGAAAGTGGATAACAGTCTCAAGTCTGGATGCGACTCAAGATTTCATAAATTTTCTTCTTTATTCGGTTCATACATTGATACCTTCATAATTGGTCATTACAACCCTTCAGTCTGGATTACGACCTAGTTTCTCAAACCACTTAGGTTGTGTGTGTTAATTTTATACATGAGTGGCGGGACCTACAGTTTAAACTCGACTCCGAACAACAGATTTTTGAGAAGCTTTTCAGGGCAATTTCATTGACTCTCTGAGTGTGTGCTTGAAATCTGGTGAGAGGAAGTTGCTAAAGACACTACCTACTAGACTACGGGGACTTATACGGTTCCTATTTATTACAAAACAAATTGAGTTCATAGATTATTATTAATCAACTTTTGTGGATTACCCATGCCTCTACACGCTCCTCTTTGAACAGGTCCTCTCCTCATTGCAATGATAAATTTTTCCTAATGAAACTTATAATGGCTACGAATTCATTTAAAACGTACTCATGAATTGTACTTGAAATGACTGGATTTTAAAATCAATTTGAAATTGCGGTCTAAAGCCATATGCCCCAGACCTCTTCTTTTGCTCTCCAAAACATCACCATCACTTGTAAATGTCAGTAAAGCAAAATGCAGTAAAAGTTGCAAAAGAAATGCACACACACTGAAATGATGCTGCATTCAAGTTTTGTGTATTCCTATGGTGATGTGTTCCCAAATAAAATAGAGAACGTAATCGTTCAAGTTAAGATAGACAAGAAGTTGTGTTTAACAACAGTTGCCAATCCACTACCATAATGTGGCTGTGACTGTTGCTATTGCTGATGACTCTGATGTAATTTTGAAATCATAGAACAGATGACGTCCAAAATGATGATGATGATGATGATGATGATGTCGATGATAATGATGATGAGCATGATGTTGTTGTAGATGAGTATGATATTAAGGACTTTAAATGCGTGCAATAAAGCAATTGTGATGAGTTTACAAAATGTTTAAGTGGATTTTGTTAAAAACCCAGGCAAAAACCAGGAAAAAAAGGAAGAAGGAAAAATGATGGTAATGGAAAACGTGTTGCCAGTATAAAAGACGTTTTTGGTTTAGTAGTGTGGTTATTAAAGACATACGAAATTAGAAAGAAGAATCATTTAGGGACACAAACACAAAAATATTGTTACGTTTTTACCTTTCAAAAACGTTTAAAATATGAGCTCGTAGATTGCAAATAAATTAAAAATAAATTTGTTTTTGGTTTTAATTAGGATTCTTTATTATATGCACAATTCTGTGTGCCACTGTTCACAACTTGATGTAAACAACAACAATTGCTTTTTTTTTGTTATTCCTCTGTTTACTCACTTTGCATAAACAGTAACAATTACTAGAGAATTGTTCGGCCGATCTTTGTAACGGAGATCTTCAAACCACGATTACTCTCTTCAAACGCACCGCGTCTTCACACAAGACTGACTGAACTTCACTGACTCATTGCTTTGCTGTGCCTTTTATATGGCAGGGTAAACAGTCTGATGAATGTTCTTGAAGGCGAACGTTCATGACTTCGCTTCTCGAAATCTCTATAATCGTTGATTACGTTTATTATTGTAGTGTTGTTGGTATACTTTTGTTAACTTGTTTACCATTTGTGTTTGTTGTTATATTACGCAGTGCGATAATTTGACAGTAGATTGTTGTGGGACAGAAGAGAAAAAAGGAGAAATAGATTTCCTCAAAAAAGTTAATTTAAATTGGTGATGGGTTCCCTATTAATGTCATTTTTTTTAGAAGGGTCTTATAAGGCTAAGTCCCCAATTCCAAAACATTTTTTTAACTTTTAATTAAGGGAGCAACTGCCTTTTATTAATTTGTGTCCTTGGACCAACTTTATGGACTCAAAGATGGTATTTGCCAAACGTTAAAGTAGTCTTTATGAGATGAGTAACTACTTCTTCCCTTTATGGATGGTGCGGAAACGGTGGATGCCACTGAAGCTTATATAATGTGAATGCTATGCGTTCATCAAGGCAGTGAAGCTGTCTGGAAATGAATTACGCCGTTGGATACGTAGGCTGCAGAATCATGCTACCTTAAGAGGCATTGTCTGTGCAATATGTTCACTTGAGATTTGTTGATGTTTGTAGCAAGGCCTTGCACTTGGATTGAAACAGGGTAATGAGTCCACAAATGTAGTGACAAGAGAAGAAGTTGTAAAGGGCGCAAACCTGATAGATCGGCCGGTAAGATCTCCCCTAGAATACTTCTTCGCGTTGAACGATTAGGGTATAGAGGAGACTGCAGAATATCTAGGCTGTTATGGCCCATATGAGACTCTTGTAGTGAAAAGGGAGGAGGTTTGTGAGGTTGGAGTTATTTTTATTTTGAGAAGACATTGTTTTATATGTAACCCTCCTTTCCGCAGGATTTGCATTAACTTGAGTCTGTTAAGGATGTCAGTCTGGAGATAAAGCGCAGTATAACTCTTGCCAACAGCTGCTACTATGGTCTCAATTTGAAACTGAGTAGCGAGACCTCTCTCGTACGACAAAATTACTAGTCTACAAGAAGCTCATCCTCCCCGTGCTTCTTTATGACTTTATGACACTAATAAGCACTGATGCAGCAGCCTTGAGAGTATTGGAGTGAAAAGTTCTACGTAAGATCTTTGGTCCAGTGCGAGTTGGCGATAATTTCCTTATCCGATCCAACAGTGACCAGTATGAGCTCTTCAACGGCATCGACATAGACCAGCGTATCAACATATAGCGGCTGCGCTGGCTCGCCCATGTCGTTCGAATGGTGAAGGATGCTCCGGCGAGACGGGTATTTGATGCGGGGATCTGAGGAAGTCGGCGAAGAGGACGAGCTTGTTTGCGTTGGAAGGACCAAATCGAGAAAGCCCTGTCATCTATTGGTGTGACCAAATCGATTGGTGCGACTAAATGGAGCGCAAGAAGCAGAGACGCCTGGAAGGATGTGTTACGGCTGGTCGAAATCCGTTAATCGGGTTGCTAATGGCCTATTAAGTAAGTAAGTCGAGTCTGTTAAGCCTATTCTATGTATTTGTTCTGGTGTGCAGGACTGCAGTGTGATGTGTTCTTTATTAACCTAAGTGTGTTAACTTCTGCGGGGATTAAGAGTTTCATCGTTGTTATTTGCCTGGGCCTTCCTTTCCTGTATTCTTTAAGTTAAATAACTTTTCTTTGTTTTTTTTCTCTCACCTCTTAGTAACTATGTTTGTTGAGATCCACTTTCATAAAGCTTCTGGACAGCTTCTGGTCTCCTAGTGGCACCTATCTTCAATTGCCTAGATAGGGCACAACTTTGATCATCTATGCTGTAAATAATTGAACAAATTTCATCACAATTTCATATGTTAGAGAATGATAATTGAAATGTGTATGCGTGTAAGTGTTTTCTTAAAATCATCATTGTTGGGATTTCTAATTTTCTACACATACTTGGGATTATTTTATGGCAAAACAATAAGGTGGTTCCCAATCAAAATAAAATTCAAAAGAACGGAAAGAATATAAAAGACATGAAAAGGCAAGTTGTGCTAAGGACTTGGACAATAATAAGAATGTAAATTATTTTCCAAAAGTTTAAAAACAGTTTTTAAATTTATTTTTCTGTTGTTGTTGAGTCCCCTAACCTATTGTCAATAAAAACCTGCAATTGTAATCAAGTGTAGTTGCTATTTATATGTAATGTAGTGTATGTAGTGTATATATGACTGTATTGTACTCATTTGTATTACAAACAATCAATAAATGTTAGATAAGTTTTCATATAAATTCTCATATACTTACTAACATACAAAAGTATAATCCATTGGACATATGTATGTATGTATGCATGTACATTGAGTCAGATAGTCAGTCAGGCATCTACTTTTTTTGATTTTATTTTGTGCTTAGCATGCAGGAAAAATCAATCAACATCCCAACATGTCCGTCTACAATAAAATTTACTTGCCAGAATTGTTTCTCAGAAATACAAAAATTTAAAAACTTGTTACTGCCAAAAAATAAAAGAAGAAAAAATATGAAGAAGAAAATTATTTTCAGAAATCAGTATCGAATGATATTGTGTAACAGTCTTCTTAAGTGTATGGTATTCTACGTATGAAATTATTTTAAAACTCAAATGAGAGAAACTTTCAATATTAAATCTTGCACAAGAATTTTAAATCTTTAAGACCAGTAGAGTACCCAAAAATATATTGGTATCACAGTGTGGTATCTTACGTTATTATATTGTTACGTGTTTACCTTTTTAAAAACGTTTAAGTATGAGTTTGTTAATTGCAAACCAAGTAAAAACAAATATGTTTAGTTTTTCTTAAACTCTCTTTATTCTTTACACTACTTTTGTGTGCCACCGTATACAACTGAACGATACAACAATAACAATCTGTTTATTCACTTTACTAGTTCACAAAAGCATTTACTGGATCTTAACAACCACGACTTATTTTGTTCATACGCAACTTCACACAAGGCTGACTGAATTCTTACTAACTGCTGCCTGCTTTGTCCAGCTCTTTTATAGTCCGACACAACCAGTCTAACGAACATTCTTAAAGTGGAAGGTTCGTGTTCTCGCTTTCTCGAGAGTTTAATTGCTAGTTTGTGTACCTTGCTTACGTTGACCATCCCTTATTGTCACATACATGTTGTTGTTGGTACCCGGCGCAACCTGGTTCGTTGCACATATGTGTGTGTGCAGCTTTAGATAACCAACATGTTCATTGTATTCTTAGTGTTAGTGTATATTTTGTTTATCGTTTTTGTTGTTAAACTATATTAGGTCGTTTCGATTTGCGTAACAATATTGTCATTAATCTTGATGGTTAGCAATTGCTTTACGATGTATTCCATTGTCCAGTTGCTCAGAGTTTTAGCTTCTAAGTCCTTACACTAAAGGTCCATTGAAAGATTATAACCGTCGCCGACATATGTGTAGTAGATCAGCTCTTTTTTTGTGGTAAGAAAAGGGTGGCATATGAAGTCGCCGTAGTCTACTAGGTAGTGTGTTGGCTTATTAGACCTAAGGCCAAGGTTCACGTTTTCTTTACATAACTTAGTTGTCTATTGGCCTGCGGAGTGTATAAGAAATTATAAAAAAATGCGTAGAGTTCTGTGGTTCCTTCTCCCCCTCTTTCTTTAACTTTTTTTTCCTAATTTCAACGTAATCAGCCGCAATAGTAAAAGGGGGGACATTTTGTAAAAATGTCAAAATAAATACTCAAAAGGATTAGTATTTAAAGTGCGGTTGTTATTGTGCGCACTTCTTGACATTTATTTAGTGATTCCTCCATGGTAAGGGGCTTAGGCCCTCTTCCATTGCATGTCCTGTTGATTGATGGCTTCTAACACGGGCTTCCTCAATGATGCCTCTTGGCCAGGCGGTTATCCACAAAGACGGTGCTTCTAGAATTTTGAGTCTTCTAGGAGTGCTGAGTGTAGTTCAGCAGTCTCCTGCGTTCCTTTTGGAGTGCTAAGTATAGTACAGCAGTCTCCTGTGTTCCTTTTGGAGTGCTAAGTATAGTTCAGCAGTCACCTGGCAGAATGCCATGCAAAACAGATATAAAACACAGCTTATGGCATAGGAATCAGCAGTATTCAAAAAGAGGAATAGAATCGAATCTCATACTCATAATTTCTAATACTTATAAGCATTCATACTTATTTTAATATCATGGAACCTCTACTCATATTCAAAGTTTGAAGTACTCATCATATTCATACTTAACAACACATATGATGTTATTGATTTCGACTCTCCATAACTCAACATTTGCACGAAACACAAGAGAAGTATGAGTCGCGTACGAACACTAAAATGCTCACTAGAAGGTTGTGTGTTTGCTCTGCTTGCTGCTCTGTTCTTTTTGCTTATGTGTCTTTTTTTGTTGTTGTAATGCCTGCCTAACAACTAAGGCCGTAAATTTTGATAAATGATTCGAGTTACTCGAATACTCGTTTTCAATACTGTTGGCTCACTCTTATCAAAATTTTCTGAGTGGTTATGAGCAGCGAAAAAACGATTCATTGCTGATCTCTGATAGGAATCTTTTGGAATATCCTGCGAAAAACTTTGTTGGAGAGCCCACAGCTATTAAGATGAGTATAATAAGACTTTGTGCTGACGAACAGTCATAATTGTAATTCTCAACCTGTAAAGCCCAGACTGTTCAATATTTAATATTCCCTTTAACTTCACTTCAACTTCTTTTACTATTTTTCTTCCTTTTATTTGCACACAATATTTGTCTAGTACTGCTTGTCCCACGTTTCAATACACTGGAGAGTTATAAGTTCTAAAGATGAGTTCAAGTGCTATTTAATAATAATGAACGCATACGCATAATACTGGCCACTTGTCATTATAGTAACAATTGTTGTTGTTGTTGTAGATTTTTACTTGTAATAGAATTAAATTCTATTTGTTGTTATTATTGTTGTCTTTTCGTTTTTTGTTTGTCTGAATATTAATATGAGAAGAAAAACTACTGACCATTATGAACATACATTCCATGAGTACGAGTATAACTATCTGAACTTATTTGTTTAATAAGAAGGTACTTTCAGTTTGTGAACAACAATAGCAAGTCAAGCACTTGGACTTGGACTGTCAATATAATAAACATACAAACAGTAAATATATTCAATTTTCATATAATTTTCTATATTTGTTTACAAAAAAAAAAAAAAACATATTGCTCTAGTAAAAGGGAACACTGTGCTCAGGATTTTATTAAAAAAATGAAAATTTTTGATTTCAATTATGGAACATCTGAAAGTTATTCCAACCGCCTGAATTCTAGCGATTTTAAACCACAAGATTGTCGGGTTTACATACATAATTGATCATTACAACCCTTTAGTCAGGATTACGACCTAGTTTCTCACACCACTTATGTTGTGTGTGTTAATTGTATACAGTGGTGGGACCTACAGTTTAAAGTCGACTCCGTACGACAGATTTTTGAGAAACTTTTTCATAGCAATTTTATTTTACTTTTAGAGTTTTTACCAGAAATCTGCTGAGAAGAGGTCGCCAAAGAAATATTGTATCATATTTCCTTTAGTTGGGGATGCCCGACCTTTGGATTGAACGGGGCCCTCACGTCTAATAAACCAACACACTACCTACTAGACCACGGGGACTTGTCGGGTTTATTATCCATAACTTTAATCAGGCTTCAATTTTAGTGCCAGATATGCCGGAAGTCCTCGAAAGAAAGCAAATATCAAAAAATGAGTAGATCACTTACGACAAAGACAAGCATAAGGACCATTGGCGAATCACTAGTAACCCACATAACCGGTAGCCAATACAGGAATAATAATCAAAAAAGTTAGGATGGATATTTGATTTAATTGTCATGAAGTCCGGCTGCCAAAGCCTTACTGTTTACGGTCACTAACTAGCCCAAAAGAAAGGTTAGGTTTGCTTGCATACGCTACTGATAATTTTACCTCGCGTGTTAGCTTGGAGTCCTTGTGATACCCCTTAACATTTCACTCCATTAAGTTCCTACCAGTACTCCTGCTATTGGATTCAACATTAAAACATTTCCGAAGTAGTCTGTTCCTAAAAATTTCTTTCTCCGAGGCAGCGTTTTCCAGTTTCCCATGAAGCAATTATCTTTACTTACTACCCGAAAGCAGCTCCTCTAATATTTATAGGTTATATAATCTATACGCCTAGACGTACGTCCAATTATTCAATGTCCAGTAAATACACTTGAAAGGTCTGACCAATGCTTCCTTCAGATTACCTACGGTCTGTAATCCTTTTCTCCCGTAAAACGAGAAGTATAACCTGCCCACGTAGTCTTCTTATAGCCAGAAGGTAAACTGCTGCTGAAAAGACATTCCAACCTTAGTTAGTTAAAATTTAAAGGGCAGATCACCGTAATGCTTTCCACGTGGATATCGGCAGCCAAAGTTTCAAAATTCAATAAACGAACACAACTCACGATCCTCTCAATAGTGTAAACCTTTGCTTCATTTAAGAGTGGCCAGGAATCAAGTTCATCCATATTTGTGATTATTTCTGTATTCTAGTCATCATAGTGTGGTAGGTAGTGTGTTAGCTTAGTAGACATAAGGCCAGGGTTCAAACCCCAGTTCAGACGTCAGAACGAAAGTATGAAAAACATTTCTTTGGTGACTTCCTCTCAGCAGGTTTCTGGCAAAATTTCTGAGAGAAAATAAAAATTGCCATGCAAAGTTCCCCCAAAAAAATCTGTCGTTCGGAGTCGACTTTAAACTGTAGGTCCCACCACTCATGTATAAAATTAATGCGCACAACATAAATGGTGTGAGAACCTAAGTCGTAATCCTGTCTGGAGATTTGTAATGACCAATCAGGTATGTCTGTAGTCATCAGCAAAGGTTATGGTAAGCTACCCTGAAGCACAGATTTTGGAGTATTTTATTTCATGGAAGGTATTCTAATTCCTACAGGTTCTATCAAACTTCAGAGTAGTGTTCACCCATTCTGTACTTATACCCAAGATAAGTCCACCTACTGTTCATAGAACATTGTCGTCACCAACTATAGAAACCGAAAGCATACATTACAACCCTTCAGTCAGAATTATAGACCTAGTTTCCCACACCACTTATATGTATGTGTGTGTTAATTTTACACATAAGTGGCGAGACCTAAAGTTTAAAGTTGACTCCGACCTGCAAATTTTTGGAAAACTTCTCATGGCAATTTTTTTATTTACTCCCAGAGTTTTTGCCAAAAATCTGCTGAGAGGAAGACGCCGACGTAATATTTTTTTGATTTCGTTGATTTCTGACCTGCTGTTTGAACCGAGGACTCACGTCCAACAAGCCAACGCACTACACACTAGACTAGGGCGACTAAATTGAAAGCGGAAAGACATATTCTACCATCAGGAAAATATCAAAACACTTACAGGCTGATAGTGATGTATTGGTGCTAGAGGGACATAACAACTATAAGAGATAAAATTACGGGTTTCAAGAAAAAGGCCTATGAAGGTGGCTTTGCTTAACACGTTAACTGCCGACTACGAGATAATTCGTAGATTACGTTCCCATCTAGGGAGCCAACTACTACGAGTAATCTCGTACTCACTAAACATGCCATTTTTGTGTAGCTACGAATAAAATCGTTTTTATCTGTGCTAGTATCGATAAATGGCTTCTGAGAAAAGAACAAAAACTCAATGTTGGCTTGCTCGGCCAGTTTTCTGAAAATTGCAGCGGCAGTCAAAGTGTTAAAAAAATGTGTATGATCTTTGGAGTTATTAGCTACGGCTGAGACAAGGAGACCGAAACCCAACTGGTATGTGGTCTGTTAATCACGGGTGCACCTTAAATTCTGACGATTATAAACTGGAATATTTAGTTGTCTCAACCAAATAATTGTTATAAAACCAACTTATTTGGTTTTACAAACCAAAAATAAAACAATATTTAATTACGTGGTTAACAAATTTGTTGTTCTGTGTATTTGAATTACTTTTGGACTGAGTATCTTCTATTTGTGAGTAAGTTTCTCTTCTGCTAGTTGTTTGGATTGGTTGGCTGGTGTATTCTGTATATAAAATTACAATTTGATTAAAATGATATTCTGTTGTGTAATGGTCAATGACTTTCTCTACTTCAAATATGTATTCGGATGTACGTATATTCATTTATTTTATCTTTCTTTATGTAAATAGACACGCATAAATGAGAGGCAAAATAAATTGTCCTTAGAAAACAAGAACAAAAAACACTTGAGAATTGTATTGTTTGGCCAAGTGTTGCGTTTATTATTTGAATTAATTTTCGTTTCCTTTTTTTCTATTGGAAGGTGTAGGCTTTAACAAGAGCTGAAAATTAAAGGAATTAGAGGAGAAAATATAATTCAATTAATTTAAATATTTCAATGAGGAACTTAGGATTTTGCCTTTACTTTTTCGTATCAAATGCAATATTTAATTTCTATTAAAAAGTGTTTTTAATTCCTTTTTATAAAATTTCTATTTTTTATTTAAAAATTTCTTCAAGAATTTTCTTCTTTTCTTTTGAAAATCTTTTTCTTTAATTTCCCATATAATTTGAAATATTTCCTTCAACACTTAACCTCTCATAGACAAGCGAACAAACGCGGATTCTTTTTCATTTTTCGTTTAATTTTTTTTATTGCGTATGAACATTTACGACATGTGTAAATAATCGAAGGCGTTGATGGATTTTTAGTCGTTTTATTTTTCTCTACATTTTTAAAATGTTTTTTCGTGAAAGTACAGCCAGGGTGCACTAACATTAAATATGCTGCCAGTATAGTTTCATGCACTAACTATTAGGGCGATAACATACAGGAGGCAGAAATAAATTCTATTTATAGATCGACTTAGAATTGTTAATTTTTTGTATTGTGACCAGAGGTCAGCAATGAGTATTCAAAAAGATGAATAGAATCGAATCATACTCATAATTTCTGATATTTATACTCATTCATACTTATTTTAATATCATGGAACCTGTACTCATATTCAAAGTTTGAAGTACTCATCATATTCATACTTAACAACACGTATGATGTTGTTGACTGCGACCCTCCATAACTCAACATATACACAAATCACAAAATATTTATGATTCGCATACGAACTCTAAAATACTCACTAAAAGATTGTGTATCTGCTCAAATTGCTGCTCCGTTCTTTCTTCTTATGTGTCTTTTTTTCATTTTTTGTAAATGCGACAACAACTAAGACTGTAAAATTGGATGATTAATTCGAGTCACCCGAATCATTTATAAGTATTATAAGTATTTTTCTAAAGCTATGAATCTAAATGAGTAGGCTTATGAATCAAACATATTTCGAATGGTATGAGTTTGATGTCGACGTTGTACTCATACTCATTGCAACCTGTACTTATAAATCAACGTTGCAGTGAGCATGAATGAATCAGAGTACATACAGTAGAAGTCCGATAATACGGCACGTTCGGGACCGGCTCGATGCCGGACTACCGAAAATTCCTGTCTATCGGGCGGTAATTATAAGAACAATTAGGGTAATAATTAACCTACAAATACAGTATGATACAATACACAAATACACGCAACAAAAATTATTTTACATTTCATATAATGTATGTACACGTACAGTAAAACATATTTCACTTAGGTTTAAAAAAGTCACGAATATCTTTCTGTTTTTTTGACTTTGGCGTTCTTCAGGATTTTGAGTAGGCTGAGGGCTGTTGTTGTGACAGCTGAAACTAGCAGGTCGCTAATTAATTCCGAACAATACCGAGCGCTTCCGGATGATCCCGAACTACTCCGAAAATTGGGGAATAGCTCTCGAGCGTTTTGATTTGCTTTAAAGACACACTTTTGGAGAAAACCAAAATTTGTAAAATTTTCCGGAGCGATGCCGGACTATCGGGGGCATTCCGGACTGTTGGATGCCGGACGAATGGACTTCTACTGTAGTTAAATTTCAATATTGTTGACTCACTTATATTCAAAATTTCATGAGTATTTATCAGTACCGAAAAAACGATTCATTGCTGATCGCTGCTTGTGACCAAGTCAGGACAAAAACCGAAAAAAATTCCTCCACATATGCATAAACAATAACAATTACTAGACAATTGTTCGACAGATCTATGTAACGGAGATTTTGAAACTACGATTACTCTCTCCAAACGCACCACGTCTTTACACAAGACTGACTAAACTTTTACCATTTCAGTTGCTTGCTTTGCCTTGCCTTTTGTATGGCAACGTAAAGTGTGTAATGAATGTTCTTGAATGCGCATATTCGTGGCATCGCCTTCTCGAGATCTCTATAATTGTACACATTGTTGTTTCATTATTGTTGTTTGTGTATTTTGTTTACATTTATTTTTGTGGTGTTTGTTGTTGTATTTTTGTTTACTTGTTTATCATTGTTTTATGCTGGTGTTTGATCGTATATTTTTGTTTACTTGTTTATGATTTTCTATCCTGCAGTGTGTTGTTATATTAATTTGCGATAATTTGTAAACAAGCTCATTATTTTTGTTTTTATAACTTTTGTTTATAATTTCAATGTTAAACGATGTAAAAGCCAAACACCAGTATATAGATTTTTCCATTTTCGTAACAATATTGTATAATTAATTAATTGTATAATTCCTGAAGTCGCCGTAGTCTAGTAGATAGTGTGTTGGCTTATTAGATGTAAGGCCGCGGTTCAAACCCCATCAAAATGAAAATATGAAAAAAATATTTCTTCGGCGACCTCCTCTCAGAAGATTTCTTTCAAAAACTCTGAGAACAAATTAAATTGCCATGAAAAGCTTCTCAAAACATCTGTCGTTCGGAGGCGACTTTAAACTGTAGGTCCCGCCACTCATGTATAAAATTTAACGAACACAACATGAGTGGTGTGAGAAGCTACACATAGCCACAGAAGTATACATACGGATAACAAATTTCAGAAATTTTTTAACCAATCCGTTTTCGTTGAAAATTGTTGTAATTGTCTGACAACTTTCCTCGATTTTAAGACGGTCTTTTGCTTTGGTTCAGAAATTTGTGAAATTTGTAAATCGGATGCATACCTTTGTGGGCCTGTGCAGGGCCACAATTCAGTTCAATTTCAGAATTTTTTTAACCAATGCAAAAGACCGTCTTAACATCATACATACATACATAATTGGCCATTACAACCCTTCAGTCAGGATTACGGCCTAGCTTCTCACACCACTCATGTTGTGTGCGTTAATTTTATACGTGAGTGGCGGGACCTACAGTTTAACGTCGACTCCGAACGACAGAATTTTGAGAAACTTTTTCATGGCAGTTTATTTTACTCTCAGAGTTTTTGCCAGAAATCTGCTGAGAGGAAGTCGCCGAAGAAATATTTTTTTTTCATATTTCATTTTTGATGTCTGACCTGGGATACGAACCCGGGCTTTACGAATAGTAAGCCAACACACTACCTACTACACCACGGCGACTTCCCGTCTTAACATCAAGGAAACTATAAAGATTTTCAACGAAAACGGATTAGTTAAAAAATTGCCGAAATTTTTTAACCGTACGTATAATTTAGTAACTGTGTAGGTCCTAATCCTGACTGAAGGGTTGTAATGACTAATTATATTATGTATTTATGACTAGCAGCCACCGAACACCGACGAGTTCATGATGTTGCGAGCAAATATCTGTAAAGAGCAAATATCTGTAAAAAATATGCACTTAATCTCTTGGCTTTAATAGCACTCGCATCTTAACTTTAACTGTGGTATGACTTGTTATTTTTAGCGAATCGCATGGGTTTTAGTGTCATTACCACCCTAATGTTTAAGGCATGCATGTACTATTAGTAATTTCATACTAAACATCTGTTTCCTTATGTGACATTATTCTACATACATGCGCGTACTTACATAAAAAATATCATCTTTAATGCAAAAATCTTTACAACAACAAAAGAAGAAGAATAAAAATATAAAATCAAATCGTTGACGATGACAAAAGATGCACATGCCTCAGAACGATAAACAAATGATAATGCCAACGAACAGAAAGAAAAACAGAAAACACTGATCATTAAAACATAAGATCTTCTTATAAATATAAACGAAAGAACGTCAGTGAAAAAATAAAAATCACAGAATATAAGTGGGGCAGCAACAAGATGGTAAATATCAAATGTACTAAAAAAAAATAAAAAAAAACAACAACAACAGATTTGTCATCCAATTAAAACAATGAACAATTGAAAGAGAAAATGATTTTCATACGCTATTTACGAGAACGAATTCTCGGGACAAAGGGAATCATGATCATGTTGTGATAACGAAAATTTTGATAAGAATTTCAAATAAAAAAGAAATCACGATACATGTCCTTTGCCTATAAATGAATAAAGAGAACGTAATCCTTTAATTATAAAAAAAGAGAGAATTAAACCGACGTGTCCTTTATGCTACTTATACGCCTCACTTGAGATTATCAAAACCTAAGTCTAAACAAAGGTTAGATTGTCAATATTTGTCATTACAATACCAACGAAAAAAAGGAAAAAACTAAACGAAACAAAACAAAACACAAGAGAGGACAAGGTAGACCAAACAATAAAAAAAACATGACTAACCTGATCATTATATCTGCGCTTGAATAATTTTTCAAGAGCCTTATTCTTCTTTTATTTTTATTTTTTATGTTTTGTTACTACTTAAGGGACTATAACAAGACTATTGCAGAATTTTTATCATCATCATCATCATTCTCTACTTCTCTCTTTCTTTCTGTGTTTTTTAATGCTTCGTTGATTTTTGTCTTTAGAAAACAAAATAAAGGAATATTTTTACAGGAGTCCTAAATAACCAGATAATGAACGAGAAAAGAAAAATAATTCCATTGAAAATATTTTTTATTTTATTACAAAACAAAAAAAAGTAGGCAGGATCCATTAAGTGTCCTTAATATTTTTGCAGTTGCTGCAGTTTTATAAACAACTTCTTTTTGTTTTCGTTAGATTTTCCTGTCCAGATAAAGAAATTTCAATGAAAATAAACAATTTATGGGAATATTTCGATTCAAAACATCAATTGTTTGGTTTTAAGTTTCATTCAAGTAAACATCTATCAAATCATTCATAAACAATATGAATATTCTGTCATCCATTTGGATATCAAATGTTGGCATTTGCAATGAAAGAAACACAAAATTTCGTGATCAGCTGGAGTGTAATTTTCCTTGTTGATATGTGCGCTTCAGCAGCATTTACTACAGCTTAATTCTCTTGCCTGCTACCATTTTAATAACAGTTCTTAAGCTCTGTTAAATTGTTTCTCTTTTCTTAGCTCAATAAACTGAGCTTTCACGGACGAACTAGCTAGCCTGAGTACATAAACATTATGCCTATCGATCACTTTTTTCTATACTTGCAAGTGGCAAAATGTGAAAAATATTTCTTCGGCGACTTCCTCTCAGCAGATTTCTGGCAAAAACTCTGAGAGCAGAATAAAATTGCCATGAAATATTTCTCAAAAATCTGTCGTTCGCAATCGACTTTAAGCTGTAGGTCCCACCACTCTAGCACAAAATTAACTCGCACAACATAAGTGGTGTAAGAAGCTAGGTCGTAATCTTGACTGAAGCGTTGTAATGACCAATTATGTATGTATGTATGTATCAAGAGAGGTGTATCCGCTGCCTTCATTATTATAGAACGAGAGCCATCGAATATGGGTCTGGCAGTAACTGAGTGCAAAAGGAAGTAAATGTCGAAAGGACGAGAGGCTTACTATGCATTCAATGTGGTCAAGGAATTTATTTACCAGCGAAAATTATGCCGGTTGGAGACTAAAGCACAAACTCACCCTTGTCAACAGGTGCTTTTATCGATTCAGTAGACAATTGAGTAGCAGAGACCTCCCTCGTACAATGAAATAAATGCTATAAAATCTCCTTGCCAATCTATAACGTGAAAGAGGGGAATCGATGATTTTCGATGATTTCCAAACTAACAAGGGATGGTGTTAACATAATCTTCTAGACTAAGTACATATTAAGTCTTACACACAGTTACTAAAGTATACATACGGTTAACAAATTTCAGAAATTTTTTAACCAATCCGTTCTCTTTCAAAATCTTTATAATTTCCTCGATTTTAAGACGGTCTTTTGCATTGGTTAAAAAATTTCTGAAATTGAACTGAATTGTGGCCCTGCACAGGCCCACAAAAGTATATATCCGATTAACAAATTTCACAAATTTCTGAACCAATGCAAAAGACCGTCTTAAAATCGGAGAAAGATGTCAGACAATTATAAATATTTTCAAAAAAAAACGGATTGGTTGAAAAATTTCTGAAATTTGTTAACCGTATGTATACTTCTGTGGCTGAGTGTATGTCAGTAGATTGTCCATAGCATCACCTTCGCTACATGTCAGTTGTCTCCGTACATTTATAGTCTTCCTCACACGACTGTCAACTAGCAAGAACTCTTTGGGATAAAAGAAAAGTTTCCCATCACATGAGTGTTCAATATGAGTGGACGTAGAGAAGATGACCCGACGATTATGTCAAGTCTTGTGTGATGCCAAGCTCTCTCATAATTTCAGCTGTGCTGACCAAAATGAATGAGGAATAGTGTATCGCTTATGGCTAAAAGACATTCTAAGAGAAATTTTTTTATTTAAAAGAATTTTCAACATTTTCTCTGTGATTATGAAATTAATTTCTAATAAATTGAGGTGCCATAAAAATCTACGAAATTTGTCAACACTTTCACAAACCACAAGTGACATTGAATTGTTATTCTGGCTGTGCCTATTCCTTCTTTATCATGTTTTTTATTTGCTTTTTTGGTGTGTTTAAAGAAATTTTGTCATTTTTGTATAATTAGCAACGCTTGAGGGAAATTATATTTTCTTGCCTCTAATAAGATGCACACACACACACACCGTATATGCTGGCAATCAAAGGCCACTAAAAATGTTTCTTGGGCTTTACCACCGCGAACATGTTGGCATTTTGTGTTGTTGCGGTAGTTGCTGTTGTGGTGTGACACACTAAGGCGCCACGTATTAACACGCCTCAAAGAACTGTAAGCAAATGAGGACACTGCAAGCATACTCTCTGGATTTTTTAGTTTTTCTTTTCGTTTATACTACAGCCATATCGACAACAAGACAACATTTTGCATTTAAAACTAAACGCGAAACTTGCTTTGATTTGTCTGTATGTCGTCATATGCCTCTACCAAAATCACCTCCAGCCTTCTATACTTGTACTCCACTATAAGTTTTTGATTTTAAGCGTCATTTTTAAAAGGAGCCTCTTAATAAAATCATAACTTTTTTGTTGCTGTTATTATGGTTTTTGCATTTATAATCACATGGTTTTTATTGGAAGTTTTCGGTTTTTCTTTTGGCTTATACGGATGGCCTTTTTAATATTCCAATCATTTGTTATTATTGGTCTGCCCCACCAAATGTTTAACTAGAAATCGTAGGAAAAACAAAAAACAAAAATCTCTGGCTCCGTTTATTGTTTGTGTCCAATTCATGGTAAATTTCTTGAAGGAATTTTTGTGAAGAAAAATGTTGTTTTGAATTTAAAAATCGCCACTTTGGCGACATTAAAGCCCCTCAAAGAATTTTATGAAATAAAAAAACAGACCAACTCCCATGTTATGATGGAGTGGATGACAGCATATGCATGTAAGTTGCCTTAGAGGAAGATTTAAAAGCTCTACGGCAGGAAACTATGAACAGAAATTTTTTAAAGTGAACATAAGAACGTAAAAGAGGCAAAACCAAACACTCAAAGGAAAAATGTATTCTGAAAGCCTTAGAGTTTGTAGACTAACATAGAAGTCTCGTTAGATTTGAGAGTATGATTTGAGGCTCTGATTAGCCCTTATGCATCATAGACTACTACGTTACATTCCGTAAAAAACCCACGAAAATCAATTCCACAGGCAACAGTTTTTTGTCCAATATAAGGAAGTCGCCATGGTTCAAACGCCAGGTCAGACATCTCCAACAATATGAAATATTTGAAAATATTTCTGCGGCGACTGCCTCTCAGCAGATTTTGGCAAAAACTCTGGGAACCGGGAATACCGACCTTAGACACAGCGGCTTAAATGTGATCCGTTATTAGTCCATCGAATGCTTCCTTATACATGACATACATAATTGATCATTACAACCCGTCAGTCAGGATTACAACCTAGCTTCTCACACCACTTATGTTGTGTGCATTAGTATTATACATCAATGGTGGGACCGACAGTTTAAAGTCGACTGCGGACGACAGATGTTTGAGAAACTTTTCATGGCCATTTTTATTTACTCTCAGAGTTTTTGCCAGAAATCTGCTGAGAGGAAGTTGTGGCAGGAATATTTTCAAATATTTTTGTTTTGATGTGAAGACGTGGGGATTGAAGACGTAATTGTTTGTATTACTATCCAACGGCTATGATGACTAGTTCAGGTTGAAGAGGATGTCCTCGTAGAGTGAATATTTGATGTAAATATCAGCAGCTAATGTAAATAACGCTCGCCTGCGTTAGAATAGAAAGTCCAAAAATGTTTTGGGGTGACCAACAGGAAAAGACACGAGAGAAGTACTGAGGCAGACCGAAATCCTACAAACGGCGTCAATTAAGAGTGAAAGTGAGCTCTTTCTACATTGACACACAGACCGGTTTTTAGTGGTGATGCCTAGCATTGCGTTAGAAGAGCAAATCGAAAAACTCTGCCATCGACTGGTAAACTCTGCCAACGATTGATGACCAACAGGAAAAGACTCGAAGGAAATACGAAGGCAAACCGAAATCCTATAAACGGTTTGCTAAGGCCCATTTAGAGAGAAGGCGAGCTCTTCTCACATTGACACATAGACGGGTTTTTAATGGTGATGCCTAGGTTAGGTCAGAGGACGTGTACTTGTCAATTAAGACAAGTAGAGTACCCGGAGGTCGAACTGACGCATTGTACAACGTCCTAATTTCTCACACCGCTTATGTTGTGTGTGTTAATATTATATATGAGAGGTGGGACCTACTGTTTAAAGTCGACCCCGAACGACAGATATTTTTTGAGAAACTTTTTCATGGAAATTTTATTTGCTCTCAGAGTTTTTGCCAGAAATTTGCCGAAATTTGTCACCGAAGAAATACATTTTGTATTTTGTTTTGATGTCTAGCTTGGGGCTCGAACCCTGGCCTTACGTCTAATAAGCCAACACACTACCTACTAGACTACGGCGACTTCTGATGGTGATGCCTAAGACTTATTAACCAGGCGTCCTCTATTCAAATAGAAATTTTTCTGAAATTTAATTTCTTATAAGCAAAGTAAGGTAAAGAATTTTAAATTGAAAATTAATTTCGTTAACAATTATCATTAGTAGACTGTAAATAATTTATCATAAATTCTGTTTTTTATTTAATTTTTAAAAACATGCATACAAGGAACACAATGGCTACGCTACCATGACCCATAATTGTGGATCGTTAAGAAGAATTTTGAATAGAATTTTATTTCATTTTTTATTTTTTGTTTTTGTGTAATAAAAATATAAATTTCTATTGATTCTTTATGCTTTAAGGTTTAAACAATTCATATACCATATAGAGTGGATATCATTTATTGTTTTATTTCTTTTTTTTTAATTTTAATTTTTTTTATTAACGCTTTAAATATTTTATAATTTGAATTGCCTTGAGGTTCTCTTTTTATTCATTCTCCCAATAGTGTCTTGTAATGATCGCATTACAAATATTTTTTTTCGTTCTTTATTTTTTTTATTATTTTTTATTGACGTCTCACGCACATAGTTGATTTTTTTTTCAATTCGAAATAGAATTTTTTGGTTTTCATGGTGCGTGTTGTATTGGAATTAGTAATTGAAATTGTTTTGAAATGAAAACCTTTCAATATTTCACTATTGGCCTGGTTCTCCTATTTTATTTTTATTGATTTTTGAAATGAATTGTAAAAACAAAAACAAATGATGTGTGAGTTTTAAGGCAGTATTTAAGCCTGCTGAGCCACGTGAGCTTCTCTTTGTGAACGAGTTTTTTTTTGTTAATGTTTTTGGGTTAAGGGGAGCTTTTTAAAATAAATTTTTTTTATTTTATTTTTTAAGACTTGGCACGGTTGCCTTTTGTTATGAAATTCATAATTTTTTTTATTATTATTTTTCTGTTGTATACAAAAGATTTATTTTGATTAATTTTTAATTGGCCTGTCTTATGGTAGCTTAGATTTCAAAGTGTGGTAATAAAAGTAAATCGAAAACAACAATTAAAATAAGAATGTTTTGCTTAGACGTGTAATAAAATAAATGCAAACATACACAGAGGGAAAACTGCTTAATAAAATCAAGAAGATTTTCTCTACGAAATGTTTTTGGAGTGAGGGGTATTACAGCAGAAAGAAACGAAGATTTTTTCGTAGAGATTTCTTATTATTTTTATGTGATAAATCTTTTTAATTTTTTAAAGACGTAAAACACATACATTTAAGAAGAAAACTTGTTATTTACCATTTTTTAACTCAAATTCCGTCATTTTTGGCACAAAAAATACAGTCCATAGAGAAAAACTTATTGATTCTATTGTGTTTTCTTCTAAATTGTATAAAACAAGAATTTCTTATTAATTTCATTGGGCTACCTAATCAATTTTTTCAAAAAGGTTTTTCTTATAGATTTCATTAGGCTACCTAATAATTTTTTTAAGGAGTATTCCTTATTGATTTCATTAGGTTTCTATTTGATCATGTGTAAATTATCTTATTAATGTTTTAATAAGAATATCTTCTTGATTATATTAGCTGGCTTGTTAAAAAAAGTGAACAAGTGGCAAGTAAAGAAGTGGAAAAGAGTAATAAAAATATTCCTTCTTAAAAAAACAAAGTAAACTTAAATAAAAAAATTGAATTGTTTTAATTTCAAAAAGTGTTATAAAAAACAAATAAAATTTTGAGTAATTACCCAATTTTTAAATCCTGGGAGCATATTAAAAAAAATGGAAATCGAAGACGTTGAAAATTTATTCAAGAAGGTGGACCAAAAATATACTGGGGAGTTGATTAAATTCAAAGCAGGACTAAGGGAATGGAGAAGAAATATCGTTCGTGCAAAATTATTATTAATAAATCAAATATTAAATTAGTTTCTAAGTAAATATATCACTAGAAAATGTATAATAATATCAAGCAAAATTAAGAAGTATTATTTCAAAAAATAAAAGGATAGTCTTATAAAGTCAAGAAGAAAACCTTTTTGAAAAAACGAAAAGAAAGCTTAATAAAATTAAGGAGAAAACCTTTTTAAAAAAATCAAGAAGACTATCTAGTAAAATCCCTAAGTTTTCTTCTTGATTTTTTCAAAAAGGTCTTCCTTTTAGAAATAATAAGAATCTCTTCTTGAAAAAAAACCATAGAGAAATCTTATAATATTTGTTCTAATTTGCTATGTATTTATTAGGTTCAGCTTTCTCTGTGTATGCTGAAAATATGTTAAAACATTACAATTTCGTTAAAGTGCTAAACTGTCAGTCTCTGTAATCGTTTCCATGATTCATCAATGCATGGTGTAAACATTCTCTGTAACAACTGACTCTCAAAACATTAGATCGCTTGAGTTTTCTTCAAGCTCATGGAACTTTCAATGTCAACTCTAGAAATATGATATAAAGGGAGAACGCCTTCAATACTAGTTGATCAGATGCTTCCGACAATTAAACTATATGATCACATCAGCGTAATTCCCAGTGGCACTCCCCTAACCATCCTACTCAATTGTCTTCCAAATGCAAAAGGGAAAGCCAGAAGTCAAATTTAAACAACTAGTTTCCATTCTCCAAGAGAAGTAATGTAAATCTCTGATCTTATTTTCCCTGAATACAATCAATTACGAGCTCCAAGATGGTTTATAACTGTCGCGAGGCACTCAATGAGGTAGCAGAACGGCAACACATTTATTTCATATGAGTACCGGAATATGGGGACATTTCAGGTAACTGTAGTCTGGCTTGGCCCAACCATAGAACTATTCGATAGGGTCTCTACATTACGAACAGAATATGTGAATGCCGTGTGTTTCTTGAAGCCGCTGTTGTCTAGTAGGTAGAGTGTTGGCTTATTAGATGTGCGGCCATGGTTCAAAACCCAGTCAGACAGCACAACGAAATATGAAAAAATATTTCTTTGGCGACTTTCTCTCAGCAGATTTCTGGCAAGAACTCTGATAACAAATAACAATTGCCATGAAAGGTTTCTCAAAAAACTGTCGTTCGGAGTCGACTTTAAACTGTAGTTGCCGCCACTCATGTATAATATTAACACACACAACATAAGTGATATGAGAAGCTAGGACGTATTCTGAATGAACGGCAGGATAGGGCAGCAAATGTGATCAATGCTGGATAGAAAGCGCACAGAAAGTTTGATCATAAAGCGAATGAGTATGTTCAGTGCAATTCTGGGAATTTTTACTGGATTTTGTTTCTTTCACCAGGAACCAACACTCAGGGGATGTCCCCTATTTATGCAGTACACTGTGTTGAATCGAGGAAAATAGATTGAAGGAGGGAGGAAAAGGGGTGTAGTGTTTATGAACGTTAGACTTAAATTCACCTGTATTATATGTGATATTAAGGAGTACAGCGGGTAGAGCGTTTCACATACGATTAGCACCGCTAAGGAACGAATTCTGTCTGTAATGCATTGTGCTTTCTACGGGTCAATCGCCACAAGCGGAACTGCTCTGCGAAAAAGATGATTACAACGTAGGCATAAATGATTTTCGGTAACAAATCCTTTTACAGTATTATGTTCACTAGCGTAAGACGTGTTTTAGATACATGGTAAATGCTTTCTTCAGAATATGTAGGGAAGATTAGGAGGAGGAAAATATTTTTCACCTATTGGATACATTCCCAGCAATATGTTAAAGAATAAAAGGCACTTTGGTACAGTAGACACCAAAAATTATACAAATAATGCATCTGTAATTAATATTAGGAGTCTAAGTTGCTTCCAAGTCACCGTAGTCTAGCAGGTAGTGTGATGGCTTAGACGTGAAACAACAGCTCAAAACCCAGACATCTCCAACAAAACGAAATATGAAAAATATTTCTTTCGTGACAACCTTTCAGCAGATTTCTTGTAAAAACTCTGAGAGTAAATAAAATTGCCATGAAAAGTTTCTCAAAAATCAGTTGTTCCGCCATTCATGTATAAAATTAACGCACACAATATAAGCATTGTGAGAAGCTAGGTCGTAATCCTGACTGAAGGGTTGTAATGGTCAGTGATGTATATATGTTTGTAGTCTAAGTTGCTTCACCAGAAGCTCCATATGATTCCAAGGACTAAGTAAATAGATAACTATAGTGTTATAATAGGGCTGGAACTTATCTAACCCAACTTCTTGGGCTAACGGCCATATCCACTAGCCTATCTAAGGCTGGCTTTTAAAGTTATAGCAGGGTTGGCAGAACCATACTAAGATCAGCAAAGGCCCTTTATATGCCCTCCTTGAAAGTTATAAATATTAGACATCGTCTGATTAATGATACGGCAATAATCCAAAGAAATGTTAGGGAAATATTGTGTCTCTTGTACAATTTTCTAAAAATTCCTCTATCTTCCCCCGCACTCATTAAACATTTTTTTTTTTGGTTTTAATTTTGATTTTTTTCGTAATTTTTTTGTTATATTAAGAAAACAATGATCACCACTTGATATCGATAATTTAGCTGTTATTTCTTTTATTTTTGTTGTTGTTTTTTGTGTTTTTTTTTTGTGGATTTCTTTTATTCAATAAATGATTAAATGATCGAAAATCAGTTTCATTTCATTATTAATTGCTTTGTAGCATATAAAGTGTGATTTCCACTTGAAATGTGTAGCATTTGGAGATGTTTTAATACAATTTTAATTGATGATAATGTCACTTGATGTAGTCGTTGACGAATTGTGTTTAAAACTTTAAAAATATCGAGTGTCTCCAGGCCATTATAATTTTTAATCATTGAAAGCATGTGTATAAAGCCCCCACACACATTTGGAGTCTTTTATTTCGATCATGCCGGCATAGACAAGCACTTGTCTACGATTTATTTTTGTTTGCCTTTATTTTTACACTGTTTCCAATGCTAGACTGGGATTTATTTTTTTTTTTTTGTTTGAAAGCAAGAAAATTTATTGTGTAGCTGTGGTATTTAATATTGTAAAATGTGATGGAAATAAAACTTAAATTTATAAACTTTTAGTTGACAAACATTAATCAAGCAAAGTGCTCTTTGCTTGGCTTTCATGTTTTTCTATATTTTTTTTGGTCTTTACAAATTTTATTTAAATTTTATTTTTTTATATTCAAATTTAATTTGATGTGATGGTTGTTTTTATGTCTCAACTTTTTTTTAGTTTCTTTGCTTAAATATGTATTTTTGTGTAAATCTTTTCATAAAAAAAGATTTAAAATAAATTGATTTTTGTTTAACGTTAAACGTACACAAATATTTTGAAGGTAAACACATGTTTTTCGGATCACCATATAATTTGTCTTCTGAAAATTTCATTTCTTTTCCATTTTTTTTTTTTTTGTAGGAGTTAAACAAAAATTTTATTTTTTCTTTCATGGAAAAAAAGCACGAACTTATAAGAGCAGACAGAAGACGTTACAAGTGACATGATGAAATATTATTTGCGGTTACCAAAAAGAAATACATTTTTTTATTTTGTATCAAACGAGCAGCCGTTTATAGAAATTTGATTAGGAAAGCGTGTATGTTAGAGTCAATAAAATTTTATTTAAAGAACGAAAAATTTCAATAAGAGTTCGGTTTTGCTGCAAGTTTTGTTACATCTCTTCTAGAAAAAGTGCATTTGTACCAGAGATCAGCAATGAGTATTCAAAAAGGTGAGTAGAATCGAATTATACTCAAAATTTCTGATACTTATACTCATTCATACGTATGTGTATAGTGGTGGATGCGAGACTCCGCGGAGTTCCGATCATTATCGCAGCAGATGCCAACTCCCACCATATGTTGTGGGGCAGTACCGGTACCTCTTTGATTTTATTATTAGTAATAGCCTAGTTATAGCTAATCGGGTAGATGAACCAACCTTCCTTACTTCGAACAGAAAGGAGGTGCTAGACATCACTCTGGTCAGCTCCAATTTCTCTGTGAACCTTAGGGACTGGTTTGTATCCCGAGAATGCTCCTTTTCGGACCACAGGTACATAACCTTCAACATAGACATGAAGGAATCTCCGCTTAGGACGATCCCTCCGGTCAATAGGAGCAACACTAACTGGACTACTTTTAGGGAAATACTGCGCAGCAGCCTTCCCTTGTCCCCCCCGACTATTACGATCCGACTTGAATTGGATAGGGCTGTGGACACACTGTCGGCGGCACTCATTTCGGCAGCCATATCATCTGTCAAACCCTCTACCCATAGGGCCAGGCCGAAACCGCCCTGGTGGAACCAAGAGATCCAGTGGCAGACTCTTTAATATGGCAAAGGCCACAGGCGAATGGTCGGCCTACAAGGCCAAAAAGCGAGCGTTTAATCCACTGCCGAGACTAGTCGTCTTCGGAAAATTCTAAGTTCCACACACAAATCCCTTGACTGCATCCAGCGACCTGATGAAGGCTGAAACGCGTCCAGTCGAGCTTCTCCTCGATACTCACTTCCCAGGGAGTGTTTCTCTCGGTGACCGGGCCCTCACCAGGTCAACGAACCACCGCCCGGGAACTATACCCGCTTGATAGTCACCCCTGACCAAATTCAATGGGCTGTTAGGTCCTTCAAACCATTCAAGTCCCCTATACCGGATGGTATCATCCCAGGTGACATTCAACATGGGGAGAATATAATGCTTCCCTGGCTGCTTGCCATCTACAATGCTAGTCTCACGCTCCTTTATATCCCATGGAGCTGGAGAATATCTAGGGTGATCTTCATTCCTAAAGCCGGGAAACCGTCCCACATCAAAGCCAATGACTTTAGACCAATCAGTCTATGTTCCTTTCTTCTGAAGACACTGGAAAGAGTCCTTGATGTTCATATTAATCTTAGTCCCTTCTCTATTGCCTGATGAGGAACAATCAATCTCTTTTTATCTTCTATTTTACCGAGAACTCCACAAAAAGTTGCTGGCTCCAACAGCAGTGCGAACGCTCACTTCTTGGCAAGTTTAAGGATAACTTTTATGGACGATATTTGTCATCGTTTTGTCCATTAAAATTTCCATCATACTTCACTAAAATTTTTTTATGGAAAACCAAGCATAAATCTTTCAATTATTTTTGTTTGCATTTCTCACTCACTCTCTCATAAACAGAAAGAAACAAAATTTTTTTCTTCTTCAAATATACTATTCAAAAAACACATTTCATATCCTTAATCTACAAGGATTTTAATGTTTTTTCCAACAATATTTGATGTTTTTTTAAAGTTTATCTTCGTTTTTTCTCTGTCTGCCTCGCTTGTGAATTGCTGGCTAAGCCAAGCATTAGAAAATTTGAATGTGAAGGTTTTTTTTTGGTGGTTTTTAGTAAAGCAGCGTCTCGTATGATTGTGTTACTTTTAACACCTGCCTCTTATATTGTTTTCATTTCATCTTCAAAGTCAAGGCGTTGTTTTATAAATAAACATGATTTTTTATTTTATTTTTGAAAAATTTCACGCCTGTAGATGTTTAAATAAAAAATCTGGAGTTCACTGGGCATGGTTGGTGTTTGCAGTAGAAATCAGTTTTAATGTGATTTCATCTTCGCAAGTTAATGTTTGGGATTATCCTTAAATAAAATATGAAAAAAAACAACATCTTTAAATAACAAACAACTCTCTCTCTCGTTGTCTGGCTCTCTGTGTATTTATGCTCGCACTAACCAAATTCAATTGCTTTACAAGGATATGTTTGCATATGCCAAAGCATTTCAACTTTAAGGATAAAACGAAAGAACGAAAAAAACACACACAAAAAATGAAGGGGAGTAAGAGATATGAAATAAAGAAAACAACAAACACATCAAGATGGATAAACACACACTTCACGCATATCCTTCTACATATCCTTAACAATACCTAAGTGTAGGTGTACATGAACATCAAGAACAACAACAACAACAACTAAGAAATCTTAACAAATAAAAAGAAAAGGAAGATGCTTTTAACTCAATATTGTTAAGCGTAGTTCAATGGCTGTGCCTTCAAACAACAAATCGGAAGTATATGAAGAGCAAGGTATTCCATCCTGGCTGGGTTTTCTAAAGGAATTTTCACACTTTTTAAAATAACACAATTACACATACACCCACACATACATATGTAGTTATATGTATTTAAATACGCACTTTATGTGTTTTTTTCTTATAAAAATAAAACAGATTTTCTTAGTTTTTGTTAGCAACGAGTGAAGAGAGAGAGAGAGAAAATCTATAATAATCCTTAAAGAAAATAATCATAAAACAACCTTAAAAAGGTTTTTCTTTCTTCGTTCGTGTTATTATTTTTGGAAAAATCTTTGAAAAATAATAAAAATTTACTTAAAAAGTTAATTTTTTTTTCGTTTGTTTTTTGTTATTCCATTCTAAAGGTAACCGAATTAAAGGATTTTTTATTTAAATTTTATGCTACAGCAAGTAAATCTTGATTAATAGGCTGGTTTACTTAAAAAACATAAAATTTTTATGACAGGTTTAAGACTGGCATTAAGGGGAGTAAAACAATTACTTAATTTCGCTTTGGGAAACTTTTATATCCTTAGAAGGATACCAGGTTTTAAATAAAGTAATAGAATTCTCTACAGATTTAAAAACAAATAAGGAAGTTTATTGTCAAATATTATTTCTAAATAATCAACAAATGCAATACAAGTGCAACAATATTAGTATTGTTACGTTTTTACCTTTTAAAAACGTTTAAAATATAAGCTCGTAGTTTGCAAGTAAAATAGAAATAAATTTGTGTTTAATTTTAATGAAAATTCTTTATTATTCGCACAATTCTGTGTGCCACTGTTCACATCTTGATGTAAACAACAACAATTGCTTTGTTTGTTAGTCCTCTGTTTACACCCTTTGCATAAACAATAAAAATTACTAGACAATTGGCAATTCGACAGATCTTTGTAACGGAGATCTTCGAACCACGATTAATCTCTTCAAACGCATCGCGTCTTCACAAACGACTGACTGAACTTTACTAACTCTGTTGCCTGATTTGCCTTGCCTTTTATTTGACAGATTAAACAGTCTGATGAATGTCCTTGAAGACGAATGTTCATGACTTTGCCTTATCAAAATCTCTATGAACGTAAAAATCGTTGTTTACATTTATTCTTATAGCGTTTGTTGTTGTATTTTTGTTTACTTGTTTACATACATAGCTTTTCACATGAGTGGCGGGACCTACAGTTTAACGTCGACTCCGAACGACAGATTTTTGAGAAAGTTTTCATGGCAATTTTTTATTTACTCTCAGTGTTTTTGCCAGAAATATGCTGAGAGGAAGTCTCCGAAGAAATACTTTTTGTATTTTTGTTTGATGTCTGGCCTGGGGTTTGAACCATGGCCTTGCGTCTAATAAGCCAACACACTACCTACTAGACTACGGCGATTGGTTTACCATTCTTTTTATGTTGGTGTTTGTTGTTATATTAAGCAGTACGATAATTTGTAAGCAGTTTTGTTTACTGCATTGTTTTGTTTTTGTAGCTTTTGTTTATAATTTTGATGTTAAGCGATGTAAAAGCAAAGACACCAGTAACAAGATTCTTCACTTTCGTAGCAGTATAAAGCCGTTGGTGTCCAGGTCGTCCAATTCAGGCCAAAGAAAGTTCGTAATAATCAACCTTTAGTGTTAGCCGTTGACAGTGATGGCCTAGCCAATGTCGTAAGAAGAAAAATATGAGTTGATGACACTGCCAACCAGAAATCTACGCCAAATAGTGACTTTTTCGGACTGCATTTGAATGCTCTTGGAATTTATGTGGCTTGGTACCGTCTTTAATTCAATAGTTTTATTTACTCACATACCTATTCATTCAGAAATAGCTGGAGAGGATACTTCGATGTTCTCCAAAGCACATTCAGCGAAAACACGTCACTATCTATCTGCGGTCGTTTACCTTAAATTCCTGGATCAGTTGCTTTTTGTGCTTTGGGTGCAGGCACAAGTTGCGACACAAAATTCTAAAGGGAGTGATTTGTGAAATGATGAGTTCTTGTGAGCGCTTCAATATCGTCTGAACACTCTCACGAATAGTGGCAATGCTTTGGGCAGATCTTGTATTACGTGGAAGTCTACGTATTATTATTATTATTATTGGCAATCGTAAAATAGTCAAAGGCACGGTATGTTGCCCGAACAGAAGCACCGATTTCGACAAAATAATTTCAATATTTGTCCGTATTGCAAGAATTCCATGGTAATTTGACAAAACAGACTTAATAAACTACAACTAAATTGACAGAGAAGTAGCTTCAATAGATTGTCTTATAAGCCTTCAAACTTCGAAAGTCCCTGCTATAAGAAACGATATATTTGTAACATACTGTATATCTATTAGCCTTCTAAGCCAATTATTTTCTGGCGCATTGTAGGCATTTTCGTTAACACAAACTATACTGTGTCAATATACACGATATGACAAGCTAGTCATTGACCGAATATTTTTATATCTTCACTGTTAAAGATTAAAAGGCCATATCGCCGTCATTTCTTTCAAGGTAAAATTGTACGTCGGATGCTCTGTTATGGTGTAAAAGTTGGACATAAGTAGCCTGACTGTAATCCTTGAAAGCTGTAACCATATTACACCAGATGAACTAGTCCTCAATCTAATATACTGAGGCCTGATCTATGTCGTACGATTTATTGCGTACCACAATATATTCGAAGGAGAAGCAATTACTGTAGTCTAGTAGGTAGGGTATTGGCTTATTATACGTAAGGCCTCTGTTCAAAGACCAGATCAGGCATCAAAACGAAAATATGAAAAGAATATTTCTTCGGCAACTTCCTCTCAGCAGATTTCTGGCAAAAACTCTGAGAGTAAATAAAATTGGCATGAAAAGTTTCTCAAAAATCTGTCGTTCGAAGTCGACTTTAAACTGTAGGTCCCGCCACTCAAGCATAAAATTAACACACTCAACATCAGTGGTGGGAGAAGCTAGGCCGTAATCCTGACTAAAGGGTTGTAATGACCAATTATGTATCTATGTATGTATAGTAGACACGAAGGCATATTTCTATGCATCCTAAAGTACTTTTTGTATGGGAGTCGTCCTTAGGCATTCATGAATTGCTGCACATTTATGTTATATTTCAGGCCTTATTATACCAAAAACATTTGTGAAAACAGCCTACTATTCTTGATAAGATAAGAACGCATTTGTAATCTCTAACACACTACATGCTGTATTAATCCATGGAATCTATTTTAAAAAAAATTTCTCTGCCTACAAAGAATCTCGTTTTTCCAGTCCCCCCCATTATACAATGTCTTAACCTTTTGTGTTGACCCCTACAAGTGAATCCATCATCATCTTTGTCGTCACCATAGTCATCATTATCTTCTTAAATAAAAAGTTTTTATTGTTTAAAAAAGAAAAACATTCTTGTGCTTAAAAACTAAAAAGCTTTTTGGAAAGAAAAAAACGCATATTTTTTCTGGTCAGTTAATAAAACTGTCACCACAAATAAAAATTTATTTTTGAAACAATTTTTAATATTTTTTTTTGGTTTACATAAAAAGCAAAAACAAAAAATATTTAAAAATATTTTCCATAAATCGTCGAAATTTGCGTTGAACAGCAAAATGAGAAGAGGAAAAAATATTTAGAAAAAAATGAAAGAAAAACTGAAAATATTGTCATAAAAAATAATGAATAATGACTTTGTAACAGGCGAAGTTTATAAATCTTTTTCTTCTTTTTTTTAAGAAGAAATACGTTGTATGTATGTACAACAACAATAACAACCATATAATAATTATTTTGTATATAAATTTAAAAAGAAAAAAAACATTTCAGTTTAGCTACTGTAAATGACCTTTGTGAACAGTTTTGTTTACAAAGGAATTTCTTTTTTCGTAAAATTGTGGTTCTTTGATAATGGCCAACCCCACATGGTACTTTGTTAGTAAAGTGCCATAAAATCAAGCGTGAAAGATATACTAGAATAACACCGGTTTCTTATTGTTTTTAATTTCCTTTAATATATGTAAGTAAATAAAAGTTAATATTTAAAAAGCAAAAAAAAAAAAAAAATCTGAAAATGTAACAAGTGTTTGGCACTGTAAACGTAACAGGGATTAACGCACTTGCATGCCTAGACGCATAGCAACTTACATGAGGGAAAAAAATTTCTATTGACATCTAAATTTATTCGTTATAGGTTTTGAATATTGTTTTAAATGACTCTTTCAAATGCTATAAGTCTATTAAAAATATGCCATAACATCAGCCATAACATTAGCATTTAGAGAGATATTCAAAACTTCATACAGCGTATATTTGGCTTTGAGGAGAACTCTATCATATGAAGCTGCCAGGACAGCCACAGACAAAATAACTAATTTTTAACAGTCTTTACTACGAAGTTACATGCATATTTACCCGGTAATGCGATTTCTGGCAGAAAAGATTCCAGAGAGAGAGCTTTATTGTCGCCATAATTTTTAGAACATTCTGGCCAATGGGTCAGTGCCTTATACCAAGCGTTTTTTGGGATTTCCATGAGCACTTGGAAGGATTTTATTCGGTGGATGCCATCTTGATATTATTTTACATTTGTACTCAATGTGACGTACACATTGGAAAAGCTAACGGTAGTTATATCTTACCTTAGCAGCTATCTGCACTAATATAACATTGACAATACACTGGAGCCATTAATATAAATGCGAAGAAGATGGACAGAATTTTGCTCGGCTTTTTAAGGTGGTTGAACTCAGAGCACCATGATTCTAATCTAATCTTTTGAGTCAAATATTTCGCACAATAATAAGCAGAATGGCGACACTTGTCGAAACAAAGATTTTGCAAAAAATAATACCAAATCAAGTTACGCTATGCAGCCTTTTGAAATTATGTACACAATACATTGCTTACAGATTCAAATCCATACCTCCACCTGCTTGATTAGATGCCACCTTCTGAGTAAAAGACGACAGATTTATTCGGCAACAGAGGAGAAGCCTAAAGTCATTTTTATCACAAAGGGCTTCAATGCAGGCCTAAGTGGAACCTCTTTCTTTAACCTTACCATCTTACTTTACCTGCAATCTCCTGAATATTTAATTTAAATATACAATCTAAAATGTACATGCAAGGTGGCAAATTATATATTTTAAGCACATTCTGGGCCCAGGTAATATCAAACGTTAATCTTCTGCGTGCAATGACATGCATACATACATGGTTGGTCATTACAACCCTTCAGTCCGGATTACGACCTAGCTTCTCACACCACTTATGCTATGTGCGTTAATTTTATACATGAGTTGCGGTACCTACAGTTTACAGTCGATTCCGAACGACAGATTTTTGAGAAACTTTTCATGGAAATTTTATTTAATCACAGAGTTTTTGCTGAGAGGAAGTCGCCGAAGAAATACTTTTTGTATTTTGTCTTGATGGCCTGGGGCTCGAACCCTGGTTTTACGTCTAATAAGCCAACACACTACCTACTAGACTACGGCGACAGCTGCGTGCAACGAGTCAACTGAATGTTATATCCGAAATATATTAAAGGAAACGACAGCACATTATGTCTGTACTTAAACGTGATGCAGAAAACTGTGCCATTTCCTACCATGAGGCGAGGCGAAGTGTTTGTTTGTTGCGCCAATTTTTGGGAAAGCTTTACGTTCGTTGTGGAATGAACTAGGAAGTAAAGGCCAAATCGAGTTTTATGAAAAACGGCTATTGTTGATGTTCTATGCTATAATAGGAGTATATGATGAATGCATACATGTTCATCAGAGATCAGCAATGAATCGTTTTTATGCTACTCATAAGCACTCATGAAATTTTGAATATAAGTGAGTCAACAATATTGAAATTTAACTATGTACTCTGATTCATTCGTACTTACTACAACGTTGATTTATAAGTACAGGTTGCAATGAGTATGCGTACAACTTTGACATCAAACTCATACCATTCGCAATATGTGTGTTTGATTCATAAGCCAGCCTATTCATTTAAATTCATAACTTTAGAAAAATACTTATAATACTTATAAATGATTCCAGGGACTCGAATCATTCATCAAAATTTAAAGTAATAGTTATTGTTGCATTTACAACAACAGAAAAAAGACACATAAGCAGAAAAGACAGACAGAGCAGCAAGCAGATCAAACACGCAACCTTCTAGTGAGTATTTTAGTATTCGTACACGAATCATACTTACATATTTTGTGATTCGTGTATGTGTTGAGTTATGGAGAGTCGAACACAACAACATTATATATGAATAAGTATAAGTATCAGAAATTATGAGTATGATTCGATTCTACTCATCTTTTTGAATACTCATCTCTGATGTGCATAAAACATAGGGACCTATTTCAGTAATATTTTTTTTACTACAAATTAATGTTTCTTTTTTAATAAAGTCTAATAAATTAAATGAATATGTATGTTTACGAGTATTTATGTGATTGTCATTTATATTTACATTTTATTTATTTATTTATTTTATTTTTTTCTTTTGGTTTAATTAACAGACTTGTTGTAACTTAAACTAGTATTTTTTTTGCGCGTATAAAACAATAATTAAATTTCATTAAACAAATAATCATGTTTGTTTATATCTGCTGGTCTGGTTTGCCTTTCCAATGGCAACATTTTCATTTCGTATTGGTTGAATGAAAGCCCCAAAACCAACGCTTAGATTTGATTGATCATACCGCTTTGCTTAGTTAAGAAGGCAACAACATTGCTTCAACCATTGCTTTATTCAATTTTCAGTTTTTTTGTTTCCATTTTTTTGCTTTAGCATGGGAGTCTAGTAATTTTTTTCAATTTTCATTTGAAAAATACATTTTCATGTTGTTGTTGTTATTGTTATAAATTTCATGTACTTTTTTACGGGGGGGGACTAACTAACTAACTGCTGTGTGGAGAATGCTTGCAAACACAATAACAGCTGCAGAGTTTAATTTTTTTCTGCTTTTTATTTCCATAATGAACTCTAATTTATTAAGCAGAAGAAGTAGAAAAAAAAACAACTGAAAGAAATCATCTAAAATACCACACTAACGTATCATAATATGAAGTTAACAAGATTTAAACATCTTGTTAAATTAAATACGACTTCATGCTTTAAAATAAAATGAGAAAAAAATCTGAAACTAATGCACTCTTTATTTCCATTTTTTTTATATTTTGTGGTGGCTTTTAATATAAAATGTGGGCATCATTAAGATTTTTTTTCTTTCGAACAAAGTTCCAAACAAAAACGTTTTTAGTTGATGGCTGTTAAGCAGACCTGCACTGTGCTCTGTGTTATAAGCACCTGGCCAAGGAATACATTGCAGTGGAGGGCATGGAGACAGAAGACTGGTACATATAGATAGACAGACAGATAGAGAGAGAGTGTAAGATTTAGTATAAAAATGTTACATGATGGCAACAAGTGTATAATTATTTCACAAAAAAAAGGTAAATTGTTTGATGATTTAAAGAAAATCATTTAAAACATAAATTGTTTAAAATTAGAAGATGAATGTTATTCGTACACATAAAAAATGAATAACACAAAAACAAAAAAAGCATGTTTAAGGAGCCACAATTTAAAATTATTTTTCTGCTGTTGTTGTGACTTTAAATGGTAAAACGTGAGCTAAAATTACAACAAATAATAAAATGATTATACGTGTATATTATGGTCCCCCACCATAACACAAATTAGACTACTTAATTGGCTTTAACAAAATGTAAGACAACTCTTGGTAATTGCTTGTAAGAAAAACTAAAGTTTTATTTCACTTGTATATCTAACATAGAGTAGTAAATGTTAGGTTAGGTTTGAATACAATGGAGGGAAAGGGATTGGAGTTCATTCACACTGGAATAATATTGTTACGAAAATGATGAATTTAGATACTCGTGTTTTTCTTTTACATCACTTAACATTAAAATGGTAAACAAGTAAACAAAAATACAACAACAAACACCAGCATAAAAAATTTTAAACAAGTAAACAAAAATACAACAACAAACACTACAAAAATAAATGTAAACAAAATACACAAACAAAAATAATGAATAAAAATAACGATGTTTACATTTATAGAGGTTTCCAGAAGGCGAAGGCACGAATATTCGCCTTCAAGAACATTCATCAGACTGTTTACTTGAGATATGAAATTCAAGGCAATACAAACGAGTCAGTTAGTAAAAGTTCAGTCAGTCTTGTGTTAAGATTCATTGCGTTTGAAGAGAGTAATCATGGTTTGAAGATCTCGTTACAAAGATCTGTCGAACAATTGTCTAGTAATTGTTATTGTGTATGCAAAGGGTGTAAACCAAGGAATATCAAACAAAGCAATTGTTGTTGTTTACATAAAGTTGTGAACAGTGGCACACAGAATTGTGCGAATAATAAAGAATTTTAATTAAAACTGAACACAAATATATTTTTATTTTTTTGCAATCTACGAGCTCATATTTTAAACGTTTTTAAAAGGTAAAAACGTCAAAAGATAAAAGCTTTTATGAATCCATAGAGTCAAGTGACTTCAATAGACATTAGTTTGATCAAAATATTCAGGGTGACTTTTACATTTAAATGTTTTGGTATTGTGCTGGTATAGGAAGGTTTAATCTTTTCTTCATAAAAGCCCAAGCAATTGCTTATATTATTCCGTCAATCGGAATAGAACTACAAGTTACTTACACAGTTATGAAGTCGCCGTAGTATAGTAGGTTCAAGCCTCTGGTTAGACATATCCAAATAAATGAAATATGAAAAAAATATTTCTTTGGTCGACTTCCTCTCAGCAGATTTCTCTCAAAAACTCTAGGAGTAAATAAAAATTGCCATGAAAAGTTTATCAAAAAAATCTGTGGTTCGGGGTAGACTTTAAACTGCAGGTCACGCCACTCACGCATAAAATTAACACACACTCAACATAAGTGGTGTGAGAAAATAGGGGGTAATCTTGACTAAAGCCTTGTAATGCCTAATTATGTATGTATGTACTGATGCCGTTTCCTGGTATGTAGTTACCAAAGGAGAAGTATTAACTTTATTACTCAGTTATTTGAAGCGTTTTTCATTACTCAGGTTGATGAAATTTTGCAAATCTGTGCTTGGAGCGAGATATAACTCTCATTTGGATGGAGAGACAGGCCAGGTTAGATTAGAACACTACCTATTACTACATGCTTCCTCATGCTGAAATCTATAGAAAACATTCTGAATGAGCTTCAATTAGCAATCGAAGTGATTTTGGTAGAGAAATTAAACTTTAATGAGAATAATTGAGTGATAATTTCCTTCCAAACTGCCATAGAAATTATAAAAGAAACAAATCAGGTGTAAAAAATATGTTATTAGGTATGAATACCATATTGTTATACATTTTAATGAATTTAGAATTTAATTGTAATAAAAAACGGGTCTAATGAGTACGATTTAGAATTTCCAACTAAAATATAAAAATTTATTTGTAGAGAATCATATTTAAATTCCTTTTAATTTCATTCGAAGTCCCATTCCTAATAAAGATATCAACAGTCAAGAACAATAATCATCTTGTTAAACAGACTAACCAGGCAAAGTGAGGGAGTCTTTATCAAACGCAGATCACTTGTTTTTTTCCTTCTTGTATGTCTGAATACACTTGTGATCTGCAGCCAAAATGCAAGCATTATTACAGCAGAAGTAAAATGAATGCATTTTACTACATAAAGACCTCCAGTCATTTTTATAGTTTTTTTCTTTCTTTCCATCACATAGAAAATAGAAACTAATAATGCAACAGGCGAGATCGTCTTATTATTAGTCTTAATGTTTTCTCTGTTTTTTTTCCTTTCCTTCTCTTAAAAATTTTTCCTGGTTATTTTGCTATTTTGATTATTTCTTTCTGTTTTTGTTGTTGTTGTCGTTGCTTTTTTTGAAACTGCTGAAGGAAATATTGCATCGTTAGCATTTAAATGAACGCAAAGATCTTTGAAATGGATTTCCTTTCCTTTCCTTTCCTACTTTTCCATACGATTTTGGCGTTTGTACGTACACTACAGTGCCCCGTTGTAATTTAAAATTAGCAGTGATGCTTAACAAATTACTCAATATTGAAATAGTACAGGAAGTAATTTAAGATTAAATGTAAAAGAAGAAGAAATAATCAAAGATTTGAACGAAAAAAGAATCGAAGCAAAAGCAACAAAATATATGCAAAAAAAGAAAACCGAAATTTTTAATGAGTTTTTCAGAAGATGACATAAAAAGTGTAAACAGGCCTAGAGATGAAGAACAGAAGCAATTCGGGAACACTATATAAACTTTTTATTAGCAATAATATCGTAATTATTCCATTGTGATGTATTAATTATTGCTAGCAGTGTAGTTATATACTTGTGCTCAGCGTAACGTAAGAAACTAAACAGTGACAGACTCAGATTACTTGAGTACAGCATGTACATTGTGTTCAATCGTACTTTGAAGAAACGCAATATTTGCAGAAAACATCGCCTTTGTCCGTTAGAATGTGGTGAAGACTGCGAGAATGTTGATTTCGAATCGCTCATATGAACTCAGCCTTTAGCAGTCATTGACTTAACGAATTTTGTGTCACGACTTGGGCTTTCAACCGTGGCAAATTTAACTGAGACAGGAACTGAAGGTAATCGACCACAGACAAGTACGTGGGTTGGTTGAACGGGCTCCTCAGCATTTAACATCACAAAATCATATTCAGCGATAAAAAAAATGTCGAATTCGGGACAATCCCTACGCATGAAATTCATGAACTGCCAATGATGTTTGCATTTATAGAGATTTCGAGAAGGCGAAGTCATGAACATTCGCCTTCAAGCACATTCATCAGACTGTTTACCCTGCCATATAAAAGGCAAGGCAAAGCAGGCGAGTGAGTGAGTGAGTGAAGTTCAGTCAGCCTTGTGTGAAGACGCGGTGTGCTTGAAGAGAGTAATCATGGTTTGAAGATCTCCGTTACAAAGGTCTGTCGAACAATTGTCTAGTAATTGTTATTGTTTATACAATGGGTGTAAACAGAGGAAAAGCAAAGGAAAGCAAATGTTATTGTTTACATCAAGTTGTGAACAGTGGCACACAGAATTGTGGTAATAATAAAGAATTCTATTTAAAACTTAATACAGATTTATTTTTATTTCATTTGCAACCTACGAGCTCATATTTTAAATGTTTTTAAAAGGTAAATACGTAACAATATGTATTGTATTTCCATTTAATACATTTCTTATTGACATGTTGCCCTCTTTACAAAATTTATTTATTTAAAAACAAATGGCATTTGTTGACACTCTTTTATTTTAACGAAAATCTAAAATAAAATTCCCCTAGTTTGATAGAAAATAATGCAATATTCTCTAAACGATACAACTTAAAATCGTGCAAATATTAATAGAATTACAAATCATTGTTTTGGTTAAAAAAAAAACAGCTAAGAAAAGAACAAAAAAACAAAGAATTTAGAAAACAGCATACAAATCGGAAATAAGTTTTGCTAAATGGATCCCGCAATCCCTCTAATATTTCAACACATATCAATAATAATTCTTCTTCAACATATGAAATCAGAGCATATGTGAGTGAGTGACAAAAGTATCAAATGTCATCAAAATAAACTGCAAATGGAAATCTGAATACCGTACATACGTACATTATTTGTTTTAATATTGTATTGCAATATGTATTGTGCAATAATATTTGTAAACGAAAAACATTTTTTTAATGAAATGAAAATCATTCTGATTTTTGTTTAAATACGGGGGGTGTTGTGTAAATGTAAAATGTATCAAAACAAATTGAGAAATTCGTAAACAATTCTTTACTTTCATTCTCTATTTGTTGTATTACAATTCGTTTGTGCAATGTTTAATCAAAATCGAATTTGTTTGTAATGTTGTTTAAAACAAATCATTCTCTTTTGTTTTTAGGGGTTTTTTCATATGAACATATCAAATATCGCTTTTATTTTATTGGAATTCGATTTTAAATAAGAAACTTTTGTTGTCAAATTTTATTATAAAGATTTTGTTTCGTATGTCAAACGATACGCAAAAGACATTTCAACAAAAATTTGTTATAGGGTGAGCAACTTACAAACGTCCCTTCTGATGTTGTGATGAAGAAATGCTACAGAACCCAGAGGCGGAATTGGATACGTTCTATTGTTGCAACCGGTTCTTACAAACGTCGCTCTTGATATTGTGATGAAGAAATGCTATAGAAACCTGAGGCGGAATTAGATACGTTCTATGCAACCGTCGCCAATGTCGCTATTGTTATTGCGGCGAAGAATGGCACCGAAACTTAAAGCGGAATCCGATAGGTTCTATGCAAGCGGTTCTTACAAACGCCGCTTCTGATGTTGTAAAGAAGAATGCTACAAGAACCTGAATCGGAATCCAACAGATCCTATATAAGCAGCTATGCTTACTTTTGTATGCCAGTTGCCAGTTGTCACGACACGTTTCTTAGACGTAAGCGACAACCACAGCGAGACCAAACCTTGCAGAATAGTGCCATGCTTGAAGACACTGTCTGTCATCTCGGCAATACTTTTGACAAATGGCGAGTATCAAATACCAATGCCGTAATGCCATAAACAGACATTGTTCTGCTCAAGGCTTTTACTCAGAGGGGGCGTGCTACAGCCATGAAAAGCCTTTAGTGACCATAAAAAATGTGTATCAGTTCAGAGAAATGATGCAGAAATCTAAATAGATTCTAACAAAAAATGTTCGAAGTCAATATTAGACTGTAAAAGGTAACGAGTTACACTCAAAGCTTTTCCACATGTCTACTGAGATGGTTTACAAAATTTGAAGCATTGACCCATCGGCTTGAGGAACTTAAACAAGAACGATAATTTGTAGGAAGATGCTCAAACGCACATACATAACATACATATTTGGTCATTACAACCCTTTAGTCAGGATTACGATCTAGTTTCTCACACCACTCATGTGCGTTCATTTTTATACATGAGTGGCGAGGCCTACAGTTTAACGTCGACTCCTAACGACAAATTTTTTTTAAGAAACTTTTCATGGCAGTTTCATTTACTCCCAGAGTTTTTGCCAGAAATATGCTGAGAGGAAGTCGGCAAAGAAATATTTTTTATATTTCGTTTAATTGGAGATGCCTGACATGGGGTTTGAAGCCAGGTCTCAAGTGTAATAAGTCAACACACTACCTACTAGACCACGGCGACTTCAATCGACAGACGGTGAGTATCAAATAATAATGCCGTAATGGCATCAACAGACATTGAACGTAAACCACGATTTTACCCGTAGAGACGTACTGCAGCTATAAAAAGGATTTTATGACCATAAAGATGTGTGTCAGTTTTGTTACATGATCTAAATTGATTCCAACAAAAAAGTTCGGAGTCGATGTGAAACTGTGAAACTGTAGGTAACGCGTTACGCTCAAAACTTTTCCACAAGTCTACTGAGATGATCTACAATACTTAGAGCGTTGGATAACCCTCGACTTGGTGAGCTTAAACAAGAACGACAATTTGTAGTAAGATGCTGAAACCAGAACGACAATTTGAAGGAAAATGCTCAAACTAGAACGACAGTTTGAAGGAAGCTGCTCAAACCAGAACGACAATTTGAACGAATTACACTTAAAGCTTTTCCACAAGTCTACTTTGATGTTCTGCAAAATTTGAAGCATTGGACCACCGGCTAGAGGCGCTCAAACAAGAACGATAATTTGAACAAATTACACTCAAGGCTTTTCCACAAGTCTACTATGATGGTGTACAAAATTTGAATTGAATTTGAATTTGAACCATCGGCTTGAGGAGCTTAAACAATTTGAAGAAAGATACTCAGTCCAGAACGACAATTTGAAGGAAGATGCTCAAACCAGAATGACAATTTGAAGGAAAATGCTCAAACTAGAACGACAGTTTAAGGAAAATGCTCAAACCTGAACGACAATTTGTTCATAAGAATTCTGAGCTTCAGATATGTGCCTCGCACTATAACAGTAAAATAGTGTCGTATTTCAACGCAATAAAGTCTAGTCTTTTAATCGTACATCAGACTTGAACCTACTACTTTACAGCTGAAACTGATTAAAAGAGTGCAATGGTTTGAGAGAATTTTGCGTCATGAGATCTGTTATTAAGAATACATCTCCCGTGTATTTTTCTTGATGATCTTAAGAAAGGAAAATGACAACTACTGCGCTACCTTATTGCCAATCTTAAGTGACGAAACTATGCAATAGAGGCTCAATGTGAAGCAAAACAGATTGTTATTCCACATCCACTTACGATTATTTGGGATGCGAATGTCCCCAAAGGAAACATTACCATACTCTGAGATAGCCAGGCAGCTATCAGGGCTCTGGGCTCCAATGTGATGAACTTCTGGACGGTTTACGGCTGTCTAAAATACCTAAGTAGGGTGGCGGAGAGATATAATGTACGCATCATTTGGGTTCTGGAACTGCAGAGCGGAAGAACTGGCCAGACACGGCACGACCCTCGAACTCTCCGACGAATATTTGAATATTGGAGTCACTTTGGGAATTTGCAAGCTCATGATTGACAATGAGATCACAGACTTTGTCAACCGCAAGTGGGCAGCTTTGGATAGGGCAGAATGGTGTACGTAATCTAGCCGAGGTTGGATGGTCTGCACAATGATATCCCAGGAAACTGCAGAGAAACTGAATTGACCAGACGCGACACGACCATCGAGCTCTCCCTTTGGCTCATGATTGACAACGTGATCACGGATCCTGTCAACCGCAAGTGGGCAGCTTCGGATAAGGGCAGAATCTGGCCGCGACTGGATAGAAGGCTGCAAGGCTGCTTAAACTCCAAAGAAGCATGCTCAATACGGTTGTCGGAATCGTGACGGCATTATGGGTTTCCACGCGAGGCTTATTGGTATGGAACACCTCACGAATGATTTCTGTAGAAGTTGCAGGGATGAGGAGGAAGAAGAGACTGTTCTTCTTCTGCTGGGAACATGCCCGACACAATGTCAAAGAGACATGTTGGTGCCTACTACATCCATGAACTAAGTGATCTGTCAAACATTGACATTGGCAGTTTGAGTCGCTTCATTGGAAGCTCTAAGTGGTTCCAGGACTAGGGGTTAATTGATGTTAACAGTGGTATCACAATGGGCCCCATGAGGCCTAGTGCGTCCATCCGATTCCTTAGGGAGGGGGACCTATACCTACCTTCACATCCACTGGTTTACGCATTAATCACGGAGATGGCCAAAACCAATGAATTAAAAATCGAATTGTGTTATCATGCACTTTACATACCGGAAATATCTTCTGTGGCTTATTTTCTAGTGCCAAACTTTATAAAATGGTTCGTACATCCACAGTCAATAGCTCTCAAAACAGAAGCTCTTTGGTTGCTAAAATTTAATTTTGGTACTTTTTCTGCAGCATGGTTGACCAATTTGGTACCTTTTTCAATTAATTTATTTATCATAAGGCCAAATATGTATGCATTTTTGTATGAAATGTTGTTTCAATTGTTATCTGAGGTATTTTTCTAATTAAAATTCTTTTAAGTTGTACAACATTTTGTCTTACCTTTTGGATTTTTATCGATTATACGATCTTTTCACACCTTCAGTCGTCTGTTATTAAGGTTGTGGCTGATCAAAAAGAAAAGAAAGAAAGAAAAACCAACACAATAAAAAAGTAACACAATGTTTTCTTTTAAATTGTATTCCAAATGTTTTCAAGATTCGATTTCTTCTTCTTTTTTTTTCTTTTTCAAAGCAATTGATTGTTTATTTTACCTGTTTTTTATAGAGATTTTGATTTCTGTGTGTATTTCTGTTGGTTTTCTTTTATGCAAAATTGTATACAAAAGTTTCCAAGAATTTTGTTTAACTTATTTGTATAACAGATCAATCGGTTGCTTACAATGGCTATAAAAGGGCCAGTGAAACTAAAAAAAAGAAAAAATTACTTGGCAAATAAATAAGAAGAAATCGAATCATTGGTGTGAGGCAAGCAAAATAATTTTTTTTTAATTTCAAATAATTTTAATTTACAAGGAGAGATGGGGTTCTGTCACATGAGAAACAATTCCAATTATTTTGACACACTAACAAATGTTTTCTGTCAATTTTAAAGACATTAACATGCATATTTTGTCTATGAAATCGAATGGAAAAGAGAAAAAACCAACAACAAAAAGACTTCAAAGATTTTGACATTTAAACACCACTTGCTGTACATAGCTTGACATACCCAGTTAAACTGTATAAAAAAAATACCTTAAATAACCACTTCCCCTTCCAATCTGCCTATTAAAGCATGCCACCAACACCCTTTTTTTCTTGGTAATTTGCAAGAGTAAGACAAAATCCCCATTTAATTCGTATTTTTTTATCGCTTATAATAGGTCCCCAAAGACAATTTTAGTGTTTGTTTTGCCTGAGCGTATATCCGTCCATTGGGTAATAAAAGTTTGAGGCAAAAGCAACAAAAAAATAAAGAAGAAAATAAAATTGAACAAAACATTTTAAAAACTAAACAAACAATTACGCTATTTGTGTCTGTATTTAAAATGACAGAAGCTAATGAGTGAGGTCATCCTGTATACATATTTCCCGTTCAGGCCTATGCAACAGTAGCCTTAAGTCTTAAGTCTTAAGTATCATCATAAAACCTCCTCCTTATTTTTGTGTTTTGTATACGAAATGAATGACATGCTGTCATTCCTCCGTTTGTTTATATTCCCGTAAAATGTTTGTTTAGATTTTTAAAACAAAAAAACAAAAAAAATTAAAAAAATTCCGAAAAATTATCGTCCGCTCTATGGTATGTCTTTGGTTGTCATTATCCAATGTCTTTATATTTCTCTTTGATTTGTTTATTTTCCTGAAATTGTTTTTAATCTTTTTGGAATTTTTTTTTGTTTATTTGTTTAACTAAATGTCAAGTTTATGTTCGTTAGTTCCGCTTTTTATTCCACAACTGTATGCATGATTGAAGCCACATTATATTGATGGGATATGCAGCATATGCTGCATATGAAATGAAAACAAAAATCTGAAACAGCAAAATGCGTAATGCTTTAGAAAGGCTCATCATTAACTTGTCACACACACAACAAATTATTGACAATTTAAAACACTTGCATACTCAGCAATAATACTCCAAATTGTTGATCTTTTTTTTGGCTTAAAATTAGGGGTGTAGCAAAACACAAAACACTTAACTTACTTAACTTAACTCAGACTCAGCTTTTATTTACCGATTAACTGAGTAACAGGCACTCAGTCGTGTAAATAACTTGATAGAATTTTCAGAAACTAAGAGTTGTCTTAACCCTCCAAATAAACCATCTTGAAGTCCTTTGCCTAACTGTTGGGTACAACTTTCGTAACAAATTTCAACAAATCATGCGACCTCTTTGACATCGTCATGGAGAGTGTTATGAGAAAGACGAGAGTGCATCGCAATGGCCAGTTGCTTGCGTACGCTGATGATATTGACATAATAGGGCGTATCAAGCGAGATGTAACGGCGGCCTTTAGTGCTGTTGAAAGGGGAGTCTACTAAGATCAGTCTGGCAGTAAATAAGGTAAAAACGAACGGGAATGCATCCCAAAGGCACTATTTTTCAAAAAAGCCTGCAGTTGCTTGCGTACATTGACGACATTGACTTCATAGGGCGTACTAAGCGAGATGTTACTGCTGCCCTTAGTGCTATTGAACTGGAGTCTACTAAAATGGGTCTGGTAGTTAATGAGGGCAAAATGAAGGAAATGTTATCGACAATTAGAGAAGTGCGGCGTATTGGATCTCAGATTACGGCCGATAACTATACTTTAATTATCTTGGCTTTGCAGTCACCACCAAAAATCATGTCAGTCTGGAGATCAATGGCAGGATCACTCTTGCCAACAGTTCCTACTATGGTCTCAATAGGCAATTGAGTAGCAGAGACCTCTTTCGTACGATAAAACTAATACTCTAGAAGATGCTCATCCTTCCCGTGGTTCTTTACGGCGCAGAGGCATGGACCCTATTAAGCACTGATGCAGTCCTATGTAAGACCATCGGTCCAGTGCGAGTTGGTGATGATTTCCGCATTCGATCCAACACTAAGCTGAAGGAGCTCCTCAACGACATCGAACATCCAGCGGCTGCGCTGGCTCAGCCATGTCGTTCGAATGGAGGAGGATACTCCGGTGAAACGGGTATTAGATACGAGGATCTACGGAAGTCGGCGAAGAGGACGACCATGTTTGCGTTGGAAGGACCAAATCGAGGAAGCCCTGTCATCGATAGGTGTGACCAACTGGCGTAGGCGCGCAAGAAGCAGACGCGTCTGGAGGGATGTGTTGCGGTAGGCCGAAATCCGCTAATCAGGTTGTTAATGGCGAATTAAGTAAAGTAAGTAAGTAATCACCCTTGTACAATGGGTCAATTCAACCTCCGGGTACTGTACTTGTCTTAATTGACAAGTACACGTCCTCTAACCTAAGTAATCACCCATAGTGAAGTCGCCGTAGGCTAGTAGCTACTGTGTTAGTCACTGTTCATACCTCATGTTATTAAGTAAAGTAAGTAAGTAACAAATTTCATAACATATTCAGATAGCGTTAATGAAAGAATTAGAACTCTCCAGTATACCCAATACATTAACAGGAAAGAAGCCTAATAGATTGCATAAATATCCTTTCGCCTTCCACTTAGACTTTAAATAGAAGTTCATGAAGTGCAGTATAACGTGGACTATTGTAAGAGGGAAAATAATTCAAAGTAAAGAGTTTGGAAGTAGATTTTAACTTTAAATAATTTTAGCAAATCTCAATTTTGCCTAAAACTAGGCAGCATATTTTGTTTTTCCCAAGCGTTTAAATATACCTTAAAATTATGGCAGCATATTTTTAATAGCAATTTCATTAAAATAAATTTAATTAAAATATTTACCGACCTTTGCTAATTAAAACTACAGAATGAAAAAACCCTGAAAGAAGGACCTTGTCTTTGTTTTTCTCTCGAATTCTTTTTTTATTGTATTTCGTCAACCAAAAACCATATGTTGTTTTCCTCTGGCCTTATCAGCTGAAAAGAAATGCAAAAAAATACAGAAAATACTTTTTAATAATGTAAGTCTATGTTCGTACATACATATGTACATATGTACATATGTAGTGGTAAACATATGTATGTAAATGTATATGGACGTGTATAATGCGCCTTAAGTTATGTTGTATTTAAATTGTTTACATTAAAAATAACATAAAATGTCAAAGGCTGGCTTATAGCCTCAACATGTGTTAGGCAAATATGTGCAAATGTATGTGTAAGACTAACACAATGAAAAAGAAAAAAACTAGACAGAGAGAGTATTGTATTGTATTTAATTTGAAGAAAAAATATTCCTACGAAAAGAAATAAAATATTCCAAAACACATGACGAGAAGAAAATATAGTTCATACGCAGACATACACGCACTCACAATGTCTTACAGCAACTGGAAATTCCAACTAAATAATGTAAGCACACACACACACTTACCTCATTACAACATACCAAAACATTGTAAGTATGTGTTTACCTTCTACTACTTATACACATATATACATATGTACATACACTTACCTACAACACCTGTATTTATTTTTGTATTTGTTTTAACAGAATCAAAGAAAATTTCTTTCTTTGTAAAAGAAAATGAAATGAAAAAAAATATACTTGAATTATTATTGTTGTTGTTGCTGTTGTTGTTGTTGTTGTACTTATAAAAAGCAAAAGTTAGCAAATAAAATTATACAGTTTATAGGGGCGTAGAGCAAGAGAAAAAAAGAAAAGAAAAAACAATTTAAGATGAGCGTGAGTGAGGTTACAAGGTAACAGTAGTAAAATACAGTAGAAAAAAAGCTTCAACTCAAAGGGTTTATACACATATTGACTTATTTATACACACACATGTAGACATTTAAGCTAATAACCCAGGGTAACAGTGGGGAATAAAATTATGTTTCGTTGGTTTGCTAAACGAGTTTCTTTTTTTTTAGGGACTGGTGTTTACATTAATATCAACATTAGTAGATTTTCACATCGAAACTATTATAAAAGGTAAGTTCGAGAGTAAAGTATTATTACTTTCTAGAAGTTGACAAAGAACTCTGGCAAGGTCATGTGTCCTTGAATAACACACTTCGGATGACAATAGTTTCAATGAGTTACAGGCCACTGCTACAGAATAAATAATTTGATTAGGAGTCGATCTAGCAGTCTATAACATGGAAACTATTATAGAAGGTATGTTCAAGAGTAAAGTTGACAAAGAACTCTAGCAAGGTCATGTGTCCTTGAATTACACACTTCAGTTGGCAATAATTTTAATGAATAAATAATTTGATTAGGAATCGATGTAACAGTATATTGGGATCACCTATATTCCATCGCCGGCCGACAGGAGTGTACATTGGCAGCAAGCCGTTATTAAGAGGCCTCAAGTTTCTCCATTTTAATACCGAACATTTAACTTAGGCCTTCTTCTTTCAACGTTGCATGTTGCAGTTACAGGTCAGTTTTGTCTACATATTCAGGCGCAAGTGTTAAACATACTCAGAGAGTAGCCAGTTATGACCACATATTCTAGAAAGTCTGAAACTCTTGATTTTAATTCTCCTAGTAAACAATAGCAGTCGATCGCTGCACATTTCACTGCCTAGAGGGTAGTATGTTGGCCTATTGGGCGAGAGTTCCAAATGGGAAAAGATAAAAGACATAAAAAATATTCCTTACGATGTAAAATCTCTGGGGGTAGCTGATTGGAATAAAAAGTTTCTCAAATCTGTTTTTCACAGACACTAGGTCGTTAGGTTTGTTAATGCTTTCCAGTTATGGAAAGAACTTAATTCACATCACCTGATTTGTGTCAGAAGCTAGGCCCTCCATCGGACTCAACAGCTGTAATGAACAATACTGTATGCGTAGAAATAAATAGGAGAGAGTGGCATACATACATAATTGGTCATTACAATCCTTCAGTCAGGATTACAACTTAACTTCTCACACTACTTATGAGTGGCGTGACCTACAGCTTAAAGCCGGCTCCAAACGGCAGATTCTTTTGAGATACTTTTCATGGCAATTTTTATTTTGCTCTCAGAGTTTTTGACAGATATCTGCTGAGAGGAAATCGCCGAAGAAATATTTTTCATATTTCGTTTTGTTCGAGATGTCTGCCCTGGGTTTTGAACTGAGGCCTCATGTCTAATAAGCCATCACACTACCTACTAAATAACGCGTCTTCTGGAGAGAGTAACAACTTTGTTAAATCAAAGCTTAATAGTTAATCGTTAATAAACGCTGACCCAGAAACTAATTGACAAAATCTGATTAACCGGCAAACAGCAATACGGCTTCACATTTTATTCGCGAACCAAAAAGAAATATTTTCTATCCTTATTAGTTCAGAATTGTTACGAAATTCTTTCTCGACATTATTTTATCACACACTGTAAACCTGTGCTGTTAATATTTATGCATGTGTGTATGCGTACACTCTACGAATACATACATAAACGTTATGACCTAAACTGTTGTATATCCTTAGGTGAAAAAACTTAAAGTTAAGGTTACCAGCCTTAACACAAAAACACTACAAATATATGTGAACACACATGCGATACATACATATATTTTGGTAAATATACTATGCACTTAATATAAAATAACCCAGTGAACAATTGAAAACTCTTAAGGAAAGTTGAATAAAAACTCTTTTTATATTTTTTTTAACATATTGTCACGTTTTTATCTTTTAAAAACGTTTAAAATATGAGCTCGTAGATTGCAAATAAAATAAAAATAAATTTCTATTTAGTTTTAATAAAAATTCTTTATTATTCTCAAATTCTGTGCGCCACTGTTGACAAATTGATGTAAACAACAACAATTGCTTTCTTTGTAATTCCTCTGTTTATACCGTTTGCATAAGCAACAACAGTTACTAAGTTACGACAGATCTTTGTAACGGAGATCTTCAAACCACGATTACTCTATTCAAACACACCGTGCCTTCACACAAGACTGACTGTACTCGTACTCACTCACTCGCTTGCTTTGCCTTGATTTTTATATGGCAAAGTAAACATTCTGATGAATGTTCTTGAAGGCGAATGTTCATGACTTCGCATTCTTGAAATCTCTATAAATGTACACATGGTTGTTTACATTTATTATTGTAGTGTTGTTGGTGTATTTTTTGTTTACTTGTTTACCATTTTTTATGCTGGTGTTTGTTGTTATATTAAGCTGTACGATAATTTGTATACAGGTTTGTTTATTGCATTGTTTTGTTTTTGTAGTTTTTGCTTGTAATTTTAATGTTAAGCGATGTAAAAGCAAAACACCAGTGTCTAGAAATTTTTTCTTTTTCGTAACAATATTTTGCTGGGTTATTATGGAAACGTAAGTCAAGTAATTTGTCTGAATATGAGTTTATCATAGCGGCTATATATATTTTATACAGCAAAAGATAGACATACATGTATGGTATACAGATATATATGTATTGTTAGTATATAAATATTTTAAAGGTATTGTGTGTATGTACATACATATTTATATACAGTTTTCTTGCAGTATGCAGGTGACTTTGAACGTTTTAAATGTGATTTATAACATTTTACCAGCATAAGTGCGAACAATTTACAACAATGTGTGTAAAATATAAAACAATATATTATTTTACATGGAAAATTTAACGATTTTATATTCTATGACATACAATACCCTGCCATACAATATAATATATCTACGAAATATAATATATGTACATATGCATGCAAGTGTATGTTATTCTGAAATACTTTAAATAAGATGTTCAAATAAGCAGCGGGGACAAGGACATTTACTAGGACATATTGTGACAGATTTACCTGCCTCAAGATTAAATTATAGTGTTTAAGGCATTCACTTACGAAACAGTAGCGAAACAATTAATGAGAAATTGGGTAAACAGGTAAAACCACAAAAAAACAAAAACAAAAACAGAATATGACTTAAAGCAAATAGAATGAAGGTAAAAATATAACCAAAAAAATAAGGTATAAGAGTTTACTGTTATTAAAAAAATATAAAAAAAATTCAAAAAAATAATGAAATTTAATATGGATTTGCATACAGTATGGTAGACACGGCTATTCATTTGAAATGCTTTTATACAAACATTGTCCTATATTTTGTATACTCAATACACCTTGTTAATGTACCATTTTGCACCTGTTTTTTTAGATTTACTGCAAAGCTTTGGCAATGAAATTTAATCTTTTATTCATTTTAAAACCTTGTACACTAGTGGATGCTCCCTATATTGCTGATAATTTCGGTTTCTCTAAGGGTCTGGTACTTCTGTGCTCTATAACCCTGCATGATGGTTAAAGTTGTGGTAGCTGCTTCATTACTTAGTCTTTCTCATTTTGCCCTATTTCTTCCCATCAATTTTTAACTTAATTTTGGGCAATTTCACAGGTAGCCAAACCGATGTAGGAAAGTGCCAATGGGGTTAATTTCTTCATGGGATTTAAATCTATGTTCAGTACCGAACCTAAGAGCGTCCTATGAGTGTAAATACCAATTCCCACTGGGATAAATTGTTTATGATTTTAATCGTTTTCCCCTTTAGAATCAAATTAGAATTTCAAGTTGGTCTAGGTTATTGTTAGTTAGAGTTTTCCAAGAGATATAATTCCTGTAACCAATTGGAATAACTAGTGCTTTTGGTGTTCGATGTCGGCTTTGTGAAAACTACTCAAAATTTTGATTCAAAATTGTAGCCAAAATGGTCGTTTTTGCCTTCTAGATTCTGCGATATCAATAAGAAAATGTGCTATTGGTACCTATTTTAGTATTTTTTGACTGAAATATTGTAAGATAGGAAGTTATGTCTAACCGAAAACCAAAGGTTAGACATAACTTCCTATCTTTTTAGCTCAACAGCTACGGTCATTATATAAACAGATATTGCTGTCCGAAGACACTAGAATAAAGGGACCCCCAATAGAAAATTTATAAGCACGTGTTACCCGAGTTCTCCTGCTTTCTTCTCCTTAGAAAACTATGTATGGCCCTCTGAAACATGGATCGTGGGATTGGAAAATTAGATAAGAGCCTTCTCACTTATCCAAGAGGAGAAAAGCTACAGCACAACATTCCCATCGAACTTCAATTATCGCTCTATAATTCAATGGCTCAGACCTGTTATATAGCGGTTGGATGCTTTAATTTACGATTCGCTATAGGCAAACGCTGTGTTTATATTCTTCTGGATAAGAAGTGCTTATCACAGCACTAAGGATAAAAGACAGATATTCATGGTAAATTATTGCGCCTGATGTCCCACAGATGCCATAATGCTACTGACCTTTTCCTTGCTTAGAAAAGAAAAACCCACATCTTCCAGTTAAAGTTTAAGGGTTTTCAGCAGAGGTATATGTGTCCGTAGTCTAGTAGGTAGTGTGTTGGCTTATTAGATGTAAAGCTACGGTTCAAACCCCAGGTCAGAGATCTCCAACGAAGCTAAGTATGAAACAATATTTCTTCGGCGACTGCCACTCAGCCGATTTCTGGCAATAGCTTTATAAATAAAATTGCCGGGAGAAAAATCTGTCTTTCGGAGTCAACTTTAAACTGTAGGTCCTCCGCCATTCATGTATAAAATTAACACACACTACATAAGTGCAGTGAGCTAAGTTATAATCTTGACTGAAGGATTTTAGTGACTAAATTATATGTGTATGTACGTCACTCTCTCCTGTTTATTTCTACGAATACAGTATTGTTCACTACAGCTGTTGAGTTCAATGGAGGCCCTAGCTTCTGACACAGATCAGCAGATGTGCGTTAAGTTCTCACCACGACTGAAAAGCATTTAAAAACCTAGCAACCTAGCGTCTGTGAACAACAGAATTGACACTCTTTTTATTCCAATTAGCTACCCCCAGAGATTCTACACCGTGAGGAATATTTTTTATCTCTATTATCTTTTCGAAATCGCCTACGCCGGTTGGTCACACCAATCGATGACAGGGCTTCCTCGATCATCCTTCATTCAAACGACATGGCCGAGCCAGCGCACCCGCTGGATATTAATACGCTGCACAACGGCTATGCCGTTGAGGAGCTCATACAGTTCATTATTGGATCGTATGCGGAAATCATCGCCAACTCGAATTGGAGCGAAGATCTTACGCAGTACTTTTTTCTCGAACACTCTCAAGGCTGCTGCATCAGTGCTTAATAGTGGCCATGCCTCTGTGCCATAAAGAAGCACGGGTAGGATGAGCGTCTTGTAGAGTGTTAGTTTTGTCGTACGAGAGAGGTCTATGCTACTCAATTGTCTATTGAGACCATAGTAGCAGTTGTTGCCAAGACTGATCCTGCGCTTGTTCTCCAGGCTGACATCATTTTTGGTTTTAACTGTGGAGCCAAGATAAATAAATTCCATGACTGTATCAAAATATAGTTAACGGCCGTAATCTGAGAATCAATAGGCCGCACGTCTTTACTTGTCGATAACATATACTTTGTTTTGCCCTCATTTACTGCCAGACCCATCTTAGTAGACTTCCGTTCAATAGCACTAAAGGCAGCAGTAACATCTCGCTTGGTACGCCCAATGATATCAATGTCGTCAGCGTACGCAAGCAACTGGATGCTTTTTTTAAAAATAGTGCCACTGCGATGCACTCCAGCCTTTCGCAGAACACTCTCCATGAGTAAGTAGAAGAGGTCGCATGATAAATGTTCGCCTTGTCTAAAACCTCGCACGGTCTGAAGCCGCACTGATAAGGTCCAATCAGTGTTTTGACGAGTGGCTTCAGTCGATCACACAATCCGCCTGTAAGAACCTTATATGCGAACCTTATACCCCTATAGTTGGCTCAGCAGAAGTATACGCCTCCTAAAAATACTCAGATAGCGTTTCGAAGAAAAATTCGGTAAAATCTAAGAGTTATTATACAAGTCATTTGAATAGGTTTTAAAGAAATTCTATACGACATGAACTCGACTTGGTGTATAATAGACTCTCACAGCCAAATGTGACGCTCCACATATTCTCATATTTCCACCGCCACACAACAGAAATTGTATAAGTTTCTTATTTCTTTCCGAATACGGCCAATTGATTCAACAGAAAAAATTTAATTTCTATTGCGTATATCCTTTATATCCTTTAAACAATAAATTTCAACCACAATTATAACGTATAACGTACATACTCGTATGCATGGATAAAAACGAAAAATGTCCGTAGTCCATAGGAATTATTGCAAATGTCTATTAAATTAAGTAATTGCATAATTGCTGTATTACTATTATCGGTTTTTATTTGTTTTACTCCTGCTCCCCCACTCTGCTTCAATATGAGAAAATTTCAGCTTTTTCCTGTATGTACCTACCATACGTGCATATACAGACGGTAGTGACTGTAGAAATGAACGGCAAAGGAAACACTCTTGACTTGCATATGATATTTTATTCACAATAGTTCTACGGGTTTATATAAAATAAAAGTTCCAGAGGTTTTTGTTTAAATTTTCTTCCTTTTGTGTCTTTCTCTCTTCCCCTTTATTTTTTGTATAATTGCGGTTGGAAAAATACATTTTTTTCTGTATTTCATACAGTAATTGTGGTTAAAACAATCAAGAAGTTTAAGGATACCATTTGTGGATATAAAAAGATAAAAACGGGTAAATGGGTAAGAAGATAGCACAAGTAATTTATGATGTCTGGCTAAGTAATAGTTATACAATATAAATATATGAGGGGGGGGGGGCATTATTTTATATACATATTTAAAACCATATGATAATATCTCTCTCAGTGCATAAAAATATTCATTTACTTTAGAAAAGGAAGTTTAAATTTAAATTCTTAAATTATTAAATCACTGGCATTCTAGACTGCAGAAATAAAGGGAATCAAGGTAAACATAGGAACATACTTTTGTAATTTCAATTCGAAAAAGGATTTAAAACTGTATGGTCACGAAACTTTTGCTAGCTCTGAACAGAAAGTTATGACTCAGGTTGCCGTCTACCATATAAGCACCAGCTCAGAAAATAAAATGATGACTAAGGCTGGCGTCGACTATAAAATCTTGGCAGCCAACACTATAATTTATCTTCTAGTCATTCGTAAAGACTCTGTTATTAAACGCAGTACTACAGTTGCCTCGTTGTCATTTCGAAACAGTTATGGAAGGTAAGTTCGAGAGTAAAGTATTATTACTTCCTAGAAGTTGACAAATAACTCTTGTAAGGTCATATGCCCTTGAATTCCACACTCCAGATGGCAATAATTTTAAGGAATGAATATTATTTGATTAGGAATCGATGTAGCAGTATATTGGGATCCCCTATATTCTTAAAACCTTTCTGATGGTAAACAGAATTTTCCATCGCCGGACGGCATTTTATGTCGCCGCAAGTGATTATTGGTCGTATTATAGATTTTTACACGTAGCATATACTTTTTGGTCTGTCTCCAGTGGCAGCAAGCCGTTATTAAGAGGTCTTAAGTTTCTCCATTTTAATAACGAACATTTAACTTAGGCCTTCTTCTTTCGACCGTGCACATTACTGTCCCCGATCAGTTTCTGCCAGCGATTCAGTTGTAAGTACTAAACATACTCAGAGAGCAGCCATTTATGACCACATATTCTAGAAAGTCTGAAAATCTTGATTTTGATTCTCCTAATAAACAGTGTTAATCCGAATAATACTCAACCTGCAGTCCCGATTGAAGTCACCTTAGGCTAGTAGGTAGTGCGGTGACTGATTAGACCTAAAACCACGGGGCAAACACGAGGTTAGATATTTCCAACAAAACGAAAAATATTTCTTCCGCGACTTACTCTTAGCAGATTTCGGGTAAAAACCATCAGAATAAAAAAAAATGCCATGAAAAGTTTGTCAAAAATCTGTAGTTCGGAGTCGACTTAAAAATGTAGGTCCCAAAAGTGATGTGAGAAGCAAGACTGTAATCCTCACTGAAGGGTTATTATGACCAATTATGTACGTACTTATGTATGTATTTATCAGAGATCAGCAATGAGTATTCAGAAAGATGAGTAGAATCGAATCATACTCATAATTTCTGATAATTATATGCATTCATACTTATTTTAATATCAAGGAACCTCTGCTCATATTCAAAGTTTGAAGTACTCATCATATTCATACTTAACGATACTCATGATGTAGTTGATTTCGACTCTCCATAACTCAACATTTACAAGAATCACAAAATAAATATGATTCGCGTACAAATACTAAAATACTCACTAATAGGTTGTGTGTTTGCTCTGCTTGGTGCTCTTTTTTTTCTTTTTTTTATAAGTACAACACCAACAAAGACTGTAAATTTTGTTGAATGATTAGAGTCACTGGAATCATTTATAAGCATTATAAGTATTTTTCTAAAGTTATGAATCTAAATGAGTAGGCTTATGAATCAAACATATTTCGAATGGCATGAGTTTGATGTCAACGTTGTACGCATACTCATTGCAACCTGTACTCATAAATCAATGTTGTAGTGACTATGAATGAATCAGAATACATCGTTTAATTTCAATATTGTTGACTCACTTATATTCAAAATTTCATGAGTGCTTATGAGTAGCGAAAAGCGATTCATTGCTGATCTCTGGTATTCCTTTTTGACCTGAAAAAAAATTATAAAATTTTTGAAGCCGCAAAAACATTAATTAGTTAACAAAGGCCAATAGTTTGTATATATTTTTAGTGTTAGTTCCACAATAATAACCTAAAAAAATTTTAAAGTCCTTGTTGATATAATTTGGCACACTTTCAAATTGTAAATAGTTTCTCTAGAATAATAAATTTGCTTTAACACTTGTTTTTAAGAGAGCTTCAATGCATATTAGTTATTAGGATGATCTCTAACCGTGAAGATGTTTTACTGTTATTTTTTAGGAATTCCATTTACATTCATAGTTTGTTTTTCGATTTTTTCTTTTTTTGTTTATTTTTTTGAATATTTTTCAAGGCTTAAAAAATTTATTTTTAGTTTCAGACTCATTTTTCAAGCCCAACATGTGCACACAAAAGTCTTTTATTTTCCTTTTTCTGTTTTTTTTTATTAAAAATTTCATTTCTACTTGGTTATTGTAGTTTTTTTTTGTCTTTTAAGCGATTTATTTTTTGTTTTATTTTCTGTTTTTTATTCTTTTTAGCATTTATTTTCATAACCATTTTACCATAAGGAAGTAATAAATTTTGCCAGACGTCAACACATGTAGGGAATTGTATGCAAAAAAGCTATGTTTTATGCGCTTTTTTCCTCTTCTTCTTCTTTTTTTTTACTGCTTTTGTTTCGTTTTGCTTCTACAAACGACATGGATCTTTTACAAAAAAGGCATTCATATTTAGGCCTTATTTTAGTGTAACAAGCAAGAAAGAGTGTAAAAATGTGTAGAAAAAAAATATAAAAAAATGAAGAGAAGAAACAAAAGACAGCAAAAGTTAAGCTGTTTTAAGGATTTTTTATTTTTTTGTTTGTTAAAAAAAAACAAAAAAATCGAAAAAATATAAGCAGTTATATATGTACCTATAAACCTAAGCAATTTAGACGGCATGATGATGGCAATAAAGCCAGAAAGTTGTCGGCATTTTAAAATATATTTTCTTCGCTTTTCTTTTTGTTTTTAAAAAAAAATTTTTTTTATTTATTTCAACATAAATTCCCATAAAGAAGTTGTACTAAACAAAAGGTTTTTATTTTAAATAAAATATAGAGACGACAAGCTGACATTGATTTGTTTGGGTAGACAATTTAGGAACTTCGCGCAAAATATTTCAAATTCATAATTCAAAAAGAAGTTTTAAAAAAATAGAAGGCTTTATAGCATATTTTATAGCATTTCAGTTGCAAAGATTCTTTTTTATCACATGAATCATTCTAATTTTTTAAATAATTTATAGAACTTTGAACTCCGTTGAAATTTATTTCAATAACTGCAATAGAAAAAAAATATATTCGAAAAACTTTTGGTGTGCAATTACATGGCTATACCCAAATAGGGCCATTGGACTGATATCATATGTGAAACTTTTTAAAACACTTTCTGCCGAACAGTGTTTTGATGTATTTATAACAAGCCAACAGATATACAGCACGTAATTGGCTTACCAGGCTTCCATTGAAAGTATCCAGCATTCTCCAAGTACACATACATACATACATAATTGGTCATTACAACCCTTCAGTCAGGGTTACGACCTAGCTTCTCACATCACTTATGTTGTGTATGTTAATTTTTATACATGAGTGGCGAAACCTACAGTTTAAAGTCGACTCCGAACGACAGATTTTTTGAGAAACTTTTCATTACAATTTTAATTTATTCGCAGAGATTTTGCCAGAAATCTGCTGAGAGGAAGTCGCCGAAGAAATACTTTTTGTATTTTGTTTTGATGTCTGGCCAGGGGGTCGAACCCTGGCTTTACGTCTAATAAACCAACGCACTACCTACTAGACTACGGTGACTTCAAGTTTATACCAAATTCTCCTTATGAAGTCTTGCACCGCCCTCCAACAACTTTTCATCATCTAAATATTTCAAATAATTTCCGAATACATACATATCAGGGCAACAGCTGTTGGTCCATACTCTTATTAACTCCGAAAGTTAATTGAGCATTCGTACATTAAGAATAAACTAAGATTGTTGGCATCCTGGAAAATCCGATTTAGTGGAAGTAGTCACCTACCATAATCCTTCGATTTACGTCGCCTCGATTAACGTTGTTTCGATTTACGTCGTCAAATTTTTTGTTTTCTCTAACTTCAATTTGCGTCGTCGTTTCGATTTACTTCGCCTTTTTTTGAAACCAACTGCGACGTAAGTCGATGGATTACTGTAATGTGCTTAAGGTCACTTTATGGCGGAATTCATTTGATTACAAGGAAGGTAAAAGAGACAACTCTGCAGCAATTTATAAGCAACTGTATTATAAAGTAGTAATTGTAGCCTAGTAGGTAGTGTGTTGGCTTTTTAGAGGTAAGGACACGATTCACGAAGTCAGAAAGCCACAACAAAACGAAATTAGAGTGTAAATAAAAATTGCCATGAAAAATTTCTCAAAAAAATCTGTCATTCGGAGTCGACTTGAAACTGTAGGTTCCACCACTCATATATAAAATTAACACGCACAACATAAGTGGTGTAAGAAACTAGGTCGTAATCCTTACTGAAGGGTTGTAATGACGAATTATGTATGTTATGTATGTATATATCGGCACAACAGCTATTGGTTCATGCTCGTATTATCTCTTGCAGTTTATTCTGCATTCGTATTCTAATAGTGAATTCAAACTGTTGGGATACTGGAAAAATTCATTTAGTGGTAGATATATACATACATAACTTAGTCATTACAACCCTTCTGTCAGGATTACGACCTAGTTTCTCACACCACTTATGTTTTGTGCGTTAATTTTTATAGATGAGTGGTGGGACCTACAGTTTAAAGTCGACTCCGAACAGTACATTTTTAAGAATCTTTTCTTGGCAATTTTATTTACTCTCAGAATTTTTGCCAGAAATCTGCTGAGAGGAGGTCTTCGATGAAATACTTTTTCATATTTAGTTCTGTTGGAGATGCCTGACCTTGGTTTTGAATCGTGGCCTCACTTCTAATAAGGCTACATACTACGACAACTTCTAGAGATCTAAAAAGTGGTCACCTAATGTGCTTAAAGTCACTGTGTGAATTCATGTGAAGGAAGTAAGTGGGGATAAATCTGCAGCATTTAATGAGCCACTCTATCATAAAGGATCTAATGACGGTTTCTTTGTATGGGATAGTTTTTTTGGGTTTATCGGCCCCAGAATCAAACATAGAGTAGATGTGTGATTTCACTTATTTCGTAGGATTCGTTGTAGAATATCCAAAGAATGGAACCAGAGCCTCTTAGAATCTTAATAAGGTTTAATTTAGGTGTTTAAGAAAATTTTTATTGAGCATTACGCTCTGGAGGGAAGGATTAATTTGAGAAACACAGGCATCTCAGATATCTGCTGATTATGACGTGATAAAGGGAACACTTTGTCGGTGTGGAAATATCTTGCGCCTCTGTTAGAGCCACAGGATTATGCTATCTTGCCAAGGCTTCGTTGTTGGCCTTAGTGAAATTGTTACTTAAAAGTGGATTCCTAAATGGAAGAAATTCATTTTTTTGCTGTTTTCGTGAGATGATGCTTTGCCTTTAATTATTTTCAACTTTTCATCTCCTAATCCTTTCAATTCTTATATATTTTTACATATGACATGATTATGTCACCTGGGATTTACTTTGGACTTGGCGCAAAGTTGTCCCATAGGCTGTCTGAAGGGCACAGCTTGCCTTAAATGTCTATGAAATGGGTCTAGTCTTTAAACGTATTGTATGGAGAGATAGTTGGGTCAGCATCCACGAACCATTTAAAGTTCAACTGGTAGTAGACTGGACTGCGAAGCCTGATTGGAGGCTTAATTCTGGTACCACGGGCGTCAGGAGCCCCAGAGATTTGTCTCTGCCCGACAATGGTGCGTTCTCCTTGTGGGAGCAACGTGGTGGTTGTGGTTTACACCCAAATCTAAATCGGGAAGGGCGCAATCTCAGTGCGGCCTTACAGCCTTAACCATTTTCACAAAGGAGTTTAGATAGTCTCCGACACCTAACCAAGAGGGAAGTCGTGTCCAAATGCATGGCTTATATGGTTGCATCATTGTGCGTGGGGGCGCTGATAGACGCATTGCTTCCACTCGTGCTTTGAGCAACGTGGGGTATGCCGTCATGGCGAAACTCACGTTAAACCCTGGTGTGAAGAGATATGTAGGTAGTTAGGTAAGGCTAGAGGACGTGTAATTGTCAATTAATACAAGTACAGTACCCGGAGGTCGAATTGACCCATTGTACAACATCCTAGCTTCTCACACCATTTATGTTGTGTGTGTTAATTTTATACATGAGTGGTGGTATCTGCAGTTTAAAGTCGACTCCGAACGACAGAATTTTGAGAAACTTTTTTATGGCAATTTTGTTTACTCTCAGAGTTTTTACCAGAAACCTGCTGAGAGGAAGTCCCCGAAGAAATACCTTTTTGTTTTTTGTTTTGATGTCTGGCCTGGGGCTCGAACCCTGGCTTTACGTCTAATAAGCCAACACACTACTTCCTAGACTACGGCGACTTCGCAAAAGGTGATTACATATGTGGATAGTGAAGCTGCTATGAAAACAGAGTCTGAGTACTTTGTGAGCTTATTCTGCAGGAAAATCCTTACAAGACAATTGGACCCTTTGTTGGGTTTCAGAGCATTGTAATGTGTGGGGTAGTTAGGCTGTGTATATGTATGACAAAAAATAGCGCTGAATTTGGTTTCCTACGAAACTTTCCTGCATTCAAAACGATAGAACAGACTGAGATTGAATCTTTAATAGAGTTCAGAAAACAAATGAATCAAGTTCTTTTCTGAAAGATTTAATTTAAGATTATAAGATTTACTTATTTGTTGAAGAAAGCTTGATGAATGTAATCGCAAGCTACTGCGCTTCTGTTTGATGCTGAGACTAAATGTATGTGCCTTATTCATGCCCGTAGTGGAACCTTTTGTAATTTCATTGTAGTCGGCTTAAATTTAGTTATTTTTTTTATAAACAGGATTTAGTTTACCAAAAAAAACTTGCTTTTAATTATTTTACAAAAACTAGTGATTAATTATGGAAACGTAAAATGTTTTTTTTTATTGTCCTTGACAATATTAATTTCCATAAAATACTGCCGTACTCTTAAGCTTCTTTTTGTATATACACACAGACAAGATATAGGTGTGAAGGTCACTGGGTAATATAATACTTTACACATAATCGTTTATTTATGGTATATAGACACACACACCAACACACACACAGAAATTTAAATATATATACATATGTACCCTTTTTAAAGACAAGATATTGTCAAAATAAATATACACGAGCATATGCAAACTCTAGTAAAAATATTCATGCTTAGTTTATGGAGTATAAAACAGAGACTTTTATGTGACACCGTTTTAGAAAACTCATATTAATCTTGAAAATTTATGATGTGGTTGTACATTTCGAAGCAGTAGCTTAGCAAGGAAGGAGATGAAAACAAGGGTAAGAAAATCAATCCTTTATAAGAAGGATATGTATGTGTGCGAATGTGTGTTTTGTATTATAATATAAGGCAGATGCGAGTGAGTGAAGGGTTTTTTCTGTTTTTTTTTTTGCTTGGAAATAAATTCTAAACATATTTTATGGATAGTTTTTGTTTCACCTGACAACTTTTTGTAGTTTTTTTTTCTGTCGCCAACTTGTTAAGTATTCATTAAAAATTGTTGCCAGTTTAACAATTTTTATGGGTCCTTAAAAAAAGAAACATGCATAAACACACACTCAAACAAATTATTTCAACAGATTCAAGTTGTTAAAGTTGTGCTTAGCTAAGCCAAGCTGAGTTTAGTGTGGTTTTTTTTATATTTTAAGGACAGTAGTTGCTGTTGGTATTGCTGCTCAACACTTCACCTTGCTTCACTTTGCGGCTGTTGGATGCTGCTAACTGCTGCCTGATGTTGATGTTGATGATGATGATGATGCTGGTGCTGTTGCAAGTGTTATTTGATAGTTTCTCCGCTTGAAAAAGACAAATTTCATAATAAAGCTTTTCACAAAGACTAGAGTAAAGTAAAAAAAATATCTCAGCTCGTTAAAATAAATTTATGTTTTCAATGCCATGCAATTAAAGTTGTGTTTATGGTTGAATCAAAGCCCTGACTATTAAAAACATAAAGAAAATTGAAAAACTAAAAATCCATAAAAAGAAATACTTGTACCCTATAAAATACATATAAAAATGGAAAAATCTAGATACTGGTGTTTTGCCTTTACATCGCTTAACATTAAAATTATAAACAAAAGCTACAAAAACTAAACAATGCAGTAAATAAACCTGTTTACAAATCATCGTACCGCTTAATATAACTCACAAACACCAGCATTAAAAATGGTAAACAAGTAAACAAAAATACAACAACAAACACGACAAGAATAAATGTAAACAAGATATACAAACAACAATATTGAAACAACGATGTTTACATTTATAGAAATCTCGAGATGTCGAAGCCACGAACATTCGCCTTCAAGAACATTCATCAGACTGTTGCCATATAAAAGCCAAGTCAAAGCAGGCGAGTCAGTTAGTGAAGTTCAGTCAGTCTTGTGTGAATACGCGGTGTGTTTGAAGCGAGTAATCGTGGTTTGAAAATCTCCGTTACAAAGTTCTGTCGACCAATTATCTAGTAATTGTTACTGTTCATGCAAATATGGAGGAATTTTTTTTGGTTTTTGTCCTGACTTGGTCACAATCAGAGATCAGCAATGAATCGTTTTTTCGCTACTCATAAACACTCATGAAATTTTGATTATAAGTGAGTCAACAATATTGAAATTTAACTATGTACTCTGCTTCATTCGTACTCACTACAACGTTTATTTATAAGTACAGGTTGCAATGAGTATGAGTACAACGTTGACATCAAACTCATACAATTCGAAATATCAGGAGATCAGGAGAAGGCGAAGCCACGATCATTCGCTTTCAAGAACATTCATCAGACTGTTATCGTTGCCATATAAAAGGAAAGGCAAAGCAGGCGAGTCAGTTAGTGAAGGTCAGTCAGTCTTGTGTGAGACGCGGTGTGTTTGAAGGGAATAATAGTGGTTTGAAGATCTCCGTTACAATGAGCTGTCGAATAATTGTCTAGTAATTGTTATTGTTTATGCAAAGGGTGTAAACAGAGGAATAACTAAAAAAGGCAATTGCTGTTGTAACATCAAGTTGTGAACAGTGGCACACAGAATTGTGCGAATAATAAGGAATTTTTAATTAAAACTATACACAAATTTATTTTTATTTTATTTGCAATCTACAAGCTCATATTTGAAACGATTTTAAAAGGTAAAAGCGTAACAATATCTATTAATTAATAAATTCACTATAAAATCCCAATTTAAATTATTGCACTTGTTATCTATTACGTAACGAAAGCATTATAATGATTACTTATGCCCTGGTGCTATGAACTGCAGGTAATTGTTTCCACAAATATTCAACATTGAAATAAATATTCGATTTACCTGTTTGGAAAATAAGGAATAGTTGTTGCAATGTTTGTTTATCTTCAAATGTAATTAATGCATATATTTGCCTATCATTCATACAAATACAAATAAAGGAATGGTTTATCCTCTTATAGTTATAGAAACTCTCCAATTATACTTAAAAATCCCTTGTTCCTTAGTTATGGCCCCCCCAAAAAACAAGGGAAAATATTGTCTAGTTTGTCTAGCAAAGCTGATAATTTCAGTTTCGTTTCTCTCTTTTCTGTGTGTAGGGGTAGACTTAATAAATACTCATCTACATATGAAATTGAAAATTCTTGACATTGATTCATTACTCAATGAAATATTCGTACATTGAAAGACTGACTCTCTCTCCTACAATACTTACATATGCTTTCATATGTTCATAAATTTATATTAAGGTTTAAGCCATAGATAATGGCAAGTAAATGTGTGTGTGTGTGTCATCATCATTAGGTCCCCAGGTTTTAGCCGTATTTCCAAATTCTACGTCTATGAATTATAATGTTTTCTTTAATTTTTGTTAGAATTTGCCACACAACCAAAAGTAACCACCATTCAATACTAGTCTGTTACAGTACAATTCTGCCAACAAAAACAACAACAACAACTCTATGAATATTGCAGTTTTGTTAGACAATCGGTAATTATTCGTTGTTGTTAAGCCAGGCATTGGTAAGGGGGAATTTAAGCGGTTACCTGTATCACAGTGCGTAAGCATTGCATAACTCTGTAGGGCTGTTTTAGTTTTACTGTTTTGGCTTTAGAAGTCCTAAAGGGGCAAGTGTGTATAAGTGTTGATGTTATGAGTTAAATACAGCCTATGCTTGCTAATTAGTAACTAAAATAAGAGCCTTGAAATCGCCGTAGTCTAGTAGGTAGTACGTTAGCTTATTAGACGTAAGGCCACGGTTCAAACCACAGGCCAGGCATCAAAACGAAACATGAAAAAGTATTTGTTTGGCGACTGAGAAGTAAACAAAATTGCCATGAAAAGTTTCACAGGACTTTAAACTGTAGGTCCTGCCACTCATGTATAAAATTAACGCACACAACATAAGTGGTGTGATAAACTACGTCGTAATCCTGACTGAAGGGTTGTAATGACCAATTATGTATGTTTGTATGTAATAAGAGCCTTATTTTGACTGGTTAAAAACATGTCAAGAAGGCTACACAAGCCGCTGTCTGACTTGGCCAACATAGCTGGTGTCCATCTCAAGCATCCACGGTCAGCTGAGAGGGGAAACACGTGTATAAAATACATATTGTTTCGTTTTTACATTTTAAAAACGTTTAAAATATGAGCTCGTATATTGTAAATAAAATGAAAATTAATTTGTGTTTAGTTTTAATTAAAATTCTTTATTATTCGAGCAAATCTGTGTGCCACTGTTCGCAACTTAATGTAAACAACAACAATTGCTTTTCTTTGTTATTCCTCTGTTTATACCCTTTGCATAAACAATAACAATTACTAGACAATTATTCGACAGATCTTTGTAACGGACATCTTCAAACCGTGATTACTCTCTTCAAACCCACCACGTCTTCACACAAGACTGTCTGAACTTCATTAACTCAGTCGCCTGCTTTGCCTTGCCTTTTATATGGCAAAGTAAATAGTCTGATGAATGTTCTTGAAGGCGAATATTCATTACTTCGCCTTCTCAAAATCTTTATAAATGTAAACATTGTTGTTTACATTTATTCTTGTAGCGTTTGTTGTTGTATTTTTGTTAACTTGTTTACCATTTTTGTACGCTGGTGTTTGTTGTTGTATTTTTGTTTACTCGTTTACCATTTCTTTTATGTTGGTGTTTGTTGTTATATTAAGCAATACGATAATTTGTAAACAGGTTTGTTTACTGTATTGTTTTGTTTTTGTAGCTTTTGTTTATAATTTTAATGTTAAGCGATGTAAAAGCAAGACACCCGTATCTTGGTTTTTTTCTTTTTGGAATAGTATACTCTACAGAGTTCAGTGGAATAAATAATGGGCGCCACTTATTAAAGAATTTAATGACTTGTAGTTCTCATCGTTTTTCTATGTACTAGTATTTAATAGTTCTAGCCATTTACGATTCATTATACTAGGCTGTGTCGAATAAGGCATAGTTCCAAGTCTTTCTATTTAGTTTACCATTGCTGTACATAACATGCCATGACTACGCCAGTGCGTGCAAGAACCTTTTGTATATAAAACGTCCAGTTTGTTTATCGAATTTAAAGTCTAGTGAAATGAGTTACATTTTGCAATTTGTTAACCCAAGAGATTTCCTTTTAAACTCAACACTACCAACTTTCATTACTAAAATGTATACAGACATACATATATCCTAAAACACATACATACATACGAATGTATTCACATTTGCCTCACTAAAACATTGCCAGTAATAATACATGCACACATGTATCTATGTGTAGTTAACTAACGCTCAGTAAACACCTTCTATTTAAACATACTTTTGTGTCTGCAAAGTCTTACATTTCCATTCTTTATAAATACATGTGCATACATACATATGTATGCCCGTATGTATGTCTGTATGTATGTATATGTTTATGTATACATTATATAAACAATAGTACATAAATTTCTTCGTATTTGCTTTTTTAAGAGTTTGTAAAGTGTAAAGTCCGAAAATCCTTATATTTTGGTTGCAGCAAAATGTGGCAATTAAAAGGGATTTATTCTTTGCTTAACTCAATTTCCCAATGTGATGTTTGATTTGCTCTCCCTCTCCCTGTCTCACTTCCTTCCCTTTTTTTCCGTTTACGTCAATCATCATCCCTCATCTTTAAATAAAATGTGTGTGCAAAAGTCCTTTCAACTCTCCTACTACACATGTAAACAATTATTCCCAGGGCTGGCATACATATTGAGTGTGTGCATGAGGAAGTTTAAAAAGCAAATATTTGTAAGCAAAATTACCCTACAGAGAGTGTGTGTGGTACATCAATAGGTACAATATTAAAGATTTTTTTGTAATAAGTTAGGCTACCTCTGTTAGAATAATGGCCTGCAGCTGAATATAAATTAAAATGGAATTGCGGGTGGCTTTTCCATCAGAGGAAGGACCAGAGAATAGGTTTTGTTTTTTCTCTAGTCTGATTATTGTCTTATTGCTTCTCTAAGATGACAAACTTTATTTTTAAGGGCTTTCTCTATGAGTTCCGAGTTAGGTACGTTGGTAAATGGGTATGTCAACCCAAGAAGAGGAGATACACACACTTCTTCTAGTTCTGAAACTATCCAGAGAATGTGCAAAGCCTCAAAGGCATCTAATCATTATCCTCAACAGATCAATTACATCGTGTACATGTTAGAAAAAGAGGTGCCTTCTGGGCTGTACTCACCCATGTCCATTAACTGTCTTGCCACTGCAGTTTCTGGAGAAGTTATTTGCCTATGCCCCAGACCATGAGTCTCGCAGGAATGGCTATAATTCAATGCCCAGTACTGACGCCAATTAACATCCGAAGCTAGCTTTCAACCAGCTTGAAGTCTAGTAGGTGGTGTGTTGGCTTACTAGACGTGAGGCCTCGGTTCAAATCCCAGGTCGGGCATCTCCAACAATATGAAATATTTGAAAATATTTCTTCGGCGACTGCCTCTAAGCAGATATCTGGCAAAATCTCTGTTTCTCAAATCTGTAGTTCGGAGTCGACTTTAAACTGTAGGTCCCACCGCTCAGGTATAAAATTAACGCACTCAACATAGGTGGTGTGAGAAGTTAGGCCATAATCCTGACTGAAGGGTTGTAAGGACCAATTATGTAATGGGACCAATCAGCATGCTGAGCTTGCTTTAATCAGACTTTCCGCATGCCATCCACGCAGCTTTGTCTAGATCTTGTCCGTATCGAGTCGTTGAGAGAATCCTTTATCGTTTTGTTAATATGTTATAAGCTTGCAGGCCTTTAATGGAATTCCCAATGTAGAGAATTCAATAGAGAGTTCGATGTTTGTAGCTTATCTGGCTTGTTCATCTGCTCTGTAGTTTTAGGAAATACCACTATGCCTCGGTACTCATAAGAGAGAGTGTTTTGTCCCTACGCTTTTTTGTTGAATGGAAACCGTGTTAGAGAAGGTCATCAGGTTACAACCCAAGCGCTTGGCTATCAAACATTATGCTAGTATCCTCCCAAGAGATTCTTTCAATTCTAATAATCAATACCGCAGTCCATAAGGCAGACCAATCCGCGTAGAAAATGTTGCAGTGATACGATAGCTTCATCGAATGAGCATTGAATACCGACTTTGAAAAGATTCCTCCACGTACAGTTTCATCCAGTTTCGTACCACGTTATGTAGTATATTTGTAGGTCTACCTAAACGTGTATATTGTTTTAAATTCTATTTTATATCACCGTCCCCCCATTAAACCATTTTTTTGGATTCTTCCCGAAAAGTAAAAAATATTTCTTTTTTATTCAGCATTTCTTTATACAATTAATTGCTATCGATTTTGCTTAAAAAACATTTTTTTATTGTTCTCCAAGAAAATAACATACAACTCTTATGAAATGAAATGGGCAAACAGCTCCAAAAAACTTCCTCTGTTCCTAAACGTAAACGTACATACATATGTATGTGATGTGATGTGTTAATGAAAAAGTTTATGTTTGAGGTTAATTTAGTAATTACTTTTCCCTTTATGGTGGACTCTAACATATTAAGTTCGAAAACAAAAGAAAAAACATCGAAAAAATCTTCCAAAGCAAACTAAAATCGATAAACTTGTGTTTCAAGTTCATGTCGACGATATCAGTTACCAATTGTGAAAGGTTATTCAACCTTTTTGCTGTTTTTTTTGCTTTTCTTCGAAAACCTGTACATGAAAATGGCAGAGTTTACAAAAACTTAACAGCTTAAAGGTAATACAATAAAGCTGTTTCAAAGGCCAGCAATAAACAAAACAAAAGAACGAAAGGGAAAAACTAAAGTTAAGAAAATGTCTGTTAACATACGTTAAGGGGGGTTTTCTTAAAGAAAACTACGGCACAGTTTTGGGAGCACAAGAAAATGAAACATAATAACAAATTTAATAGAATTTAAGGCATAATTTAAGTGAAATTAAATTAATAAAGCTTTTTAAACAATATTAATGGACAATATTTAATAAAAATAAAATCACGGTGCAACAGTATACAATTCAGATATTAATCTGTTGTAAAGGAAAATGGCATCCTTAGTCTAATGAAATATAAAATCTTTTTAAAAACCGCAAGGAAGATTGATGCATAGCTAAAGAGCTTATGGATTTACTCTTTCGAAATCCATTCCGGAGCAAGGTGTTTAGTATGTTTTGAACATGACTCAATGCCATAATGCTCTTAATTATGATAGCCTGTTAAGCGATTTCCAATTCAAAGAATGTCAAATAGAATAAAAGGGCAAACAATGAATGATATTTACAGTAGCTCTTGGTGATGCGATATATTCTTTTCATTTTAATTATTCCCAAAAATAATCCACTCAGGAAGATCTCTACTCCCAAAAGAAGATATCATCAATAGTTGATATCTTAGGTAGATCAAGCAGGATTTCAGAAACAGTAGGAGCTAAAGAATCCTCTGTACTACTCCCTATATATGTATTCTGTGAACATAATTCTAAACAATCTTATAGTCCTAAGGCCAATTAAACTAGACATCAAGGGATGTTTAGAGCCTTGCGAAACCTGCTATACAGACCAATTCATAATATTTTGTTACTAAGACAACTTCTCAGTAGAAACATCAATGACCGTGAATATTTAATGGCCATCCAATTTTGAGAATCCATTCCATATCCATTATTGCTAGAACAGCGGCTTTTGGCGCTTTTAGAGTTCCTTGATAAGAGTATTTTAAGGAAAGGGTTTAGGTGGTGGACTATCCGGCGAAACGAGGGAAACTCTTTCACCTAAGTGGTCTCCAGTCATGTCCTGGGCTATCCATTTCGTGGTTTCAAAATTAAGTTGTGAAACCAATTTTTTTCTTTTCAGTTGAAAATCTGACATTGACGAAAATGGATCGCTTAACTATCACACAATGCATGAAAATTATCAAAACCTACTACAAAAATGGTGATTCTGCCACAACCACGTATCGTGCTTTAAGAGGAAATTATGGTTTACATAATCGTCCAACTACGTAAACAATTGGCAAAATTGTGAAGAAATTTGAAGAGACTGAAGTGGTTACAAATATTGAAAGGCCTGTGCATCATCGTTTCGCTCGTTCCGCTGAGAATATCGCTATTGTAAGTGAAAGTGTTGCCGAAGACCCGAATGTGTCGATTCCTCGTCGTTCTCAGAAATTACGACTGTCTTACGGCATTATGGCGTATTTTGCATTTATATCTACACCTACATCCATATAAGGTCCAGCTCACGCAACAACTGAAGCCAGCTGACCATTCACAACGTCGTAGATACGTGGAATTGGTGCTTGAACAACAGGCGGTGGACGGCAATTTTTCGAACAAAATTTTCTTCAGCGAGAAAGTACATTTCACACTCGGTGGGTATCTTAGTAAACAAAATTGTCGTATTTGGGGTTCTGAGAATCCTCAAGTAATTGAAGAGAGGCCATTATATCCAGAAAAAGTCACTGTTTGGTGCGCTCTTTTGCTCCGAAGGTGTGATTGGGTCTTACTTCTTCGAAAGAGACAATGTAACGACTGTCACCGTCAATTCGAAGCGTTATGATCATATGATAACCGACTTTTTTTTTTGCCTGCTATTGAAGAATACGACTTGGAGAATATGTGATTTCAACAAGACGGTGCCCCATGCCACACAACTCGAGCGAATATGGCTTTATTGCAAGAGACATTTCCTGGCCGCGTAATTTCTTGTCGTGGCGATATCAACTGGCCACCGATTTGACACCATAAGATTTTTTTTGTGGGGCTACGCGAAAGACCGTGTTTATGCAGATAAACCTTCAACTCTTGAGCACTTAAAAACCAACATTGGTCAGGTTATGGCTGAGATACCGCCCAATATGTGTCAAAAAGTGGTCGAAAATTACCTCAAAAGAATCAATGTTTGCAACACTTCGCGTGGAGGTCATTTAAATGATGATGTAGTGTTTCACACATAATGTCAACGTTCAAACTTTACAATAAAAAAGAAATATCATGAAAAAAATATTTTATATGTATTTACTTACGTTTACTTTACGTTTACTTTTGAAACCACGAAATGGATAACCCGTATATGCAAGGTTATTCCAAAAGTTTTCTAGTTTCTGGCTGAGGAATATCTGATAAATGGTTTCTTTCTAAGAAGAGAGAAATATTAAGCTTGGAACAATTATCTATCGATGTCTGTACTTCGTTTATTACACCTAAAAAGCTTTGAAATGGGTGGTTAATATAATAGGGTTCCAACGCCCGTTCAAGCTTCAATCAACGTAGAGCCTGGAATTATTTTTAACGGCATTCTTTACGAAAATATTTTATATTTGAAGGCTCTAAAGCGTAGGCCTTGGGAAAAAAATATGAATATATGATTATGATTATAGCATACCTCAAGGCTGAACACTTAATCAATTTTCATGGTCTATGCTAGGGTTTGTTTTTTTTCTGCACACTTTTAAAACTAGTTTAGTACCTTTGGGTTTAACGTAACTTTTTAATTTTTCTAAATAATAAAATCGACTTTGTCCTTAATTTTCATGAAAGGCTCTATAATTTAATACAGTTTTTAGCCTACTTTTAGGAAATTTTAAGCATATTTTATTAAATAGTTTTGTTTTGTGCCTGTGTTTTTATCTCTTGACATAAATAAGACTTTTATCAATAAATTTCATTTCCAATGTTTTCTTAAGTATTTAAAAACAAAAATTAATTTCCGTTTTTGTTGAGTAAATATTCTACATAAACATGGCTAAAGTTTTCGTAATGTTTTCTTATCAACAACCTGCAATATGTTTTAATTTACCATCAAACATTAACAACTTTTAATTTCCTCCCCCACCATTATAAATGAAAACAACAACAGCAGCAACAAATAGAAACATTGAAAAACAAATTTCAATGACCCAATATACCTGTAAACCAAACGCCCCCTCTACGCTAAAGCAGTCAATAGCCTGGCTTACATTTACTGGGGTATTTAATATCTAGGCAAACACATAGACACATAGTCCGTTATAGACTTAAGTTATCTAAAATCGTTTATTTATTATCAAGTCCTGCTTTGTTTTTCTTTTATCAGATTTTTTTTTTGGATTTTGGCATCAGTTGTGAGGAGAGTCTGTATCACAGAGAACGACAATAACAGCAAAACGTTAATATTGCGAACACATTGATTACATGGGGCCAAAAACATTTTGAAGAGCCAAACAGCGCTGGCCAGCCAGCCAACCACAAAATTACCGATGAGTTTGAGTTTAAACAACAGCGGTAACAACAACAGCAACACAACTACAACATCGTTGATAGAACATTAAGCAAAAAGGAGAGAAAAAAAGAGGAGAGACAAGTTTAGATACTTTTTGTTTGCTTTCGGAAAGATGCCTAGAGTACGGGGAGGGAGAGGAAGTATTTATAACGGTCATAGCTTTTGTTAGTATTGATGTTACAGAAGTGACACACTCACACCTACTTACACGTATACAAGAGCACAGATCCCTTATAAAAAAAGATGAAAAAAACTACAAAAAATCTCTTATCGCGCCAAACTGTAAAATTGTCATCCAATGGCGCCATTTTTGCTCCTAAAAATATATAATGGTCTTCGGTTACCTATAAATATCAACATACATACATACATTCATACCATCTATATAAACTTTACATCTCTGCAAACATTTTCTAGATGGCCATGGCGTCGTCAGTGACAAAAAAAACGAATTGGAAAATATGAGGGAAAATGTATGCAGGCAGGCAGACTTTCTTTTTTCCAATTTATTGTCATAATGTTGAGCAGTTTTCTCCTCTCCTCCTCAATATTCTAAGCTTTTACAAGCTACGAGTAACAGTACCTTTTTTTTTCTAAAATCGCCATTTCTTTTTTGTAAACTTTTCGATTTCCGTTTCTGTTTCTTTTTTTTTTCTTGTTCTCTGAAATTTTTGTGTTTTTTGAAGGGGAATAGTAATAGAAAATTCAGAAAAAATAAAATTATTGGCGGTAGTATTAAACACTCTTGAAATCAAATTAAGTGGGTGGTTTTTATTCCTCAAAGTGCCCTATATTTTGTCAAGAAAACAGATATACTGGATTGCAGCAATCAGAGGTAACATTATGTACCAGATGAGATGGGTAAGGTTAGATTAAATTCACATTCGCCTTCTAAGTCATAGGATACTTGGGTGCTATAAGGTCCTTGCTTACCATTCTCATCCATATCAATCCTCTTTCGCTAGGCATGACCTGTCCATGAAATATAGTACTTACTTTACTTACTTAATAGGCCATTAAAAACCCGATTTACGGATTTCAGCTTGCCGCAACACATCCTTCCAGGCTACTCTGTTTCTTACGCGCCTATGCCAGTTGGTCACACCAATCACAGGTCTTTCTCGATTTGGTTCTTTCAACGTAAACAAGGTCGTCCTCTTTGCCGACTTCCGTAGATCTCCGCATCAAATACCCGTCTCGCCGGAACATACTCCTCCATTCGAAAAACATGGCCGAGCCAGCGCAGTCGCTGGATGTTAATATGCAGCACAACGTCTATGTCGTTGAGGGACTCATACAGCTCAGTGTTCGATCGAATGCGGATATTATTTCGAATTCTCTCAAGGCTGCTGCATCAGTGCTTAATAGGTTCCATGACTCTGCGCCATAGGAAGCACCATGAAATATAGGTGCTCAAGGATCCTTCTCCTGAGGTTCTTACGTGTCGGCCAGCGACAAAGAAGTTCTTCAGTAGTCTTCTCTTCTTTCTCATCATTGCAGTTGCTTCTAAATTAGTGCAGATGTATTTCCAGCCTCCGCATGAAGGGTAAAAGACTTGTTTTAACTTCTTTAAACTTCCTGAGATGAACTCCGTTTAAGTTTTACGTTTAACCCATAGCGGGCTAGATGTTCTGTTTAGTTTAAAAAGGATTCATTATCACATCTCCATTTGGGAGAGGATTAAGGTCAGTCTTCATGTTTGCAGAACAATGGCAATTCCAAGTACGAGTTCATTTGAATTTTCTGCTCTGGGAACCTTCTGAATTCCTTCTGAATTCCTGAGATATCTGACTATCCCGGACAATAACAATTGTGGTTTGCACACTCTCTAGAGATCTGAAGTTCGATTTGCAGAACTTGTATTTGCTTAAATAGATCTACAATAATCGAGTATTATAAGACACAATCTATGATTCATGTATTACCAAGAGCATGAGCTTTATTGTGTCTCCTGGATCCGTGAATAGGTGTTCTATATTCTCTAAGTTCTATTCAGTATTTTTATAGTGAGTCTAGGGCCGAAAGCACTTATAGGTGTTGTGTTGTCAATAGGGCGATTCAGGACAACTATACCCCAAGATTACTGTGGGTTTAGCTCCAGAATTTTCATACTTTTCTGGCGAGACATTATCGTTGGCTTCACTATCTCCTTGAGAGATTCAAGGCAGCCGAAAACAGTTCAGGGGTCAAGCCAAATTCAATGATAACTCAGTGTTCTCTTAATCACTTCCCTATCAAAATGTGTGTAAAAACATCTCCCAGATAGTAATCATTACCGCAGTCCGAATGATGAATCTGCCTGGAAGACAGTGCAATGGTCCGAAAAATTTTACAAAACATGGCAAGACATTGTTATCCTTTACGCTACTCAGTATTTTATTAAATAATCTGGATGTAGGCGAAAAAATTAATCCCAAAATAGTGATTTCGATGGTATTTTAGACTACTTATCTTAGATCTTCTATAGGTTGTCTGTGGGGTTAGTTATAAGCTTGTTAAAGACCAGACTAACTTTCAAGCCTAATTTGGAAGACTTGGCTTCATAGCTATTCAATTTAGCGACCTTGCTTATACACAACACGTAATTGGTCATTACAACCCTTCAGTCTGGATTTCGGCTTAGCTTCTCACACCACTTATGTTGTGTGCGTTAAATTTGTACTTGAGTGGCGGGACCTATTGTTTAAAATCGACTCCGTATGACAGATTTTTGGGAAACATTGTCATGGCAATTTTATTTACTCTCAGAGTATATCAGAAATCTGCTGAGAGGAAGATGCCGGAGAAATATTTTTTCATATTTCGTTTTTATGTCTGACCTGAGGTTTGAACCGTGGCCTTACGTCTAATAAGCCAACACACTACCTACTAGACTACGGCGACTTCTTGGAAGACTTTGCTTCAATTTTATTTCTGTAGCAGGTCTGTAGGAAAACGATTGTCGGGGTAGTTAACCCTTTCATGCCCGATGTTGCGTATAGGCAACATTGTACATTTTTGTTCAAAAATTCCGTAATTCTTAATTTTTTTAAAAGATTTTTTTTTGAAAACAAGCTTGGTTCAAAACGTGTAAAACCAGAATACGTAGGACTCTGAATTTAATATCACTTCATATTTAGGCCATGACTAACAAACACATGTCCTTAAAAAAAATTTAGCCCTGGCCCAAAAAATTCGGGCATGAAAGGGTTAAAGATCAGATTGACTTCCGAGCTTGCTTGTGATACCATTTAGAAGACATAGCGTACTAGTTAATCAACTTTGAGATGTACTGTATATGGACAGTAAATTTCTACTTTTTAACAACACTTTAGCACTTTTATTAACTTTCTCAGTGCTGAAGAATACCATTCGAAATTTGTGGGTTATAGTGCGTGAATGCATGAGTGTGACCTGTTGCAGGCTAAATCTGCTTTCATTTGATTTACTCGTTGACTTCATTTGGTACTGAGATTGAAAGATTGAATTGCTGAATGTTAAAAGAATGACCGACCTCTACAAGACGTAGACAAATTAGGTACATTATTACACCATTTTCGAGTAAATTCCGGACGATTGCAATATCCAAACAGTGATCCTTTACATTCATATCTGTGGCCAGAATGTTGAACGCTGCAATGCAGATTGTACGGATTTCTTGACTACCTTTGATTAGCTACGAGAGATTTGTTTGCCTGCTCATGACTTTATCTGAAGCGACAATTTTTAAAACAGAATTTGAGACTGTAAAAACGATCTGTGAAGCCGCCGTAGTCTAATAGGTAGTGTGTTGGCTTAGGTTAGACATCTCCAACTAAGCGAAATACTGCCTCTCAACAGATTTCTGGCAAAAACTCGAGGAGAAAATAAAAAATTGCCATGAATTCCTCAAAATCGGTTGTTCGGAGTCGACTTTAAACTGTAGGTCCCGCCACTCATGTATACAATTAACACACACAACATAAGTGGTATGAGGAGCTGGGCTCATAATCCTGACTGAAGGGTTGCAATGACCAGTTATGTGTGTATGTATGTAAAGCTAATCTGTAGCAGCCTATTTCCAGTCGTTGTCATCATCGATTTCTATATTAATAGCTTCCCTTTTGATTTTTAAGAAAATCTATTTTCATTTTGTAAGCAAATGTTGCCAAGGATTTTTATAATTTTCTAAGGAAGTCCTTTTTAATTTTTTCTTCTTCTTTTACTTTACAATTCCTACAATTTCTTGTCACATTTATAATATTTGCTTATGTTACTTGTGTTCCTGCTGCTTTTTTGCTGACTTTTTCTTCTTTTAATTCTAAAGTTTGTAGTCATATTCTTTTTTTTTATTTTTTGTTGATTATTTGTAGTCATTTGCTAGATGTTCTACGTTTGCCAAGTACTTCTTTCGGGGTTTTTTAATTTATTTTTTTTTCTTTCTTTCTTTCTCTAATAATTGTTACTCTTTCGTAGAGAAACCCAAAGAAATTGTTATCGGTGGTGGTGGTGGTATTGGTATTGGCTTTGGCAGAGAATGTCCTTTGATGCGTATCGAATTTCTTAATAGCCTTTAATTTGTGATTGGAAAGTTCTTTTATGTTGCATTGCTAAATTAAGGACTCCTCCACGAATATTATGGGGTTTTGTTTATGGCCAAAGTTTTTCGTAAATTTTTTTATTACAACAGCCGGAGCACAACAAGTCTGACCACTTCCAAGGGAAACTGTGATTTTGAAGCAGAAAAAAATACATATTGCGTAGACAATTTAAGCCATTAATGTTTTATTGTTGCTCTTAACGTTTAGAGAAAAAAATATGTATGTATCGAGGGAAAGAAAGTTTTCCACGGCTATCTTATGTTACCAGGGTATTAACTTTTAACGGGTCTGCCTGCTCCTGCTACAGCTACAGCTACTGATATTGCTTTATGTTTAATATTCAAATAATGATTCCCGTCTTTATTTTGTTTTGTTTTTCTCTCATTTTCGCAATTAAAAATAATAGTGTGGAGTTTTTAAAAGCCACCACTGGTTGGGTAGGGGTCTGTGACTTTAATTAGGCCGTTTTGCGTGGTCTGGCTGCTATGGCGTCAGTGCTTGTAATTGTTTAAAAAGTAAATGTTGTTGGAATTTATTGTTTATTACTTTATAAGCTCTTGAAAGTAAAGGGAGTTACTCCTTAGCTGATGGTAGTGGTGGTAGTAAAATTCAAAAATCGATTGTTATTGAGAGGAGAGCAAAATTCTATGCGATGCTCAACTAATTAATGGAAATTTATGGTTAAATGAAGTAAACAGAAAAAGGTTGAAATTTTCCAACCAGCTTTCAAACACCTAAGCCATCACAAAGGCTCTTTTTAGAAGCATAGAAACTCGGTATGATAATATTGTTACGTTTTTACCTTTTAAAAACGTTTAAAATATAAGCACGTAGACTGCAAATAAAATAAAAATAAATTTTTAAATTTAGTTTTAATTAAAATTCTTTCTGTGTGCTAACGTTCACAACTTGATGTAAACAACAACAATTGCTTTGTTTGTTATTCCTCTGTTTACATCCTTTGCATAAACAATAACTATTACTTGACAATTGTTCGGCAGATCTTTGTAACGATGATATTCAAACCATGAATACTCTCATCAAACACACCGCGTCTTCACACAAGACTGATAGACTGATTGAACTTTTACTAACTTCGTTGCCTGCTTTGCTTTTATATGGCAACGTAAACAGTCTAATGAATGTTCGTGAAGGCGAATATTCACTGCTTTGCTCTCTATAAATGTAAACATTCGTTGTTTACGTTTATTATTGTAGTGTTGTTGGTATATTTTTGTTTACTTCTTTACCATTTTTTTATGCTGGTGTTTGTTGTTGTATTTTTGTTTACTTGTTACTTGTTTGCCATTTTTTATGCTGGTGTTTGTTGTTGTATTTTTGTTCACTTGTTTACCATTTTTTTATGCTGGTGTTTGTTGTTGTATTTTTGTTTGCTTGTTTACCATTTTTTATGCTGGTGTTTGTTGTTGTATTTTTGTTTACTTGTTTGCCATTTTTTATGCTGGTGTTTGTTGTTGTATTTTTGTTTACTTGCTTACCATTTTTTATGCTGGTGTTTGTTGTTGTATTTTGGTTTACTTGTTTAACATTTTTTTTATGTTGTTATATTAAGCAGTACGATAATATGTAAAAAGGTTTGTTCGATACAGTTTTTGTTTTTGTAGCTTTTGTTTATAATTTCAATGTTAAACGATGTAAAAGCAAAATAGCGATATGTTATGCCATAATTTTTAAAATTACTTAATAAATGTGTTTTAAATCTTGTGGTTAATATTGTTTAATAATAATTCTTTAAATAAACGTCATATAATGCCTAATCGTATGCTTCATTTATGTTAATGATTTTATATAAGAAACCGCAATTGTATTTAAATGGCTCATCATAATAACAACAATAATAGTAACAAAAACAACAACAATATTAAAATTGTGGCCATGACCAGATGCTTGGAAGGAATATGTATCAGAAAAAGTTAGGATAGGAAAGAGGGAAGAAGGAAAACCAATGGAAAAACAAGAGACAATATTTTAATTGATAAAGTGTCGTTAACACATGGCTCCATTTCTATTTAATATTAATCTAATTAAGTATTCACCATACTCTCTCTTTGGCTCTCTTTCTCTCACTCTCTCTTTATCCCTAAGTATCTTTTATTACAAGTGTAGGTAAAAGTGTAAAAGAGACTGAAACATTGTATAAGAATGTGTATGTATGTTGTGATGTTGTTATAATAATTTCCATTCGAATGTTGTCTTATGGCGGTATGGTATGGGTAAGGAGTATGCGAGAGTATTGAGCAGAAGAGAGTCATTATCATAAATTGTTATTAAAAACAATAATTGATGACATTGTTATTTTAGGTGTCATCTGTAATTAAAACTCAAAATTGATTATGAAAATTTATGGAATATTTGTGAGTGGAATTCAAGAGAGCGAGTACGGGTGAGAGAGCGAGAGAGAGAGAGAGTGAAAATGTGTTATGCTAATGACGTCTGCCTTTTGAAAAGAGAGTATGGGTGCGGGGTTTATTTATAATTTATAAAATATGCAAATATCAGCGTTTATTTCTTTTAATAGCAGGAGTTAGAAAAATATAATAAGAAAACGATTTAAAATTCATTTCTTTTGAAGAGAGAGGGTGAAGGATGAAAATTTAAAATTTTCAACATTTAATTTAAAATATTGGTGCCACATTAATGTGCTCAAAGTATTGGCCACCACATTAGCTGCAAGATTTTAATTTTTTTTTTAACAACAGAACTCCAAATAAACCTTGAATGAAGGAAGTCGATCTCTGATATTATGTTCTAAGTAAGATGTAATATATTGGGATTTTCGCACACAGATTAAAACAAATGAAATACTTTTTTCGCTACTCATAAGCACTCATGATATTTTGAATATAAATGAGTCAACGATATTGAAATTTAACTATGTACTCTGATTCATTCATACTCACTATAACGTTGATTTATAAGTACAGCTTCCAATGAGTACACGTACAACGTTGACATCAAACTCATACCATTTGAAATATGTTTGATTCATAGGCCTACTCTTTTAACTTTAGAAAAATACTTATAAGTAGTTCGAATGCCTCGAATCATTCATCAAAATTTGCAGTCTTTGCATTTACAAAAAAAAAAGACAGCAGCAAGCATAGCAAACACACAACCTTCTGGTGAGTATTTTAGTGTTCGTGCGCGATTTATATTTATTTTGTGATTCGTGTATATGTTGAGTTATGAAGAGTCGAAATCAATAACATCATACGTGTTGTTAAGTATGAATATGATGATGAGTACTTCAAATAGAGATTCCGTGATATTAAAATAAGTATGAATGCGTATAAGTATCAGAAATAATGAGTATGATTCGATTTTATTCATATTTTTGAATACTCATTGCTGATCTCTGGTGCATGCTCTAGACTATAAGACATTTATGATAAAAGATCAACTTCATTGCAAAAATATATTATTTTTTAGCATTTAAGCAAAATTTTTATATATGCAATGTACATACATGCATACATAATTGATCATTACAACCCTTTAGTCAGGACTACGGCCTAGCTTTTCATACCACCCATGTTGTGTGTGTTAACTTTATACATGTGTGGCGTGTGCTACAGTTTAAAGTCGATTCCGATCGAAAGATTTTTGAGAAACTCTTCATTGCAATTTTTATTTTTACTCTCGGAGTTTTTGCCAAAAATCTGCTGAGAGAAAGTTGCCAAAGAAATATTTTATAAATTTCGATAAGCAGATATATCAGCATTGCTCGTTTGCAGGAGCACATTAGGCCATCTGAGCATTATTTAAACTGAAAATAAGTAGCATAATAGACGATCCAAAAATGTATGGATTGAATTTGTTAGAAACCTTAGGCTTTAAAGGACATTCCATTATGAAAATCAAATCAAAAAGAGCAATCGTTGCATCTACCTACGGCTGTAAAAACAAGACACAAAACCACAATTAAAATCTAAATTACTCTAGGCCTACAAAAGGAAGGTTCAAACTACTAAATAAACATTAATTAACAGAAAAGAATGCTCATTTGAAATTAATCCTCTTAAAAAACCTATTTTCAGCATTAAAAAAAGAAAACTCATACAGCGTTTTAGATTAGTAGCATTTCAAACGCTTAAAAAAATGCAATGTTTATGCAACTGGGGTTTTAAAAATGTAAAAATCCCTTTCGAAACCTAAAAACACATCCTTCCTTTTCAATTATTTTCCTCAACCTTTTTTTCTAATTGCTGGCCTTTAGTTGTGTCATGCCATCACTGGGATTGTAAAAATGTCTGTCTGTGTGTGTGTTATAAGAAAATTGACATGGTTTTTAAACAAAAACGCTATTGTTGGATAACCAAACCAAAGAAATATTCTGTCATTCATTCTTTCATTCATTCTTTCATTCATAGAACAACAACAACAATAACAAACATTTTCAAAAACAGACAAATTCCTTTTCTTTAAAAGGATTTATTGTAGTTTTGTTTGTTTGTTTGTGTTTACTTATGTGTTTACAACACATAAAAGAATGTCCTTTTTTCTCTTTACTTGTATTTGTCCTGGTTATCTATTGTCAAACATTTATACTTACAATACTATGCTGTTTATTTGTGGTTGTTGTATTATTGCAAATCAATTCGCATACAAAATGACATAAAGAGCATACATGTGTGCATGTGTAAGTATTTTACAATACAATGTATTTGTTTTTGTTTAATTTTAATTGTTGTGGGAATACTCACACACAAATGGCGACTGGAATTTGCAAAAAAAAGGACTTTTATGAGAAAAAAAAAAACAAGAAACCATTAAATCTGAAAGAAAATTTAACATATTGTTAGGAAAATGGAAAAATCTAGGTACTAGTGTTTTGCTTTTACATCGCTTAACATTAAAATTATAAATAAAAGCTACAAAAACAAAACAATGCAGCGAACAAACCTGTTTACGTATAACCGTACTGTTTAATATAACAACAAACACCAGCATAAAAAATGATAAACAAGTAAACAAAAATACACAAACAACACTACAAGAATAAATGATAACAAAATACACAGCAATACTACAATAATAAATGTAAACAACGATGTTTTCATTTATAGAGACTTCGAACGGGCGAAGTCATGAACATTCGCCTTCAAAAACATTAATCAGACTGTTTACTCTGCCATATAAAAAGCAAGGCAAAGCAGGCGACGGAGTTAGTGAAGTTCAGTCAGTCTTGTGTGAAGACGTGGTGCGTTTGAAGAGAATAATCTTGGTTTGAAGATTTCCATTACAAAGATTTGTCGAACAATTGTCCAGTAATTGTCATTGTTTATGCAAAGGGTTTAAGCAGAGGAATAACAAACAAAGCAATTGTTGTTGTTACATCAAGTTGTGAACAGTGGCACATAGAATTGTGCGAATAATAACGAATTTTAATTAAAACTTAGCACAAGTTTATATTTATTTTATTTGCAATCAATGAGCTCATATTTTGAAAGTTTTTAAAAGGTAAAAACGTAACAATAATTATATCTGATGAAGTCTGGTTTCAAGAAATTTTAAGAAAAGCATCATATAAAGTCTACAAATGATAGAGGCTTGAAAGTCTACATCACTTTAAATGGAAGAACTCGGAATAAAATCATACCTAAGTCAGTGCAATACATAACTCAAGTAAAACTTGTATGCAAAGTAGCAAAAAGTCTGAGGGAAGAATAGACAGATTTCCGAATAGCAATGTCAGCTAACTGTACTGTCCAACGATTTACAGAAAGCTTTCGATAGACAAACAGACAAACAATCGTCATCATGCGAATTACATACGGAAAGGCAATTCTCTTAGTTCTGTAAAGTCAAGAGTTTCAACCATTTCTACACTGAGGTACAATAAGAATTCGTTTTAAGACTTAAACTCTTCATTATCTTTTTGGATGATATTATAATTGAGGTTTCTTCAGAGAAGTCACCGTAGTCCAGTAGGTAGTGCGTTAGCTTATTAGACTTGAGAGCTATCGGTTCAAACCCAAGGTCAGACATCTCCAGGAAAATGAGACAATATAAATTGTAAAAACGTTACAATATAACAAATGGCGATCCGCAGCAATGAAGGACTTACATGAGGCTTCAATGGATAATGAAAACCTAACTGATCTCAATCCATACTTATTATCTGATGTTGGAAAAACTTACATACATTATTATCAAGTAACTCGAATTGAGTAACGTTATGCTTGAGAATGTTGACGAGTTAAATTACCTGGAAAACATTACCTCAAAGGACTCATAATATGGATGGATGTGGAAATCTTTTCAAATTTTATATTTATTTTAATGTTTTTTTATTTACTGTTTGCAGTTACGTATTTGCAATGCTTTGCAAATTACTGTTATACCGTTATGGCAAATTTCTTTGTCTTTTAATTGTTATTTGGCATACTTTTACAGTCTGTAACTGTACTTTGTGGAAAATTTAAAAATAAATTGCATTATTTTTCTTTAGTTTATGCGTGAAGTGGAAAATATATTCCTCTGTCTTGTTGTTCATTTTTTTATTACAAATTATGAGCTCCTGCAATAAATTTATTTGCATTTTTTTTAATTTTTATTTTTATTTTTATTTTTATTTCGCTTTGCCACAATGTCTAGTCTTTTTAATGATCGCGTTGATTGTTTGATGTACAACTCAATTATTTATAGCCTTAAGCTTTTAATGATCGCATCTTACATGTGTTGTTTTTGTATGCAAAAATAATCCATTAAAATTCTTTTTCCTCTTTCAAAGTGAGAAGAAAAATAATTTATTTTTGAAAAACATCATGTAAGTTATGACATGTTGTGTATGCCATGAAATGTTATTTAATTTTAATTAAAAATGATTCGTATTAATTTGGTGCCAAAGACATCTAATTTTACAGGCCAAGTATTACTAGGCTTTTTTGCATTTTATTTAAAAAAAAAAATGCAAATAATTAATGGCAACACTTAAAATAGTTGTTGAAAAATTATGCGCTCGCTTTACTTTAATACAAACAAATTAAGGCAGTTTGTCAATGACGCACATACGGTTTAAATTTAAATTTAAAAGTAAAAGAAAACAAGAAAATGTCTTAAAATAAGGAAAAGAGATTTTGATCTTCTATAATAAGTTAACCGAATGACTGAGTATACCATGAAGAGAGGTGAATATCTGTCCTTTATTCAAATGAAATCTTTAAATAAAATGTGCAATCAACAGATTTTTGTTCAAATTTCATAATGTTGAATCAAAATTTAATAGGGCTTGGCTGTTTCTCTTATAAATATATTTCCATAAATGGAAATAACTTATAGCCACTATTATAGATTGAGGTATCAGCATTCTGCATTCCTATCGAAGCACAATATCTTCACAATCTCCTCATAAACCAGCTTTCGAAGACTCTATGGCTGCTACAAAGGAAGTCAGGCAAATACAACAGAAACGTTCTACTGTCTTCACCACATCTTTAAAAAAATTCTACTTTTGCATGATGTAGGCAGTTTATCTGTTATCATTTACGGACCATATCTGTCTTCAGATTCTACAGACATCGACTGTACCCACCCCTACTGGATTTATCCAAATGAGATTGGAAGGATGGCTTTCTTTTAATAAATTCTACTGAATTTAAACATGCTGAGGACACTTTGTTTAGCAGTCGAGATGCAGCTGTGGCTGTCACCTGACTTACATAACATACATTATTGGTCATCACAATCCTTTTGTCAGGATTACGACTCAGCTTCTCACCCCACTTATGTTCTGAGTGTTAATTTTATACATGAGAGACCTACATTTTAAAGACGACTCTCTGCCAATTTAATTTATTTTCAGAGCTTTTGCTAGAAATCTGCTGAGAGGCAATCGCCGAGGAAATATTTGTTCATATTTCATTTTCCTGGAGATGTCTGACCTTGGGTTTGAACCGATAGGCCTCAAGTCTAATAAGCTAACGCACTACCTACTAGACTACGGCGACTTCTCTGAAGAAACCTCAATTATATTAACATCCAAAAAGATAATGAAAAGTTTAAGCCTTAAAATGAATTCTTATTGTACCTCAGTGTAGAATTGGTTGAAACTGCTTTATAGCACTAAGAGAATTGCGTTTTCATATGTAATTCGCATGATGACGATTGTTTGTCTATTTGTCTATCGAAAGCTTTCTGTAAATCGTTGGACAGTATACTTAGCTGACTATGCTATTCGAAAATCACTCCAATTAAAACGATCTGCTGCCTTTTTGGCGGATATAATTATTGTTACGGTTTTAATTAAAATTCTTTATTGTTCGCACAATTCTGTATGACACTGTTCACAACTTGATTTAACAACAACAATTGCTTTGTTTGTTATGCCTCTGTTTACACACTTTGTATAAACAATAACAAGTACTAGACACTTGTTCGACAGATCTTTGTAACGGAGATAGTCAAATCACGATTACTCTCCACCACATCTTCACACAAAACTGCCTGAACTTCACTGACTCCTTCGCCTGCTTTACCTGGACTGTTATATGGCAGGGTAAATAGTTTGATGAATGTTCTCGAAGGCGAACACTCATGACTTCGCCTTCTGAAAATTTCTATAATTGTAAACATCGTTGCTTACATTTATTGTTGTAGCGTTTGTTGTTGTATTTCTGTTTACTTGTTTACCATTTTTTATGCTGGTGTTTGTTGTTGTAATTTTATTTACTTGTTTACCATTTTTTATGCTGGTGTTTGTTATATTTTTGTTAATAGTTTTAATGTTAAGCGATGTAAAAGCAAAACACCAACATCTAGATTTTTCCATTTTCGTAACAATATGAATAAAAAAGCTCCTAATAGAACCGATCTTAGTAATAAAAAAGTTTCTTTAGAAGTATATTTATTTTTATAAAAATTAATTAAATTTTCTAAATGATACTCTAAACATTTCACAATTTTTTTAAAAATTTCTTTTGTTGGTTTCCCATAGCCTGGTTTCTGATATGAAAAAAATTTTTATTCCTCTATTCAACTATGAAATCTTTTAATGAAGAAAACTTTACAGTGTAACAAAATTTTAATTTTTCCTTCGTTTCACTTAATTTCATAATCCAATGCATCTTTCCCAAAAAAATAATGCAAGCCATCAAGGATTATTTAACGCAGAAAATTGCCAGGCAATCGCTAATATTACCATGAAACAAATTTCTTTAAGTCTTTTAAAATTAAAAAAAAAACTTTATTTTTTTTGTAATTAGCCTTACCAAGACAGTAAAAAGATTTAATTTTTGAAAAACATTAAATACTTTTTTTTGTTTTTTTCTTGTGGAAAATAATTTTGAAATTTGTTCTACCTTGGCCATCGCCAATTGATGACCAAAAAATATACATTTGTGACATTAAATTGTTTATTGTTTAACTCTTTTGTATCTTTTTTTTGCTGGTTGTTGTTTTTGGCCATAAAATTTTTGCCAAAAATTTTCAAAATTTCCTTGGTCTCTCAAGCCAATAAAACAAATTCACAAACAAAATTCGGTTTAACAGCCCTTGAAAGAAAAAAAAATTTAAAAAAAGGAAACCGAAAAGGACTGATAAGCATAACTCTCTTTGAAGTTAAGTTTTATTTATATTTTTCGGTCATCGGTTTTATTAGATTCCATAAAATTGTTTTTGGTAAAATATTATTGTCTACCCATGCTCCCCTGGTGGTTGAAAATTTTAAAGTTTTTTTATTAAAAAAAAACACTCCCATATTGCTTTAGAAAACAACAATTGCAGACACAATCATCAATAAGAAGAATTCTTCAAAAATGTCTTATTATGACAAAACGATCGCAATTCAAAAAAAAAAGAGGAAAAAAACGAAAGACTCAAGAAACAAACTTTAAAGAAAAAAATAAAAAAAAACAAAAGAAACAAGGCATTAAAGTATGAAGACAAGTCGATAATATTTTTATGGTGGCAGTAAATGTAGCTTGGCCTGCTACCACTGGATAATATTGAATGTTGTTGTCATCACATAAATACCAGACTCATTGTGTGAGACGGCCAGGATAATGATCATTATCATAAGACTGCTGCTGCTGCTTAAAAAAACTTCTTCTTTAGCTTGACTTGTGAATTAAATGCCCATCCTTTTAATATTTGTCGTGTTTATGCTGTTGACGCTTCTTTTTCTTCTTTAACTACTTCGTCTCCCTCTTTTATTTCCGTCTTTTTTTGAAGACAAAAAGTTGGCAAAAATAAATTTTTCATTTACAATATTCAGACATGAATTGTTTGCAAACATTTAAGCAGACTTTTAAGTTTTTTTTGTTTCTTTTGGTTTCATTCAGTACTGCTTTTGATTTGCCAAAATAAGATTCTAAAGTTTTGTGTCGAGGCATTTTCTGTTGAAAAGAGATCGTGATAAACATTTATATTTTGTGTTTGTTAAGGATCAATACTTTAACATGATTTTATTTCAATACGTTTTTATTGTTAAAAATGTCTCTCCCGTTTAGTTCGGTTTGCTATAGTTTAGGCTCCTGCTTAAAAAAAAGATAGCAGGGGCTTTCGTTGTCTGGGTTTTGTTTACGTCCATTTGTACTCTTCTTCGTTTTACAATTTCAATTCAATTTTTTTTATTTTTTTTTTTGATTCTACCAATCACGATGACAAAACTAAGTTTAGAATCAAATCAATTTATGCGAGGGCTGTTATAATTTAGAAATTCAATTATTACAAAGGGACTACAAGAAAGAGGGGACAGAAACCGTCATAAACATATCCTCCATAAGCATATGGCTGTCGACGTAGTCTAGTAGGTTGTATGTTGGCCTTTTAGACCAGAGTCCGGGGTTCAAATCCTGGCTTTGACGTCTCGAATAGAACGAATATTTTTTTGGCGTTTTCCTCTCAAAAGACAAAAACAATCGAAAACTCTGAGAGTAAATAAAATTGTTTCTCAAAAATCTGTCGTTCGCGGTCAACTTTAAACCGTAGGTTCCACCACTATTGTATAAAAACTAATACACACAACATAAGTGGTATGAGAAGTTAAGTCGCAATCCTGAGTAAAAGGTTGTAATGACTAATTATGTGTGTATGTAGATATAGTAGACGTGAATGCATACTCGTATGCATCCTGAAGTACTTTTCACACAGTTTTATTATTATGTGGGAGTCGTCCTTAGGCATTTATGAATTGCTGCACACACTACGTTATTTTTCAGGCGTTATCATTACCAAAAAAATATGTGCAAACGATTATAGATTCATTCTTTCAGTGAATAAAAACCGCATTTTAATCCATAAAACACAAATCCATGGAATCTATTTTAAAAACTTTCTCTGCCTACAATGTATCTCGTTTTTCCAGTCTCCCCATTATTTGTCTTAACAATGAAAATATATTGTTAGGTTTTTACCTTCTAAAAACGTTTAAAATATAAGCTCGTAGAATGCAAATAAAATAAAAATAAATTTGCAGTTTAGTTTCAATTAAAATTCTTTATTATTCGCACAATTCTGTGTGCCACTGTAAACAACAACAATTGCTTTTCTTTGTTATTCCTCTGTTTACACCCTTTGCATAACCAATAACAATTACTAGACAATTGTTCGACTGATTATTGTAACGGAGATCTTCAAACCATGATTACTCTCTACAAACACACCGCGTCTTCACACAAGACTGACTTCGAGGTCTCTATAAACATAAACATCGGTTTTTCATTATGTTTGTTTGTGTATTTTGTTTACATTTATTCTCCTAGTGTTTGTTGTTGTATTTTTGTTTACTTGTTTACAATTTTTTATGCTGATGGTTGTTGGTATATTTTTGTTTACTTGTTTACCTTTTTTTGCTAGGTTTGTCGTTATATTCCGCAGTGCGATAATTTGTAAACAAGTTCATTGCTTTGTTTTTGTAGCTTTTGTTTATAGTTTTAATGTTAAGCGATGTAAAATCAAAACACCAGCATCTATTATCTTCATTTTCGTAACAATATTTGTTCGGCGATTTCCTCTCACTACTGGCAAAAACTCTGAGAACAAAATAAAGTTACCACGAACAGTCTCTCACAAATCTATCGTTCGAAGTCAACTTTAAACCATAGGCCTTGCCACTCATGTATAAAATTAACACACATAACATCCTGAGTAAAGGGTTGTAACGACCAATTACGTATGTACGTAAACATATTCTGAGGCTCTTGGCCATAGTGCTTGCTTTCATACTTTCATATGAAGCACATGTATTACAAATTCTCAGCAAGATTTCATCACACATGGATCTAAATGGTAGGTTGATTTGGCAGCTTAAAACTTTGTTTACAATTTTTTCATCTTTGCAATCATTTAATTTGTATAACGACCCTCGCAAGAGAAGCTCATAGAATGTCATGAATCATGATTTATTTAAGCGCATAAAACAAAAACTCCCGTCTTGTTTAAACGTTTAGTTTCAAAGGACTCCTTTTAAGCTTTTTGTTTTAAGGGCCTGCTTCTTAGACCAATATGTCTGTCCATCTAGACGAGTGTTATAAGCAAAACCTCTATTACAACGACACAACAATAACAACAACAAACGAATAACGAGATATACACTCGTATTAAATTTAACGTTTCAAGCTTCTGCAAATTGTCTCTCATTTTTTGTGGATTGTTTTTTTGTGTTTTTCCTGTAGAGAACCTGATCCAATAGTCGTCTCTTTAACTTTAAATATCGTTATTTAAAGCATCTTCCCTACTTTGTCTGTGTTTTTTTATCGATTCTAGCCAGTAGCTTAACTAGTTTTTTGCTATTGAATGGCGTTCTATAATCAGTAACTGTGTTTATAGATACGGAAATCTCTCTCTCTTTCTCTCTGTCTCTGCCTCTCTGGCTCTATAAATAAATATAAAGACACACTATAGTAGTCATAATAGGCGTAAAGGTGTATACGTGTGCATAGTGGTGTATAGGATTCTGCCAACAACATTTAGTGTCGTTTAGTGCGACAAAAATGGTTTAAGTACCTTTAACGCCAAACATGATGACGTTCTGTTCTTCTTCTTCTGTTCAGTTTTTACTTTTTTTTTCCTTTGTTTTAAACAAACAGAACCTCTGGGAAAGTGTTTTATGTAAAGTTGGTCTTTGTAATGTTGATCGAAAAGAAAAGAAAAAAAAACGAGAATAAATGCTTCGTGATTTCAGTATTTTATTGTAAATTCATAAGAATTTCAATGTTGTTCTACTCTTTTGTGTTTTTTTCTTTTTGGAATATTTGTTTAGAATTCGAAAATAGATTTTGTTTATTACAGTTTCAAGCATTTGTTTCAAGTTCATGCATCTTTGCAAAGAAAAACCAAAAAAGGTTTTCATGGAATATTTCCAGATGATAGGGAGAAAAAAGTTTTTGAAAACCAAAATTTTAAATTTTCGAAGAAAAGTTTGATTTTAAACTTTGTCAACAAATATCTTATACAACTTATTTTCAGATAAAAATACAACAAAAACAATATCAATTATTATTAGCACAACATAAACTACCAGCAGTTCGAGAAATTAAACTCCAAGTGGGTCTCTATTAATTTGACTGTAAATCAAATTCTAGGCGTATATTTCGTATGTTGTCTTGGCTAGTTGCTGAAACTAAATTCATTTGTATTCCTATTTCAAAGAACCGCATCAAAATTTTCTAATGTTAAGCCATCTGGGCCTGTAGAGAGAACTCCACCGTCTTCTATAAATGCGAGGTTTCATTCTATCAAGTTTTTTGTTTATCGTCCTAAAAATTTTCTTAAAATAAGTTCGTCGATCCAATATTTTTCCTTTACACAATATAGTTGGAGATTTATTTGAATGTTTGACATGCGTATCCTCTGCTTCCTCATTCTCCCTTTGCTACTTTCTCTCCTTTTTTCCTATATCCCCTAGTATCCTCTCCCTTTTAGGACGTTGTACAATGGGACAATCGGATCTCCGGGAACTGTACTTGTATCAGTTGCCAAGTACTCGTCCTTGAACCTAAAACCTTGACATGCATATTTATGCCTGTATGTTCTAATCGATCCCCAAATATACTTCTATCATATACCAACTCTTTCCCCTTCCCACTGCTTTTATACATCGCGTCTAGTCAGACATCACTTTTGAGGGGAGATGCTTGCTCGACTAACTTTTATGAGTAGCAGTCTATGAGGTTGTTTCTTAACCTACTGAACATACAGCAAATGCACCACCATTTACGTATTTATTGTTAAAAGGTCGTAGGTTGTTTATTTCTATTTTATTTGTTGAAGTAGCCTTAGTCTAGTAGATAGTGTGTTGGATTATAAGACGTGAGGCCGCGGTTAAAACCCGAAAGTCGACTTTAAACTGTAGGTTCCATCACTCATGTATAAAAATTAACACACACGACATAAAGTGATATGAGTAACTAGGTTGTAATCCTGACTAAAGAGTTGTAATGACCAATTATGTATGTTAACACATCCTTTTAGGAGCCTCTGCTTTTTGTGCGCCTACGCCAGTTGGTCACACCAATCGATGACAGGGCTTCCTCGATTGCGTCCAGCCAACGCAAAAAAGTCGTCCTCTTCGCCGACTTCCACAGTTCACCACATTAAATACCCGTCTCGCAGGAGCATTCTCCTCCATTCGAACGACATGGCCGTGCAAGCGCAGCCGCTTGCTGTTAATACGCTGCACAACGTCTATGTTGTTGAGGAGCACATACAGCTCACTGTTGGTTTGGATGTGGAAATTATCGCCGTTGTACCTCAAGGCTGCTGCATCAGTGCTTAATAGTGTCCATGCCCCTGAGCCATAAAAAAGCAGGGGAGAATGAGCGTCTTGTCTTTCAAGGTATTAGTTTTAAACAAATAAAATGAAATAAAAAACTTGATACCAATTAAGCCGTCATTATTAGTTTAGTTGGTAATAATTTCAATCTCTTTTTCTGAAATACGACACACGATAATAGATGTCATAAACATATAACATGTCAGATACCTAAATGATTTCGAAAATTATTAATAAATCCTTATGAATAAAGAAAAAAGGTAAAATAAAGAAAAAATGAAGAATAAGTAGCATCCTATGGCAGCGATAACACGTAAGTAAAGCCTGAACAAAAGACACAGCCATACATCCGTTAATATATACAATACTTTGTAAGCAATAATAATATTTGTCTGTACGTTCTTTTCTTTTCTTCGTTTAAAAGAAAACCAATATTATTACAACAGCCTACACAAAGTTTACAGCCGGAAAAAAGTGGTTAGTAATAGTCAGAGATCAGCAATGAAACGTTTTTTCGCTGCTCATAAGTGCTGATGAAATTTTTAATATTAGTGAGTCAACAATATTGAAATTTATCTATGTACTCTGAGATTCATTCGTACTCACTACAACGTTGATTTATAAGTACAGGTTGCAATGAGTATGAGTACAACGTTGACATTAAACTCATACCATTCAAAATATGTTTCATTCATAAGCCTACTCATTTAGACTCATAACTTTAGAAAAATACTTATAATACTCATAAGTGATTCGAATGACATACATACATAATTAGTCATTACAACAAATCAGTCAGGATTACGACCTAGTTTCTCATAACACTTATGTTGTGTGTGTGTTAATTTTATACATGAGTGGTGGGACCTACAGTTTAAAGTTGACTCCGAACGACAGATTTTTGAGAAAGTTTTCATGGCAATTTTATTTACTCTCAGAGATTTTGCCAGAAATCTGCTGAGAGACAGTCGCCGAAGAAATATTTTTTTTCACATTTTCGTTTTGATGTCTGGCCTGGGGCTTGAACGTCTAATAAGCCAACACACACAATACCTACTAGACTACGGCGACTTCATGATTCGAATGACACATAAGCAAAAAAGACAGTGCAACAAGCAGAGAAAACACACAACCTTCTAGTGAGTATTTTAATGTTTGTACGCGCTTCATACTTATTTTGTGATTCGTATATATGTTGAGTTATGGAGAGTCGCAATCAACAACATCATACATGTTGCTAAGTATGAATATGATGAGTACTTCAAACTTTGAATATGAGTAGAGCTTCCATGATATTAAAATAAATATGAATGCGTATAAGTATCATAAATTATGAGTATGATTCGTTTCTACTCATCTTTTTGAAAACTCATTGCTGATCTCTGGTAACAGTATACAGTCTATGAAAAAAATCCAAATTTTTGTAAACTTTCTTTTTTCTGTGAGTGTTTGATGGCAGAAAGCGTCTTCCTTTTCATATGTCTTACATTGTATTTGTTTTTATTACTTTTCAATAATTTATTCCCCCATGTACTGAGCAGCCTGTATTTCTGTACTTTGTGCCAAACACCAACTCATATTTGCCTTGTGATATATATAACAGCTACTTTATTACAAAAACAAAAAAGGAAAAATAAAAAAATTCAATTCAATTACAACAACATACAACAGCAACAACAAAAATCTTAAATTAGAAAGCAACAACAACAACCACGATAGTATAAAACAATTTTAACAAGCATTTGTAATGATGACGAGATGCTGCATAAAGCATGAGAGAGTGGCGTAAAGGCAAAGGCGTTGAAATTAATTTTGCTTTTAAACTGGCAATACGTACGTTATTATAAGGAATTAATTTTCATGTGGTTTAACTAATCGTAGGCTAAATATGCTTACATATACATACATAAACTATTACGTATGTATGTACAACGTTAAAGAATTCTAAATTGTAGGCTTAAATTCATACAAATATGACTGAAATATTGGAGACAATTAAAGGTTTAAGGCAGTATTTTAAGGTATTTTATTAGAAATTAGGCTTTGGGGCGGAATTATAAATTAAAAACAGTTTAAAATTCATATGTTTTATATGCGTTATATATGTGACATGATTCTATTTATAATGTTTTCGACAGATCAAAACGATTTTAACAGTTTATAAAAAAAAACTTATTTTTTTTTTTGTTTAAATTGGTGCTCAATCAACACTTGTTTCATTTTTACTATTTTTTTAAGAAAAACAAAAAACTGTTTTTGTTTTTATATTTCACTTAATATTAAGTGATGACATAAACTCGGTTTCTTTTAAATAAAAAAAAAAAACTTAAAATTTCATCAACATCATCATTGTCAAGCTCATCTTCAACGACTGCATAATTTAAAGGCGGCTTATTTAGTATTTTTGCTGTAATCATATGCTGAAAAGCATATGCGTTGCACAGTGGTTCAAAAAGTACACAATAAACATTAAAGTACACATGGTTTTGAAAAGCTTTTCAGAGATATTTTTTGAGCTCCTGACCTACACCTCGGTACTTCATCCTTAGAAAAGTGACACGATCATTTACCTTCAAGAACATTCATCAGACTGTTTATCCTGCCATATAAAAGGCAATGCAAAGCAGGCGAATGAGTTAGTGAAGTTCAGTTCAGTCTTGTATAAAGACGCGGTATGTTTGAAGTTACAAAGATCAGCCGATCTATCTAGTAATTGTTGTTGTTTATGCAAGGGTGTAAACTGAGGAATAACAAGTAAAGCAATTGTTGTTGCTTACATCAAGTTGTGAACTGTGGCACATATAATTGTGCAAAGGTAAAAACCTAATAATATGTTCTTGAGTATGTTCTGGGAATCCTGTTCTATGAATGCTGTCCTTAGAATTCTGTTGTTGGATTCCTGATCTTGGAATCCTGTTCTTCGGGTGCTGTTCTTGGAATCCTGTCGTTAGCATCCTGTTTTTGGAATCTTGTTCTTGGAATCCAACTCTTGGAATTTTGTTCTTGGAATTACGTTCTTGGGAGCCTCTCTTGGAATCCTGTTCTTGGAATCCTGTTTTTGGAATTCTGTTCTGGGGATCCTCTTCTTGAAATTCTGTTGTTAGAATCCTATTCTTGGAATCCTGTTTTTGGAATCCTGTTCTTGGAGTCCTGTTGTTGGAATCCAGTTCTTGGAATTCTGTTCTTGGAATTCTGTTCTTGGAATCCTGTTGTTTGAATTCTGTTCTTGGAATCCTATTCTTGGAATTCTGTTCTTGGAATCCTAATCTTTGAATCCTGTTCTTGGAATCCTATTTTTCCCATCCTGTTCTTAGATTCCTGTTCTTGGAGTCCTGTTCTTGGACGTTGACTTTGAAGGAAATGTTAATCTTTTTGACTTATTCTCACAGAGGAAACAACTTATGTCAACTATAACTCCTTTATTTTGAAATCAAAACTTTCTGAAAGTGACATGCCAGGCCCACTGTTACTTTTTTTTTTCTTTTGCGGTTGTATTTTTTTCTTTCTTTAGCAGCATCAATAAGGAATTCTTTTTTGCGTTGCTTTACCATGCTCATCACCAATTTATGCCAGTTTTGGTATGTAAAATTGCTTGTGTTTTTTCTCTTTTTGTTGTTATTATTGCTGCTGTTGTTTTATCATTCATTCATTCATTCTTTCACTACACTTATACTCAACCAGTCAGTCATTCTGTCATTCGTTTATTTTTATCGCATCTCTCAATACATTTTTTCTGTCACACAATTTCTTGCCTCCTTTTTTTTAGGCTGAACTCATTATGATTTCTTGCTGTTGCTGTTGACAATGTCTTGTTGTTGTTGTTTTTATTTTCTTATTAAATTTTTCCTCACTTTTTTCTCTTCCTTTTTTGTTTATTTTTTTGCTTTTTTCTAAAGAGGCCTATAATAAGTTTTGGGGTAGAATGGTAGTGTGCATAAATAGTATGTGGCTGGTGGTGGTATGAAATACCGGCATATGTAAATGTATATGGAGAGTATGTATGTGTGTGTGTGTGTGAGTGTTGTATGAGTAGCAATTTGTTGTTACATTTGCCATTTATGACAGTTGAAATGTCAGGCGTATATGTTGGTTTGTTTTGTTATGATTGGCAGCAAAATGTTTATGATGCTGCTGCTGCTGTTGTTGTTGCTACTGCTGCTGATGATGATGATTTGCTGTTTGCTTGTAAAGTGTTTAGAATGAATGAATTTCTGTTATTATTGTGGTTAAGGTTTATTGTTGTTGTTTTTGTTGTTTAGGTATTATTAGCATGTGTTTGTTGTTATTGTTTATGTGTATATATGTGTGTGTGTTGTTTTAAGTGAATAAATGAGTAGACAAGTGGGCTTATTAATTTTCTTTTATAGTCATGGTTATGACTTGTGTTTCATCAGGAATTCATATATCAAAATAATGAAACATATGGGCATAGTTAATGTTGATCTGCATACAAGTCTACATACATACATATTTGAATTTATTATGGCAAACAGGTTAGAGATTTAACAAACGTAACAAATAAAACAAATCGTAGCGCAGTAATTGGAGTTAAATTGTGGAAGAAATAGGTCTTCTTTTTATATTATATACTGTTACGTTTTTATCTTTTAAAAACGTTTACAATGATGATTAATGAGTTTTAATTAAAATTCTTTATTATTCGCAGAAGTCGCCGTGGTCTAGTAGGTAGTGTGTTGGATAATTAGACGAAAAGCCAGGGTTCGAGCCCCAGGCCAGACATCAGAATAAAATACAAAAAGTATTTCTTCTGCGTCTTCCTCTCAACAGATTTCTGGCAAAAAATCTGAGAGTAAATAAAGTTGCCATGAAAAGTTTCTCAAAAATCTGTCTTTTTGAGTCGACTTTAAACTGTAGGTCCCGCCACTCATGTATAAAATTAACACACATAACATAAGTGGTGTGAGAAACTAGGTCGTAATCCTGACTGAAGGGTTGTAATGACCAATTATGTATGTGTGTATTATTCGCACAATTCTGTGTGCCAGTGTTAACAACTTTATGTAAATAACAACAATTGCCTGTTTGTTTGTTATTCCTCTGTTTACACCCTTTGCATAAACAATAATAACAATTACTAGTCAGTTGATCGACAGATCTTTGCAATGAAGATTTTCAAATCACGATTACTCTCTTCAAACACACCGCGTCTTCCCATAAGACTGAACTTCAATAACTCACTCGCCTGCTTTGCCTTGCATTTTATATGGCAAAGTAAACAGTCTGATGAATGTTCTTGAAGGCGAATATTCGTGGCCTCGCCTTTTCGTTATCTCTATAAATGTAAACATCGTTGTTTCATTTGTGATTGTGTATTGTGTTTACATTTATTCTTTTAGTATTTTTTGTTGTATTTTTGTTTACTTGTTTACCATTTTTTGTTTATGCTGGTGTTTGCTGTTGTGTTCTTGTTTATAAATTTAATGTTAAGTGATGTAACAGCCAAACACCAGTATCTAGTTTCTTCTTTTCCCTAACGATACGTTGTTTTGAATTGATTTTCTTTTAGTTTAGGTTAGAGTTTTAAAATAGAGGGCCCTTGTCTGTAATTGTCTTGTAATTTCCATCCAAAAACCTTCAATTTAGTGGCGCTTATAAATATTGTCACTATCGCCGTCGTCACTAACTGTTATTGGAGTTGTAAAGTTTTAGAGATATTGTCACTTTGTGTTCATGCTTATTTCCCTTTCACAAAATGAAGAAGAAAGAAAAAAACACAGACTTTAGACCTCCCCAAAGACCCTTTAGATGTAATGGCAGCAACTACTATCAACAGCAGCATCGATATTACCAGTGGCAGTGCATTTAGAAACACAACTACAGACCAAAAACTTTAGTTAAGACAGCAGAAACGCTTAAACATCTGTTTGACTAAATTGGGATTGGGATTGGATTGGGCAAAAGGAAAGTGCCAGCAAATATCATGGGTTTGTGTTCTTATTTTACTTGATTTTTTCTTCCTATTTTTTTTTCTTTCTTGTCACTGCAATGCAAAATAAATGTTTCGCCATCTCTCTCTTTATTTCCATTTTCTATATGCATTTATTTTAACTTCTTGTCGATGTTTTCCCTTCCGTTGCATCGTCTATAACAGTGTGTGTCTGATTGCGTTTGCCAAAGTTTAATGTTTGTGGAAGTCGCAGCAGGAACGCAGACATCATCATCAGCCAGCCAGCCAGCCAGCAGTTACATTCACTAATTTAGCCACTTTAACGTAACGTACCATTAGCGTTTTATCTCTGTTTGACAAAATTTGTTGCAACAGCCACAGCAACAGTAACAACATCGACAGCAACAGCAACACCAACTACTTACAGCTAATTTTCGTAAATTTTCAACTTTAAAACATTTTGTTCGTAAATTATTTATAATTTTTATTAGGCGAGTGGCAATGTCAAGATAGTGTTAAAATTTATTGAAATTTTTCGAAAGGAAATGCTCAAGAAAATAATGAAGAAAGTCAAGTAAAAAAAAAAAACGAAATTAAATTCAAATTTATTGGGGTTTTCTTTTAAAACAGCAGAACATTTGGAATCTCATTGCATTTCTTTGTACCTTTTTTAGGGAATTAAATATAAATCGATCAGCCTTAAGAATCAAGGCAAGAGAATTACTTCCTTGAAAGGGCATTTAAACCTACAGTCGCCACTGATTGGTATACGAAGAACTGACATTTTCTTGGAATTCGTAAACTTTGTAGCATCCTTCACATTACTGAAGGCATCTATTATTTTCTTTCTACGAACTCGCATACATCGCAGTATCCTTCACATTACTGGAGGCTTCTGTCATTTGCGAGGGTGTGTAAATAAGTAAATAAGTTATGGAAGTTATTCAAGGATTTGAATTTTTTCTAATATCCAAGCTGCTCTCAGCGTTCTGATGGCTACGATATGAAGTTAAACTCCTCAGAAGAACTCTATCGAGTGTTATGATTACCTCCAGGATCGTTAGTGAATGTCGCCTTGGTCTCGACCTTCTTTCTGAATGCTTCAGTGTCTCACTTGTCTGGGTCCCTGATCACGATCGCAATCCTGGAAATTGCCGGAGCTGGGGTACTCCTTCAATCGTTTGAAAAACTTTTTTAATTTTAAAAATATTTTAAATTTGACCGAAGCATTGTCTTCCTGGTTACATTTAAAAGTGGCCTCAAAGAGATGAAGTTATAAGCATATCTGAGTTTACAACGAAAATATTGGACATTTCTGCACTTCAAGTTTCTCGTAAAGGCAGTATAATGAAGCTCAGGCTACATGATTGTACTGCTCTGATACTGAGAGAATGTCGAATGAATGAATGAACTGTATAGAGAACATTTTTTTTATTGAAATCGGTTTTAGGTACCCAAATTCTAAGGACTCTCCCAGTATTTTAAGCTTGCTTTTTATCTTGCGTCCTAGATTCTGTCCTTAAAAACTTCTCAATTACAAACATATGGTATATCTTTAGTAGTTTGTTTAATTAAAAATCAAACAAAGCCTACAGATTTTCCATTTTTAAATTTTTTTTTTGATTTTAATAACATTGAGTGAAGAAAAATCATTTTCTCTTGTTTTTTTTTTAAATATTTAATTAAAAAAGAAAATCATAAATACATACATATGTACATACATACATACAAAAGCATAATTTGCTGTCGACATCAAAGAGTTTATCATGCTCATAGAAAAGGCATAGTGTTGGTGGCAGTAATAATCCTTTTTCTGTGGCTGTTTTTTCCCATCTTTTTTTGTACGATTTTAATTTCAATTCATGTTCATCATGTTGGGCACTATGCTGATGATGATGATGTGGAAATAAACGTACAATAATAATGAACAGAATTTTACGTTTTTCACTGCCAGTTTTTTTTATTTTTTTATTCAAAGTTCAATTAAATTATTGACGAATCAATAAGCATTGCCTGGTTAGTGTACAACTTCAATGCTGTGTATAGTTTTTTTATTCTTCTTCTTGTTGTTGTTGTTTAACATTTTTAACATGTGATTTTGTGTTTCACTGTGAACGCAGCAACATTTTTTAAATGAACATTTTTGTGTTGAAAACAAAGAAACAAAAAACGAACTGGCAGAAACCAAACCTTGAATTTCAATAAAATGTCAATTACAGGAATGAAAATTCAACACACATTGAATTATAAATAAGGAAAAAAAAAAAGAAATGATTTTAACACTGCCGCCACCACCACCATCCTCACCGCTCCCTGCCATACAAATCATCTCTGAATGCAGGATAATGTGGCAAAAACAATGGCAACAACAAGACAGAGCAGGGCGGCCGCGGCAATAACCAAACAAATTAAAAACACCAAAAACCAGTTAAAAGTGTTGATGGTCATACACTCCCCGCTATAAATAATTTTCAGAAACGTTTAAGAAATTATTGCCCAATGAATCTGAGAACAAAAAACACTGAAGTAAAAAGAAGGAAAAAAAATTGAAATCCAAATCAAGAACAGGTATTTAGATGGCACTTTTAAATCAGACAGATACGGCTTTGTTTAACTATAAAAACTAAAAGTATTCGGTGTTTTTGATAAGGTTTTCGAACGACAAATTTCTGATTATTACATACTAGAGATCAGCAGTGAATATTCATGCTCATAATTTCTGATACTTATACCCATTCATACGTATTTCAATATCATGGAACCTCTACTCATATTCAAAGTTCGAAGTATTCATCATACTCATACTTAACAACACGTAGAATGTTGTTGATTTCGACTCTCCACAACTCAACATTTACAAGAATCATAAAATAAGTATGATTCGCGTACGAACACTAAAATACTCACTAAAATGTTGGGTGTTTGCTCCCCTAAGACTGCAAAATTTGATGAATGATTCGAGTTACTCGAATCGTGCCCAATGTGTGTAAAAAGCCGAAGATGTTTGGCCCAAGGGGGCTATTGGTGCCGACGTCTGTTTATTAGTATTAAAAAGTATTTTTCTAAAGTTATGAATCTAAATGAGTAGGCTTATATATATGTTTGATTCATATTTCGAATGGTATGAGTTTGATGTCAACGTTGTATGCATACTCATTTCAACCTGTTAAATCAACGTTGTAGTGAGTATGAAAGAATCAGAGTACATAATTAAATTTCAATATTGTTGACTCATATTCAAAATTTCATGAGTGCTTATGAGTAGCGAAAAACGATTCATTGCTGATCTCTGGTGTGGATGAGAACTGGCTTAAGAATATTTCCAAATTGTAGGAAATAATTCATGTTACCTCGTAACATGGTAATCTTAAACTATTTCCTTTATTGGCCTCATGTTCAGTGAAGTAGACAATGTTGCATCTTTATGCATCGATTTTAAATTCATACGTACGTAGGTTTAATTCGAAAACATAAGCCGGAAGTAAATTAAAAGAGAAATAGAAAATCAGCTTGGATTCGTACTAGAGTATAATACGATTCTTGAACCATAAGAACCTTTATTTTAAAAGGTATAATTAGCACTAGGTGCCCGTTTTAAAACTAACATGAGAACTGAATAATCCCCCTAAGTAAAGAGGAAAGAAGATGGAAAACAGCCATCTTTAGGAGCTATTGGTATAAAGAGGATAAAATCGAAGGAATTCAAGCCTGAGCTCTGTGCCAAACTATTGACGAAAAGCATCCTTAGAAACCTTATTAAGCCGGCCGCTTAACCTCGATGTCTAAATAGTAAACGAATAATTGTTTTCATTTCGAAAGTGCTGTTGTGTCGAAAATTTATCTATCGAGTACCAATTGTCCAATAACGAGCAAGCACAGTTATGACTTCGAATATAGAGTTTCAAAGGATCTTTAAAAGTTTCAATATCCATCTCATGTCGTACCGAGTCCAGACGATCTTAGAAAAATCGCGTGAGAGAATGTGTCCGCACCTTTGCCGAGTAAGAAAACCATCCTTTAGGATTCGTCAAGGAAGTCCTTTAGTATGTACTTTCATTGTTGTCTATGCCTCGGTAGCACATACATAATTGGCCATTATAACCCTTCAGTTGCGATTACGACCTAGTTCCTCACACCACTTATGTTGTGGGTGTTAATTTTATACATGAGTGGCGGGACCTGCAGTTTTAAGTCGACTTTGAACGTCAAATTTTTGAGAATCTCTTTCATGGAAATTTTCTTTCCTTTCAGAGTTTTTGCCAGAGATCTGCTGAGAGGATGTCGCCGAAGAAATATTCTTTCATATATTCGTTTTGTTTGAGATGTCTGAGCTGTGCATTGAATCCTGGCCTCACGTCTAATAAACCAACACACTGCCTACTAGACCACGGCAACTTGCATCTGTAACTATGGATGACATAAATATCTGGGAAACAGAAACTTTTATGTTCTGAAATTCAATGCCATTTATAGAGGAGCCCTTCATATTTTGCTTGAGTCAGAATATATATTCAAGTGTTTGGGTTCCTTAATATGATGCAAGAAATACTTCACTGTAGTTGTAGCGTGTAACGCAGAATATCCAACTCTGTTGATTCATTGCTGCATCTGGTACTGAGAAAGGCATAAATATCTGGGAGGCAGAAACTTTTATGTTCTGAAATTCAATTCAATTCAATCACATTTTGCATGAGTCGGAATAGGCATTCAAATCTTTGGGTTTCTTAACATAGGGCAAGAAATACTTCATTCACTCTAGTTGTACTGTGTAGTGTAGAATATCCAACTCTGTTGATCCATTGCAGCATCGTCGCAATAAGTTTTCAATTTTTCACATCTATTGACACTTCTAGGCTTCTCGTTTTTTTTTTTGTGATCGAATGTAAATGATCAAAATAAGCACAAAGTCTGTATGTGGAATTTTATTACTCCAGAAGTACAGTGAGCGTTAACTAAAACAATCACTTAACTCAACTTCTACCTTTTGAGGAAAGTGCCCGAAAAAATTGATCAATATTTCGGAAATTTTTGTAATTTTTTTTGCTTCAATTTTAAAAACTGAGAATGAAACAATTTCAAATCAAAAATAACGGTAATTTATTAATGTATATTTTTGTATGTACAGTTTCTCTTGTCGCTCACTGTATTCCTAACACATACAGTAACAGAAGATTGAAACCTAACACCTAAAGGAGTGTACTCCGTTTTTTTCCTCTTCTTTAGGCAATTTTCCTTGTACTAACACACATGCACAATTGCATGTTTAGGGGTCTTAAAATTCATGACGTAGCGTATTGTTATTCTTTATTGCCTTGCCTTATTAATAATACAACAAACAGGCATATTTGCCATCTACAGTGATTGATACTGATTTGATTATTGTTGATCTGATGAATGTCAAGGCACCACCAACACCAACACTGGCCTTATTAAATAATGCCATGTCATCATGCTCAATAGTGATCAATTTTTATAATTTTCCATATTCAATTAGAATGTTAAATGACATGTCCTCTCTATTTGCTACTGTCTGTCTGCCATCATTCATCAAAGAGGAGCCTTCATTATATATGGCTTGGCTTTACCCCTCCCAAAAAAACAAAAAAAAAAAACGAAGACACAAATTTCATTTCTTTTGAAATCCAAGTGCTATGGCAATATGACTCTTTAGCTCATCATTTTTATGCACATGTCTGTCATTTTTATTGCCTTTAAACAACTCTTTTGCAACAAACAAAAAAAAAAAAAAAAAAGAAGAGGAGAGAAACAGAAGATGTGGAAGAATAAAAAAGAGATACAAGAGATGCAGTAAATGCAGTCAGCAAGAAATGTGTGACACTTAATGCTGTTTTGTTTTCATCAAAATTACACATTATGGACAATATTATTATGCCATGTGTCAAAAAAGATGAAAGTCGTTGCTCGTTGTACGTTGTTCGTTTGGTTTTAATGGAAAACAATCTGTTGCCAGCAACAAGCAATGGGCTGGCTGATGCTTAAGAAGAAGAAAAACAAAAAAAGGCAAAAAAAGATTTCAAAGAGAAGCCGCCTCAATTGGAACGGCAATGACAGGAACAAGTAAAGAAAATAAGATCGTAAATATAGAAGGGATTTACAAATGACAAGCTAGTTTGTACAAATATGACATAAAGTGCAAATAAATGTAAATGGAATTGATTTACAGGGCGATTGTAAATAAAATTCACACCAGAGATCAGCAATGAGTATTCAAAAAGATAAGTAGAAACGAATCATACTCATAATTTCCTGATACTTATACGCTTTCATACTTATTTTAATATCATGGAAACTCTACTCATATTCAAAGTTTGAAGTACTCATCATATTCACACTTAACAACACGTATGATGTTATTGATTTCGACTTTCCATAACTCAACATATGTTTACACGAATCACAAAATAAGTATGATTCGCGCCCGAACACTAAAATTCTTACTAGAAGGTGGTGTCTTTGCACTGCTTTCTTCTCTGTCTGTCTTTTTTTTGTAAATGCAACAACAACTAAGACTGTAAATTTTAATGAAAAATTCGAGTCATTAGAATCATTTATGAGTATTATGAGTATTTTTCTAAAGTAATGAATCTAAATGAGTAGACTTATGAATCAAACAGATTTCGAATGGTATGAGCTTGATGTCAACGTTGTATTCATACTCATTGCAACCAGTACTTATAAATTAACGTAGTGAATATGAATAAATCAGAGTACCTAGTTCAATTTCAATATTGTTGACTCACTTATATTCAAAATTTATGAGTAGCGAAAAACCGATTCTTTGCGGATCTCTGATCCACACCAACTGGCTTGTGAATCAAACATATTTCGAATGGTATGAGTTTGATGTCAACGTTGTACGCATACTCATTGCAACCTGTACTTATAAATCAACTTTGTAGTGAGTATGAATGAATCAGAGTACACAGTTAAATTATAATATTGTTGTCTCACTTATAATCTAAATTGATGAGTGCTTATGAGTAGCGAAGAAACGATTCATTGCCGATATCTGATCCACAACAACTGGTTTATGAATCAAACATATTTCGAATGGTATAAATTTGATGTCAACGTTGTACACATACTCGTTACAACCTGTACTAATAAATCAACGTTGTAGTGACTATGAATGACTCACTTATATTCAAAATTCTTGAGTGTTTATGAGTAGCGAAAAAACGATTCGTTACTGATCTCTGATCCACACCAACTGGCTTGTGAATGAAACATATTTCGAATGGTATGAGTTTGATGTCAACGTTGTACTCATATTCCTTGCAACCTGTACTTATAAAATAACGTTGTGCGTTGTTCGAATGAAACAGAGTACATAGCTAAATTTTAATATTGTTGACTCATTTATATTCAAAATTTTATGAGTAATTATGAGTAGCAAAAAAACGATTCATTGCTGAACTCTGGTGTGGAACAGAATTTCCAAATTGTAGGAAATATCTCATGTTACTCCGTGGTATGTAGCGTTTATGAAATGTATTTCATCTCAAGAGCTAAGTATCTTATTTTTTTTTGTTTTTAGATGGCAATAAAATTTATTTAAATTTTTATGTGATGACTTTTTAAAAGGCGCCAATGATAAATTTGTGACAGGCCTTAGCTAGCTGGGTACTTAATTGCAAAAATAATTGCTACAGCCTAACATGTGATTCTAATTTCCTGCATATTTTTTTCTTTAAATTTTATTACCGGTAGTTATGGTGGTAGCCTTTTTTAACTTTTACCCGAAATTAAATATTTTTGTTAAAGAAATAAAAAAACATTCCAACTAGCAGAACAATTTCTTTTTATTGTTAAATATTTACGTGATTTTGTTTGCATAACAACAAAATCATGACCTTTAAGGTATGTTTCTTTCGGTTTTTCTAAATTAAAAAAAAAACCTTATGATTGCTTTAATGTCAGTTAAAATTCCTTTAACTAAAGCACGTTTCAAATTTTAACACAAACATTTTTTTTTTGGCAACTCTTTCACAAAAGAGCATTACAACCGCAACAATTTTGTTTTTTTTCTGCCTTCCTGTTACCCTTTTAACTACTTTTTGTTAAAATTTTTTTCTTCTTCTTCTTTTTTTGCTGTTATTAATATCATGTTTATAACAATTGCTAAAAAACCATTTAATCCTTTATTGTTAACAGAAAAATAAAGTTGAACTCAAGAGGAGGCTATAAAAAAAATAAGAACAAAAAAACTTTCCAGTCAATGAACAACAATTACAATACCAGTGATGTCTATAACAATTATGGCAACAATAATAATAAAAAATGTTGCAGTAAAACTAACAACAACAACAAAAGAAACAAAACAAAACTTCACTTTAGGTGCAATTGAAAAATGTTGCTTAAGGTACGCTATAAGACGGCATATGAATCTCAGAAGGCCTGTCTCTCTCATCTGGTTTTCGGTTGTTATTTTCGATTTTAGAATTCTATTCGACCAGCATTCTTCATTATAATAGTATAACCCATCCGTATCTGGATTCCACGCTTCATTCTCTTCAGATTAAGTTCCCCGTTGATTATGTCCAAGAGATCAGAGCTATTGATGGTGCCGATCAGCAATGAATCGTTTTTCGCTACTCATAAGCACTCATGAAATTTTGAACATAAGTGAGTCAACAATATTGATATTTAACTACATATTTACTCTGTTTCATTCATACTCACTACAACGTTGATTTATAATATAGTTATAGGTTGCAATGGGTATGCTTACAACGTGTTGACATCAAACTCATACCATTCGAAATATGTTTGATTCATAAGCCTACCCATTCAGATTCACAGCTTTAGAAATATACTTATAATACTTATAAATGTTTCGAGTGACTCGAGTGACTCGAATCGTTCATCAAAATTTAGTCTTAGTTTTGTTGTATTTACAAAAAAGGAGAGAGTAGCAAGCAGAGCAAACACACAACCTTTTAATGAGTATTTTAGTGTTCGTACGCGAATCATACTCATTTTGTGATTCTTGTGAATGTTGAGTTATGGGGAGTCGAAATCAACAACGTCATACGTGTTGTTAAATATGAATATGATGAGTATTTCAAACTTTGAATATGAGTAGAGGTTCCATAATATTAAAGTAAGTATGAATGCGTATAAGTATCAGAAATTATGAGTACGATTTGATTCTACTCATTTTTTGAATACTCGTTGCTGATCTCTGATCCGTATCTAACTCCTATGCTTCATTCTCTTCAGGATAAGTTCCCCATTAATTACGTCCAAGAGATCAGAGCTATTGGTTGTGATACCACTCTGTACGCTTGTTGAACCATCCAATTCGTATTAGCACTGGAGTTCTGTAAGGATTCAGTTATTAAACATTGCCCTGATTATATAAAATTGATTACTATTGGGCATGATGACATGGCATTATTTAATAAGGCTAGAGGTGGTGTTGGTGGTGCTTTGACAATCATCAGACCAACAATAATCAAATCAGTATCAATCACTGAAGAAATATGGCTGTTTATTATATTATTAATAAGGCAAGGCAATAAAGAATAATAATAATATACTACGTCAAGGGTTTTTTGTTAAATGTAAGTTTAAGGTTAAGAGCGTTAAATATGCAGTTAGGCATTGTGTTAGAACCTGGGAAATTGCCTGAAGAAGAGGAAAAAAATGGAGTACACTCTTATAGGTGTTAGGTTTTAATCTCGTTTTACTGTAAGTGATAGAAAATACAGTGAGTGTTAAGAGAAACTGTACATTAAAGTAATATGTACATTAATAAATTACCGTTATTTTTATTTTACAATTCTTTCAATGCCAGTTTTTAAAATTGAAATAAAAGCAAAATTACAAAAATTTCCGAAATATTGATCAATTTTTTCGGGCACTCTCCTTAAAAGGTATAAGTTGAGTTAAGTGATTGTTTTGATTGACACTCACTGTACTTCTGGAGAAATAAAATTCCACATACGGATTTTGCCCTTATTTTGAGCATTTACATTCGAAGACAAAAAAAAAAACGAGAAGACTAGAGGTGTCAACAGAAGTGAGAAATTTAGAACACATTGCGATGATACTGCAATGAATCACTAGAGTTGGATATCCTACACTACATGGTACAACTGGAGTAACGTATTTCTTGTATCATTTTACGAAAGCCCAATCGCTTGAACGCTTATGCTGACTCATGCAAAATATGACGGGTTCCTCTACACTTGGCATTGAATTTCCGAACATAAAAGTTTCTGTCTCCCAGACATTTATGCAATCCCTAGTTGCAGATGGAAGTCGACGCTTTCCAGTAGGTGGTGTGTTAGCTTGTTAAAAGTAAGTCCACGGTTCAAACTCCAGGACACCTCCAACAAAACGAAAATATGAAAAAATATTTCTTTGGCGACTTACTCTCAGCAGATTTCTGGCAAAACCTCTGAGAGTTAAAAAATGACTGTGAAAAGCTTCTCAAAAATCTGTCGATCGGAATCGACTTTAAACTGTAGGTTCCGCCACTCATGTATACAATTAACACCCACAACATATGTCACTTACGCGAAATATGCGAAATTAGGTTGTTATGACCAATTATGTGTGTATGTATGGGCGGCCTCTCCAAATACATAATCAATAAGATGTAGACGGTCACAGCCGTTGGCTGAAAAAAGGTTGACGCATTTCAGGATTTGCAATAGACATGAAAACTAACATAATCTCAGCTCAAAACTCAGCTTTTACTCCACACATATGATATTAATATCCCACGGCAGACATCTCCCACAAAACAAAATATAAAAAAATATTTCTTAGGCGACTTCCTCTCAGCAGATTTCGGGCAAAAACTCTGAGAATAATATAAAATTTCCATGAAAGAGATTCTCAAAAATCTCTTGTTCAGAGTCGACTTTAAACTGTAGGTCCCGCCACTCATGTATAAACTTAACACACTCAACATAAGTGATGTGAGCATCTAGGTCCTAATCCTGAGTGAAGGGTTGTAATGACCAAATATGTAGGTATGTATGTACAATCAATAGGATGTAGCCGGTCATAACTGTTGGCTCAAGTAACTTACTTATTTAACTGGCCATTAACAAACCGATTAACGGATTTCGGCCTGACTTAACACATCCTTCCAGGCGTCTCTGTTTCTTACGCTTGGCTCAAGTAAGTTGTGAGAGATAACAGATATTATAACAGAATTATAACAGAATTATCTTATTTTCGGCTTAAAAGTCTTTTTTTATTACACACACATGATATCATATCCGTCCTATGCGTGGGGTATTTTGGCAAAATGTATAAAATATTCACATTCTGCAACTAATTTCAAATACCGAGACTGACAAAGGGCCGCAATGAAATTACAAAGAGTATAAGCACTGTATGGTTAATGTTTTGAGAAGATTCCTTCAGGATTCAAAACAGGTTGCATTAAAAAATTAGTTTTTTTTCATTGACTTTAGAAAATATGCCCATTGTAGGATGATGGTACTCCTTATTTACTGCAATATATCGCTCAGAAAAAACCTTCTTTTTGTTTTTCAAAAACTTTAAGTGCCTTTTTTCTTGTTGTTGTGTTTTTGCTTTAAACAAAACAAGAAGAAGAAAATAAATAAATAAACTGCACACCTATATTTTGTTTGTTTGTTTTTTTATTGTTATTTTTATTGTTATTCTGTTCAAATCGTTATTGCCACAAACAATATCACGTGTTGGTGTAGAACATTGACAATGTCTATTTTAAAGCATTTTTTTGTTGTTGTTTGTTCTTCTTCTTAATATTTTATTGTTAAGACAACAACAACAATAAGAACAACAACCTCAACAAAAAAACTAACTGTTAACAATAGTTATGGTTTGTTTTTCTGTTGCAAGTTTTCTAACGACAACAACAACAAAATACAGGAATAAAAAAATGTGAAAAAGTGGTTCCAGCATACTTTCTACGATTGCCGCAAAAATTATGACATGTTTATGGTGCATGTGCGTTCTGAAGTTGCACACAAGTCAGCAGCAAAGTACTTTATAGCTGAGAAATGTTACAAAACAACAATAACAACAGCCAACAACAATGACAACAGAATAACAATAAAAAATAGACAATAACAACATTTTGAGTAACAAAAAAACCTCATCATCTATCTAACAATAACAACAATAGCAGCAATCACAGCAACAACAACAACAACAATACTAAATAATAATAATAATAAAAGGATGGTTTAAAAGTTTAATGACAGTTCAAGTAATAAGAATGAGTTCTTTAAATGACAAACAACAACTACCGTGTGTTGTTTATGCTACACGTCAACCTAGAGATGACTGAATGTGTGTTGCTGCCGGTTGCTTGATTGTTTGTTGTTTGCAACACGTTTTTCAGTAACAATAAGGCAATGAGGGAATGAACTTCAAAGAATGCATTCGTATTCGTAGTGAATTGGATGAGTGCTTGGGATTTTCTTAAATAACTATACTGGGGAGAGAAATTCTCTGGAATAGGATGGATTCCAATGCATTGTTTAGAAGACATTTATTCAATGGTTAGAACAAAGTAATACTGGGCTTTCAAATGCAAACTGTTCTCTTACAAGAAAGGAAGAATATTGTTACGTTTTTACCTTTTAAAAAGGTTTAAAATATAACTCGTAGATTGCAAATAAAATAAAAATAAGTTTGCAGTTTAGTTTCAATTAAAATCCTTTATTATTCGAACAATTCTATGTGCTACTGTTCACAACTTAAAGTAAACAACAACATTTGCTTTGTTTGTTATTCTTCTTTGTACTCTTTTGCGTAAACAATAACAATTACTAGATCTTCAAACCACGATTACTTTCTTCAAATACACCGCGTCTTCACACAAGACTGACTGAACTTTTACTAACTTGTGTTCCAGAAATCGTGCGAGGGGTCTTGTGGGCTACTGCAATTCATTTTCTTTGTTATTCCTCTGTTTATACTATTTGCATAAACAATAACAATTGCTAGACAATTGTTCGGCAGACCTTTGTAACGGTACTCTCTGTAACGATTACTCTCTGCAAGTGCACCGCGACCTTTTTACAAGACTGAACTGAACTTCACTCACTCAGTCGCCTGCTTTGCCTTTTATATGACAGATTAAACAATCTGATGAATGTTCTTGAAGGCGAACGGTCATGACTTCACCTTCTCGAAATATCTGTAAATGTAAACATCGTTGTTTACATTTATTATTGTAGTGTTGTTTGTGTATTTTGTGTACATTTTTTCTTTTAGTGTTGTTTGTGTATTTTTTGTTTACTTGTTTACCATTTTTGTGTGCTGGTGTTTATTGTTACATTAAGCAGTGCGATAATTTGTAAACAGGTTTGCTTACTGCATTGTCTCGTTTTTCTAGCTTTTATTTTAACTTTAATGTTAAGCGATGTAAAGCAAAACACCAGTATCTAGACTCTTCATTTTCGTAACAATATGAAGTCTGCTCTACAGTCCCTCAGGCTCCCTGTAGCTGTTAATTAGGATGCCTTACATTTGTATCTATATTTGTATGGTATCTTTAACTTCTGTTTTATTTTCGAGAACCCATTGTTATTCTTAAGAATTAACGGAGATAATAATGGAATAAGATAGCTGCAGCTCGGGGTATCGACGAATCGGATACAGTGGCTGTACATTCTAAGGACTCTCTGTCTCTCTGTAAAGTCATCGCTGTGGTTTACTTATATCCACTCTAATATTACAAATGCTACTTTATCAAATTCTCTTCTACGGTAGTTAAGTGCAGTATAGTAAGATTTAAATTGCATTGAATTGGTGATGCAGATAAAGCAAACGTTACAATGCTTCTCTTCATAGTATCTCTCGCTGTAGGATTTCGTAGCAGTCTGAGGAAAACAAAGAGTGAATCTTTAATTTGCTTGGCCCCTTTAGAGCTAGCTTTTTCTCTATTAATTCCTAACGATATGTGGCGTATTAATACTCGTAGTAGTCGCACTTAATTGGCCATTAACAATCCGATTAACAGATTGCGGTCTGCCTTCACACATCCTTCCAGGCGCCTCTGCTTTTTTCGCGCCTACGCCAGTTCATTACACCACCTCTGCTTGATCCTTCCGACGCAAACAAGGTCATCCTCTTCGCCGACTTCCGCAGATCCCCGCATCAAATACCTTTCTCTCCATTCGAACGACATGACCAAGCTAGTGTTGAGGAGCTCATACAGCTCACTGTTGGATCGGATGCGAAGATCTAACTTTTCTCTCGAATACTCTCAAGGCTGCTGAATCAGTGCTTAATAGTGTCAATGCCTCTGCGCCATAAAGAAGCACGGGAGGATGAGCGTCTAGTAGTTGTCCTCGTAATAACATTCTATTCGACCAGTATTCTTCAATGTGATAGTATGGACGATTGATTATGTTCCAGATATCAGAGTTATTGATGGTAGCTATGCCAGCTTGTAGGCGTGTTGAACGATCCAATTGGTATTAGCAAGGGATTTGTGTAGAGGTTCAGTTATTCAACAGTTGCACTGATCTGGGTTTTGTAGCAATCAAGGCTCAGTTGGCGATTATCCCATAGTGCATATATGGTTAACTGGAGGATAATGACTAAGCGGATGTCATTTGTCTGCTCACATTGAGTTTAATAATATATTTGGGTGGCTGTAGTCTAGAAGATAGGGTGTTGGCTTTTTTCATAAAAGGCCAAGGTTCAAACCTCTGGTAAGACATCTCCAACAAAACGAAATATTTAGATATATTTCTTCAGCGGCTTTCTTCAGCCTCTCAACAGATTTCTGGCAAAAACCTTGTGAATAAACGCAATTGCCATGAAAACTTCCTCAAAAATCTGTCGTTCGGAATCCACTTTAAACTGTAAGTCCTGGCACTCATGTATAAAATTAGCACACACAACACATGTGGTGTGAGAAGCTAGGTCGTAATCCTGATTGAAGGATTGTAATGACCGCATTTGTATGTATGTAGATATGTGCTTCTGTCATGTACTAACTTTGTATCTTCTCCACTTCTTTTATCCATTTCTGGCTTCTCTATTTTTAAGAGCTCATGCTTCTTTGGCTTTCTACGAGTAGGAGTCTACAGACCGTTGTTGTTGTTCCATAAGCTTCTTAAAGTACGGCAAATGCACCACCATTGAACCATTTATTATCAAAAGTTCGTTGGTTGTTTATTGAATTGTTCCCAATACCTGTTGTTTGACATTAATATCCGCAAGATCCATGACCTTCTTAAAGTACGGCAAATGCACCACCATTTGCGTGTTTCTTATCAAAAGTTCGTGGGTTGTTTATTTAATTGTAAACAGTAGCAGTTGTTAGGCAAGAAAATCCTCAAGATCGGTTCACAAACACTTGAATCTTCTTAGAATTCGAAGCTGTATGTTATAACGAAGAGTGAACCTGTTGTTTGTGTCAACTGTCAAACTCGTCGCAATTCTTGGTGACGACTGTTGTTTGTTACGTCGACTTGAATCCGACTGATTTCTGTTACTCAAAATTGTTTCTAGTGTTTCTCGCCTTTCCTTTAAATCTCTGCATTCCGGAAAGTATCCCATCGCATAACTGCAGTACTTATTTTTGAAATATTACCTTAAACTATAAAGATGGCATAATAAAAATATTTTCAGCTACCATCCTCTTCATTATGATCATCATCGTCATCATTGTACGTAACATTTTGAGTTTTTCATCTCGTACTGGTAGTGGTGCCTACAACATGTCATATTTTCCTGCTCTCTTTGAAATCCTCGTTTTTTTTTTCTTTTACCAGAAATGTTTGTATTCTTTACTTCTCACTTGTACATGGTGCACCTCGTACATTAAGAATATTAAACAAGAATTTTTAGTACCACTAGACGTGTGTGTCTTGTGTGAAATGTTGCAAAAAAAAAAATAAAATGAAGAAGATGCAGAGAACAAAAAGGCACAACTATTTTTAAAAAGGTATGTAAAATACGTACTCAAGAAAGCAAAAAAATTATGAAATAAATATAAAAGAATATTAAACGTAAATAAAAAAGGAAAATGTATGTCTTTTGCATTCATAAAATGTGATGCATTTGTCTCCAAAAAAAACAACAAAAAATAAAAAAACAAAAAAATTAATGTGACAATAAAGACTGAAGAAGTCTTTATACGGTAGGTAGAGTGTTGAAATTTATGATGAAAAATAATGACATTTAAAAACCAAGTATGTATGTATGTTTTCTTCTTCTCTTTTCATTTTCAAACAGAGACACTGCTTTCACAAAAAGCTTCCTTCATATCTTTTTCAATTAAATAGAAAATAAAGGAATATTTTAATACGAAAAGTTTCAATCGTAAATAATTAGTAATGAAAAGCTATGAATAAATTAAATTAAATAACGGTTATCTATCCAGGAAAACGATGATCGAAACCATTACAAATTTCAATGGTAATTAATTTTAAAATTTTAATTAAAATTTGTGACAAAAAAAAATTTTCCCATAAAATTTAAAAAAAGAAATTTGAAGGCAAACATAAGCAAGCTAAACATTCTCTATGAAAGTTGAACTTACTCTATTGAAAAAACCAAGTGTTCTTGTAATATCTTCTCCTCTACTCTAAGTAGTATCAGCATTGAAAAAGTCTGCTGCCTCCGCCTAACGAGTGCAAGACAATCATAAATAATGTGTTTTGAGTTCTCATTGTCAGAAAATTTTAAAACATAGCAATATAGTTCAGGTATTACATCAGACTGCAACCATCAAGACACTCAAGTCTGCTCTACTTAGCAAAAGCCTTCCCTTATCACAAAACTTTTCATATAATGTTGACCTAATTTTAAGCACCAAATTCGTTCTACTTCTAGTTCATAACAGAGACCAGCAATGAGTAGAATTGAATCACACTCATAATTTCTGATACTCATATGCATCCTGAAGAGAATGAAGCGTAGAAGCTAGATACGGATCAGAGATCAGCAATGAGTATTCAAAAAGATAAGTAGAATCGAATCATACTCATAATTTCTGATACTTATACGCATTCATGAAGTCGCCGTAGTCCAGTAGGTAGTGTGTTGGCTTATTAGACGTAAAGCCAGGGTTCGAGCCCCAGGCCAGACATCAAGACAAAATACAAAAAGTATTTCTTCTGCGACTTCCTCTCAATAGATTTCTAGCAAAACCTCTGAAAGTAAATAAAATTTTCATGAAAAGGTTTCTCAAAAAAAGCTTTCGTTCGGAGTCGACATTCAACTGTATGTGCCACCACTCATGTATAAAAATTAACACACACAACATGAGTCCTGTGAGAAACTAGGACGTTGTACAATGGGTCAATTCGACCTCCGGATACTGTACTTGTTTTCATTGACAAGTATACGTCCTCTAATCTAACCTAACCTAACCTATACGCATTCATACTTATTTTAATATCATGGAACCTCTACTCATATTCAAAGTTTGAAGTACTCATCAAATTCATACTTAACAACAAATATGATGCTATTGATTTCGACTCTCCGTAACTCAACATTTACAAGAACCACAAAATAAGTATGATATGCGTACGAACACTAAAATACTCACTAAAAGGTTGTGTGTTTGCTTTGCTAGCTGCTCTGTCCTTTTTTGCTTATGTGTCAGTCGATTCATTTATAAGTATTTTTCTAAAATTATGAATCGAAATGAGTAGGCTTATGAATCAAACATATTTCGAATGGTATGAGTTGGATGTGAACGTTGAACTCATACTCATTGCAACATGTACTTATAAATCAATGTCGTAGTGAGTACGAATGAATCAGAGTACATAGTTAAATTTCCATATTGTTGACTCACTTGTATTCGAAATTTCATGAGTGCTTATGAGTAGCGAAAACACGATTCATCGCTGATCTCTGGTTCATAAGTATTTCATTCCTGTGGCTTTTTTTACTTCCACTGAATGACTGAGAAACAGTTAGAGAACTTGCCTTTCACTTCGTAAGATCGTCAGCCCTTTTATTATCCTCAAAGCCCTTATGCTAGGAATACAATCCCATGCAGCAGTTTTAAATTTTCTGGTATTGACGAAGAGGTCTAGAGACTCATATACCAATTTAGAGGTTATTGTAGTTCATTAAGGAACTTAGGATCAATACAGTTGAATTCCATTTTCTCCTATCTGGGCGGCATGTGGCTTTTATTATTCTTATTCCACGATTTATTTGTCTTTGCTGCCACCTATTTCAGCAGTAGGTTACATGTAGTCGCCGTAGTCTAGTAAGTAGTGTTTTGGCTTATTAGACGTGAGGCCGCGGTTCAAACCCCAAGTCAGACATCAAAACGAAAATTTGGAAAAATATTTCTTTGGAGACTTCCTCTCAGCAGATTTCTGGCAAAAAGTCTGAGAGGAAATGAAATTTCTATAAAAAAAAAACTTGTCGTTTTTAAACCGTATGTCCCGCCACTCATAAATAAAATTAACACACACAACATAAGAGGTGTGAGAAGCTGGGTCGTAATTCTGATGGAAAGGTTGTAATGACCAATTATGTTTGTATATAAGTGTAGTTGATTAAATAGCTTCAATTGACACCTGAAGTCTGATAGCTCTGATGCCATGCAGTGATAGGAAGTGTGTTGGATTGATGCCAACCAAATGTCGAACAAAGGCTAAAACGAAGCATGAAAAATATTTCCTTGGCGGCTTTCTGGCAAAAACTCTGAGTATAAATAAAATTGCCTTGAAAAGTTTCTCAAAAGTCTGTCGTTGGAAACTTCTTTAAGCTGTAGGCACCATCCATGAATAAATGGATACAGCATGGTTAGTTTGAAAAGATAGATCGTAATACCCAACTAAAGGGTTGTAATGACCAACTAAGTAAAAAAGAGACGCTTGACTATTTGAATCTCAGCAGATTTCTGGCGAAAATTCTGAGAGTAAATAAAATTTCCATGGAAAGTTTCTCAAAAAAGCTGTCGTTCGGAGTCGACTTTAAACTGTAGGTCCCGCCACTCATGTATAAAAATGAGCACACACAACATAAGTGGTCGCAATCCTGACTAAAGGGTTGTAATGACCAATTATGTATGACTATTCGAAAATGTGTTTGTGGGACTTTTCATTCATGCTTTAGTGGTATGAATTTTTTACACGATTACCACCATTGACTACCTACTTATTCTATACTTTTTTAACTTGGATTCATATCATACCATACCCAGGCTCGAAATAGATAGATGTGGTCGTTGAGGATTACATAGAAGATTTTGAAGAGAAGTATTCTTGTCATTGTAACATAAGCGATATGAAAAATTTGTCTTTACTATCAAATAAGGCCTCAATTATGTCAAATAACGAAACGATAAACGAAACATTATGCAGATTCTAGAGTAGAGTAAAAAACTTCTCGCAGAAGTGTTTTGGCAAAAATTATGAATGTTAATAAATGCCAGGAATCTGTCATTCGGATCCATTACATACATACATACATACATAATTGGTCATTACAACCCTTCAGTTAGGATTACGACCTAGTTTCTCACACCACTTCTGTTGTGTGTGTTAAATTTTTATACATGAGTGGCGGGACCTACAGTTTAAAGTCGACTCCGAACGACATATTTTTGAGAAACTTTTCATGCCAATTTTATTTCCTCTCAGAGTTTTTGGCAGAAATCTAGTGAGAGGAAGTCGCGCAGAAATACTTTTTGTATTTTGTTTTGATGTCTGCCCTAGGACTCGAACCCTGGCTTTACGTCTAATAAGCCAGCACACTACCTACTAACTACGGCCACTTCACTTCTTCGGATCCAATAGATCTCTCTAATAAAGCTAATAATGTAATGCAGTGTCTTTCGCTATGCATTGATACGGCACAAAGATACAAAAACAACAATCCCTGTCCTGAAGTGAACACATAACAATTATTGAAGAAGTTATGCCAATCTTCCATAGCTAATACGGCTTTTAAAGACAGACGAAAATTAATGACAAAATTGTAAGAGGAATACTGAGGATGACGGCATGACAAGTGTGACGGTGGAGTTAAAATCACCAAGTTCCAATAGGAAATTGGTGGCTGCATTGGTGGCATTAACTGCCAAGCCTGTTGAAACAAATTGTTACCATAAAATCATACGGTGGAATAGGGACTTATATGGCCATGCTTTAACTAAAACTTTTTTCCTTTTTTTAAAAAATTTTCTTTGTTGCCCAATATTTATCGCACATTAAAATTTTTATTTGTCCATCATTTGGTGCCACTTGTTGCCTCTTTATGATGCCATATGAATTATGAATTTTAATACAAAAAAAATGTTTTTTTACAGTCACATAAAAAGTATTTTGTAAAGATTTTAAATAAAAAAAAAGAAATTCTAGAAAAATAAAAATTATTAAATTAAACGACACCCCACAAGAGATGCTTAAGACAGTTCCTTTATTTTAATTTTTCTATGTAGCAAAGAGAGAGAAGATAAAGTTAAAGGTCAGTTAAATATTTCTTTTATTGCTTAACAGAAATTTAAACATAAAAATAAAGACGACAGAAAGAAAGAAAGACAGAAAATCAGAAGCTAGAAGAAGTTTCTAGCAGCTGTTATTGTTTACAATTCCCAGCTCTATAGGAGGAAGACTATAAAAATGGAGTGAATGCCTGCCCATGCATGCATTCAATGTACTCGATCATTGTTTCCAATTGCCGGAGCTGAGATGAACAGAATATTGTGGTAATAAAAATTAAATTGTAAATATGTATACATGGCGAATGTGGCATAGAAAAAGAAAAGATTCTTTTGTTTTAACGAGGGCCGTTGGCTGTTAAATATTTTGGGTGTGTTCGTTTCTTTTCTTTTCATTTTATTACAAACACTCTACACTTCATACTTCATAATATGATGTGAAAAATGCAATTTTATTACTTGTAAAACATGCATATGAGATGTTAAATTTGTTACTTGTTGGCTGCCTAGCTGGCTGGCTGCTTTTATGCCTGCTTTCTGTTTATTTGCTGCTGATACGACTGACTACTTGTGTTGTATTAAAATAAACATGACGATAAGATGCGATTTCCTTAAATTTACAAATTTTATCAGTATTATATGGTAGACATATCACAACTCTGACCTGTGATGTTTTTCAAACTGTATGCTGTTTGCTGTTGTTGACAAACATTGTTACAATAATTTTATTTCATCAGATGTTGGCTTTAAAATCAAGGCATTAAATAAGATTTTCTGTTTATAGTTGCTCTTCTTGTTGCTGTTGTTGTTTTATCACACAAACGTGTTAATATTTGAAATTTTTGATACAATTTTATTATCATCATCAATGCTGCCTCTAACGAATGTTATTGTTTGAACTCGTATGTGAAGTATTTGTCGTAAAATTTTTTTAAAAAAATTATAAAATTTTTATAGACGACCAATGAGGTCGTCTTATTAACAACCGTAGTGAGAGGGATTTTTGGCGCAAGATGTAATGTACAAAAAAGTGCCTTTAGCCTCCCTAAATGAATCAAGGAAATGTGTTCATTATGGTATCTAACAGAGATCAGCAATGAGTATTCAAAAAGATGAGTAGAATCGAATCATACTCATAATTTCTGATACTCATACGCATCCTGAAGAGAATGAAGCGTAGAAGCTAGGTACGGATCAGAGATCAGCAATGAGTATTCAAAAAGATTTTTAAAATTGAATCATACTTTCTGTTACTTATAACGCATTCATACTTATTTTAATATCATGCAACCTCTACTCATGTTCAAAATTTGAAGTACTCATCATATTCATACTTAACAACAACTTATTGATTTCGACTCTCCATAACATAATATTTACACGAATCACAAAATAAATATGATTCGCGTATGAACACTAAAATACTTACTAGCAGATTGTGTGTTTGCTCTGCTCTGCTTGCTGCTCTGTCTTTTTTGCTTATGTGTCTTTTTTTTTGTAAATGCAACAACAACTAAGACTGTAAATTTTGATGAATGATTTATAAATCTAAATGAGTGGGCTTATGAATCAAACATATTTCGAATGGTGTGAGTTTGATGTCAATGTTGTACTCATACTCATTGCAACCTGACCTTATAAATCAATGTTGTAGTGAGTATGAATGAATTAGAGTACATAATTAAATTTCAATATTGTTGACTCACTTGTATTCAAAATTACATAAGTGCTTATGACCAACGAAAAAACGATTCATTGTTGATCTCTGGTATCTATACGAGACGGAACCAAGCCTTAATAATGAACAATATAGCTTAAACAGCTTGTACCCAACTTAAATTTTCAGTAATCAAAGAGACTAGCCATAAAGATAGCAGAATATCCAACTGTATTGATTCATTAGAGCACGCTTTTAATGAGCCTTGTGTTTCACTGTTGTATTGCTACTCCAATAGAAATAAGAAGGAAAGAAATATATAATTATTCGGAGACACAAATCACTCATATGGTGTAGGTCACGTTTGCCACCTAATGTACATCCCTTCGTTGTCCCTTGGGCAGTGTAGTATCAATAATACGTTGCAGAGACGGTTTGTTCTTTAGCCGTACTACCCATATATAGAAGAAGTGGAATCGGTATGTGAGTACCCTGCATTTCAAAACAAACGTCATTGATTTTTGAGTGACAGAACGTTTAAAGATCTCGGCATGATGGCGAACGTGCCACTAAGGAACTGGCCGGTTTCATCAGGAGCTCGGGGTGGATTGAACACACCACTAACAAGTCATGGCAAGGTAGCTTACCTCACACTGTAGCCATAGGGGCCACCGAGTGAGCTTACTTGTGAACGAGTGAGCTTGCTTGTGAACCCGCTAACTTAACTTAACCTAACTCTTTTATGATACTGCAAAAGTCTTTCCTGCCACTTACAATACAAACAGCTTCTAATCTAATGCCCATAAGCGCTATTCCGTCCTTCCTCACTCCCAGAATGAAGTTTCCTAACATACTGAGCGTTAGTGAAGAGAATAAATTGTTCAATGCTAGTCGTAGATAGCTCACTAAGCTTATTAAGCAACAAAGGTTAAGGAAACCCTAATTAGTTCGGTTCTAGGATACGCAATCTGTGTTTACATTCATAAAGCCTCCACAAAAGTCTTTCGGGCCTCGCATGAGTTCCTGTGATCAGAAAATTCCCCAAATAAAATTTACACCAAGAGCGCCTTACACACACCCACTTATACATACATATGTACATACATAATTGGTCATTACAACCCTTAAGTCAGTATTGAGACCCAGCTTCAGTTTAAAGTCGACTCTGCACTACAGATTTCCAAAAAACTTTTCATGACAATTTAATTTATTCTCAGAGTTTTTGCCAGAAATCTGCTGAGAGGAAGTCACCGCCGAAATATTTCTTTCATATTTCGTTCGAGATGTCTGACGTGTGGATTGAAACGTGGCCTCACGTCTAATAAGCCAACATACTACCTACTGTACTACGGGCACTCAGAAAACGGCTGAGAGGAAGTCACCGACGAAATTTTTTTTCGTATTTCATTTTCTTGGAGATGTGTGACCTAGTTTTTGAACCGTGGCCTCACGACTACTAGACTACGGCGACGTCTAGGCATACTACATCCTATTCTACATTCTTGAAATTTCCACAAAAATTTCTCGGGAGAAAATCCGATTATCTCCCATTAGTCCATTTTGTAAATTATCAGAAAATTCCCCAATTAAAATTAACACCCGAATCTTTAGAAATAACAACAGAATCTGTCTAACTAAACTAAACTTCTTTGGGACATTGTTTATGGCAATATTCCTTAGAAAAGGTGCAAGTTTTCCGCCCTAATTGCGTTCCCAAATTCAGTAAATCGAATATAATTAAACGCAATTATTCCAGTGATTAAATTTTATAATTTCAAATTCTTTTACTCCTTGATTTCCATGACGAATCAAATTGAACAGAACAGAAATTCCACATTCTTATTTCCAAAAGTATTTTAAGCCTTTCTGAGAAATTAATATCCAAAAGTATTCCTTTTCCTCTCTTCGAACAAAAATCTTTAATTGCTGCAACCTTGTAATGCCAGTGACTTTATACAGTCACTTGTCATCATCATCAGCAGCATCATCATCATTGCCATGCAATTAAATGTAACGTAAAGTAATGACACACGTGCCGTAGACATTAAAAACGGATCCAATTCAACGGCTCAAATTCAACCAAAAATTTTAAGACAAAGACAAAGTCTCTGTAGATATATTTGAGAACGAAAAAGTGTACGAGTAAATGATTAGCTTGGAAGTAATGATGCTATCTTCAGATGGATGCTTAATTTTTGAGTATTTTAGCAAAAGTTTTCTTATAAATTTATTGTCATTTGAGTTGGAAGTCATCGTTTACAGGGCTGGGGGTAGCTTAAAGGATATTCTTACAGAGTATTTGTTACTTGCTATGTATGTACGGAGGTAAGGAGAACATTGGCCTTACGTTTGAAGCTTATAATTAAGACATACATAAGCAAATTAACGTTATTAATATTTTATTGTCGTTTAGTTAAAGGGTATGTGAAGTTAGATTTGTAAAACAGTTCATAGAAACAGATTTGCCCCTAAGAAGACACAATAGGGTGGTACGTATTTAGAGATTCTAGAGTGTCATGAACATGGTATTGTTTTTGTTTAAATAATCTAACACTAGCCATTTTATCTAAATCAGTTATAATATTGTGTCCATAGACGATAAAAAGGAATTGCCAGTCTCTATAAACAGCTAATCTGCCACAATACTGAAGTATTGCCGGAACTCTGCAATATAAAAAAGATGTCACAGTCTGTAAGGATAGGTAAGTAGGTGGGTTGGAGTCATAGCTTTGATACCTAAAGCTCACTTGAGCACACATAGTGGCCCGTTGTGACGACAGAGGTGAACGCAGTCTCTGTACTGACCAAGTTCCTCCAAGCCAGGGAAGAAGAATAAGTTGGTCAGCGCAGGAGCTGCACACATAAAGCACGACTACCCCACGCTGGAAAACCAGCCCGAAAGTTTGATAAACGAAGTTATATCCTTGATATCAATGGATGATAGCTCCGTCAAGCTGACAAGAACTGGAGAGCCAAATAACCGACATCTGCACTTCGCAGGAGATGAGCATTGACAAATAAAGTGGACAACAATCTCCTCTTTGTCAGCATATCTGCACCCAGGGCACAAGTCGTTAGACTTGTAAGCATGGCCACTGTGATTGAGATGGCGTTACGACCAAGTCCAAGTAACTGGTTGGTGCGCCTTCTATTCATCGAGTGCCAACTCTAGCAATGGAGCAGGACTCCTCATTGAGCCAGGATAGATAAGCGTCTCGAAAGAATTTCCTCGCGATTGCCAGTTTGACCGAGGCAAGTGGCATCCCCAAGTCGACTGCAGATGATTCCGGAAGTAGTGCACCAGCCCTGGCGTGCTCGTCGACTCTGCAGATTCCCGGAATATTACTGTGCCCGGGGAACCAAATATGTGTGATACTGAAGCACCCAGAAAGAAGATCGAGATAGCATTCATAACATTTGACAGCGATCTTATGGCAGCCTAACTATCAGAAAAGATCGAGCGAGATGCGGTTGAAACGAAAATCGTTGACGAGGATCCATTAAGCATCCCGGTAGTGTCTGTGGGGATGGTGTGAGCTACTATGCAACTCAAACCTTTTCCTTTACTTATCTCAATCTTGATCAGGCTGCCTATTTAAAATGTGTCCTTCATGGATTCCATTTTCGATATCTTTCCCTGGGTCTTCCATTCCATGATAATCCCAGTAATTTCGCCAATTCAACGTTATTTGCGTCTTTTTATTTTAGGCCATAAAAGCTGCTAATCTGTTCCTCACTAGAACACATAGTTGATCAGAAATCTAGGCCATAAGATTCATAAGATCTTGGGAAGGAACTCACAAGCAATTCTATCGTCTTTAATATGAAAAAGCAGCATAATATTGCTCTCAACTATGTAATGGTGAGAGTTTTATATTGATCTTGACTTTTCGGAGGTCTTCCATTCCATGACAATCCCAGTAATATCACCAATTCAACATTGTTTGCGTCTTCTTATTGTAGGCCATACAGGTTACTAATCTTTGCTTAGTAGCCAGTGCACATATTTGGTCAGATATTTAAGCCATAATATACATGAGATCTTGGGAAAGCAACTCACAAGCAATCCTATCGTCTTTAATTTGAAAGAGGCAGCATCGCATGGCCCTCAACTACGTAATGGTGAGAGTTTTATATTGCATACGAATAGAAAACGAATTCTAAACACGTCCTAGAAGATCAAACTGTTGAGTGGTTTTCTCTAAGCCATCATTGTTCGTTCCTCCGTTTGTAGACACAATGCTTCCAAGTTATTTGGGCATGTGCCAATTGCAAGGAGCTCCTAAACGTCGCATAATTTTGTTACGTTTTTACCTTTTAAATACGTTTAAAATATGAGCTCGTAGATTAAAAATAAAATAAAAATTAATTTGTGTTTAGTTTTAATTAAAATTCTTTATTATTCGCACAATTCTGTGTGGCACTGTTCACAACTTTATGTAAATAACAACAATTGCCTTTTCTGTTATTCCTCTGTTTACAACCTTTGCATAAACAATAACAATTACTAGACAAATATTCGACAGATATTTTTAACGAAGATCTTCAAACCACGACTACACTCTTCAAACACACCGCGTCTTCACACAAGAGTGACTGAATTTTTACTGACTCTGTTGCCTGATTTGATTTGCCTTTTGTATGGCAGAGTAAACAGTCTTATGAATGTTCTTGAAGGCGAATGTTCATGCCTTCGTCTTCTCGAAATCTCTATAAATGTAGACATCGTTGTTTACATTTTATTATTGTAGTGTTGTTTGTGTATTTTTGTATTTTTGTTTACTTGTTTACCATTTTTTTAGGCTGGTGTTTGTTGTTATATTAAGCAGTACGATAATTTGTAAACAGGTTTGTTTACTGCATTGTTTTGTTTTTGTAGCTTTTGTTTATAATTTGAATGTTAAGGGATGTAAAAGGAAAACACCAGTATCTTGATTTTTCATTTTCGTAACAATATGAAGTTTTTTAATTATTATTGTGTTACAATTTATAAGTTCCATGTCAAGTCGGAATATTCGGATATTTGCAAAAGACAAATATCGATGGATGCCTCAACTCTAAGAGAGTGCTTTGCATGTATATTTGTCATGTGAATTTTCATCTTAACGTTACCACCTCTTACTTGTACACGATATTTTATCTTTACATCAAATAAGCCCATTGACTGACTGTCTGTCTTCAAAAAAGTCCGTATTCCAGTGTTTGTCTATCAGTCTGGCAAACTTTTTTAATTTTTTTTTGTTAAGAGGCAAACACGAACATAATGTAGGTTGTCTTCATCAACATCATGTACATAATGATAGACTGTATGTGTATCCATGAGAAAGTGCGATTGAAGGGGATTGGGATTTTCAATTAATTTTCAAGCTCAATTACGTTTTACCCTTTAATTTTTGTTAATTACCAGTATGAATAATAGAACAAAAAAAAAGGAAAGAAAACTTTTTGAGCTGTATGTACAGAAATGCATGGAGGAATACCAGTAGCTTAAGACAAATTAACTGATATTATCAGCAAATAGGCCCGATTAAATTAAAACACAATAAATTTCTTTAAATGTTTTATGGATATCATTAGAGAAGTTAATAATTCCATTTTATTTCATTTTAATTTCCATTTTTTTTTTCATTTCATTTTTCTAATGAAGTAATCTTTAATGAACTTGATTGTAATTGTTTATCTTGTTGCAACAATGAATGACACTTTTTCCTTCTGTTCTTTGATGTTTTACTTAAAATATTTAAACAAAGTTTTCTTAATTGTCAAAAAGATAACACCCTGTATTTAGAAAGCAAAGAATAGTTTTTAGTTTCCTTTTTTCTGTATTTGCCAAAGGAGTTAAATTACAACGAGAGAAAGTTTAAGCGAAAGTGTAGGTTTTTTAGTAGCGTAGTAGTAGTAAGATATGACAGTAATTATCTTTACATATACAATATTTGCAATAAAGAAAATAAGGGCATGACAAAAGCAGCATTACACTGTTTCCAAAAGGGAATTATAAGAAGAGATATAACAATACATACATACACAATTGGCCATTACAACCCTTCAGTCAGGATTACGGCATAGCTTCTCACATCACTCATGTTGTGTGTGTTAATTTTATACATGAGTAATGGGACCTATAGTTTAAAGTCGTCGCCGAACGACAGATCTTTGAGAAACTTTTTCATGGCAATTTTTATTTACTCTCAGAGTTTTTGCCAGAAATCTGCTGAGAAGAAGTCGCCGAAGAAATACTTTTTGTATTTTATTTTGATGTCTGGCCTGTGGCTCGAACCCTGGCTTTACATCTAATAAGCCAACAGACTACCTACTCGACTGGTATAACAATACATCGCATAGAATATTCTCAGACAATTCTATCAGTGAGTAGGGATTTAATTGCCCTGAGTATAACCAGGTGTAGAAGACACTACAATGATCAGGTAGTTTAAATGGGTTCCTGATACTCAAATTGCCGATAAACCTTTTTAGATTCCAGTGTGCCACTGGTAACTGGTCAAGGACTGTAACTTATACCAAAAGGATAAATTTCTGGCTAATAAGAGACAAATTTCACAAATTAGAGGAATTACGAACAGCATATCCAAGTGTTTTATTTAACTTAGAAGTGTATGCATAGTTGATTAGTATTATATAAAGATAGGCATGACTTTGTTATCGTTTAGTATTGCTGCAAAAATAGAAAAATCTAGATACTGGTGTTTTGCTTTTACATCGTATAACATTAAAATTATAAACAAAAGCTACAAAAACAAAAACAAAAAACTTGTTTACAAATTATAGCACTGCATAATATAACAACAAACACCTGCATAAAAAATGGTAAATAAGTAAACAAAAATATACCAACAACAAATTCTACAAGAATAAATGTAAACAAAATACACAAAACAACAATAAAGAAACAACGATGATAACATTTATAGAGATCTCTCGAACATTCGCCTTCAAGAACATTCATCAGACTGTTTACTCTGCCATATAAAAGGCTAGGCAAAGAAGGCGAGTTAGTTAGTGAAGTTCAGTCAGTCTTGTGTGGAGACACGGTGTGTTTGAAGAGAGTAATCGTGGTTTGAAGATCTTCGTTACAAAGATCAGTCGAACTATTGACTAGTAATTGTTATTGTTTATGCAAATGAGTGCAAACAAAGTAATTGTTGTTGTTTACATCAAGTTATGAACAGTGGCACACAGAATTAGGCGAATAATAAGGAATTTTAATTAAAACTAAACACAAATTTATTTTTATTTTATTTGCAATCTACGAGCTCATATTTTAAACGTTTTTAAAAGGTAGAAACATAACAATATTCTCAGTGAGTAGAAAATCATCATACTTTCCTATAGCCAAGCGGCTATCAAGGCATTGGATTCCAGTGTAATAAACTGCAAGACGGTGTACAACTGTCACAGATATCTCAATGAGGTGGCGAACCGATATGATGTTTATATCGCATGGGTACCGGGAGATAATGATATTCCTGGCAACTGCAGAGCGGATGAACTGGCTAGAAGGGCACGACTATCGAACTCTGTGATGAATTCTCTACGTTGGGGATCCCTTTGGGGACCTGCAAACATATAATTGACAATGCAACAATAGATCTTTATTGGGGTTATTACGGGGCATTGCATTATAGGAGCGCATGCGAGGCGTATTGATCTTAGACACCTTGCAAATGATTTCTGCAGAAGCTGTGGAGATGAAGAGGAAGATGAGACTATTCTTCACCTATTGTGCACATGTCCAGCACTTAGTCGGAGGAGAAAGAGGTACCTGGGCGCCTACTACATGGAGGATATGGATGAACTGTCATGTATGGATATTGTCAGCCTGAGTAACTTCATCCGGAGCTCTGAATGGTTCCTGGAATAGGGGAAATGAGAAACTGTGGTATCACAATGGGCCCTGTGTGGGGCCTAAGTGTGTCCGCTCATGACTCCATCGAGGGGACAGCCACTTCTACCTATCTACATACCATTGTAGTCCCATAACCTGTTACATTGGAAATGGTGTCCTCTTTTAAGTGTCATATATGTATGTATGTACACTCATAAAACTTTTATTAAAACGTAAATCTTTAAGGACACGTTTACTTCAACTTTGCTAACTGAAATCTTTATCTTTACTGCCGTTGGCTATCAGTTTTAAAAGGTTTAGACAAAACGGAAAAACGTACATTCATTGTATTTGTCTGTCTGTCTAAAAGAAACTCTTCTCTTTTTTTTTGAAAATTTAATTTTTAGCTTGTTTTTTACTTTATCTAACTGAGAGAGAGAGAGAAAAAATGTTTCTAAAACATTTGAAGTTAAACAACTTTATCTGGTCTGTACATTTAAGTTTCAAATTTTTTTTTATTATTTTTATTTTTCCTAGACTTAATTACTTAATTTTTAAAAAAGAGAAGAGCAAACCGAAAATGTTTAAAAAGATTTCGTATATAAAAATTTACATTTAAAATAACTTCCACAGCAATTTGCTGAAATTAAATAAGAATTTAAAATTCTTATACGAATAATTTGCCTGGCATTCTGTAATTAAATTATTACAACACATTGAAATTCAGAAACATTTCTTAAATGCATTCTACATCTCTACAAAACGAAATGAAATTCCCACACAATCAACTTTTAATTCATTTTCATAATGTTGCTCTCCATTCACAACAAAAAATAGACGAAGAAAAAAACCAAGAAAAGAACGCAGTATGTATGTATGTATGTATGTATGTATGATTTCTCTTTATAATTATTTTGTTTGTACTCCGTCTATACAAAAGTTCTCAAAATTCAACCGCAAATTATGGACAGTAAAAAAGCAGAGTAAAAAAGAATGACAATCTCAATTAAGGCCACATACAGATTCAAAATTATTTAATGACATACGAACACAGAAAAAAAATTAAAAAATTTTTCAATAAAACTGAGACTTTCAATTTCATTTCATAATTATGCTGAAACAAAAAAACTTTTTTTGTTCTTTTTTCTAATTTAATAATTATGTGCGTGTGTTATTTTAATTTAAATGTATTTAACATACTCTAACTTAATAAACTAAAGCATACGAGTATGTTATAATAAATATTCTAATAATTTTAATTGTCAATGATCTACTTTGGAAATTAGAATATTTAAAATCGTTCAGATAAATTAAAAGACCCAATTGGAAAATTTCAAAGACTCTAAACACATTAAATATGTGCAACAGGAAGCAGACGAAAATCCTTTTTATATAGTCCAACAAGGAAAACTTTTAAATGTAAATGTAGCTTATGGTTTCGAACAGGAAAAGTGTAATAACGTTGGCTTCCCCTCTGAGAATCTAAAGCCTACTTTATAAACCACTAGCTGTACCCTGCGCATGTTGTTGCGCCACCAACTAAAATAAATTTGAAGGAAAGACAATACACAAATGTTCAATTAATTTTGAATCATTTTATTGATTTTATATCCCGTTGTCCTGATGGCCTGAGTAGTACGCATTCGATCAGTTTCTAATTCTTGTTCAAGTGGTTCAAGCGAACGGGTCTCAGCGGCATATACTCGCAAATTTTCCAGTCTCAATGCTCGTCTGATTCTGAGGCTTGTAATGCTCTTTTCTTCCGTGCTTAAGGTGTAGGTCGACCAATTGCTTGTCATTCATTTTGAATAATTTTCAGTGACAGTTTACGATTTAATTAATTTTGAGTAATTTTCAGTGGCACCACCTGTCGGAAATTAATCATACCAACTTAGAAACCTTCGTCGGCGATTTAATTCATTTTAAGTAATTTTCAATGGCGCCACCTGCCAGAAATTAGTCATACCAACTTAGAAACCTTCGTCGGCTCATGCGCAACAACTTCGCTAAAGATCATAACATGATCAAATGCATAGTTTACGATTCTATAAGTTACATACAAACAAACATTCATTTTTATATATGTAGACTATGGGAGGTGACACGCCCACTATAGCCAATCCGTCAATTTTGTTCATATATACGTCAAAGTCGTCCGTACACAATTTGAGGACTTTAGCTGTTGCAGTTTATGAGATATGCCACATTAAAGACTTATTGGGTATGTGGGCGTGGCACCTCGCCTACTTGAAATTTTAAAATAAAAAGTAGCCTATAGTTCCTTCCAGACATACAGGAAGGTACTGTTAAAATTTCAAGAAAATCGGACCAGCCGTTTAGCCGTCTATAGACTTAAAACAAACAAACAAACAAATAAACACACATTCATTTTTATATATAAGATTAAAACCCTTTAGCCAAATTATGGTCGAGCTTCTCACACCTCCAATGTTATGTGTGCATTAACTTTATCCATGAGAAGCATAACCAGCAATTTAATATATTGTCTTCGATACACAGATTTGAAAAGCTTCTCCATAGAAATTATTTACTTTCAGAGGTCTCGAGGAACACTGATCAAAATGGTTTCAATTTTTTTCTCAAAACGTCAAAGCTATTTTAAGCCAATGGCGTCGTATTGGATCCCAGATAATGGCCGATAACTATATTTTCGATATAGTCAAGGAATTTATTCATCTTAGCTCTTAGTTGGCGATAATTTCCGCATCAGATCCAACAGTGAACTGTATGAGCTCCTCAACGACTGGTTTAATTGTTAAACTAACACAGAGTGCATCTTAGGAAGCTCATAGCAGTTAAAAAAAAGTCAATGACCCTTCATGCGAAGGCTGGAAATACCTCTTGACTAATTCTGCAGCAGCTGCAATGATGAGAAAGAAGAGGAGACCACTGAATATCTTGTTTTTTATTTTCCGACACTTAAGAATCTGAGGAGAAGGATTGTTGAGCATCTATATTTCATGGTGCTTCTTATGGCGCACTCGAATACAGGGACACTATTAAGTGCAGCAGCCTTGAGAAATATCCTACGTAAGATCTTCGGTCCAGTGCGAGTCGGCGATAATTTCCTTATTCGACCCGAACAGTGAGCTGTATGAGCCCCTCAATGACATAGACGTTGTGCAGTGTATTAATATCCAGCGGCTGCGCTGGCTCGGCCATGTCGGTCAAATGGTGGAGGATGCTCCTACAAGACGGGTATTTGATTCGGGGATCTGCGGTAGTAGGCGAAGAGGACAACCTTTTTTGCGTTGGAAGGACCAAATCGAGGAAGCCCTGTCATCGATTGTTGTGACCAACTGGCATAGGCACGCAAGAAGCAGAGTCGCCTGGAAGGATGTGTTAAGGCAGGCCAAAATCCGTTAATCGGGTTGTTAATGGCCAATAAAGTAAGTAAGTATTAAGTAAAGTTAATTTAGTAAATATTCAGTATATTAAACTACAACGACCAAAGCTACCATCAGTAAAACCACTGCTAGATCATTCGGCAATGCTTCGCTATTGTTGGGCCACGAAAATCGCTTTCAAGTTTCCCAAATTTCAGGAAATTTGAAATTCTTACGAAGTCTCAAAGTCTTTAAAAAACAGCAATCTGTATTTTTCAGGTTTATTAAAGAATGGTCCTATGCGCGGACCACAGATGTCCATATAGGACATTACTATCCTCTAATTTTTAAACCACAGGAATCCAAATAAATTTCTGCCAAAAAATGCATACACAACTGCACATTAGGAACCTTCAGTCAGAGGCTACGACATGGCTTCTCACACCACTTATATTGTGTGTGTTAATATTATACATGAATGGCGGCACCGAACGACAGATTTTTGAGAAATTTTCATGACAATTTTATTTACTCTCGAGTTTGTGTCAGAAAACTGCTGAAGGGAAGTCGCCAAAGAAATAATTCTTTCATATTTCGTTTTCTAAGTGATGTCTGACCCGGGGTATGAACCGTGTCCTCACGTTTAATAAGTTAACACACTAACTATTAGACTACGGCAACTACAGATTCTTCCAAAAACCTATATTAGCTAATTCCTCCCTTAGTGCGATCACTAGGGTATTGGTATCTCAATCAATTGAGATATGAGGGAGTGGATTTACCGGATTTACCTTCGTAAAGCAAAATATTTTTGAGAACGTTGAAGAGTACACGTATAATGCTGGTATACAGCTCAGAATGCCAAGCTTATCCAATACCGTCAATTGTATCACTATGTCAACAGATCGATAATCCTGCTGAAATCGATTGTTCTAGCTGCCAGTGAAGTCATTGATACAAAGACCGCTCTAAACCTCGTAATGGTACTCGACTAAGTGTCTATATTCCAGTACCATGCCTTCTACCCAACCATAATATGGTTTTCATTCGATCAGGGAGTATTGGAGGATGGACCAGCACAAATTTAGCTGAAATAGATGAAATCTTTTTTAGTGAACGCCAGATGGTGAAGAGAGAGGGCTTGGCACTATATGGAACTGTAAAATTCACCAAGTATGTTACCGGTGATGGATACCCAACCACCAAGGAGAAGTTGGAAATGAAGATGTGAATGATGTAGTTACCATAGCTAAGGTATCACATAATAAACCTAGATTATCCATGGCCATTCCAAAGTAAAAGGATCGCATCGAACACTATACAGAATTAACTAGAATACTCTGTGGTGATATAGAATTGGGAAAGATAAAGGCTTTTAAGATCGGATAGAAGTGAGCTAGACGTCTAAGAATGATAGATGGCCTTAAGGCATATTCGAATATACAGATGAATTTGAGCTGTACACGGACTTTCTATGTGGATGACAGCTGTAATGGTTAACCACTTCGCTGGTAAATATTTATGGGCATTAGCTTAACACGATAAGTCCATAAAAATTCGAGGTGGACGGCATATCATATTGTTTCGACAGTAGTATGGTAGTCTCTCTTTTGTTCCGATTGGTAATCGTCTGCTTTTGAAGGTAAACTTGTGCTTTTAAACTTTTTGCCTAAGTCTTCCCTTAACACATAAATTTCCTATTGGGTCTGTCAACTCATTTAAAAATCTTGCTTTAAATTAAAAGGCCGTATAAAACATTGTCTCCAGAGATAGGTTTTGATGCAATCGAGTAATTTGATAAAATTACGAGAGCATACAAGAGACTCACTGACTGATTAATGAGTGCATAAATGTTAAAAACAAATGCCGCATTAATAAAATCAAATTATATGTACATGTGTGTTGAAAATTTAATAAAGAAATGCTTAATTAATGCTGTAAATTAAAATATAAATTATTTAAAGAATCGAAGAAAATAGAAAGCAAAAGTGAAAGGAAAAAAAAATAAATTTGTATTATCTAAGTTATGAAATATATGTTTAGAACGTATCATTTTACTTGAGATTATATTTTTGATTTATTACCTGAAAATTTTTTTTATTGTGTACCTTTAAAGAATTTTCTTTCTTTCTTTCTTATGATTTTAGTTTGCTTGTTGCCTCTTCCTTGTGATATCGGAGATAATTAAATAAAAATATTTTCTTAAATTTGTATTAAAAATAATTTTTTTTTCTCTGCTCTTTTCCTATAAAATCTATGCAGCTTCGGGTAGGGCAAAAAAGAAATCTTATCAAATCCCAAGACTCCTTAAAAATTGTTTTCCCCCCTTTTTTATTTTTCTGACAGTAGTTGTTCGTCTAGGAGGTAAACAATAGCGCATTACTCATACTAATGTGATACAAGACTAAAAAAGAAGAAAGTGAACGATAACCATACACAGAAATAACCCAGTAAGCATTTTGGTTATGTTTTAAGGTCTTAGTCAAATCGATACTGAGAGTCAGAGAAGCAAGCATAAGCGGTTTAGCTACCGTGTTATATAGATTCGACTAGGTATGTTAGATCTTGGTATTACATTTCTCCGATCATTCACTGTTGGTATTGGTATTTAAGGAAATTGTGAAGTCGCCGTAGTCTAGTAGGTAGTATGTTGGCTTATTGGACGTAAAGCCAGGGTTCGAGCCCCAGGCCAGACAATAAAATAAAATACAAAAAGTATTTCTGCGGCGACTGACAAAAACTCTGAGAGTAAATGAATATTGCCATGAAAAGTTTCTCAAAAATCTGCCATTCGGAGTCAATTTTAATCTGTAGGTTCCATCACTCATGTATAAAATTAACACACACAACATGAGTGGTGTGAGAAGCTAGGCCGTAATCCTGACTGAAGGGTTGTAATTACAAATTATGTATGTATGTTACGAAAATGAAAAAATTTAGATACTGGTGTTTTGCTTTTACATCGTTTAACATGAAAATTATAAAAAAACAAAAAATACAACAACAAACAAAAACAATGAACCTGTTTACAAATTATCGCACAGCGTAATATAACAAAAGTCATCAGCATAAAAAATGTTAAATAAGTACACAAAAAATATACCAACAAACACCAGCATAAAAAATGGTAAACAAGTAAACAAAAATACAACAACAAATACTACAAGAATAAATGTAAACAAAATATATATATAAGCCACGAACATTCGCCTTCCAAAACATTCGTCCGACTGTTGACGTTGCCATATAAAAGACAAGGCAATGCAGGCAACTGAGTTAGTAAATGTTCAGTCAGTCTTGTGTGAAGACGCAGAGCGATTGAGGAGAGTAATCGTGGTTTGAAGATCTTCGTTACAAAGATCTTTCGAACAATTGTTTAGTAATTGTTATTGTTTATGCAAAGGGTGTAAACAGAGGAATAACAAACAAAGCAATTGTTGTTGTATACATAAAGTTGTGAACAGTGGCACACATAATTGTACGAACAATAAAGAATTTTAATTAAAACTAAACACCGATTTATTTTTATTTTATTTGCCATCTACGAGCTCATATTTTAAACATTTTTAAAGGGTAAAAACGTAACAATATGTTCGACTATGTATGATAGATGTTGAGAGGCCCTTGGATTATAGCTCTTCTAACATTCACTCCGGAACTACGGTTGTATTACTTCGGAGTGGAGTCCCTTTGGCCCCTCCGTGTTCATATCAGCGTCCGGATTGCGTGTCGAAAGTTGAAGAGACATCTAAGTGTCTCCACTATTCCATTCGTCCAGTTCCTGTTTCGAATTTCGCTTGACACGTGTGCCAGTTTCATCTATGCTGGCGTGCCCACATGTTCCGCAGCCTCAATATCCCTCTTCTTCAGTCTTGTAATGCTCTCCACGTAATTCGCCACTGAGGTCCAATGACGACGAAGACTATAAGCACTGTTGCTGTGCTGTTTACTTGTGATATAGGGAAGGTTTAAACCCTCTTGCGATTATTTAACCTTTCGGTTTATTGGGTTATCATTTGTTGTCTTGTCTTGTGCAAGCTGGTACATTAAAAAGTATGAAGAAAAACGTACGTACGTTGAATTTCTTTGTTTGTTTCCGTGTCTTGTTCATTAAAAATTAATATTTCAATCAAAGTTGAAAAAGAAGACAAGAAAAACAAGCAACAAAATACAATAACGTATAAAATAAAATGTAATAAAAATAAAAATAAACGAAAAAAGAAAAGAAATAAAAAATAAAACATAACACAGAACACAGAGTACAGCGAACAGAGTACTTCGTACGGAGTAAAAAGAAAAGCTCAGCTGTTCTAAGAAGAATTTTAACACACTCCCCTAATGCTGTAGCAGAAATAGAAAAAAAAAACGGAGAAAACTGATGCAATTTTTATACTTAAAAAGAGTCCTACAAAGAGAAATTAAAAACAGAAAAAAAAACAAATTAATGCTCAAGTATTTTCCTTTGGCCTGATTTATAAAAAATAGAACGAAAGAAAGAAAGAAGAACCTGATGCTGTTGTTAAGCTGGCCTGTAATAAGCTTCGCTATGATTTCGTCAAGTATTTGGCAACAAAAGCAAATACAAAAAAACGGCATTGAAAATCTTTTTGAAAACGGAAATAGAAGGAAAAAAATTGTTACTTTCTGCCTTGATTTGTCCTTTGGGTGTTCCAAAAGCCAGTGGAGAGAACAAATATTTCATTAATTACAAGCCGCCTTTGCTTTTTCTTATCTTTTCCTTTGAGTTTCATTTTTTGTTTTCTTTGCTTTTTTTAATTTCAATTCCTTAGAGACTTTCATTTTCCAAGGAATTTCTCATATTTTTTTTCCTTTTTCCTTTTTTTTAAATATTTTGTTTTCCTTTTTATTTTTCAATTTTCAAGTATCGATTTTAATTTGTGTTGTTGTTTTTTTTTTTTTCTTATTTCAAGTGTTGGAAATTACAATTTATTGTTAGTGTTGCTGTTGCTGTTGTTGTTATTGTAAATTTGTTGATTTATCCTTTTTTAATGTGCTAATAATCCTGCTTTACTTATCACTTGTTTTAACCCATGTTTTACATTCGATTTTAACTTGTTTTTCTCTTTTCAGCTCTAAACCTAAAGCCAGAGCCAATATGCCTGTGTTGGTGTATTGCTTGTTTGTTTTTTAAAAAGAGTGTCGCTCTCTCTGTCAGATGCTACAATGTCAAGGTAATATAGGTTTAACAGTGGGTTTGGTAAACTAACAATTTATGTTTAATATAGCCGGTCTATTGCAAGCTGATATGCAACAGAGATCAGCAATGAATCGTTTTTTCGTTACTCATAAGCACTCATGAAATTTTGAATATAAGTGAGTCAACAATATTGAGATTTAACTCCTTTGATACATTCATACTCACTACAACGTTGATTTATAAGTACAGATTGCAATGAGTATGCATACAACGTTGACATCAAACTCATACCATTCGAAATATGTTTGATTCATAAGCCTACGCATTTAGATTTATAACTTTAGAAAAGTACTTATAATACTTATAAAGGATTCGAGTAACTCGAACTCGGTGTATTTGCAGAAAAAGGAGAGAGCAGCAAGCAGAGCAAACACACAACCTTTTAGTGAGTATTTTGGTGTTCCTACACGAATCATACTTATTTTACTTATATTTCATACGTGTTGTTAAGTATGAATATGATGAGTACTTCAAGCTTTGAATATGAGTAGAGGTTCCATGAATTAAAACAAGCATGATAGCGTATAAGTATCAGAAATTATGAGTATGATTCGATTCTACTTATTTTTTTGATATCTGATCTCTGGTTGATCTGTTGATTTCTGGTTGTAATCCTGACTAAAGGGATGTAACAACCAATTAGGTATGTATGCGTGACGAGCTATTTGAATACTCATTGGTGATCTCTGGTATATATGTATGGTAGAGAGGTTTGGTTTCAGCCGCTTTATAATCAAAACTTCTCCTCTTTCAGCAAGACTATCCGATTATCAGTGCAAAACCCTCTTATTGGAATGTGGTTGACTGACGTCAGATCACAGTATCCTATGTTTATTAAAATAAGTATGAATGCGTATAAGTATCAGAAATTATGAGTATGAGTCGATTCTATCCACATTTTTGAATACTCATTGCTGATCTCTGATATGTAATCATAATACAGAGTTTAGTACAACTGCATCAGGTATTAGAGGAACGTATAGCAACTTTTCAACCAAGTTTCCGGATTTTTAAGTGAATTACTGCTACTACGTATAGTTTAGATTTGCCTTTAGCTGTTTACAGCTTAAGTTTTTTGGTGTTTAAACTCTTTACACAGCCTGTTGATAATCTGTCTGTATATCGATGCCTTCAAAGGCAGTAACACTTTGTTGCTACTTGCGCTTGATTAGTTTATCTCTTCGAAATTCGAAAATGGAAGCGATAAGATCAAGTCTGCCTTACAGCAGTATCGCGAAGCTAATAGGCAGGCTAACCTAGTCTAACTTAACCTTTGTTTAACTAACACCCAGGACTTAACTTAGTAGTGGGTAGTTTGCTGGCTTATTAGACGTGAGACCTCCATTCAAACCCCTAATCAGACATCAAAACGAAAATATGAAAAAAATAATTCTTTGGCGACTTTCTCTCCAGAGATTTCTGGCAAAAATCTCTGCAAGTAAAAAAAAATTGCCATGAAAAGTTTTTTAAAAACCTGGCGTTTGGAGTCGACTTTAAACTGTAGGTTCCGCCACTTATGTATGAAATTAACACACACACAACGTAAGTGGTATAAGAAGCTAGGTCGTAATCCTGACTGAAGGATTGTAATGACCAATTATGTATGTATGTATGTAGGTATATACTTAGCTCAGTCTTAAGCTCACTGTTTCTAAGCCGCTAGGGTTTTGAGACTGAAAACTGGAAGTATATGCCTACCTTAAACCACGACTGTAATGAATGATAAGATTTTATAAGGTCTTTGGGCTGACTTGGACTCTGTATTTACGAGTATAACAAATCATTGTAATGACTCTTATTATAATTCTTTTTAGTCCTGTGCTCTGCAAACGACTGCCACAAAGTCATCAATTTTTGTTGGTTTTCATTTCTCTTCTCTTGTTTTAGTTTTAGTTTTATTAACAATAGAGAATCTAGAGTAATATGGTTGCCATCGAACTCCAACAAGAGTCAAAATTGTCTGTGACATTTTGATCGTCTTGTTAGCTTAACCGTTTAAAGCTTCCTTAATTGACGTTCGTTTTGTAGGGCATCTCATAACCTTAAACAACCTTTTTTTTTTAAAAATCTGTTTAACATACTTCTTACTGTAATACTGTCACGTTTTATTTTATTCACAATATTACGACGTTTTCCTTTTTTGTTGTTGTTTTTTTTTTCTTTGGGCTCCATCTGTAGCACGAAAATAAAATAGTTTTTCAAGCTTTACGCGCGGCGCATCCTGTGTAAATATTTGTCAATTTGTTGGCACACGTTCTTTGAGAGCAGACGGTGAAAAAATAACAGGAACTTATACACACAAACACACAGACATTATGATGTGCTCATGTAAATTATCATCATAGACGTTATAAAATGGCATTACAGGGAATACCGGAAAAGAAAATCACTACACACGGAGAGCATCTATGCTAACCACAGGTTAGTTTGGCTGTACCAAACCAAACAATCATCCAGCTCCTCTCCAACTCTAATAAGATTTTAAAGTGTTTTCAATATGTTTAAATTGTTTACTTATTTTATGGCAAAGTTTTTGATTTTATTTTAATTCTCTAACGATATTCGTTCGCATATACTCTACCATCCAATAACCATTATAGCCAGCTAGTGATAGCAAAAGGTGATGGTGGTTGTCTGGGCTTTTGTTTATTTTAAAATTTTTTAATTATTAGCACGTGACTGTGGGCATAAATAAGTGTGTGTTTGTTTATTGAGTGATTATGTTGTTCAAATTAAAAATAAATATTTATTATAAATCTTGTACGTTTTTAATTAAAATCATGTTAAGTCGTTCATAATGAATTGTTTGATTATAAAAACAAGAACAAAAAAAAATAATAATTCAATGAATTAATTTCCAATTCCCAGAAGTATTAGCAAAGAACGGAATAGAAATTAAGAGGCACAAGGATAACAAATAAACTAACTTGAAATATATATTAATTTACATATACGCATACAACCTTTAGTTAGGATTACAACCAGCGATCAGCAATGAGTATTCAAACAGATGACTAGAATCGAATCAGACTCATAATTTCCTGATACTTATACGCATTCATACTTATTTTAATATCATGGAACCTGTACTCATATTCAAAGTTTGAAGTATACTCATCGTATTCATACTTAACAACACGTATGATGTTGTTGATTTCGACTCTCCATAACTCAACATATACACGAAGCACAAAATATGTATGATTCGCCTACGAACACTAAAATACTCACTAGAAGGTTGTATGTTTGCTCTGCTTGCTTCTCTGCCGTTTCTGCTTATGTGTCTTTTTTCTTTTTCTTGTAAATGCAACAACAACTAAGCAACAACAACTTTTGATGAATGATCACTCTAATCATTTATAAGCATTATAAGTAACATAACTTTAGAATCTGAATGAGTAGGCTTATAAATCAAACATATTTCGAATGCTATGAGTTTGAATGGATGAGATTGATTTCCGGGATCGTCAGTGAATGTCGCCGCTGCCTCAATCTTCTTTCTGGGCGCTTCAGTGTTACACTTATCTGGGTCCCCGGGCACTGTGACATTCCGGAACACTGCAGAGCCGACGAGATAGCCAGAGCTGGAGCACTACTTCCGGAATCCTCTTCAATCAACTTAGGAATACCACTTACCTCGTTCAAACTGGCCATTGCGCGGAAATTCTTCCGTGACGCCAACCTATCCTGTATCAATGAGGAGTCCTGCTCCACCGCTAGGCTCACTTGGCCCTCAATGGATAGAAGGCGCACCAACCAGTTAATTGGACTCGATCGTAACATCAGCTCGATCACAGTGGCCATCCTTACAGGGTAGACACCTGGAAAGAATGCGGCTCCCATTTAACGACTTCAGCCTTAGGTGCAGATCAGCTGAGGAAGAGTAGACTGTTATCCACTTTCTTTCTCAATGCGCATCTCTTGCGAGGTCCAGTTACAGGTTATTTGGCTCTCCAACCCTTGTCAGCTTGACAGACCTATCGTCCATTGATGTCAAGGATATAGCTTCTTTTATCAAACCTTCGGGCTAGTTTTTCAGCGTAGGGTAGAGGTGCTTTTAATGTTCAGCCCTTGCGCTGACCATGTTCTTTTTCTTCCCTGGTTTATAGGTCAGTACAAAGACTGCGTTCACCTGTGGCGTCACAACGGGCTGCTACTTGCTCAAGTGAGCTTTTGGTATGAAAGCTACCGCACTAACATAACCTAACCTAACCAATGAGTTTGATGTCAACGTTGTAGTCATACTCATTGCTACCTGTACTTATAAATCACTGTTGTAGAGAGTATGAATGAATCGGAGTACAAAGTTAAATTTCAATATCGTTGACTAACTTATATTAAAAATTTCATGAGAGTTTATGAGTAGCGAAAAATCGATTCATTGCTGATCTTTGATTACGACCTAGTTTCTCACACCATTTATGTTATGTGCGTTAATTTTTATACATCAGTGGCAAGACCTACAGTTTAAATTTGACTTCGACCGACTGATTTTTTTGAGAAACTTTTTCATGGCAGAGTTTTTGCCATAAATCTGCTGAGAGGAAGTTGCCGAAGAAATATTTTTTTTTCATATTTCGAATTGGAATTGTTGGAGATGTCTGACCTGGGGTTTTTTTACCGTGGTTTCACTTCTAATAAGCCAACGCACTACTCTCTAGACTACGTAGACGGCTGGGCATACTCCATCCTAATTTATAAAAGTTTTTGAGGGGAACACCCGATTACCTCAAATTACTCCCGACGACTTCTTTATTAATTTCATGGCGGAAATATTGAATTGAGTGAACAATTGGGCGTTTAATAACAAAATGTGCATACATTTTAAAACTAAACTTCACTTTAAGGGGAACAATTCTTTGCAGAAATTAAACTCTAATCATGACAGGCCGTCAGTTGGCCTTTGGTTGGCATTTAAACTTCAGATTTCTTCCACACAAACAGTTTGAAAACTGTCTTACTGAAACAAAGTCTTTTCTATCCTTTTTCAATTTACAGCACGACTTTTTTATTTCGTTCCTATTTTTTTACTTCCTATCAGTTACCCACTGACATTGTTTTATTTTTAATTTCCTTTGAATAAATCCCTAAAGTTTCAATAAAAGAAAATTCAATTCCTTTCAACTAAAGTTTAAAAAAATATTTAAAACATTTCGTTGCATAACAAATTTAAATCCTTAGTTTTCAATACAAACTAAAGAAGCAAACCAAAAAAACCAAGAAATTACACTCAATGCTCCAGTTTATTATTGTGGGAAACCAAAACCATGCCAACCTAAATAACTCCACAACAAGACACGGGAAAAATAAAAAAGAATTCAATAAATTATGAAATTTTAATAATTTGTCTTCAAAGCATTAAATTTTTAATAATTTTCCCTTTTCTTTTTAAATTTGAAAGTTTTTCAAAAAAGTTTTTTCTTTAAATAAAAAAAATTTCTCCCAGTGTATGCATTTGTGTATATTATTGCTGCTAAGTAGGTAAAAGTAATCTCATTATAATAATGGGAACAATTGATTTCTATTTATTTGCTTGCAAATAAGTCCTTTAGTCCTTGTAAACTGTCGTCATTTCCATGCATACCCATAGCCTGTACAGCCAGCCCATCTAATAGAGCTCAGTGGCATTGCTTTTAGCACAATCCGCAAATACTATTCGGTTAGAAAATGCTCTAATTTTCTTCCACTTTTTTCTTCTCCCTTGACTTTTATGTTGTTTTCTATGCTGATTCTCTTTCTTTTTCTGTGTGCTATTTTTATTTTTTTCTTTATCCTGCTGCCGTTTTGTTGTCGATGATGATTACGTTGACAATAATGATGAAATTATAATCAGGGGAGTTAGTCTAGTAATTTTATACACCAGGTAACATTTTCCTTAAGCCAAAGCGGTTGTTTCTTTTCAGTTTTTTTTCCTTTTTAGTTTTCCTTGTTTCCTTTTTATTGAATTGTTGTCTTTATTTGTTCGTTTACGATTTAATAATGCCAGCCAGCAGAGGAATATTCAATTGGTTTCGAGTTTTCCCTGCCTCTGTTGCTTTTTATTTCTTGCTCCTATTCGTGCCCGTGTCTTGCTGAAATGTAGGTCCTTGTCGTTGTTACAGAATTAAATCGCAGAAAATTTTAATACTTTTTTGTAAGGCAAATAATCTTTTATGTAAATGGCATGATAATCTATAGTTAGTGGATGGATGGGCCTTAGCTTAGTAGTATTGAGTGTAACAACGTTTATTGAAAAGAAAGTGTTTCTTAGTCTCTGTTTTAATATTGATAATATGCATTGCCCCTGAAGGATATTGGCAAAGACTTTACAGGAATTCTTAAAGATTTTGAGGGATTTAAATGTAGCTTAAAAGTGAACTTTAAATTTTGCCCAGGATTGGTTGTCGAATAATATCAAATCGATTAATAGGTTGAGGAATTTGAAACCAAAAAGAACAGGCATCATTGACCCGAAAACATATAAAAACAAAGCATCCTATAGTGCAGGAATAATCACATTTAACACGTTCGCGTACCACCGGTGGCCCGCACTAGACTGCCTCATCAGGCGGTGCGTACTACCCGTGGCCCGCACTAGATTGTCTCTATTGGTCGGAGTGTACCCACGGTGGTACGCAATTGATCATGCTATTAAACGTTACGTAATACCAAATATTTAGATCTTTAACACTTCAACTGCCGAAAAAAATACCTCAGATTCACGTTCTCTTAAAAGTATTTATTTTTAATAAAAATTACAATTAATAACGTCTTATAAATATAACAGCCGCCAATAAGCGAAAAGCATAAATTAAAGCGCCGGCGTGAAAGTGAATTTCAAATCATCTTATTCGTCTCTATCCGAACAAAATGAGGGAAACATAACGAGGGAAACGAAAATCGTATCAGCTGCATAAACTGAACAGTTATTACAATTATAAAGACGACTAAAAAGTTGATAACTAGGAAAAAAACTCGAGGGCCACAGAACACACTACTGATGTGTTAACCACACTACGACTATGGTTCATAATTTAGGCAAAACCATTAAGTCCACTTACATTCGAATTATAAAATGAACAAGTTGTCTACAGAATACTCGGCTGTTGCACTAGTCATGCAAAAAGTTTTCGTACGACTGTGGAGAAAACAGTTGAATTCCCCATTATAGTCCCCATTATAATGGAAACTATAGTTTGGTTTTGCAAAGTCACTCGAACTTCCATTTGAAGTAATATCATTGTATTAAAACTAAATAGGCCATGTATTACCTTAATTTTTGTTAAATCAAACCCTTTGACTATAAGAGGGCTATATTATATGACATCTGCTGTCAATGGAAAGGACTGGGTTATTTAAAAAGGCGATCACATGAAGAACGAAAGATGGTGTGGTAGATCTTGACTTTTAATACAGGTTTAATACCTAGAAGACACTTCTTACAAAGAACAGAAAAGATTCCAACTTCCAACGAAATTAACAACAGAAAATAAAGCTTTATTAGCAATGCTTCCAGTAGACATCAGAACAGCATATCCAAAGTGGTATTTGGTTGGAACTGATGAAGTAAAAGCAGTAGAATCCCTGTATATATACGTTGTATCTTTTACTGAACTATCTTCATAACATAACTGGTGATTACAACCCTTCTGTCAAGATTATGGACCCAGTTTCTCGCACCACTTATGTTGTGTGCGTTAATTTTATACATTACTGGCGGGACCTACAGTTTAAAGTCGACTCCAAACAACAGATTTTTTGGGAAAATTTTCATGGCAGAGTTTTTGCCAGAAATCTGTTGAGAGGAAGTCCCCGAAGAAATATTTTTTTTCATATTTTCTTTTTAATATCTGACCTAAGCTTTGCACATCGGCTTTACGTCTAATAAGCCAACACACTACCTACTAGGTGACCTACAAAATTAGATATCGTTTTGCTTATATGTACTTCATTCATTCATTTTCGGTCTGACAACTTCTAGAATCTTATTATTGATTTGTTATTGCAATTTGATGTTCCTTTATCACTGTTTTCGTTGTGCTCTGTTTTTCATGGATTTTATTCATGTTTGCAGAGTTAGCGTTGAATGTTTATCTTAATTAAAAGGCTGTAATGTCTAATAATGCGTATGTAATGTGTAGAGCATCAAAGGTACACGAATATATTGTAAAGTATATTGTTACGTATTTACCTCTGAAAAACGTTTAAAATATGAGCTCGTAGATTGGAAATAAAATAAAAAAATTTGTATTTATTTTTAATAAAAATTCTTTATTATTCTCTAAATTCTGTGTGCTATTGTTCACAACTTGATGTAAACAACAACAATTGCTTTGTTATTATTCCTCTTTGCACTTTTTTGCGTAAACAATAACAATTGTTTGGCAGATCTTTGTAATGGAGATCTTCAAACCAAGATTACTTTTTTCAAACACACCGCGTCCTCCCACAAGACTGGCTGAAGTTTACTGACTCACTCGTCTGCTTTGCCTTGCCTTTTATATGGCAAAGTAAACAGTCTGATGAATGTTTTTGAAGGCGAATGTTGGTGACTTCTCCTTCTCGACTTCCTATAAATGTAAACATCGTTGGTTCATTATTGTTGTTTGTGTATTTTGTTTACATTTATTCTGGTGGTGTTTGTTGTTGCATTTTTGTTTATTTGTTTATCATGTAAACAATTTCATTGTTCTTGTTTATAATTTTAATGTTAAACGATGTAAAAGCCTAGATTTTTTAAGCTAGATTTATCCATTTTCGTAACAATATGATAAATTACCGTTTAAGGATATGAAAGACACTGTCTTTTTGGTATCTAATATGTAATATAATAGGTTTTGATAGTTAAAAATTATTTCCAGAATTTTTTTTAAGAACTACAAAAAAAAGAAGACATTTTTTTTGCTGCATGTTAATTAAAGACTGGACTTTACGCTGTCAAATTACAAACTAGAATTCAAGATGCTTACCAACAATTTCATATAAAAGCTAATAATAGTTATCAAATAATTTCATTTACCAAAAATAGACCTTGACATGAACAAAAAAAAAACGAGATTTTCCATTTCTTCGACTATCATGCCATTAATTAGAACATTTTCAATTTTATACATCCCATGTAATTATGGCTGTGCCACCAGCATTACCATCGCATATCAACGCCAATAAAATATTCTCAATGACAACTATTTTTTAACACAATCAGTGATTTCTTGCTTTTCACTTTTGCTTTTTGGGTTTTTTTCTTCTCTGCTTTCTATATTTCTGCTGCAAATAAGGTAGTGGTAGTGTTAGTGATAGTGTAGTATATATAGCAACCAGCGCTTTTAACTTAATTTCTAACATTTTACTTTTGGCCATATTAACAATTCATGTCCTTTCCAACTGGCTGTCTCTCTCTGTCTGTCTGTCTGTCTATCTGACTGCTTGCCAGCTGTAACAATTTCTATAGTTTTGAAACATTTTTTTTTGGGGAAGAAAAAATATAAACTGTCACTGCTACTTTATAATATGCTTTACATATACATTTTTCATTAAGTATTTGGTTTTATTTCATGCTGCTGCTACTTTTTTCCTCCATTTTTTTCTTCTTTTTTCCATTAGCTCGAAAATTTTTTGCATAGAGAAGATGAAAGAAAAAAAGAAAATACACGATAGATAATGGGCAAAATGTATAATAATTTATATATAGATTCCCTTTTTCCACTAACAACAGTATTATATACATTATATACTTGTATACATGGTATATAGCAAATACCAGTCTCCTATATACAATACAGGCATATATAACACGAGTATATATAGTGTAATACAATATGGCTATAAAGTAACTATAAATGGTTAAAGGAACAAGGACATCGTTATGCAAATATGCCTGACAACAATAACTGTAATATGGCATAAAATTCAACGATAGTTGTTGGTTGATTGTACTCGTGTAAAGCCCATATAGCACAATGCAATAGAAGTCTTTGCTTACACTTACATATACTGTTGCAGTTAGTTTGCCTATACAGTTATACCTACCACAAGTACTGCAAATACATTTACATTTGCCTAGTTACATACATATCATTTACCACTACATTTACAATCTCACAATGACCCAGAATTTCCGTATCCTAGCAAATCGTTCTACAAAAAAAGAGAAAAAATTAAAAAAATATATCGTGTATATATCTGTGTATATCTGTTCATATCGTTCGTTCGTTATAAATAAATAAATAGCCAAGAGAAATATACAAATGCATGCAGAAAAATCGTAGAAAAAAAAAGAACAAGAAATTTCTGCATAAAAATCAGCATGAAAAGGGAAACAATTTTTACATAAAATCAATAATTTTAAATGCTTGGATGCCATTGCAATGCAATGAAGAGCAGAAATTAAATGCCAAACAATTTATGTTGCAATCTGTTAAAGTTGTGTGCAAAATATTTTATAAAAAAAAGAAATCCATTTTTAATATGTATTAAAATATCCGTTTGGTTATATTTAAAAAGATTATCACCATAAATATTCAAGATTTAATGGTAATGCCGATAGGATGTGAGCCATCACATCAAAATATAGACAACAGCTTGGGAAATAATATTGTGCTATTGCTGATATTAAATACGTAATTCTACTTAACAACGTACATATGTGATATTTATGGCTGGCATATCAATTACCAGGAAATGATTATAACCTGGTACTTACCATATTTCCCCCAAAACGTTACAAGTAGGCTAAACACTTCAAAAAAAGAACACATAAGAATTATGTGTAATTCAATTACTAAAAAAGACATTTGAAGTCGCCGTAGTCTAGTAGGTAGTGTGTTGGCTTATTAGACGTAAAGCCAAGGTTCGAGCCCCAGGCCAGACATCAAAACAAAATAGAAAAAGTATTTTTTCGCGTGACTTCCTCTCAGCAGATTTCTGGCAAAAGCTCTGAAAGCAAATAAATAATATTGCCATGAAAAATATCTCAAAAATCTGTTGTTCAGAGTCGACCACTCATGTTTAAAATTAACGTACACAACATAAGTGGCGTGAGAAACTAGGTCGTAATCCTGACTGAAGGGTTGTAATGACCAGTTATGTATGTGTGTGAAGTGGTACCACATATCTCATTCATGTTTAGCTTACGACAGAAAAGCTTGGCATTTTTATGTTGCAATAGTCTTCCCAAACTCTCTATCAAAATACATGACGGATATACGTACATTTGTTCTTTTAAAGCTTTTCATATCCAAAATGTCGATCAATAGGCGATGTACAACAGATTTTGAAGACCCTATAATATCAGTTAATCTATGTACGTTCCGTCGGGTATCATCCAAATACCATTAAACAGGTTTTCTACTTTCTTAGTGGACATCAGAGGTCAGCAATGAGTACTCAAAAAGATGAGTAGAATCGAGTCAAACACATAATTTCTGTTACTTTTATGCATTCATATTTATTTTAATATCATGGAACCTCTACTACATATTCAAAGTTTGAAGTACTCATCATACATCATACTTAACAACACGTATGATGTTATTGATTTCGACTCTCCAGAACTCAACATATACACGAATCACAAAATGAGTATGATTCGCGTACGAACACTAAAATACTTACTAGAAGCTTGGCTGTTTGCTCTGTCTTTTTTGCTTATGTGCCTTATTTAATCTTTTTGTAAATACAACAACAACTAAGACTGTAAATTTTTTTGAGTGATTCGAGTCACTCGAATCATTTGTGCATAGGCCCACTAAAGTATACATACGATTAACAAATTTCACAAATTTCTGAACCGATGCAAAAGATCGTCTTAAAATCGACGAAATTTGTCAGACAAATATAAAGATTTTCAAAGAAAACGGATTGGTTGAAAAATTTCTGAAATTTGTTAACCGTATGTATACTTTTGTGGTTGAGTGTAAGTATTATAAGTATTTTTCTAAAGTTATAAATCTAAATGACTGGGCTTATGAATCAAACATATTTCGAATGGTATGAGGTTGATGTTAACGTTGTACGCATATACTCATTGCAACCTGTACTTATAAATCTACGTTGTAGTGAGTATGAATAAATCCGAGTACACAGCTAAATTTCAATATTTTTGACTCACTTATATTCAAAATTTCATGAGTACTTATGAGTAGCAATAAAACGATTCATTGCTGATCTCTGGTTGTCACTAAGCATTTACAGATTTTTATTCGTTATTTTTTAGTTTAAATTTCTCCCTGTTGGACAGATGATTGGTTTTTTGTAGTAAATACTAGTATGACTGAATTTCTATGAGTCATTACTTAAGAAAACAACACTTTGCAAAAATATTTTATATGATCTACTACAGCAGGTCCTTGGATGATTGTTGAAATGCAATAGAATACAATAGTTCGTAAGTGAATCGTACTTATTTTGTGATTCGTGTATATGTTGAGTTATGGAGAGTCGAAATCAGTAACACCATACGTGTTGTTAAGTATGAATATGATGAGTACTTCAAACGTTGAATATGAGTAGGGGTTCCATGATGTTAAAATAATGAATGAATGCGTATAAGTATCAGAAATTATTAGTATGATTCCATTCTACTCACCTTTTTGAATACTCATTGCTGATCTCTTTTGACAACCCAGTGCTAATTACAGGAAATTAAAGGAGTGATAAGATAAGTAATAATTGATAGGTCAATTTTATACATAAGTGATGGGACCTACAGTTTAAAGTCGACTCCGAACGACAGATTTTTGAGAATCTTTTCATGGCTATTTTATTAACTCTCAGAGTTTTTGTCAGAAATGCGCTAAGCAGAAGTCGGCGAAGAAATATTTTTTGAGTTTTGTTTTGATGTCTGTCCTGGGGCTCGAATGCTGGCTTTACGTCTAATAAGCCAACATACTACTTACTAGACCACGGCTACTTCAACTGGCCCTTAACTTAACTTAAATACTTCTTCTGTATCATTCAGGAGCTTAATTTTGAAAAACTTTATTTCCATTCTTTTTTATTTGCTTTTGTATCTGTTTTTAATACTTCATGGCCTATTTAGTAAATGATTTACATTTACACTTCATTTCGAGTCATTTTACTGGAATTTAAATGTCATATTTCTCTCTTTTTCTGGTATTTTTTTATTCTTTTTTCTTAATTTTTTTTGTTTTGTTTTTAAGTGGCTTATAAATGATTTCATTTTGGTTGCGTGTTAATGGATTTTTAAATATTTTTCTTTTATGGCTTTATTAAATTCATATTTCCCACAGTCGTAATACATATATTTCAACAAATCAAATTGAAAAAAAAAGAATTTTTCTTTCAGTGAAAAGAAAAAAAACTTAAATTTATTGTTATAATTTTAAGAGGAACACTTAAGAGTCGTAAATAAAAAAATTTTTTATGGTATTTGATGATAACGAAGAAAAGCTTTCTTTTTAGCATATTGAACTAGAATTTTCACTTTTACAGGCCTAACTAATATATTAGAAAAAAATAATCTCAAAAACAAAACCCGCATTTTGAATTAGAAACACCTTCTTCTTCGTTATTACAACAGCATCATACCTATCAAGCATATGATGTGTTTATTAAAAAAAGAAATTTTTTGAAAAATTTAATTTATCTACACAATGGACATTTCATATATCAAAAAAAGCAATTCTTTTTAAACAAAAGACACGATTTTTTTCGATTTTATTAATTTTGGTTTTTTTTAATTTAAGAAGAAACAAAAATTGAAAGTCTAGATTATGCCAAATCATGGTTTTCTTTTGTATTCTTTTGTTGTTCAATCAATTTCAATTTCTTATCTCCCTAGCTGGGGTTGTAACTAATTAAGTAAAGTGTGTTTAAAATATTTCTTAAAAAAAATTCATTTCAAAGTTTCTATTTTTCTGTGTTTTATTCTTCTTTTTTTTTAAATTTCTTAAGGGTCTTTAAAGGTTGACACTTGTCCAGTTTCTTCTTTTTTTTTTTTTTCTCCAATTTCTTGAACAAAAAAATTTTTTTCATCTTTCAAGAAAAGTGTCAAGTACAACACGCATTTGAATTTGTTTTCTTTCTTTTTTTTTCGCTTCGTTCATTTTAAGATGCTCTAGAGTTCAAATACCGTTTAAACTCGTCGTTCTGTTTATTTTCTTGTAAATACTTCTTCAATACTTCTTCTCTTCTTCTTCTTATTTTTCTTTTTTTTTGTGTTAAAAGATCACTTTGTAAATAGTGTTGTTGTTGTTTTTGTCTGTTGTTAATTTCTAAAAAAAATACCATTTAATTAAAATTTGTAACAACTACAACTATTTTAACTAATTTTAACCCATTTTGTTAATGTTTTTCTCTCTTTATTTTTGGCTATAACAGGCCAAAAGAAAAAAAAAACAAAATTTGTACAGAAAATGCACGTCAAACACATCCGTGCATACACATATAGCTTTAGGGTGACACATACTGAATGGTTAAGATACAGTGGGTCATATGCCAGATAAAAACTGTCATAATTGATAAAGAATTTTTAGTCAATTTTAAATCAAAGATTTAAATTAAAAAAAAAATCACAGGAAATTTAACCAAAATTTATTTGAAGTCGCCGTAGTCTAGTGTGTGTTGGCTTATTAAACGTGAGCCACGGTTCAAAAATCGCAGATCAAAAATCTCCAACAAAACAAAATATGAAGAAATATTTCTTCGGCGACTTCCTCTCAGCAGATTTCTGGCAAAAACTCTACGTACGAGTATAAAATAAAATTTCCATGAAAATTTTTCAGAAATTTGTCGTTCGGAGTCGACTTTGTGGGTCCCAATTATGTATGTTATTTGAACCCATTTTGAAATAAAAATCACGGCCGATAACCATACTCTCTATATTTTCAAGGAGTTGGAAGGCTTTACTTCTATCATTACGAACAAAAATCATGTGCTTACCATAAGTCGTCGCCGTAGTCTGGTAGGTAGTGTGTTGGCTTACTAGACGTAAGGCCACGGTTCAAACTCCAGGTCAGACATCTCCAACAAAATGAAATACGAAAACGAAATATTTCTCCAGCCTCTTCTTCTTAGCAGATTTCTGAAAAACCTCTGCAAAAAAATTTCCATAAAAAGTATCTCAAAAATCTGTCGCTCAGAGTCGACTTTAAAGTGTAGGTCCCGGCGCTCAGTATAAACTTAACACACAACATTGGTGGTCGTAATCGTGAATAAGGGGTTGTTATGACTGATTATGTATGTATGTATGTTATGTCGCCATAGTCTAGTAGGCAGTGTGTTGGCTTATTAGACGTAAGGCCACGACTCCCGCCCCAAGTCAGATTAAAACGAAATATTTCTTCGGCGTCTTCCTCTTTTCTGGCAAAAACTCGGAGAGTAAAATAAAATTACCATGAAAAAGTTGAACTAATATCTGTCTTTTGAAATCGTCTTTAAACTATAGGTCCGGGCATGCGAATATAAAATTAACACACACAACATAAGTGGTCGTAATCCTGACTAAAGGGTTGTAATGACCAATTATGTCTGTATATATGTTATTTGAATTAATTTTGAAATAAAAATCACGGCCGATAACCATACTCTCTTTCAATATTTTCAAGAAGTTGGCATGCTTTGTCTCTGTCATTACGAACAAAAAAAAAAAAAAAGCTTTCAAGATTAAACGTAAAATTACATACGCCGGCAGCTATTACTACGCCTCAGAAGGAAACTGAGTAATAGAGACCTCTCGTGGTCTTATTTTAAAGGCTCTTCCCGGTACCGCTAATGCTATTGTACTTACTTACTTAATAGGTCATTAACAACCCGATAATTAACATATCTTTCTGCATTTTACGTGCTTATGCCAGTTGGTTACACCAATCGATAAAAGAGCTTCCGCGATTTCGTTCTTCCAACTCAAACAAGGTAGTTTTCTTTACCGACTCCCGCATATCGTCGCATCAAATACTCGCCTCGCCAGAGCATCCTCCTCCATTCGAACGATATACCCGACCCAGCGCAGCCGCTGGATGTTAATACGCTGCACAACGTCTATATTGTTGAGGTGCTCAGACAGTTCACTGTTGGATCGCATGCGGAAATCATCGCCAACCGCACTGGACCGAAGATCTTACGTAAGAATTTTCTCTCCAAAATTCTTAAGGCTGCTGCATCAGTGCTTAATAGGATTTATGCCTCTGCGCCATAAATTAGCACGAGGAGGATAAGCGTTATCGTTAAGTTATCGGCCGTAATCTTAGATCCAATATGCCGCACGTCGCTATTCGCAATATAGGAGGTCCTCAAGTGTATGGACGTTACTCGGCACATTAACATCTAGCGGCCAAGTCGATCGAAAGCTCGACAGAAACTACTGTTTAATACGGAAGTCAGTAAACTTCTGTCGTCAACTTCTGTGATCAATTGGTGAGAGAACGCGTTTGTAGAAGACGCCTGGATAAAAGTGCAGAGGTAGGTCGAAATCCGGCAATCGACGTTGACTACGCCATTATTCGCTTTCAAGATATCTTCGCAAGATATTTGGTCCTACCACACTTTGGACTGTATGAGGTCCTCAGGTGTATGAACGTTATTGAGCACATTAGTATCCAGCGGCCAAGTCGATCGAAAGGTCACGAAAAACTGCTGTTGAATACGGGAGTCAGTGTACGTGTTTGTATAAAGTACCTAGAGAAAAGTGTAAAGGCAGGTCGAAATCCGGCAATCGACGTTGACTATGCGATTGTTCGCTTTTAAATGTTTTAACATTTGAGAATTACCCGCGAACACATGTTATTTAAGGAGTCTTTCGAAAAAACTAGTTACTCAATTGGAGTCGAACTTACTTCTTCTGGCAACTTACTTGAATTGACGATAATTGTTCCTCTAGGCCATAATGCACAATAAATATTTTTTTTTCTGAGGAGGTATTGGCTTTTCCACAATCACTTTAAGGTTCCCCAGGCCAATATTCATAGAAAAATTTATATATTGTGTCCAACATTTTGCTCCTTTAACACCACTGTGTTTCATTAACTTCAAGAGGAAAATAAAAAATAAAAAAATGGAGAACGCTTATCTTAAAGTATCTTTTTCGGAAAACTTAAATTTGCCGTTTTGTTGTCGAAAAACACTATTTTTCTGTAACGTTTTAGTTTCTTTTTTTTAACAAAAAAGTTTTTGTGGCGTTATTTCAGCTGTTTTGAAAATACTTTATAATGTGCGCTTAAAGTTTGTTTTATGGGTCTCTGAACTTATTTCTTCCTTTGGTTTTGCAGTTTTTTTTCGAGTTGGTGTTTCTTAAAATAGATGCATGTATTACGCTGACTGTCTCGTAAGTTCAATTGCAAATTTTCTTTTTTTTTCGTCTTATTTTTACACAGTAATTAGCAAAGACATGCAATATAGAGTAACAAATAACAATAGCACCACCGCCATCACCACCATCGCCATCACCACCAACTGCATTACCATTAAACCATTGATCCTGCTAATGTATTATAAAGAATGTATGTATGTAAGTATCTGAAGCTAGTTAAGCTAGTTAAGTTAGTTAGTTAGTTACTAACAGTCTACTTGGTTGGCTGTTTATTCAACTTAAAAAAGTCAAAGGTATTTAAGTGCCTGTCTATTGTCTTTTTCCGTTCCTTTTTTCTTTTTTTTTTTGGTTTCTTTTTAGGCCAAATATACAACCAAAATTTTAAGCTTAATTGACATTTAACTACAGTTTAAAATTTTTTCTTAAATAGTCTCCAATTTATTTCGTTTTATTTTTCTTGCACCAAACCGAAACTATTTGTTACACATACATTTTAATGGCTTTGCAAGACAATACATACCTACAAAAGTATTCATTAAAGCCTGCCTGCCATATTTTTTAAACTCCATAGAAAAATGAAGTTACAGTCATGAGAATATTTCTTTAATTAATGAAATCATTGTAAAATATTTAATGAATATAAAATTGAAATTCATACATACGTACATAATTGGTCATTACAACCCTTTAGTCAGGATAACGACATAGCTTCTCACACCACTATGCTGTGTGCATTAATTTTATACATGAGTGCTGGGACCTGCAGTTTAAAGTCGATTCCGAACGACAGATTTTTTAAGAAACATTTCATGCCAATTTTATTTCCTTCACAGGGTTTTTGCCAGAAATCTGCTGAGAGAAAGTTGCCGAAGAAATATTTTCATATTTTCATTTTGCTGTCTGATCTGGGGTTTAAACCGTGGCCTTACATCTAATAAGCCAACACACTACCTACTAGACTACGGCGACAGTTGAAATTCGTTTTGTAAAAATCATCAAAAATTACTATGCAAAGTATCGAAATGGGGACACAGAAATACTGCGTTATCTTAATCAAACGGTTTTCAAAAGAATTCGGATTTTTGAGGAGAGCCAGAATTTGGAGTCAGAATTTTTCAAGTATTCTAGTTTCTTCGATCCGTGCAAGCTTGACGGAGATATAACCTATTGATGACGATGCTATAGCTTCGTTTAGTAAACTTTCGAGGGTAAGCGTGCTTTCAATGCGCAGCCCTTGCGCTGACCAACTTCTTCCCCAGTTTGGCGAAGTTCGGTCAGTACAGGGATCCAACCTACAGTTTCTTTTATCGATTTGCCACGCAATTGACATATTCTCTCTTTAACCTTGCATACATAACATGATTGGTCATTACAACCCTTTAGTTAGGATTACGACCTCGTTTCCTACACCATTTATGTTGTGTGTGTTAATTTTATACATGAGTGGTGGGACCTACAGTTTAAAGTCGACTGTGAACGACAGATTTTTGAGAAGCTTTTCATTGCAATTTTATTTTCTCTCAGACTTTTTGCCAGAAATCTGCTGAGAGGAATTCGCCGAAGGAATATTTTGTCACAGTTCGTTTAATTGGAAATGCCTGATCTGTATTTTGAACCGAGGCCTCACGTCTAATAAGCTAACACACTACCTTTAGACCACCGCGACTTCCTAAGCTTACTAAGGTAAAATAGCATTCAGTGGATATTGGAAACTCGCTAGCTCACAAACCTCTGATTAGTTCGACTTTAACATTTTTATGATATATTTTTGCACAAAAGTTCTAAAAACCGGTTACAGTCTATAGCTTTAAATATCGTATACACATACATGCATACATATCTGGCAATTACAATTCTTTAGGGTTTCTTTTACGACTTCTCACCCCAAGCTAGGTGAGATCCTAACTACAAATTTCACAACATTTCTGTGTGCCTATTAGTTTACCCTCAAAGCAATTGCCTGAAGACTGAATTACAATTTTTATCCACAGCGCTTCTAATGACAAATCTCACAAAATTTCTGTGTGGCTATTAGGATACCCTCAGAGCTAATGCCTGAAAATGGAATTACAATTCTTCCATCAGCTTTTTACCCTATGGCGGCTTAATTTATTTTGTCCACGGCGATTGTAATGCCAGATTTATATGAAAAGTGCTGAGAGACGATGGCCAAAATGTATTTCGTTTTCGCAAGAAGCCAGAGCACAGAGGTTTGAACACTCGAGACTTTATGTAGTAAGTGAAGTCACTAGACTATGGTGAGTACATATTCTTTAGTCGCAGTTCTATAATCTATAAGCTGTGGTCTTAGATCTTAGCTGCACTCCGTGAAGTTCTCCCTTCAAGCCTTAATAGTCAATAAATTTTTGTCCTAAAAGTCCAGGCAACACTACGTAGCCAAATGAAACCTTGTTTTTATTATTAAATAATCACAATGGGCCCTGTGTGCGGCCTAAGTGTGTCCGATCATGACTCCATTAAGCGGACAGCCACTTCTATCTATTAAGTCACTAATTCTAGATAAGAATTTGCCAGTCATGTAAGTATACGATCAATTTCGTGGCTTTTATTTTTTAATCTTCAACATGATCTTCACAACTGGCTAGCCGTATGACTTTTTGATCCTTTGTTGCTCATTCTTTCACGTATGAACTGTTTTACCACTTTTGCCATGCGAATTTCTGCTGCTGCTAAAAACTCCTATTAACTGTCTTAGGTTCGTGACTATTCCCCTACTCGTAATTGATCTTTCTGCACAATAAGCACTCTAGGATAAGTAAATTTGCTATACAGCATCACTGTAATAAAGCGAATAAATGCATCATAGGTTCTTTTAGAAGGAATTCATCTATGGAGTACCTAGGTAGGTAGGTAGGTTGGAATGGTAGCTTTGATACCAAAAGCACGCATAGCGGCCCGTTGTGGCCCTATATCCCTGTACTGACAGAATTCCAACAAACTAGAGAAGAAGTTAGTCAGCGCAAGGGTTGCACATTGAGAGCACGACTACCCCACGCTGGAAAACCCTCCCGAAAGTTTAATAAACGAATATATATCATTGACATCAATGGATGGAAGCTCCGTCAAGCTGACAAGGATTGGAGAGTCAAATAACCTCCTCCTCTTCCTCAGCGGTCTCCTCTTCTTCAGCGGATCTGCATCCACGGCAGAAGTCGTTAGATGGAAGCTGCATTCTTTCCGCGTGTCTTCCCATTACACAATGATATGTAACCATGGCCACTGTTATTGAAATGACATTACAATCAAGTCCAAATAACTGGTTGGTGGTCCTTCTATCCGGTAAAACAGAACTCCTCATTGACCCAGGATAGGTTGGCGTCTCGAAAGAATTTCCGCGCGATGGGCAACTTGACCGAGGCAAGTGACATCCCCAAGTCGATTGAAGAGGACAGTACCTACTAGACATGTATTCTCCTGTAATCGTTCTAACGCACTTAAATTCTATTACGATTTCAAATTTTTAATTTAAATTCAACCAAAATCTGACAGACTTTTGCATTAAGTTCTGTATATTTTGATCAGTAATCGTCTAAGACAGCTACACTATATTGTTGTGTTTTCAATTAAAGACTCTTCCACTGCCGCCTTTTTCTTTGATTCACTGCAGGCGTTCACCACCTATGCCTCTTGGTGGGGCACATAAAAAAATAGAACAAATTTGTCTTAACTTCTTCAGTTTTTATTATTAAACAATGAACATTATCTTTAACGATGACATTTTAGTGTCAAACTAAATGGTACTTTTGTTTTGTCATTTCAACCAAATGAGTATATTATTTTTTACAACAACAACAACAACTATAAAAACACGTATAACTTTACTGTATGCTGAAGCTAAAGACTATTTAGGATAATCATCTTAAAGAGAAATGAAAAAGAAACAGCATTGATGAGGTAATTAGAAATAAAGCAGATCTTTATTAATCTTATAAGAAATCTTTCAATATGTAGAGTTTGCAGTATTTTGGGAATTTTATTTAGTAATTAAAGAGAGGATGAGAGAGAAAATTTCAAAGGATTCAGATTAAGATTGAGTCATGTTAAGTCGTTTTTTCTGATATGGTTTGTAATACTTAAAGTTTAATAATTCTAAAATTGTTGCTATCTGCCAATAGCTCTCTACATTTATTTTCCCACAGAGATCGTTTTCAATGGGTTGGGTTCGATTTAAGGACGTTTACTTGCCCAGAGGTCAAAATAAACCATTATAAATACGTCCTAGAAGAGAGAGAATTGGAAAACGAGAAGAGGTAGGAAAATGAGAATAAAAGAATCGTAGGTTTAATATATTAAATTTATTTTCTATTAATGATGTTAAAACCACTCGCCACACATGTTAATTATCTCAAATTCATCCATTGGTGGCGGAACCTACGGCAGATTTAAGAAACTTTTCATCGCAATTTTATTTACTGTCGCAGTTTGTCCCACAAGACTGCCGAGGTCGACCATAGAAATATTTTTTCAGGATCTCTCTTGCCAACAGGTTTCAATTTGAAATTGAGTAGCAGAGACCTCACTAGTCCGATAAAACTAATACTCTACAAGACGCTCATCCTCCCCGTTCTTCTTTACGGCCCAGAGGCATGGACACTATTAAGCACTGATGCAGCAGCCTTGAGAGTATTCGAGAGAAAAGTTCTACGTAAGATCTTCGGTCCAGTGCGAGTTGGCGATGATTTCCGCATCCGATCCAACAGTGAGCTGTATGAGCTCCTCAACGGCATAGACATTGTGCAGCTTTTTAACATCCAGCCATGGAGGAGAATGCTCAAGCGAGACAGGCATTTCTGCGGAAGTCCGCGAAGAGGAAGAACTTGTTTGCGTTGGAAGGACCAAATCGAGGAAGCCTATCATCGATTGGTGTGAATGAAGAATGCGAGGCGCCTGGAAGGATATGTTAAGGCAGACAGAAATCCATTAATCGGGTTGTTAATGGCAAATTAAGGTAATGTAAGGATATCTCTTTCTGTTAGATATGTCCGAACTGGGCTTTGAACCACGGGCTCTCGTCGAATAAGTCAATACACTGTCTTTGGCTGATACAAATGCTATATTGTGTCTCAGTGTTCTCTAAAGCAGATTCAGTTCCATTATAGCGCCTAAAGACAGATGTAGTTTTTATGCTGAAGTTTTTAAGCTGAAATACCGAAATATTTGATTTTCTTTCTATTTAAACTACCATTGCTGTTTGAGAAGATGTTCATATATGTATGTATATTGTAGTAGCACATATGAAAGTGTTAGTCTGTCATATAAATGCATGTCATTGTGTATGTACATATATAAAAATGCTAGTGGGTTAAATCCAATTGTTATAGCCCAGCCAGTTACTTCGCTTTACTTTACTTCCACCATGTATGGTATGGAAGAAGTTGTTAGTTTTAGAACTCCATAGAAAATTCAAACTGATGTGTTATTAAGATACAAATGGCACAACGCTAAGAGAGATACACAGCGAAACATATTAAATGCATAAAAAATTAACACAAAACTACAAGAACATACATATGTAAGCATCAAAGTACAAATAAGTAAGTAAGTGTGACGATTGGTATATTAAGCTGTAATATAAGCATTTTTATGATAATGATTATGACTTAGAAAAAAAACTAGGCAACTAAATTAAAACAAGATAATTGTGCTGAAAACTATCTGTATCCGTATCTGTGTCCATAACTGAATTCCTGAATAGCCACTAAAGAGAATAGCCAGCCAACCAGCTTTATAATAACCATGAATCATTTCGAAATTATTTCGGTGTGTGTGTGTGTAGTTTTTTATGATTTTTTCGGCACTTTAGTCGAACATATGATTATAATCATAAATTACTCGCAACATAAGAAAACAACACACGAAATATTTTTTATTTTTTAATTTTTTTTTTTTGAAATATAAGAAAAACCTTTAATTTTTAATTTTTCTTCTCTTTTTCTTGTTGTTATTGTTGTTTTTATTTTATTACAACTCAAACGTTCATGTTAAAATTGTACGCGGGTTAAAGCAGAGAAACAAGGAACACTAACTCAGTCATACTATGTGTGGCATATAGATTGTAAGTGTTCAACTAATAAGTGATTGAAAATGTACCGCATAAAGCATTACATCGGCTATAAAGACAATAAGATCATCATCATCATTATCATCTGCTTTAGTGAGAGCCCCAGCAACACTTTTACAACAAGACAACTGATTGGGAGAGAGAAAAAAAATAATCGTGAAGTAAATGAAAAAAGAAGAAACTTTACAAATACCGCCAACAACGACTGTGTTTTAGTATGATTTTAACAATATTTTTATGATGTCTTTAAGACCAGGCAATTTTCACAGGCTGGAATATAATTTATAAATATGTACAGTAAGGAACAGAAAAAAACGGACAACTGCACATACATACATGCATACATAATTGGTTATTATAACCCTTCAGTCAAGATTACGACCAAGCTTCTCACACCACTTTAAAGTAGATTCCGAACGAATGACAATTTTATTTATACTCAGGGTGTTTGCCAGTTATCTGTCGGCCGATAACTATACTTTCGATATAGCCAAGGAATATATTTATCTAGGCTCCGCCGTTACCATCAAAAATGATGTCAGTCTGGAGATTAAGCGCAGGATCACTGGCAATAGGCAATTGAGTAGCAGAGACCTCTCTCGTACAACAAAACTAATACTCTACAAGATACTCATCCTACCCGTGATTCTTTATGGCGCAGAGGCATGGACTCTATGAAGCACTGATGCAGCAATCTTGAGAGTATTCAAGAGAAAAGTCCTGCGCAAGATCTTCGGTCCAGTGGAAGTTGGCAATGCTTTCCGCATCCGATCCAATAGTGAGCTGTATGAGCTCCTCAACGATATAGACGCATATTAACATTCATCGGCTGCACTGGCTCGGCCAAGTCGTTCGAATGAGGAGAATGCTCCGGTGTGACGGGTTTTTGATGCGAGGATCTGCGGAAGTTGGCAAAGAGGACGACCTTGTTTGCGTTGGAAGAACTAAATCGAGAAAGCCCTGTCGTCGATTGGTGTGACCAAACTGTTTTAAAGACTTTAGAAGAAGCCTGAGTATAATATTCAATGTTCTAATGAAGAAAACCCAATAAACTGTGTGTGTCTGATTGCGTTTGCCAAAGATTAATGTTTGTGGAAGTTGCAGCTGGAACGCAGACATCATCATCAGCCAGCCCTGGTTCGAGCCCCAGGCCAGACATCAAGACAAAATACAAAAAGTATTTCTTCGGCGACTTCCTCTCAGCAGATTTCTGGTAAAAACTCTGAGAGTAAATAAAAAATTGCAATGAAAAGTTTCTCAAAAATTGCCATGAAAAGTTTCTTAAAAAAATCTGTCGTTCGGAGTGGACTTTAAACTGTAGGTCCCAACACTCATGTATAAAATTAATACACACAACAAAAGTGGTGTGAGAAACTAGATCGTAAACCTGACTGAAGGCTTGTAATGACCAATTATGTATGTATGTAGTTATCGGCCGTTATCTGAGGTCCATTCTATTCTGTTTATCTAATTTAAAAAGGTCATCCATCAAAACTTCTCTCGAATCCGTTTTATTATTGGGTGTAGCCAGCAGGAATTTTTACAAAGTATACATCAAAAAAATATTTTGTCGAATACTTTTTCTGTTACTGTCTTTGCTTCATTACGTTTGTGTTAATATCTAAGCATGTGAAATCTTTCATACGTTTGTAGCAAAATCGAAATAGCACCACAGTTAAAACGTCATTCATTATTGAAGCGTCCATCTATATATTTATAGTTATTGTTTGTTATTGTTGTTGTTGGCAATAACTATTTGGTACCTTTTTTGTCTTAAGCATAAGCCTCCCAACCAAACAAACATTTTCAAAATCATTCCCAATGCTTAGTCTTAGCCACATACGATGTGATGATGTAGCCGCGCGAACAATGCAACTGCACGTGTCTATTGTTGTACGAAAAATAAAAATATTTTTCAAAATTAAATGGGAAACGAAAAAATAAAAAGAGAAACACCTAAATTTACTTTTCACAGCCATTTTTTTGTTTTTTTTTTGTAAATATTTTTTTGTTATTGACTGTTTATTATGTTTTGCCGCCCGCCTTTATTAATGCCTTGGCTTAGCTACAGTTTAGTTATGATTTTGTTTTTTTTTCTCTCGAAGCATTACATATGGGGTGTTGTAATTTAGGGCTCTTTTGTTTTTACATTTTTTTTTCTGTATGATTAGTTAAAGACCGTAAAGAAAACTAAATCATCTCTGGGTGTTAATGCATACAGCATACAGCATATGTTGCATTCGTTGTATTGGCCCAACGACCTTCAATTATGAACAAAATTTGTTGAACAATAATTATGATGGAGAAACTATTTTGGCTTTAATGATTACCTATTACAGTAAAGGGCTTTAATGAGATTTTGGATTTCAATTGTTTTAGACTTTTTTCCAATGCTTTTAAGAGGCACTTGGCCTAAAATGCAAAAAATTCCAAACAAATTCCAAATAAAATTTTGAAAAATTTTGTCAACTTTTAGGAACGTACACTTCAATAAGACCTTCAAGCATAATTTCTACAAACGCACTTCAAATAGGAAATTCAAATTCAAATAAAAACTATTAAAGAACCATAAAAGAAACGTCGCAAGCTAAGCTAATCCAATAGGACAAACCAAACAGCAACCAAAACCAATTTACACACGCCACACAGTATCCAAAACGTAAAGGAAAAAGGACACAAAAAAAAAATTAAATTTAAATAATGCAAGAAACAAAAAATACAAACCATACTTGTGAAAGCGGAAATTTGAATTTCCGAAAAGGTACTTGAAGCCTCTTTTAAAACGAATAACCAAAAATAGTGTATAGTTATAGCAGAGAGCCACACACACACATACACACACACACACACAACCACATAAACTTTCGTATATTTTAAGTAAACCATCACCATACCTAAATAAGTAATAGATTGGCAGCCACAGAGCCAAGCAAAAAGCAAAAACAAGCAAAAAAAAATATGTATCCATCTATACCAACATATTTTTAAGAACCTTAAAGCAATGAGTAAGCAATTTTCATGTTTTTTTTATTGCCAAAAAAAAACAGAGAGAAAAAACGATATCAACTATAATGCAGAGGAAAATGTTGTAGAGGGGAAAAGCCAGTGAAAAATTAAAATTATGCTCGACTATAAAAATATGCTCAAAAAAGGAAAATTTAAAGCTAAAGACTGAAGAAATATATGAGTTCTACAGTAACTAAGAACCCCCTATAATTGAGAATCGTTTTTTCGCTACTCATAACTACTCATGAAATTTTGAATATAAGTGAGTCAACAATATTGAAATTGAACTATGTACTCTGATTCATTCATACTCACTACAACGTTAATTTATAAGTAGAGGTTGTAATGAGTATGCGTACAACGTTGTCATCAAACTCATACCATTCGTAATATGTTTGATTCATCAGCATACTCATTTAGATTCATAACTTTAGAAAAATACTTACAATACCTATAAATGAATCGAGTGACTCGAATCAATCATTAAAATTTACAATCTTAGTTGTTGTTGCAGTTAAAATAAAAAGAAAAGAGCCACATATGCAGAAAAGAGAGATAGAGCAGCAAGCAGAGCAAACACGCAACCTTCTAGTGAGTATGTCAGTGTTCGTACTCTAATCATACATATTTTGTGTTTCTTCTATTTGTTGAGTTATGGAGAGTCGAAATCAACAACATCATTAGTGTTGTTGAGTATGAATATGATGAGTACTTCAAACTCTGAGTAAGAGTAGAGGTTCTATGATATTAAAATATGTAAGTTTGAATGCGTATAAGTATCAGAAATTATGTGTATGATTAGATTCTACTCATCTTTCTGAATATTCATTGCTGATCTCTGATTTCAACTAAAAAAGTAAAAGTATTTGTTAGATACCCGATGGATGACACATACAAGATTAACTGACATTATAGGGTCTTCCTAATCTGCTGCATATCGCCTATTGATTGGCATTTTGGATATGAAAAGCTTTAAAATAATAAACGTACATCTATCCGGCATGTATTTTGATGGAGAGTTTGGAAGACCATTTCAACATAAGAAAGCCAAGCTTTTCTGTCGTAAGCTAAACATGAATGAGATATGTGGTACCACTTCACATACATACATAGTTGGTCATTACAACCCTTTAGACATGATTATGACCTAGTTTCTCACGCCACTTATGTTGTGTGCGTTAATTTTTATACACGAGTGGTCGACTTTGAACGACAGATTTTTGAGAAACTTTTCATGGCAATATTATTTATTTGCTTTCAGAGATTTTGCCAGAAATCCGATGTGAGGAAGTTGTCAAAGAAATATTTTTTCATTTTGATATCTAACCTGATGTTGAACCGTGGCCTTGCGTCGAATATGTATGTACATATAATATATAATGAAGGCAAGATAGTCGCAAGAAAAGAAGTCAGAGGAGCAATCAAATTCTATATGATAATAGCGGCAAAGGTGAGAAAGACATCGGTAGATAGACAGTGATCAGTATTATTATTTCATACATTGGTTTTGGGTGCTTTCGACAATAGTTTTACCGACTTAAGCCGATAAACTATTTGAATGAAATCGCAATAGAATAAAACGAAACTTTTATATACAACAGATTAAACGAAGACCATCAAGTATTAAATGAATTCCAATCGGGCTGACCAACTGAATTTTAATTATCGGAATACAAATGTCATCGAGTGACATATGGGATGCCATATAAATGAGTCTGCCAGATAAGTTTTATGCAAAGTCGATGTAATTGAAAGATAACAAAGGGCACAGCAGCAACTCGCAATTCACAACTGGTCAGCTGTACAGAGAAAACTACACAAATACCCCGAACTATTTATGTTTCATAAACATGGCGTAGCGTATCAAAATATGTGTGTGGTTAGGAAAACTTTAGAACAAGGAATATGCAATAAACTTAAAGTTAAACACATACAAATGTATATGATTATACGTATATTTTAGCATAAAAGGGAAGTAAAGCTAAGTCTAGGTTTTGGTGACAAAATATTCAATATTAAAGACTTGGTTCTTGGATATCAAGGCGAATATATTGCATTGGCTTTAAATTTGTAACAAGTAAATCTACAAATGATTTGAAATAGTCTCTATTAAGGGTTATTGCTGTTGCCCAAAAATCGCCAGTGATGTAGTTTGTCATCAGTAAAAGAAAAAAGGTCCTGATTATAGGAAATTTATTAAAAATTATTCTGAATCCCTATTTTGAAAGGTAAAAACGTTTAGATTGCAAATAAAATAAAAATAAATCCGTGTTTAGTTTTAATTAAACTTCTTTATTATTCCCACAACTCTGTGCGGCACTGTTCACAACTTTATGTATACAACAACAATTGCTTTGTTTGTTATTCCTCTGTTTACACACTTTACGTAAACAATAACAATTACTAGATAATTATTCGACAGATCTCAGTAATGGAAATCTTTAAACCACGATTACTCCTGCTTTCCTCTCCTTTTATATGAAGGTGTAAACAGTCTGATGAACGTTCTTGCAGACGAATGTTCGTGGCTTCGCCTTCTCGTAAACTCTATAAATGTTGCTTTATTGTCTTTGTTTGTGTATTTGTTTAGATTTATTCTTGTAGTGTTTGTTGTTGCATTTTTCTTGACTTGTTTACCAATTTCTTATGCTGGTGCTTCTTGTTGTATTTTTGTTGAATTGTTTATCATTTTTTAAGGTGCTGGTCGTTGTTGTATTTTTGTTATCTTGTTTACTATTTTTTTATGCTGGTGTTTGTTGTTGTATTTTTTGTTTGTAATTTTAATGTTAAGCGATGTAAAAGAAAAACGCCAGTATCTTGATTCTTCATTTTCGTAACAGTATGTTTAACAATTTCACAAAACTCTTCCTTATGAGTGGGTATCATTCCTTAATTTGCAACATCTTTTGCATACTTATAATAGTACAAAGACTTCCAAACGCTTATATGCCCGCCACCATAACCACCACTATTAGCTGTGCTGCGCTTGTTGCCAAAGAGAACTTCAGTTTGTGAAAAGTAGTCGAATTCTGTAGCTTTTCGAAGTTCTTTGACTTACTTTGCCTCCTTGTTTTTTCGGCTGTTTTATGTTGGTTGGTTATGCTGAATAATGCACAAAATTGAAATAATTTTCATTTTCAATTTGCTGTTTTTCTTCATATTCTTCTTCTTCGTTTTTGTATTTAATTTGGTTACAACCTGTTTTTATTTTTTGGTAAAAATTTTTATTTTGCCAACGAGTTGCTGCTGCTGTAGCTGTATGCTGGAATGGATTTTATTTTTGCAAACAATTGTTTCACTTGCAAGGAATAACAAAATGCAGTGGCTTTTCAGTATGCAAAGCAGTTGAATTGTTTTTTAAGGGTTTCTCTTGGTTTTTTTTTTGCTGTTTTTTGGTTTGCAAAAACGTCAACACAATAATGGCAAATGATGGCTGGTCTTGTCTTGTCTTTTTGAGTAGCTATTGGATTATTTTTTTGTTTTTGCTTCCTAGTTTTTTTAGAATGCCTAAGAATGTCTTCCTAGTTTAACAATCATATTTACATTTTAACTATTTTTTACGGGTGTTTTTCTTCTTTTGGCCAAAAAGAACTAGAAGTCGTCTCTGCATTTTAATTTAATTTTAAACTGCGTGGTTTTTTCTCTCGTTTTTTTTTGGTAAATAAAATTATTATTTAGTTTGCATAACAAATTGCTAGAAATTTATATTAGAATTGTTTTTCGCCTTCGCTTCATGGGTCTACAAAAATATGTTTTAATTAAAATTTTCATATTTTTTTCTGGCTTATTTAAAAAGGAATTCCAAGTAAATAATTGTTTCAATTGCAAAAGACTATTATTTTTTTTCTAGCAAGAATGTCTAATAGAATTACAGAAATTATTTTTTAGGGAAAAAGTCGCAAGTCTAAAAGACACGTACGGTAGTATATAGTACGGTAAAGATATTCGTAAAAAAACGTTTTATTTTCAACAAGAATTTGTTTTTCTTTCTCTTTTTCATTCTCAAATAGATTTTCTGCGCTCCTCTGATTTCCGTTCTTGCGACGGTGTTGCCCTTATTAAGTCACCTCCTTCATCTCTTTCCAAATTTTTGTCGACCTTTTCCCGTATAAAAAAGAATAGCCTCTTCGTGTACTGGAATATTTGAACAAGAGACTTTTAAACTTTATAATCAGTCTTACACAGTGAATTTCTTTATCTCTACACATTGGTGCCATGTAGAGTACGACAAAGCTCACAGCCTTTGGCAGAAGTGCCTTTATTATCCCGAAGACCATCAGCATCCGATATTAAACTGGAGAACAAGCCATTCTGTTAAAAGCTCTGTTTAAAGTTCTGCTGCCAAGTTCTGGTCAAAGCTCATTAGAACTTTAATTCATCGATTTTGGACTTCGCCACTGTGTTTTTTTTGAAAAAAATACACTTTCTTTTAAGCCAAATATGATCTGAAAAGGAAGCCAGCAAAGGTTGCTTAAATGTCGACTTGAAATTTATTGTCATGCCCATGCTTGTAGATGAAAGAGTTCTGCCCTCTTTGGATACTGAACCAGTGTACTGCTCCCACATACATAATTGGTGATTGCAACCTTTCCGTGAGGATTACGATCTATATTATCACACCCCATTTAAGATGTGTGTGTTATTCTTATACATTAATGGCGGAATCTACAGTTGAAAGTCGACTCCAAACGATAGTTTTTGAGAAACTTTTCATGAAAATTTTTACTGACTATCAGAATTTTTGCCAGAAATTTTCTGAATGAAAGTCGCCAAAGAAATATTTTTTCCTGTTTCATTTAGTTGGAGATGTCTGACCTGGGGTTTGAACCAAAGCCTCATGCCTGATAAGCCAACACACCATCTACTAGACTACGGCGGCTATAATATACGAATATTTACGGACAGTAAAGCGGCCATTAGATCCCTAGAGAGTGTGTACACCACATCGTAAATTGTCCAAGAATATCGAATGTCTCTGCAGGAGTGTGACAAACATTCGATGGTTAACCTTATCTGGCATCCTGAACAGTGGGACGTAGAAGGTAACAACAAGGCTGACTTAGTTGCTAAAGCTAGCAGCACTGAAAATTCAAAAAATAAAAAAACAGAAAAAAACACCAGAAAAATTTGGACTGACGTGGGTATATGAAGAACAGAATTTCTATTAAACCTAAGAAGATTCCATACAAGGAACCTCATAGCAGTCATAATAGGACACTGGCCTCTAGGTGTTCACTCTGGAAAACATGGATATGTGCAGAACAGAATTTCTATTAAACCTAAGAAGATTCCATCTAAGGAACCTCATAGTAGTTACAACAGGACACTGAGCCCTAGGTGTTCACTCTGGAAGACTGGGAATACGTCATAATGGCTTCTGCAGGAGCTGCAACATTGCCCGGCGCTTGAGAGCCAAAGAAGTAGAATTCTTGGACACCCAGAATTAAGTGACAAAACATCTAGACAAAGCCGATTTGAGAAAAATCCTTACCTTCAGAAGACTCTCGGGATGGTTGAGATATAAAGACTAGGATCTATAATTCTATGGCTGGCGGAATAGGTATTAAAGCGGGACCTTACAGGACCCGTATAAGCTGTAACCAGTGAGACGGCTACCAGTTTAACCTAACCTAACCTAGTTTATTTTCAAAATATCACATGTTTTTATAAATTATAATAAATTCCATTTTTCCACATTAAAAGGAAAAATATCTAAAGCATACCCTTATTGCCACAAATTACTAATCAAATGTTGATTAATTTAAAACAATGCCCAATGTCCTTTTATTAAGCAAGTATCCTTTGTACAACTAAATACAAGCCACACGAAACTAAACTAAAACTATACCTTTTTACGTTTCGTCCTTCTGCACAAATTAAAGGTGTTTCTAATTCAATTACGCCCCTTTTTTTTGCAACATTGTGTCTTCCTTTTTTGCAATTATTGTTGCAATTTTCAATGCCTTTTGAAGCAATTAATAACGACCGTTTAAAATCAAAAAGCATCGAAAATTGATCAGGTTTGCGAAACTATTTTTTTCTTTTTTTTTGTGGTTGAAAACACTAACAAAAATCGAGTGTCTGTATACATAACTATAATGTATGTACCAGAGATATACAAACATTGTCTATCATGGCTGTATACATAGTATAAATGTATGTGTGCTTATACATGTGCTTAGGGATGTCCTTTATTTGTAATAAATGTTTGACATTTTTCCAATTATATTCATGGTTATATAAACACAAATACTCCTCTATTATGGGCTGACTGACGGACTGACTGTCGAGTCTAGTTGGCATAGAAAATTATGTTTGTTTTTGGGATATTTTTTGTTTTCTTCCAGTCATTAATTTTTTATTATTGTTTCGAATTGAGTAATTGTCATGTAAAACATGATATTGAATCGATATTATAGGCAATTTTTTATTTTTGAAAATGAAGCGAAGTAATGTAAATAAAATTTTAACATTTATCAGAATTGAAACAGTGAGTAAAATTTTTCAATATTTTACGAGAGCTAATCAGCAATATGTCCTGCTGAACAAATAAAATTTTAATGGATTTGTGTTACATACATAATTGGTCATTACAACCCTTCAGTCATGATTACGACCTAGTTTCTCACACTACTTATGTTGTGTGTGTTAATTTTATACATGGGTGTTAGGACCTACAGTTTAAAGTCGATTCCGAACGACAGATTTTTCAGAAACTTTTCATGGCAATTTTATTTACTCTCAGAGTTTTTGCCAGAAATCTGCTGAGAGCCGCCGAAGAAATATCTTTTGTATTTTGTTTTGTTGTCTGGCCTCGGACTCGAACCCTGGCTTTGCGTCTAATAAGCCAACACACTACCTACTAGAATACGGCAATTTTAGAGATTCTTTCCTACTAGTGTAGTTTCACTGTCAAATCCATGTAAAACAAAACTAAACGATAGTAAACCTAAGTAAAGACAACAAAAGCTATCAGTATATTAAGACTTAGACCTGCTTGAGTTGTTAAAAAGCCATAGATCTGATAAAAAAGTTCCAGTCATCTTTCATATGTCAGAAGGATCATACTTTTAATAAAAAACAAAATCATTTAATTTAGTAGAGAAACAATAAAAAAGTTTCGCCAAAGTTGTATGGACTCGTTCTCTTATTTGGCTGCAAAGCTAATAACATTCTGTGCTAATACCAGTGTGAAGATCAAGCGCAGGATCACTCTTGCCAACAGCTGCTCTTCTGTATGTTGTTGTTGCATTTACAAAAAAGGAAAAAAACACAAAGGCAAAAAAGACAGAGCAACAAGCAGAGCAGATCAAACACACAACTTTCTAATGACTATTTTAGAACACTAAACACGATTCATACTTATTTTGTGATTCTTGTATGTGTTGAGTTATGGAGAGTCGAACGCAACAACATCATACGTGTTGCCAAGTATGAATACAACTTTGAATATGAGTAGAGTTTGCATGATATTAAAATAAGTATGAATGCGCATGAGTACCAGAAATTATGAGTATGATTCGATTCTGTTCATCATTTTGAATACTCATTGCTGATCTCTGATATGTATGTAATATTCAAAAGAAACTGTACACTATGGATAAAATTCTAATAATCACTAAACTCAAATTTCACCACTTAAGGAGAGAGCCCGAAAAAAATTGAAAATACTTCGAAATGAAACAATTTTAAAATAAAAATAACGGTAATTTATTAATGTATTGTTACGAAGTCGCCGTGATCTAGTAGATAGCGTGTTGGCTTATTAGACTTGGGGCCGCGGTTCAAACACCAGGTCAGACATCAAAACGAAATATGAAAAAATATTCCTTCGGCGACTTCCTCTCAGCAGATTTCTGGCAAAAACTTGGAGAGTAAATAAAATTGCCATGAAAAGTTTCTCAAAGATCTGTTGTTCGGAATCGATTTTAAACTGTAGGTCACGCCACTCATGTATAAAATTAACATACAGCATCAGTGGTGTGAGAAGCTAGGTCGTGATCCTAACTAAAGGGTTATGTACGTATGTATGTATTGTTACGTTTCTACCTTTTAAAGACGTTTAAAATATGAGCTCGTAGATTGCAAATAAGAGAAAAATAAATTTGTGTTTACTTTTAATTAAAATTCTTTACCACTGTTCGCAACTTTATGTAAACAGCAACAATGGCAGAGTAAACAGTTTGGCCAATGTTCATGACTTCGCCTTCTCTAAATCTCTAGTGGTGTAGTGCTGTTTGTGTACTTTTCTTTACTTGTTTACCATTTTTTTATGCTGGTGTTTGTTGTTATATTAAGCAGTATGATAATTGGTAAATAGATTTGTTTACTGCATTGTTTTGTTTTTGTAGGTTTTGTTTATAATTTTTATGTTAAGCGATGTAAAAGCTAAACACCAGTATCTAGATTTTTCATTTTCGTAACATTACGCATAGAATACATAGTGAGTGTGAAAAAAAAACTATACAACATGGATACCATTTTAACCAAACCAACTTTTACTACTTTGCGAGAGTGTATTTTTAATTGTACACTTTCTTTTGACGCTCACTGTATAGGGATCCTATGTATCTAATTTAACCTTAACTAACCTTTTAAATAGACCTAAATTTAAAAAAAATTAAATGTATTTTTTTACATTTTATTGCATATAATTAAAGGCATTTTAAAATTGTTCTGTTGCCATATAAAAAAAACTAAATTTATTTTTACTTTCCATTTTGATGCTCATAATGACTTAATTTTTCTCTCTCGCTCTTTCTCCTTGTTTTTGTAGACAATTTTCCACATCAACTAAAACGTATGCCTGACTATTTGAAATTATGCAAGTATATACCTGATGTGGCATTAAAATTAAAAGTTAAATATTTAATTGTTATCTAACACACACATACAGAGACAGAAAAGACAATTTAAAACTGCAGAAAACGAATAATTATTGTTTCAACCGGAAATAGGGGGAAAAACAGAGAGAACTGGCTTACACAACTACACTGCAATAGAAGTGGCAAAAAAAAGCAGCAGCATTTGACCAACGTAATTTAGGTGAAAATGTAACATACTAAACACTACCACTGGTTCCATATAATTTTGTGCGGCTTTTTATTCTAACTAAATGCAGCATAAAACAGGACTCATGCATACATTCACAATCATTTGCTATAACGCACACATGCATACAACGAAAAAAAGACGTAAGACTAGCGCGTACATGTAAATGTTTCTAATGAAATTTCAAATTCCAAAAGCCACTTTTTCCAGTTGCTGTGACGGTAGTAGAAGTGTAAGTGTAAGTGTAAGCGTGTGTATGTGTAAGTGTTAATGCCAGCTAGAATAATAGGTGAACTATACAATAATAACAATAAAGCCTAACGTGTACGGAGAAGAGAATCCCAACTAAAAGTGACACAAATTTACATGACTATTAAAAAATATCGTGTAACATGTATGCATTAAAGCCAGTGTGTTTGTAGGCTTATAACTACAAAAAGGATTTTTAGCATGAAGGAAGCATAGTAGTATGTATGTAGTTTAACAAATAAATACCTCAAATGACCCAAATTCCCTTTTGGAATAACAATTTCACCAGTTTTTTTGTGTTTTTTTTTGGTAACAAAAGCTAAATTTTCTATCTATTCCACGCCGCAAGTAACACTCACCTGAATGTCTGTTAAGCATGTGATATAGAAAATCCTAAATGGTGGTTTAAACATTTTTTTTGGTTTCCTTTAACAAAAACTAAATCCATGGTGGGGTTTTTCTTCTTTCCCAGAGATATCAAAGGGAATAGGCTATGCCTGGCAAATGGTTTTTTTTTATTGTGTATAAAATTTAGGTCATAAAGTGTGGTTAAAATGTGAAAAACCTTTATTCAAGGTTTTAAATTTGGTTGGAATTTTTGTAATTGCAAAAATATTTGTGGAAAATAATTCTGTTTGGTTTTGGAACAAATAAGTTGTGGCACCGAGTAAGAGAAAAACAATCTTAAATTTCATGATTAAAATTTTTTATATTCTACTCCACTATAATGAAGACCTCAAGAGTTTTGCAGCGGTTGTCTTTAATGTGTAGAGTAGCCTAGAGAGCTGTTTGTGTTATAAAACGATGACTCTAGGTCAAGTGATCCATGTGATAACGAAAACACCAAACGCTTCAAGCAGCCGCTTTTTAGGCATACACTATCTTTTCTACAATCACTGCGATCGATAATTTAGATTGCAGTCAACATCGAATTTGGGATGAGCTTCATGGCTGAAGAAATTATTGATTCCAAAATTGCTATTGAATACCTGTTGCCTAACGACATACATACATAACATAATTGATCATTACAACCCTTCAATCAGGATAGCGACCTAGCTTCTCACAGCACTTATGTTGTGTGCGTTAGTTTTATACATGAATGACGGGACCTATAGATTAAAGTATAGTCCGTACGACATAGTTTTGAGGATCTTTTCATATCAATTGTGTTTACTCTCAGAGTTTTTTCCAGAAATCTGCTGAGAGGAAGTCGTCAAAGAAATATTCTCATATTTTTGTTTTGATATCTGACCTGGTGTTTGAACTGTGGCCTAATAAGCCGACTCACTACTAATTACGGCGCCTACTTATCAGCATATCTACTGCGTTCTTAATGGCCTGCCAGCTTTAATCTTAGAGTGCCTTGAACTTGATTTCGATGGAGGTTCAAATCCAATTACAAAATGCGCGATATTAAGTCGCAGGATAGTTTCAGCAACTAAGAATGCCGTAAAATTGAGAAATTCGGATTTCCATCAAGCTTTCGCTAACAGGATTGATTTTTTCAACAATGAGTGTGGTTTGCTAATGCACAGACTTGATCACATTAGTAACGCTAGCAGTTTCTTCATATTGTTACGAAAATGAAGAATCTAGATACTGGTGTTTTGCTGTTACATGGCTTAACATAAAAATTATAAACAAAAAAAAAACAACAATAAACATCAGCATTAAAAACAAGGTAAACAAATAAACAAAAAAAAAAATACAACAACAAACACTACAAGAATTAATGTAAACAACAATAATGAAACAACGATATCTACATTTATAGAGATTTCAAGAAGGAGAAGCCACGAACAGTCGCCTACAAGAACATTCATCAGACCGTACCCTGCCATATAAAAGACAAGGGAAGGCAGACGACTGAGTAAATAAAGTTCAGTCAGTCTTGTGTGAAGAGGAGGAGCGTTTGAAGAGAGTAATCGTGGTTAGAAGATCTCCGTTACAAAGATCTGTCGAACAATTGTCCAGGAATTGTTATTGTTTATGCAAAGGGTATAAACAGAGGAATAACAAAGAAAAGCAATTGTTGTTATTACAGTTGTGAACAACGGCACACAGAATTGTCCAAATAATAAAGAATATTAATTAAAATTAAACACAAATTTATTTTTATTTTATCTACAATCTACGAGCTTATATTTTAAACGTTTTCAAAAATAAAAACGTAACAATATTTTCTTATAATTCTTTACATAGTATGTCGACTATGACACCCATAATAACGCCGTAATACAGTCTAAGAGAACACTTTCGACTTCACGAATTTTGTAGAAAGTTTTAACTAGTTTCACGTATTGATCTGTTGCTGTAAAATTCATATTTGTAAATGGCAAGCCCTCTCCTGAATCAATAACACTTCAGAAGAAAGTTAACTAACATCTGACTAGATTAACAGATCAACGTATGAACTACCGAATGCCATATAAAGTAGGAGGTATTTAAGGAATACAAATTAAGCATTACTTGCATACATTTATTCTCTATAAATTTATAAAATAATTCCGAAATAAACAAACATTTCACAGCCAAAAACCCAAACATATTGTGTTGCCATAATGTTAAATAACAGGTCATACTACATGAATACACAATCACTTTAAATGTTAATAAAAAAATTTAATTCCTTTTAACCTCTCTATAAATAATATCGACTACATAGTCCTTGTATGCATCAATAATAATAAAATAAACACAATAAGGACTGACAATAATATTCTTCGTATTATGGAAAAGTAAAACAAACCCGACGTCATACATACACTCTATTGCATGCTCAGCAACTGTAGCATATGCATATACACCCAGTTGTTTAGAAAATAACGCATTTATTATTAAACAGTTATAAGTAAATACACCTCTACGTATTGCCATATCAACTATTCAAATATCACACATACATATATACAATAGCACACACACAAACACACATACAATAGATGACTTTAATAACATTTTGTTCTTGGAAATCTCATTCAGGCATTTAGCCAACTCAGCTTTAAAATCGATAAACTATCAAGTGACAACATCAATAATACGATTAACATCGATGCACAACAATATTGGCAACAAACAACAGCTACGCCAGCAATTTAAATAGCAATAATAATACAACAACAACAACAATACGATTATATATATACATAGTATATCGTGGTATTATATAGTATACATATGTATGTATATAGTAGTAGGCTTGTAACCGTAAAGCCTATTATAACACAAACAATTATGTTCGCCTATGAATTTATGTACCCGTGTAGTTTCATGTGTTTGCATGAGTTAATGTATGTGTGTACGTGAATGAGTATGAGTCTAATATATAGAGCCGAAGAGGGTATTGACGTGGGAGGGAGGAGGAGAAGGAGTAGTATTAAGTGTAGAAAATATGGTATATACATACATTCATATTTAAATTTAACTCCTGAATCAGTTATTACTACGTCTATGCAGAAGTGTAAAACAATGTAATCGTCTAGCACAAGCAAATACTATGCTCAGAATAGTTTACTACGAAAAATGGTTCAAGATGAAGCTTTTGCAGTACAATGGGTCAATTTGACCTCCGGGTACCGTACTTGTCTTGATTGACGAGTACACGTCCTCTAACACGTCCTTTAACATTTTGCAGGGCAGTAAGTCCATTTCTAGAAAAAATTTAACTTTAGTGAAATTTTCTTTTCAGGATATCGTGCTGTCAACGATACTGCCGCCGTAGTCTAATGCTACTGTTCAAACTCCAGGTCAGACATCTCCAACAAAACGAAATATGAAAAATAAATCTTCAGAGACTTCTTTTCAGCAGTAATCTGGCAAAAACACTGAGTGTGAAATAAAATTGCCACGAAAAGTTACTCAGAAATCTGTAGTCCAGAGTCGAATTTAAACTGTACGTTCCTACGACTATGCAGAAGTGTAACACAATGTAATCGTCGAGCACAAGCAAGTACCATGACAAGAATAGTTTACTACGAAAAATGATTCAAGGTGAAACTTTTGCAGGCCATTAAGTCCATTTCTAGAAATAATGTGAACTGCTTTATTCGTAGATTTATTATTCAGACTCGATAGTCAAATTTTCTTTACATAATATCCTGATGTTGCCGATATTGTCGTTGTAGTCTAGTAGGTAATCTGTTGGCTTATTAGACATGAGGCCAAGGTTCGAACTCTAGGTCAGACATCTCCAAATGAACGAACAAATCCTTTCCCCAGATTTCTAGCAAAAACTCTCTAGATTCAATAAAATTGCCACGAAAAGTTTCTCAAAAATCTACAGTTCGGAGTCGACTTCAAACTAAAGGCCCCGCCACTCATGCATAAATTAACACACACAATATGAGTGGTGTGTAAACCTAGGTAGTAATACTCAGTGTTGTAATGACCAACTACATACAATCACCCAGAGTAGACGGCTGCTTTGACTAATTGGCCAATGCACAGGTTACCAGGCGAATCTGCTGTGTTTGAGCACATGGATGGATGGTATGGTATGGTATGGATGGATGGTTTGGTGTGGCCAATATATCTGTAAGAATCAGAATATCCGGCTTAATAATATTAAACATACAACGGCAATCTTGTGGCTTCGAGGATAATGGAACCTGCTCTACAAATGGTTTAACCGTAGATCGAGCTTTGTATCAAAAATGATACATTTCAATTTTTGAGACGATATAACTTTAATTCAGAAAAAGTTAGATGTCTGATATTTTTATAATTCGTTAGTATTGTTATCGCCATTATATTAAACCAAATAAGAAAAGAAAATTTCAAACACGGGTTACAAAATTCAAAAACTTCATAATTCTGGCTTATGTATCATTTTTGAGAAAGAATTGAAAGTTAAGTGTGTGACGAAAGTGAACAGATTGAATTTTCTATTCTTGATTTGTTCTTGATATTGATGGAAGTAGTCGTATTCTAGTATGTATGGAGTTACCTTGTTAGACGTCAGACCAAGGTTCAAACTTCAGGTCAGACATTTCTAATTTATAACGAAAGATTGTAATGACCGATTATATATTAATTATATATGCAATATCCCTGCTGCTAAAGACTTTGAAGAAGAAGAAAATAGAAGCTCGTGTTATAAACTGAAGAAAGTATTGGCAGCAACAAATATGATGACAGGATGTTTATCGCCAACAAACTGCCTTTGGTAGCTTGGGATGAAAAAATATGAACAATTTTCACGCAGATTGCTAGCAGCTGTTTCCTGAAATGTTGTAGAGTCTTTCTTACTGCTCTTCTCATATTTATCTCACGAGACAGACAAACATTAGAAAAATGTGTTTCGTCCCACGTTTTATTACAGATAATAATATTTCGGTCAACTACTTACGTATGAGATAACAGATGTGAGATAACAGATGAGATAGTGATATATTTACACCTATTACAGCTTTTCGGAAAATGAGCTGAAAGTCTTGCAACCTTTAATAATCATGCTTAAAGGCTTTTTTTGAAATTCGACTGAAAACGATTTTTTTCCAAAAAAAAAAAAAAAAAAGATATATGTATTTATATTAATTTTTTGTTAGAAAATTTTAACCATTTTCATAAAACTTTTATCACACTACTTGTAGTTTTATGCAAGAAACAATACTATATAAATAGTTTGGAATTACCTATCATACTTTCAGAGCAGCCCATCCTTTTTCAAGATTTTTAAAAATTGAATTTTTTGTTCGCCTAAAAGTTAAGAAAATTTAAGAAAATATATTTAAATAATGATGCTTATGTTTTTATGTTCCTTTATGGTATATTTTCATCTCAAATTAAAGTTTTTTAGAAACAGAATTCAAAAACTTTTTAGTTTTGTTGTGGAAAATTAAAATTACATCCAGCGATTTTAATTGAAATTTGATACTAAATGATGGAATACTTACAGTGATTGTTAGGGAAATTAATTTAAGGATATTTATATAAATCAAGCTTCATAAAGAGATTTACGGAGTAATGCTTGGTATTGACTTATGTTTTCTTTCCCTTTGTTTTTTTTTTACCACCTTTTCAACTCATATTTAATTTTGTCGCTGTAGAATAGTAACTAACCCTCAACTGAGAGTGTTACTAATGCGAGTGACAATAAGCTGTACTCTCTAAGCAATTGGAAACTTATAAATCGCCACAAAGCAGTTTTTAAAGTTTTTTAGAAACAGAATTCAAAAACTTTTTAGTTTTGTTGTGGAAAATTAAAATTACATCCAGCGATTTTAATTGAAATTTGATACTAAATGATGGAATACTTACAGTGATTGTTAGGGAAATTAATTTAAGGATATTTATATAAATCAAGCTTCATAAAGAGATTTACGGAGTAATGCTTGGTATTGACTTATGTTTTCTTTCCCTTTGTTTTTTTTTTACCACCTTTTCAACTCATATTTAATTTTGTCGCTGTAGAATAGTAACTAACCCTCAACTGAGAGTGTTACTAATGCGAGTGACAATAAGCTGTACTCTCTAAGCAATTGGAAACTTATAAATCGCCACAAAGCAGTGTGCTAGACGTCAAATTATTACCATTTTGAAAGAAATAAAACCAAGCTGACAGTGTCAGTGCTTGATAAAAAAAAGCCATGCCAAAGTACATCATGTCAAAAATTTCGGCGCAAATATCATAAAAGTGATAATAAAATGTTATAATAGTAAATGAATAGTTTTATTAAAATGAATTAAAATATTAAATTTTTTTAACAAAATCTATCAATAATCGTGACAATTCCATGTACTACAAGTATGTATCAAAAGTGATACATAAGCTAGAATTATGAAGTTTTAGGGCTCGATCTACGGTTAAATAGGTGTGAGCAATAGAAGACCGCTTGTTAGACAATCTCTATACATAGGCATGGACAACTTAAGGCAAACCAATCTAATTGATTTCCGAAACTCAAGAAATGGCGTGTATATGATCCGAAAGTGGGGCCCAAGTGTGTATACTTTGTATTTTTGCCTTCACCAGGAGTCTCTTAACAGAAGAGAATAGAAAATGGTCATGAAGAAATACTAGAGTGACGCCATTGCTCTCTGTAATAGCAAAATATTATTCATCTTCGATGCTCTACTAGCGAACGTTGCCATAGAAATTGAAGAGTAAATGCTAGAGGATATTTCTGGAAGCACTTACAGATCAGTATGACTTGAATAAGCTCTTGTACAGAATGAGAATATCCGCTACTAGTATCTAGAACTACTGCTGTGTGAAACAGCATTTACTGTGGAGCACTAATACAGGCCACTATAGGTCCAGATCGTAATCCTGATTGAAGGGTTGTAATGGCTAATAATGTATGTAGGTATGTAATATCGTGCTAGTTCGGTTGTAGTACTGCTTAGTGCACTGTTACTGAATGTATTTGGCTAGAAGTATCAGATAACAGGCAGCAAACATCAGTTGGTGAAGAGTGAAATCGCTCTGTTGACAAAGCTGGACATTTGAATCCTGATATCAAGAAATTTTCATATCACGGCTTAATCATGAATGGTGCGCTTAAGAGCAAGGCTGCCTTCCAAAATGTTAGTTGCTTTGTGTTTGAACAAAGTATCGTATTTCATAATGTCGCTGTACGAAATATATACAATGTATTCTATTTCAAAACGTCGTCAATGTGTATGTTTAACGCAGTCAAAAAGCAATCAGGCATCGGATTTATAGTTGATGCATTGTTTGGTTACTTTGCATATCTACATAGTTTATATACAGTAGTAGAACTGCATACAAACTTTGTATTGATACATTTTGGAAGGCAGCCCAATAAATATCTTCTTACTGACTCAGGAAAGTCTATCAATTGAAGCATTTTCGCCTTAACTTTTCATGTTCTGTGAAAAACTTTTAAGAAATATTTGAAAGCGATGAAGTTCATGTTTAACTTCAAATTCAGCTCATCATCGCTTTTAAGCACAAAGCCTTGTATGCTAATAAAGCACCTTACTTGGCCTAGAGTACCTTAGAAATTCAGCACTGATTTGTAAGAATCAATTCCTTTAAATAATTTGTTTACAACAGCCTTCGTTGCCCCCTGTAACTAATGTAACAATTGCAACAATAATTTCAAAATATTAAATTTAATGCCTTATGGGACTGTATAAAGCAGTATGACATGTAATAATTCATACAATGTTAAAATACAAAGAAAAAAGGAAACCAAAAAATTTTTAATTGGAAAAAAGGTTCAAAAATTCAACAGGAATTCATAAAAAAAAAATTTTTTTTCTTACTTCGTTTTCAGTGTAAAGTCAGCATGTTCCCTTAAAACTATTGCACAAACACACTCATTTTCATACAAAGATTTCATGATGAATAAGCGCAAGCAGTAAGGATCACAAGGATAACATTTTCATGTATTTTTTTATACGATATTCGTTTATTTTGCATTCAGATTTATTTATATTTAAAAAATATTGCAATAACAATAAAAACTGGGTCATATTATGACTTAACAATAACTGCAGCAACTACAACAACAACACCAATGACAATAACAATAACAACTAACTTGTAAAAAGAAAAAAGTTTGTCGCAAAATATTTTATAAAATATTTTCATTCCCATATTTTTTTCAAACAATTTATGATTTTTTTTTATAAATTTTATGATTATTTTAACGATTATCACAGACTGAGTAACAGGTGGTTGCAGCGTGTGGTGTAGAAAGGCTTTAATTGTATAGATCAGAGATGCCATAAATCAGTGTTTGGCAGTATAATTATCTCCGTTAATAGGCTTCTAGGCACATAGTCTAGTAGGTAGTCTATTGGCTTACCAGATAAGCGGTCGTATGTTCGAACCTTCATTCTGACTTTTCGAACATAAAAAACCTCTTTCCACATCTTCGTTTCAGCAGTCTACTGGTAAAAACTCAAAGTATGAATAACACTGCTTTGAAAAGTTTTTCAAGTCTGTGTTTCAGAGTCGACGTTAAGTTCCACCATTCATGGATAAATATAACACACAACAAGGGTTGTGAGAGATACTGGGTTGTAATCCAGACTGTTGTAATGGCTAATCAAGTAAAGTAATAAAGTCGCTGTAGCCGAGCAAGTAGTGTGTTGGCTTTCTAGAAGTGAGGTCTCGGTTCAAACGAAATACGAAAAATATTTCTTCGGATTCGTCCTCTCAGTCGATTTCTGGCAAAAACTCGGAGAGTAAAATAAAATTCCCATGAAAAGTTTCTCAAAAATCTGTCGTTCGGATTCGACTTTAAACTGTAGGCTCCGACACTCATGTATAAAATTAACACAATGTAAATGGTGTGCAAAGCTAGGTTGTAATAACCAATTATGTATGTACGAGTATGTATGCCAGAAATTAACAAAATTTCACTGCACTTAAAGCATGAGGTCATCATAAATCAGCCTACAGAGACATTTGTTGCAACGCTCAGTACTTTCGAATGCTTTCTACTTAATGAGATTACCACAGAGGATTCATCAGATCTCTACAAGAATATGTTGGGCTCCCTCTTCTACTGCTCGATGTCATTTTGTGGTTGCCTAAAGATATTGGCAATTAACTTCCATTTGACATGTAGGATTCTAGAATATGGGTTGTTTTTACATTTTAAAAATATTTCAAATGTGAGCTCTTAGATTGCAAATAAAATAAAAATAAATTTGTGTTTAGTTTCAATTAAAATTCTTTATTATTCGCACAATTCTGTGTACCACTGTTCACAACTTTATGTAAACAACAACAATTGCTGTACTTGTTATTCCTCTGTTTACCCATTGCATAAGCAATAACAATTACTAGATAATTATTCAACAGATCTTTGTAATGGAGATCTTAAACCCAAGACTACTCTCTTCAAACACACCGCGTCTTCACACAAGACTGACTGAATTTCACTAATACTCGCCTGCTTTGCCTTGCCTGTTATATGGCACAGTAAAAAGTCTGATGAATGTTTTTGAAGGCGAATGTTCATGTCTTCGCCTTCTCGAGATTTCTATAAATATAAACATCGTTGTTTACGTTCATTATTGTTGTTTGTGTATTTATTCTTGCAGTGTTTGTTGTTGTATTTTTATTTACTGGCTTAGCTTTTCTTGTGCTGGTGTTTGTTGTTGTATTTTTGTTTACTTGTTTACCATTTTTTATGCTGATGTTTGTTGTTATATTAATTTGTAAACAGGTTTGTTTACTGCATTGTTTTGTTTTTGTAGCCTTTGTTTATATAATAATTGCGATGTAAAAGCAAAACATCAGTATCTTGATTTTTCATTTTCGTAACAATATGTTTTGAGGTTGTCATTGGCTTTTATTGGAGATTATTTTAAGTCTAAACACGCTTATAATTCTGCTCAAATAATAATTTTTAAAGCTGATCAAATTATTATTTTCACAGATGCTATAATACGGTGAACAGATATTCAATTCCTTTTTCAAAGATTACAATAATTACACCTTTTTAAGCAACCGCCTGTATTCCTACAGGTATGTTGTCATTTATAACACAGAGTAGTAAAGCGCCATAACGCTCATAGTTATAAAGCACTGATTGCGTATTGTCTGCATATGTTGCATCCGTTGGTATTTTGCCTCAAAATGCAGCAAAAAAAAAAAGCAAAAAACATTTAAAAAAACATAAAAAGCTGTAAAATCGAAGCAAATCAAAGTTTGATTGTATGACGCAAAATATTTTTTTTAACACAATTTTTTCCATTTTTTTTATATTTTATACGGCTATATAGGTATGTATGTATGCATTGGAAAGACATGTTCTGAATTTAACAACATGTTAACAATTTTGTTCGCAAACGTTAAAAAAACGAAATAAAAATATCAATACGAGCAGTCACAAAAAAAGGCAGAGCAGAACAGAACGCATTCAATTCCGCTTTCACAGCGACAAATAATACTAAAAAAAAAAGAAACAAGAAGGGAGAGAGAGAGAGGGGGACAAAATAAACCTACAAAAATTGTAATTTAATTTCTTTTAATATTATCCTCTTAACACATGTATGTGTGCGTGTGAACAGGGCTTATATGCATGTTAGTTAGTATTGCCATCGCCATCGCCATCGCCATTGCCATGTGCTTGACCATTTGTTTGTAATTGCGTTTGCGTGTATTAAAGTGAACTGTATGCGTTGCGTATATTTGCAACACAGATTTCCGTTGTTATTAAAGCTTGTTTCCTATATTATTTTGTATACAAAAGCAACAACAAAAATATAAATTTTTTTTTATTTTTTGCATCTTCTGTCGTTATGCAGATGTGAATGCTTTTTTTTTGTTGTTTTACAATTTTTTAGCTTCATCTGTGCAATTGCTTTAACTTACAATATATTCTCGATTTTATATTGTGGGTTTACAAATTAAATTGGCTTTTAGAGTTGACACCTTTTTTTGGTTTTTGGACTGCTCGCTGCTCTCTTTTTGTTGTAGCTTTTTTCGTTTCGCTTCAGTCTTTTAATGAAACCGCCACGGAGAGTTACAAATTCATTGCAGCATTTACCATAAACTTTATTAAAGGGATTGTTGTTAAAAAGTTTTTAGGCCTTTTCAATGCAAACAAACAAAAATATCATTTTATATTGTAAAAATGTAAGCCAACTATAGGTTGGCAATGTTTTACAAGGACTCACTATCCTCATTATGTTCAAAATATTTTCCCCTGAAGTCGCCTTAGTCTAGTAGGTAGTGTGTTTGCTTATTAGACGTAAAGCCCGGGTTCCTATCCCAGGTCAGACATCAAAACGAAATATAAAAAAAAATATTCCTTCGGCGACTTCCTCTCAGAACATTTCTGGCAAAAACTCTGAGAGTAAAGAAAATTGTCATGAAAAACTTTCTCAAAAATCTGTCGTTCGGAGTCGACGTTAAACTGTAGGTCCCGCCACTCACGTATAAAATTAACGTAGCTAACATGAGTGGTGTGAGAAGCTAGGCCGTAATCCTGACTGAAGAGTTGTAATGGCCAATTATGTATGTATGTATGTATTCTCCCCTGCTGTTATCCAATAGTCCCCCTATAATAAGGTTTTCAACGGAACTAAATTGTTCCCGATTATCCAATTATCAAGTTCTTCTGCAATAGCCATGGATTTCAGAAACAATGCAATGCGGGATTGATTTACTCGTACATCTAAATTGTGATTAAGTCTCTAACCAATGTAGTTTCAACGTTCATTCTTGCACTTGAATCGCGGGGACTTATAAGGAATTTTCGGATCTTTCGACGATAACCTTTATATGGGTTCCGGAACAGGAATATCGTTGCAATTGCATACCTGATGAGCTGGCCAATAGGGGTAAGCAGCCCAAATTCTCCGATATATTAAAGGTTTATCGGTATTCCGATTACGTATTTATTACATTCGTCATTACTACCCTTTTGGTTAGGATTACCACCTAGTATCTGACTCTACCTATGTTGTGTGTGCCAATTTTATTTATAAATGGCGGGACCTACAGCTAAAAGTCGACTCCGAACGGCAGTTTTTTGAGACCCTTTTCATGACAGTTTTTGCAAGAAGACTACTGTAAGGTAGTCGCAGAAAGAAATGTTTTTTCCAGCCAAGGGTTGAAGCTTGGTAATCCGATTGCCCCAGTTGATGTGCATATTATTCACTCATTTTACAGGGAGCCTCAATATCATTGACAGCAGAAGGGTACGTGGAATTTTACTAGACTCTGTGTGGGTCACAAATGGATAGGAAGAGGACTAAGTCACTTCTATTCTCAAATCGATTCGATTAAAACGATTCTCACGGGCCACTGTTTCTTTTCTACGTACATAATTGGTCATTACAACCCTTCAGTCAGGATTACGACCTAGTTTCTCACACCACTTATGTTGTGTGTGTTAATTTTATACGTGAGAGGCGGGACGTACAGTTTAAAGTCGACTCCGAACGACAGATTTTTGAGAATCTGTTCATGGCAATTTTATTTATCCACAGAGTTTTTGCCAGAAATCTGCTGAAAGGAAGTCGCCGAAGAAATACTTTTTGTAGTTTGTCTTTGATGTCTGGCCTGGTGCTCGCACCCTTGTTTTACGTCTAATAAGCCTATACACTACTTACTAGACTACGGCGACTTCATGTTCATGTTTCTTTTCTAGGCAAGTCGAAATATTTTGCATTCCGGCAAATGACTTCTGCATAGGCTATATTTCAGGGCAGGCTAAAGTGACCGTCTTTCACCTCATGTGTCAGTGTCCCGTTCTTGTCGTGAAAAGACACTGTTTTTGACCTCTCAATTTCTGACATATTTGACCGAGCTCCAAAATATAATGATTGCTTGGTCTCGGGTTGGTTTCCTTGAGGGAATGTTTGGTCTCCGGGTTAAGTATTGATTGCGGTGACACAATGGGCCTAAATGCTAGAACATCTTCCCTCAGATGGAGGCGCTAAACCCCACCTATATATATTTTATAAACAATAAACAAATCTCCAGCAGTGTGAGTTGTATGCAACCAATTTGTCAAACATTTGGTCAATTCACACAAGCCGTTAAAAAGCTGTATTGGTTTCGCGCTATCAAATTGTGTGAATGAAATAATGTGTATATGTTTTCGTATGTTTTTAATAAGTTGTGTTGGTCTCGTGCTATCAAATTGTTTGAATGCCAATAATTATGAAGAAGAATACGACATACACAATACAATATAGCATTGAGCGTTTACAAACAACCAAGTGTATTCAATACAACATACACGATACAAAGTCGTGTGAATTGGCCAATTATGAATCTCGGATGTTGTTCCATTGCAATTGAGCCTTGGCCGTACGCTTATAAGCGTCTTGAGTTTTTAACACAAATTCGTAATTAAATCAATTGTACCGGCCTTAAAGCTGTAGTGTATTGAAAAAAAGAATAGCGAACAGCTGCGTTTATATGGTACATGGCATTTAACAATAACAACAAAAAAACAGAAACAAAAAATTTTTAAAAAAGGACTCGTCGGCCTTACAATTATTATTACATTTTTCACACATTGACACTTTAAACGGAAGTTTAATTAACAAAACTTTTATGTGTTGAACAACATTTACAAGAATTTCCATAAAATTGCAAATTTACAGAGGATTAAGGATATGAAAGGAAAAAAACAGGCAACAAAAATATAGAACAAGAAGAAGAAGAAAACAACTTTAATAATATGAAAATAAAATTACAAAATTAAAGCCCAAGTAACAATTACCATCCTTTACTGGCACCAGAAATAATGAATAAAATGCCACAACATGCTTACAACAATAAAACACTAATTTTGTACCTGGAAAAACTTTCATTCCATTGGAGGGCACAATACAGCAACAATAGAGTAACTAATTAAAAAATTAATCTTATTTAAGGAGAAAAAAGAAAAAAGAAAATGAAATAAAACTGAAGAGAATAGAACAGAGAACAAGAAAAACCATAAAAAACAAAAAAGAAAACTGCTGCTGCTTTAGATTCTAAACTCCAACTAAAATTAGAACGAATCGGAACGAATGCAAGAGAAAGTTTTGCAGAAATTCTTCCAAGAAAATTTGTAGCGAAATTAAGCCAGTGAAACGTAATTGTGCAAGAGAAACAAAAGAAAGGAAAACAGCTCTAAAAAATGTCCTGCATTAGGATACACTTAGCTTGGCAATCGCTTAATGAAATTTATAGACAGACAAACAATATTTTTTACTTAATGGCGAGAAATATTTTCTTGTTGTTCTTGTTTTAATAAAATTCATGGAAAATGCTAAACAATGGAATAGAATGGAAGGAAACGTGACAGCATATTTTATAGTTTATTGTCAAAGGACTAGAAAAGTTAAGGACATAATGGAATTAGTTAATGGCGGGCATAGGAAGTGTGTACGTGCAATAATTGTGTCATTAGATTAAAAAACGATTTTTTGCAAGGAAAGCATTTAAATATTGTTACGAAAATAATACTGGTGTTTTGCTTTTACATCGCTTAAAATTAAAATTATAAACAAAAATACAACAACAAACGACAGCATAAAAAATGGTAAACAAGTAAACAAGAATATAACGGCAAACACCAGCTTAAAAATGGTAAACAAGTAAACAAAAATGCAACAACAAACACCAGCATAAAAAATGGTAAACAAGTAAACAATTATTGAAGTCGCCGTGGTCTAGTAGGTAGTGTGTTGGCTTATTAGACGAAATGCCAGGGTTCGAGCCCCAGGCCAGGCATCAAAATAAAATACAAAAATTATTTCTTCGGCGACTTCCTCTCAGCAGATTTCTGGCGAAAACTCTAAGAGTAAAATAAAAATTGCCATGAAAAGTTTCTCAAAAATTTGTCGTTCGGAGTCGACTTTAAACTGTAGGTCCCACCACTCATGTGGTGTGAGAAACTAGGTCTTAATCCTGACTGAAGGGTTGTAAGGACCAATTATGTATGTAAACAAGTAAACAAAAATACCAAAACAAACACCAGCATAAAAAATGGTAAACAATTACAACAACGATGTTTACATTTATAGAGATTTCGTGAAGGCGAAGCCACGAACTTTTGCTTTCATGAACATTCATCAGACTGTTTACCCTGCCATACAAAAGGCAAGGCAAAGCAGACGAGGGAGTTGGTGAAGTTCAGTCAGACTTATGTGAAGACGCAGTGCGTTTGATGAGAGTAATCGTGGTTTGAAGATCTGTCGAGCAATTGTTCAGAGGAATAACAAAGAAAAGCAATTGTTGCTGTTTACATCAAGTTGTGAACTGTGGCACGTAGAATTGTGTGAATAATAAAGAATTTTATTTAAAATTAATTGCAGTCAAGTAAGTAGTGCGTTGGCTTATTAGACGTAACAAAACAAAAATATGAAAATATTTCTTCGGCTGCTTTCCCTCAGCAAAATTCTGGCAGAAAACTCTCGAGAGTAAATAAAAATTACCATGAAAATTTACTCAAAAATCTGCCGTTCGCAGTCGACTTTAAAACTGTAGGTCCCCCCACTCATGATTAAAAAAGTTAACGCATACAACATAAGTGGTGTGAGAAACTAGATCGCAAGCCTGACAAATGGGCAATAATGACTAATTATGTTTGTATATATGTATTGACAGAATTAAGGACATATTTATTGATTTTCGACTAAAGGTTACCCTAATATCATCAAAGGACTATTTACGATCTTTCTTGAATGACCTTTGTAACCCGCCCGATCACATGTAAATTCTATACCCCTAATCTGGAGTGTTAAGCGGCCGACTGTGTTATAACGGAGCCTCACTCATACCTGATAGCCTAAGTGACTATTAGGTTTTCTACCAAGATCTTGTCATGCTAGCGTGGGCTATGGCATGATCGACCTCCCTTCCCCCTTACTCGTGGGACTTACATGGAAGACGAACGAATAAACAAGAACTTGAACATGATGAACTGTGATGAGGACCTGGCTTTTGAAACTGGATGAGTCACGTTCCATCTCATTGCGCGAATTCAGGCGAGTATTGTTGAAAACAACAATGAGATCGTCATGAATTTCGCCCCAAGTGGTATGAAGCTGACGACTGATTCGGCAATCCCCACTTCGACGGAAGATGTGTACGTGGAGTCAGACTCTGTCTTCTCACTATCGAATGAAGACGGTGATAGTACAATCATCGAAAGGCTCTCCCTTACTCGTATCCAGTTTACTACTGAGAGCAATTAGGTGATGACCTCACCATTTAGAAATCCACTTGTTAGATGCTTGAAACCCAATAGTGCAATCAGCTAGTGATTCGGACTGCGTTGACAAATGCATTTCGTTTGACAAGGTGGGTAAACGTGGGCGAAAACGTTCCGCTTTGCATAAGGAGAGGGATTCGCATGGCAGGGTTTGCACTGTCTTGAGGAGATTTGCAAGTTATAATGTGGATTCCCTTTTTGTTAAGGAGCAGAAGATGCTGGCTCGACGCAGAACCCCACTACTAAAGATAATAGATACTAAGAGATAGTAGTAATATCGACTATTATTCGTAGCCAAATAGGAGGGAAATTTCATCAGAGTGTTACTTTGTATTCTTTGTTTTCTTGTTGTCCTTTTTTTAGAAATAAAAAATTATTTTATTTCCTTCAAAACCGGTACATTTTCTTAAAATTGTATTAAACAAGCTATTCAATTTTCAATTCAATTAATATTCAATTAAGCTATTCTAATCCTTATAACACCTAACAACACCTTATTACTCTAATCAATTAGCAAACACTCTGTGATGTATGCTGGTGTGTACATATAAAAACAAACGTATATAATTCACAGGTACTTTTTCATTAAAAAAACAAAACTTTTTTGTTGTATTTTGAATTTAAAAAAATTGAAAACAAATTTATTCTATTGAATACAAAAATAATTTCACAAATAATCATTTATCACAACATGCAAATGAGACAAATTTGCGTTTGTCTCAAGATCTGTTAAACAATTTAAGGAACACAATTGAACACAGCGAAACAAATAAATTCTCTGGTACTTGAGTACGTATGTACGCTGGCACTGGAAAGGGGGGAAAAAAATTTTGATATAAAAATTGTATAAAAAATCAATTAATTTTCTTATTGTCTGGAATTTCCTTAACGGGGGAACACGAAATGAATTTTTATTTCAATTTATTTTAACATAATGGCTCTGTCATTAGTAATGGTTTTAAGCAACAACAACAATGGTTGGCATTAAAGAAAAAAAATTTTTTTCTGGGTTTATAAACACGAACTGATATTTACAGATATAATATTGGTATGCAGGCTCTTTAACAGCCCTATTGAGTAGGCCCTTGTTGTTAAAGAGCCATTGAAATGTCCGCTAAAATTAGCAACAACTGCATTTTTAAAATTTTATTCGTGGATATAATTTTTTTCTCTCATTTTTCTGCTGTATTTCATTGCCATCTCTTAATTCTGTATCATTTTGTGAAAAGCAGGCTTGTTAAACTCGTTAACAATTTAAGTTTCATTTTATTGTTGCCAGGCTTGGCTTGACTTGACTTGACTTGACTTGGTGTATATGTATACGACGCACATGTTCATTGGTCAATTTCAAAGAAATAATGCCATTTAAAGTTAATTTCTGTCGCTGGTAGAGACCACAAATGTTGGGAATGTGTTGTTCATAAGTTTTTCACAGGCACCTGAATTAATGTGCGAATTTTGGTTTGTAGTTCTGTAGTTTTTCTGTTCTGTTTCAATTTTTTTTCTTCTCTCTTTTTATTTCTTATTAAAGCACAGGTTGTTATGGCATTAAGGAAAGGGTAAATTGCCTTGCCGGTGTTATATACATTCTACATGTATATGGATATTATCCAAAATGGATTGTTAAGTGATTAATCAGCGCCAACAGTAATTTAGATCGTCATATGTTATAGTTTTGTTTTCTTTCTTTTTTTGTTATTGTTCTCCATTCTTTTTTCTTGTTCTTGTATTCGAGTTTAACAAACTTGAAATTTCGGAAATGACATTCAGGCTTAAAAAGGCCGATTATTTTTTTTTTTGTTCCTGCAACTTGAATTTGTTAATCATACCTGACAGCATTTAATGAAAATAAAAAATTGTTTTATGTTGGCGAGATAATATCGATAAATATACACACCAGCATACATCACAGAGTGTTTGTTAATTTATTAGAGTAATAAGGTGTTGTTAGGTGTTATAACGATTAGAAACTGTTAATTGAATAGCTTGTTTAATACAATTTTAATTGAAACTAATAAAATAATTTTTTATTTCTGAAAAAAAGGATAACAAATAATAGTTCGTAGTTAAGAATACAAAGCAACAATCTGATCAAATTTCCCTCCTATTTGGCTATTAATCATAGTCGATATTACTACTATCTCTTAGTATCTACTATCTTTAGTAGTGACTCTGTGTCGAGCCAGCATCTTCTGCTCCTTAACAAAGAGGGAAACCACATCATAGCTTGCAAATCTTCCCAAGACAGTACAAGCCCTGCCATGCGAATTCCTCTCCTTATGCAAAGCGCAACGTTTCGGCACACGTTTCCCCACCTTGTGAAACGGGATGCTTTTGTCAACGCAGTCCGAATCACTAGCTGATTGCACTCTTGGGTTTGAAACATCTAACAAGTGTCTAAAAAGTTTATTCCTAATTGGCGAGGTCACCACCTCATTGCTCTCAGTAGGAATCTGGATACGAGTAAGGGGCAGCCTTACGTTGAATGTACTATCACCGTCTGCATCCGATAGTGAGGACACAGAATATGACTCCACGCACACACCTTTTCACTAAAGCACTCCTCCACAGTCGTCAGCTTGAGGCGAAATTCATGACGATCTCATTGTTGTTTTCAAAGAATCTGACTCCAAGCACACATCGTCCGTTAAAGTGGAGATTGCCGAAGCAGTCGTCTCACTAAAGGACTCCTCCACAGTCGTCAGCTTCATACCATTTGGGGCGAAATTCATGACGATCTCATTGTTGTTGTCAAAGAATCTGACTCCAAGCACACATCGTCCGTTAAAGTGGGGATTGCCGAAGCAGTCGCCTCACTAAAGGACTCTCCACAGTCGTCAGCTTCATACCACTTGAGGCGAAATTCATGACGATCTTATTGTTATTTTCAATAATGCTCGCCTGAATTCGCGCAATAAGTTGGAACGGGTCTTGTCCAGTTTCGAAAGCCAGGTCGTCATCACAGTTGATCATGTTCAAGTTCTTGTTTATTCGTTCGTCTTCCATGTAAGCCTCACGAGTAAGGGGGTCATGACGTAGCCGCCGCTAGAATGACAAGGACTTGTTAGAAAACCTAATAGTCACTAAGGCGCCCAGGTATCAGTGAGGCTCCATTATAACACAATCGGCTGCTTAACACTCCAGATTAGGGGTACAGAAATTATATGTGATCGGGCGAGTCGAAAATGTCACTCAAAAGTGTTCCAAAACAGTCCTTTCACGATATTAGCGTAAGTTTTAGTCGAAAATCAATAAATATGTCCTGAATTCTGCCAATACATACAGACAAACCTAATTAGTTATTATTGCTCATTTGTCAGGATTGCGAACTAGTTTCTGACACCACTTATGTTGTGTGCGTAAATTTTTATACATGAGTGATGGGACCTACAGTTTAAAGTCGACTCCGAACAACAGATTCTTGAGAAACTTTTTCATGGCAGTTATATTTACTCTCAGAGTTTTTGTCAGAAATCTGCTGAGAGGAAATTGCCGAAGAAATATTTTTTCAGATTTAGTTATGTTTGATGCCTGGAGTTGATCCTCAGTTTCTCGTCTACTAAGCCAACAAACTATCTACTAGACTACTGCGACTTCAAAATGCAAATGATTTGCCGCATAGAATAATTTCATATGAAAAGTTTGAAGACCTTGAGACATCTATTAAAGAATTTTCTTTGTTGTCCTTACGAATTTTCTTTAGGTAAATATTTTGAATAGTTTTTCCGAATGCATTACAGTTTTAAAAGTTTGTTAATTTAACCTCAGTGGGCCAGATTAGATTAAACTGGCAGTCGTCTTAGCTGACTTTTAATCTAGCAAAGCTCGTGGGGAATACCATGAGTTCAATTTCTGGATTGTATCCCTTACTCAAGACATATTTTATCCGTTTGTCGATTTTATGTAATTATAGATCTTACGTAGATCGCTAAATAGAACAATCTCTGGGTGAACAAAAATTGTTCTTCCAATGTACCCAAGAGCCAGACAATAGTAAAATATTTGCCCGTTTACCTGCACAGCCTTTTCGTAAATAAGCACAACTTCTGCAGAAGTTTTTGTAATCTCAGTCAAACCTATGTTTAAGATTTCTTCTAAAACACTAGCCGCTTTTCTTCCGGGCCGTATTTCAAATATGGGTGAAGCATACAATAATTCTGAGTCAATTACTGCTAATCATACAAAAGTCCTACTTTATTTATGTAGGTTCGATAATGCATGTGAAGTATTTTAAGATGCCATGTTTCAATATACCAGACTTGTGCTATCACGTGGCTAGTCAGCTTTACTAAACACGAGTTTCACTTATGCTATAATGGAAGATACTTGGCGTATATATCTGATCTGACTAGGTGATCTGAATCTGACTAACTGCTAGAATACATGGTCAGGTAAACAGGCCAACAATAAATCTTCCATCATCTGTTTTAAAGGCGCCCAGCCAGTTCGCGTTAGTAATTTTGACCTGAAGAACATGCCTTTGGACATGTAGGTATCGATGGCAATGTCCCATAATAATCGCTATTAAGTTCATAAGTCAAATTTGACGTATATTTACTACGACTCATGACGCTCCCATATGCATAAAGGGTCCTTCAGTCAGGATTACGCACTAGCTTCTCACTCCACTCATGTTGTGTGAGTTAATTTTTATACATGAGTGGCGGGACCTACAGTTTAAAGTCGACTCCGAACGACAGATTTTTGAGAAACTTTTCATGGCAATTTTATTTACTCTCAGAGTTTTTGCCAGAAGTCTGCTGAGAGGAAGTCGTCGTATAAATATTTTTTCATATTTCGTTTTGATATCAGACCTCCTCCTTACGTTTGAATAATAATACGTAGTTTTTACTACATATTCTGCCCACGGTTAATTAATACTTTCTGGCTTTCAAATCTATTTTTTTCTTTTTCCTAGAAAATCTCATCCTGAATTCTTTGGCCAAAGCCTCTATTATTATTAAATATAACGTACTTGATTTCAATTGCCTTTTAATGGTTATTTAAAAAACTTCGTATATTTTTCCATTTGATTTACACAAACAACTGGAACAGTAATCACAACAACAACGTGTATTAATTGCCATTTTTAATTATAGTATATTGACATTTGTATGGCATTTCATTAACTTGCAAACGAGTATTACTCGACACATGTGAGTGTTATAAAATCCATGGTATTTATTTCGTTTTGCTTTCAACAGAAAGTAAAAATAAAAATGAAAATAATTTCTAGGAATAAAGGCATGCATAATGGAATTAATGTGGAGCAATCACAAGGCTCTTGAGGTAATATGATATTTCTATCTAATAGAAATCTATTAGAAAAGCGAAACACAGAGAGGGAATTTAAAATAGAATCAAAGATGAAAGAATTTAGAAAGGGACACACCTTGAAAAAAAAAACTGTCCTCTATTTGATGACAATTTTTTGTTTTTTTTTTCCTTTTGGTTTAAATAATTGCTTTGAAAATAAAGGAATTAAACTACGCCTATTTATTGTTATTTTAAGAACATTTATAAAGTCTTTTGAAAGGACATTATTCTTTTCTATTTGGATTTGTCATTTGTCATGAAATTTCTAAGGAATTATAATTCTTTGGAATTTTAATTTGCAATTGAATTTTTGGGTTTTTTTATAAATTCCAAGAAAAATATTTTTGATTTAAAGAAATTAAACTAAAAATGTATTTTTTATTATTATTATTATGCAAAAAATATTTAATATTAGAAAAGACTAGTAACCCGAGACATGGCAGCAATACTTGCCCACTGGAATCAGAATATAAGACGCCTTTGATTTGATTTTGCACACAAAAGTAATATTCAGTGGCTTAAGTGCTAAGCTGAATCTCCTCCAAATCTGTTTGTATGCCTTAGAATTAATTGTAGATCAACTGGTCTATTTATAGTGATACATACATACACACATAATTGATCATTACAACCCTTTAGTCAGGATTACGACCTAGTTTCTCACACCACATATATTGTGTGCGTTAATTTCTTTATACATGAGTGGCGGTATTTTACAGTTTAAAGTCGACTTCGAAAGACAGATTTCAGGGAGTTTTTCATATTTCGTTTCAGTTGGAGATGCCTGACCTGGAGTATGAACAGAGGCCTCACTTCTAATAAGCCAACACACTGCCTACCAGCCAACGGCGAGTTATATATACATATATATGGTGATTCTACTCTGAAATCTCTCCCCACAAACAGGAAAAACAATGGACAGGAGCATATAAGATTAATAAAGTGTCCGCCAAATAACTTTTTTTTTGAAAATGCTTTAAAAAAACTACTGAATATTTTCTCAAATTTCTTTTTTTATATGAAAGTACAATCCTTCCGGTTAATAATGCAAAATAATTTCATTCAAATGGCTGCCTCGGCTGGCCATGCAGTAGCCTACACCAGAAGATGCCGATTTTGGCAAAAAAAAAATCATCTTTTCAGATGAAGCTCATTTTGATCTTGGCGGGTATTTAAACAAGCAAAATTGTCGCATTTGGGGCACAGAAAACCCGCACGCATACATTGAAAAGCCGACGCACCCAAAATGAGTCACTGTTTGCTGCGGATTTTGGTCCAGAGGCATAATTGGGCCATTTTTCTTTGAAAATGAGCAAGAAGTGGCCGTTGCAGTCAATGGCGATCGTTATCGGGCCATGTTGAACGAATTTTTGTCCACAAAAATTGAAGAGAAGGATCTTGGCAACATTTGGTTTCAACAGGACGGCGCTACGTGCCACACAGCCGAAGCTACACTCGATGTTTTGCGCCCTGTGTTTTGAAGATCGCATTATCAGCCGCAGAGCTGATGGCTTTTGGCCACCTCGGAGCTGCGATTTGACGCCGTTGGACTATTATTTGTGAGGTGCCGTCAAAGATAAGTGTTACGCCGACAAGCCAGAGACAATTGACGCTTTAAAGGACAATATTCGTGAAGTCATTGGGGAAATACAGCTGCACACAATCGATAATGTGCTTAAAAATTGGACCGATCGTGTAGGCTACTGCATGGCCAGCCAAGGCAGCCATTTGAATGAAATTATTTTCCATTATTAACTGGAAGGATTGTACTTTCAAATAAAAAAAGAAATTTGAGAAAATATTCAGTAGTTTTTTTTTAAGAATTTAAAAAAAATAATTTGGCGGACCCTTTATGTGTTTAAATGCCTAATACTTCCCTGAATATTTTTGGTTAAGGTTTAATTAGTCTTACTACACTTGCTAGTTGGAGGTGTTTAATTTAAAATGCAAAGAAAATTTTAGTTCTGTATGTCTTCTACCCAAGCCCACAACCCCTTTGCTTAACTCGAATGGCTATAATTTCGTTTTAATTTTGTTTTCCAAAATTTGATTTATCTGCATGATATTCATGTACTCTGTAACCATATGCTTAAACATTCATTTTACATTTTTAGTTGCTGGTATATTTATGCTGCACATACATACATATATACACGCTTTGAAAATTTTAACCTGTCGATGGCAAATTATACGTTTCCCCCGAAAAAAATCTAAAGTACAACTTAAAACACTTCCTTTGTCAATTTCTCAACACTTAAAAAGAAGACACACTCGCGCGACGAAAAACGAATAAGAAAAGAAGAAAAATGGAAGAAGAAATTATTCTCATTATTGTTGTTATTCATTGAAGAATGTCTTAAAGAACAGCCACAGAAATACAGGAGGAACCAGGAATTAAAAAAAAAAATAAAAAAAAAATATGAAGAACAGAAATTGGATGGAAGAAATGTATACGGCATTATATTTTGGTGCAAATTTTTCGCATACAACACACTTACATACTTGCAGTGGTAGATACGTAGGTAGGTAGACAGACAGTCATCATGTTAAGAGAACGAACCAAATGATATGTCATCATGTTGTCAGTTGCCAATAACAGAGTTAAAAATATACCTTTAATATCAGTGTTGAATATATTTCTTCTCCTTTCCATCTTTTTTTTATTTTCTGGTTGTCTTTGAGCCACACAGTACACCAGATAGCCAAGAAAGAATGAAAACAATAAAGAAGAAAAGAATATTTTTTTTTAAAACTCTTGTGCCGTCTTAAAATGAAGACGAAGTAAGAAATAATAAAGAAATGTACGTTTTTGTTATTATATTGGTTTGTGTAGTGATATGTACGTGTATAAAGTAATGCTTGCAACACCCCAAATTGCAATTAAAGTTAATTTCAACAAATTGCATGCCACAAAGTGTTAAAGGGAATCTGGAAACAACATACAAGCGAAATAAGGTGAAAAATGTATTTAACCCTTTTAAGAGCACATTCAAAATATTCTATGGTGACATAGTTATCAACTTAACAGTTATAAATGTTTGATTAAATATCAAGGAAATAGAGAGCGGCTTTCATATAACATACATACTCGTACATGCCAGAGATCAGCAATGAATCGTTTTTTCGCTACTCATAAGCACTCATGAAATTTCAATATAAGTGAGTCAACAATATTGAAATTTAACTATGTACTCTGTTTCATTCGTACTTACTATAACGTCGATTTATAAGTACAGGTTGCAACGTTGACATCAAACTCATACCATTTAAAATATGTGTGATTCATAAGCCAGCCTACTCATTTAGATTCATAACTTTAGAAAAATATTTATAATACGTACTTATAAATGATACGAGTGACTTGAATCATTCAACAAAATTTACAGCCTTAGTTGTTCTTGCATTTACAATAAAAAGAAAAAAGCCACATACGCAAAAAAGACAGACAGAGGAGCAAGCAGAGCAGACACGCAACCGTTTAGTAAGTATTTTAGTGTTCGTACGAGAATCATACTTATTTTGTGATTCTTGCAAATGTTGAGTCATGCAGAGTCGAAATCAGCAACATCATACGTGCTATGATGAGCATGAATATGATGAGTACTTCAAATTTTGAATATGAGTAGAGGTCCCATGGTATTAAAATAAGTATGAATGCGTATAAGTATTAGAAATTATGAGTATGATTCGATTCTGCTTATCTTTTTGAATATTCATAGCTGATCTCTGATACATACACACATAATTTGGTCATTATAATCCTTCAGTCAGGATTATGACTTAGCTTGTCATACCACTTATGTTGTGTAAGTTAATTTTATACATGTAAGTCCGTACTACAGATTTTTGAGAAACTTTTCATGTCAATTTTATTTACTCTCGAGAGTTTTTGCCAGAAATCTGCTGAGAGGATGTCGACAAAGAAATATTTTTTCATATTTTCGTTGGAGATGTCTGACCTGGCGTTTGAACCGTGACCTTACGTCTAATAAGCCAACACACAACCTACTAGACTACGGCAACTTCACATAACATCTGTCTGAATTGGTGAGAGAGCAACGCCCATGAGTGATTTGAATTTTATACGCACTCTCTTTAACAGAAGGGATAAATTCGGTTGTGTGTACATAATGTACGAGGCTGACCTCACCTCAAACGCTTTTTAGAACAATAACTCGCTTATGATGAGCATCATCACCACGTACATAACATAATTGGTCATTACAGCCTTTCAGCCAGGATTACGACCCAGTTTCTCACAACACTTAAGTTGTTTGTGTTGATTTTATACATGAGTAACGGTGCCTACAGTTTAAAGTCGTCTCCGAACGACAGATTTTTTTTGATAAACTTTTCATGGTAATTTTATTTATTCTCAGAGTTTTAGAAAGAAATTTGCTGAGAGAAATTCACGAAGAAATATTTTTTTCATATTTTTGTTGGAGGTGTTTGATCTGGGAAACCCCAGTATGTACCGTGGCCTTACGTCTAATAAGTCAACATACTACCTACTAGACTACGGCGACTTCATATAACATCTGTCTGAATTGGTGAGAGAGCAATGCTCACGAGTGATTTGAATTTTGGTATATCCCAGGCCAGACATCAAAATAAAATACAAAAAGTATTTCTTCGGCGACTTCCTCTCAGCAGATTTCTGGCAAAAACTCTGAGAGTACAAAAAATTGCCATGAAAAGTTTCTCAAAAATCTGTCGTTCGGAGTCGACTTTAAACTGTAGGTCCCGCCACTCATGTATAAAATTAACACACACAACATAAGTGGTGTGAGAAACTAGTGGTAATCCTGACTGAAGGGTTGTAATGACCAATTATGTATATATTCGGTTATGCGAGGCTCACATCTCCTTAACACTTTCACGCCGGCGCTTTAGTTCATGCTTGCTTTGCTCTATCGTGACGTGATTCTTAAGTTTTTTTTCGGCAGTCGAAGTGTTAAAGGTCTAAATATTTGGTATTACGTATCGTCTAATAGCATGATCAATTACTGCACTAGACCATCTAATCGGGCGGCACAGTGGTACAGGCGGTGGTACACGCCGTTCGATGAGGCATCTAATGTGGTAATTTATCTTGCTATTAGACGATAAGTAATACAAAATATTTAGACCTTTAACACTTCGACTGCTGGTGGCACGCGCCGGTGTAAACTTGTTTTTAGAACAATAAATCGTTTATGACGACTTTCATCACCACGTAATGCTTGAAAAGTTGTCATGTTTGAATCACAACTTTCGCCTTTTTCTACCGTGCGGTTGAAAGGTATTCTACAGTCGACAGCCTTGCCAGACTGCCAGGTTTTGAAGCCATTACGAAGATAATACGATTGTCGGTAATACGAATGCCTATTACGCATTATAAACCCTTCCTCGCAGTGGTTCTTACAAGATCATATAAAGTGTTGTTTATATAGTGGAGAGAGGTAGAGAAGTAAAGAGAGGCAGAGAGAGAGATACATTGGTTCAATTTCTGTACAAAATTCTTAAAATTTTCTTGATCATTCGTTTGAAGGGTTAATCTCTGTGTTGCTCTAGACAGAAAAAACCTTCAATTCAATGGCTGGAAATACAACAAAAATAACAATATAAAAAAATACAGAAATAACACCCGAAGTGTTTAGATGTGATATGAACAAAACAAAATTATACAGACACGCATACACAACGATACGTAAAATACTAAATAAGGAACCCGGGCTAAAATGTTCTTGTTTTTTTCGTTCAACCAAAAAGACTAAATGGAATGAAAAAAATAAAGAAAGAAATGAAAAATTAAATTACACCTCAGAAATTGCCTCTTTTCTGTCGTTTTTGTTGCATTGTTACGTTAGAATTGCTGCTGCCGTTGCAACAGTTGATGTCTACTTAAAGCAAATGAAGAGCGAAAAAACGAAAACGAAACAGCACCAACAAGAAGAGCAAAATGGCAACAGCAAATGAAATGTTTTAAAAAATTATGATAAACTTTAAAACAGACTGACTAACTGACTGACTCACTGACTGACTCAATGACTGAGTAAATGGTTTGGTTGTGGTGTTTGAAAACAACAGTCGAACGAACGAAACATTCATATATTGGGAGTTTAAAACATGTTCCATCAAGAAGGAATCATTAAATATTGTTGATGTTTGTAGTCATTTGTAGGAAAATTGTTTGGTATGAGTAACAGCTCATGATTATCATTCCATAAAAGCAATGAGGCACACACACACAGTTCGTTCGACAGTCAGTCAGGTATGCAGCCATACAGCCATGCCAGCCATTCATTTGCTGTAAATCTAGCAATTGCTGTGAGTTCCTTTAAAGACAATGATGACGACGTTTTAAGTGCCCCCATCGGTGCTGGTGGTGGTTGTTACATTGAATAGATGGATGGATGGACGGATGGATGGCTGCTTGGTTGGTTGCCTTCATTGCCTGGTGCTGCTACAACTCCGCCCTAAATGTTACTTTTGGTAACTTTTTTCTGTTTATTTCGTACTTCTTCTTCTTGTAGTTGCACCAAGAAATATTCTTTTTAGTTATTTGCTCTTTTATATCAAACAGTTACTTTTCTCTCCCCCCCCTTCTTTTTTTCTTTGTATCTTCGACTTCGTTTTTTTTTTGAATTTTTTTTTCGTATTTTTTTTCCAACATTGATCGCACGAATCAAGCGCGAGATTACTCACGCGAACCCAATTTGGCAATTGCTTATTAGCGCTGCCGCTATAGCACCATAAGCACAGGTTGGCTTGTAAAAGAACAAGAAAAAGAAGAAGAAAAAAATTTTCCTTTTGGTTTTTGGTTGGCAACATCAGCCCATTCGTCTACATTTGTTTCGGAAACAACACGGCAGCAAGAAAACATTAAGCATTACGTACCACTTATATCACCTTCTTGTTAGATTGTTACTTAAAAATCGAAATAAAAAATAATAAAACAACAAAAACAACAATAAATGAGGGGGAAAAAATTCAGCCAACAATTGTATACGAAAAATTGTTGCATGCCTAAAAAGCAGAGGTGGAGCTGAAGCAGATGCATTAGGGAAAGAGGGCTTAGAGAATCTTTAATTAACACGAAGTCAATTAAAATGAAATTATTTAAAAAATTTAAATGGGTGGGGTTTAATTTTTTTACTAAAACAAGTCCTATTTTGTGGAATTAAAGTATTTAAACAAATAACTATTAATAGGCCCTCAAATAATGTCAGTGTAATGATGCAATGGCCAACTGAGTAAGGCAAATTCCCCCTCGTGTGGTCAAACTGATACTCTGTAAGTCATTTAATCTCCCCTTTATTCTTTTTAGCGCGGATGAGCAACTGAGCTGCGAAAAGCTCCCTCCCTTTTTTTCTACATTATGCTTCCTGCGGAGCAGTAGCCAGGATTTTGTTACTTACGGATGCCTCTGACTTGGGAGCATTTCTCTGCAAAATCTGCGGTCCATTGCGATTTGGCAATGATTTCCTCTATGAGCTTTTCGACCAAAGGACAATGTTCAGCGCTTTAATACTCAGACGCTATGCTGATAATGTTGTTCAAATGTTCCAACGAGATGGGCTTTTGATGGGGAAATAAGCGTATGTCGGCACAGGCAACTTCTCCTGTATTAAATTGATCAAATTAATGATGCCCTATCAGCGATTGATGTAAATAAATGGCGAAGATGCGTAACAGAGGCTATTGGGAGTACCTGTTAATTCAGGCCAGAAACGAACAAACCGGTTGCCAATTAAGTAAGTCAATAAGCTTTTTATCAATGGAAAGATTTTGTACTTTCCTAAAATCCCTCGAGTTCGATTTGGTACTTAGAATAAAAGGAGGAGAGTAACTCCAGTAATACGGCCACTCTAAGAATGCCTTTAGACAATCAACTAAGGCAGACTGAAGTTCGTGAAGCTGCTTAAGATAGTCTTAGAATATCAAAAAGTTGCTAATTTACTTACTTAATTGGCCATTAACAACTCGGTTAACGGATTTCGGCCTGCCTTAACACATTCTTCCAGGCGTCTCTGCTCCTTGCGCGCCTTCGCCAGTTGGTCACACCAATCGATGACAAGGCATCCTCGATTTGGTCCCTCCAACGCAAACAAGGTTGTCCTCTTCGCCGACTTCCGCAGATCCCCGCATTAAATACCCGTCTTACCGGAGCATCCTCCTCCATTCGAACGACATGGCCGAGCAAGTGCAGCCACTGAATGTTAATACGCTGCACAACGTCTATGTTGTTGAGGAGGTCATACAGTTAACTGTTGGATTGGATGCGGAAATCATCGCCAACTCGCACTGGACCGTAGATCATACGTAAAACCCTCGAATACTCTCAAGGCTGCTGCATCAGTGCTTAATAGTGTCCTTGCTTCTGCGCCATAAAAAAGCACGAGGAGGATGAGTGTCTTGTAGAGTATTACTTTTGTCGTACGAGAGAGGTCTCTGCTACTCAATTGCCTATTGAGACCATAGTAGCACCTGTTGGCAAGAGTGATCCTGGGCTTGATCTCTAGACTGACATCATGTTTCGTGGTAACGGCGAGGCCAAGATCAGAAAGTTGCTAAGCTGGTTGAAAACATTACTGATTCACTTACGAACAATTGAAAGCTCGGCAGTCTTCTTTATTCAGTCGAAACTAGATCGCTTAGGAAAGACGGCATCTGTTCCTAATTACCAATTCTTTGAAACGAGCAATCGAATGCTTATCTAAAGTCCTTTTAGGATTACATTACTAGTGCACTAACTAAATAATGTTGCATCATTACTTGTATGCAAGCCACTGTGTTCAGATTATTTGTTAGTAAGCATTGGGTGTACTTAAGCAACAATTTCAAAATGGTTGCTGGTATAAAAATTTACCCAAGAGTTCTTCTTTTTATGAATCTTCATAAATACACCAAGATTGCTTAGATTTGCAATTCCTAATACAGAGAACTATATCTGCCATTGGGCCTATTTACTTAACTATAAAAATTTTACAGAAATTCATTTGGGTGTGCAAAGATGACCTTCTAGTCAATAGAAAATGTTGAGGCAATTGGAATAATTTTCAATTAAATAATATACGAACAATTAAAATCATGCGTTACTGTTGAGGCAAGAAGATCACGTTCGTTGCTTAAGTCTTTTGTTTTCACTTTCAAGTCTTCGTGGAGAGGCATTATTACTCATTGCTACGGATATTTGCAGAGAATATTAAACGAAATAAATACACAAAATTATGAAAAAATAAATATATTATTTTTGTGCTATTATTTTGATCACTTCTGTATAAAAGAAATAGTACATACCAAGCTTGTTCCAATACTGCAATAGTTTTTGCCCCACAGTTTTAATATCCAAACAATTTAAATCATGCATTACTGTTAAGGCAAGAGGATCAAGTTCGTTGCTTAAGTCTTTCGTTTTCACTTACAAGACTTTGCTTAGAGGCATTAGTAATCATCGCTACGACTAATTGCAGGGAAAATTAAAGGAAACAAAATTATAATATTGTGATCTCTAAACAGATGAACAGAAGCCAATTGAAGTTTTCGATGAAAAATCAAGTTTTTCACTAAAAACCTCGTTTATAATGTACTTTATTAGCACAGAAACCGGCTAGCAATTAAGAGCACAGAAAATTTTTACATTTAAAATAACTGTCCGATAAACTAGACTCATTTCTTAAGTCAATACAGCCGTTGTCAAAAAAAAAAAAAAATAAGAGTGTATTTATGTTTCTTTATTATCGAATGATGTGAAAATGCTTGCAAGATACAAAATGATGTGATGTTATCCTTTTGTTTTGCCTATAAAATTTCTAAGATCTGCCTTAGGCCAGCCTTACTTGCATGCAATCATACCTGCGATCCATAAGGCAGATATCATGGGCTTTGCGCAGTCATAGAAGAGTTTACAATCGAAGTCATTGCCCTGGCCGAATATTCGATCTGTTTGCTGTCGGAGAAAGAACATATCCCTGTATGATAGAAGCCTCAATGATGAGCGGACGGCTTCGATTCTCTCCTATACTCCATCATATAAGAGGATCAGAAATAACACAAATTCAGGAGGAAATCCTGTAAGCTTCTTCTTTGAAACGAATCAGATCTGTGGAAAGCTTTACATTGCCAGCGTAGAGGAATTTCCTAAAACATGAGTTATTAAGAGTTTAGTGGGTATTTTTACAACCCGAATGTAAATGATTTGCCATCTGTTAGAGGATATCAGGCATTCAAATATTAATAAAACATTGGAGATTATTGTTATTGACAATATTGCTTAAAGGCCTATGCATTCAATAAGAACTTTTCTTTTTCTTCCCCTATTTTACGCTACGCTTTCCAAAAAAATTCACAAATTTCTTTAGAAGTCAGCTGACTGTTATGAGCTGTATGTGTGGCTGGTATTTTATATGATTTGTTATTATTGCTGTTGTTGCTATTGGTGTTGCATGGGTTCGCTTGTTTTTTTTTGGGGGTAACATAGCATAGAATTGATCGATCGATCAGTTAGTTGGTTGTTAGTAGAGAAGTAGAGAAGACAATCAAAGAAACAAAAAAACCGAAAAAGACTACAGAAACAATAGTTTCTGTAATAATAACGATGACTTTGCCAGCAATAATGATGACGACGATGGTACTGTTGTTTAATGCTATTGCCAATGAAAAAGATGTTGTTGCTATTGCTGTTGTTGTTATATTAATGTCTGTTAAAGGTATTTTGCCATAGTTTTATTAAAACTCGATCCAACATTATTTTTCGATTTCAGTTTTTTTTTGATTTTTTCTTCATTTGATTTCTTTAGTGCTTGTTTCCTGTTTTTAGGCCCTTAAGTAATGATGACACTGACTGATGTTGTTAATATTATTACTTTTACCTTTACAAAAAACAACAACAACAATAACAACAAAAAGAAATGCAAGCGACCAGTCTTTAACATTAGGCTTCAAAACATTGAAAACAAAACAAAACAAAAAAATCAGTAAAGAAATCTTCGTACCGTCTGTTGCTTTTTAGTTTGTGGCATTGTGATGCCACATGCAGAACGGGGGGAGAGTTTAACCAGACCTACGCCATAATATTTATTAGTTTGTTAGCAATTTGCCATTATTATTGCTGGCTATTGCTTTTACTTTATAATGTCGTTGTTGTTGTTGCTGTAGTACGTAGTATTTCTTATTTAAAAGTTCAATCAACACTAGTTTTCTGCTTGTTTCTGTTCTGTTCGTTGGCGTGATGTCTTAAAAGTCAAATATCTTTGGCGTATAATTTAATATTATGAAGTAATACTAATCAATTGCCATCTTTTGTAATGTGGCATGGATTTCTTCTTTTTTTCAACAAATTATTGCCTTAATAATGAAAGGGCCTTCTTAGTTTTTCGTGGAGGTTGTGTATGCCACTAAAAAGCCATATAAAAAACATTTTTCCCTTTTTTTCGTTTGTCAGTATGAGTTTTTTCTGCGATTTCGATTATTTCACACTTTAGGGCATTTAGTATTTAGCAGAAGATTGACGTGGGTCGTGCTGAGATATTCATATTATTGTAGGGGGAGTTATTGTACCTCTTCTACAAGCGTAAAAGCAGAAGGTTTATTAGGATTTTCATTAATGCTTGCTAAAGCTTTGGTAATTCAAATCGTAATGTAATCTAGTGGATCATATAGGTCTGTCGCAGAAGTTTTGGGGTCACGTTAATAAATATTGTTACGTTTTTACCCTTTAAAAACGTTTAAAATACGAGCTCGTATATTGCATATAAAATAAAAATAAATTTGTGTTTAGTTTCAATTAAAATTCATTATTATTCGCACAATTCTATGTACCACTGTTCACAACTTGATGTAAACAACAACAATTGCTTTTCTTTGTTATTCCTCTGTTTATACCCTTTGGATAAACAATAACAATTACTGGACAATTGTTCGAGAGATCTCTGTAACGGAAATCTTCAAACCGCGATTTCTCACTTCAAACACACTGCATCTTCACACAAGACTGTCTGAACTTTACTCACTCACAGCTTTGCCTTGCCTTTTATAATGTGTAGTGTTGTAATGTTTGTTCATGTATTTTTGTTTACTTGTTTCCCATTTTTCTATGCTGGTGTTTGTTGTTGTATTAAGCAGTACGATAATTTGTAAACAGGTTTTTTTACTGCATTGTTTTGATTATAATTTTTTGTTTTTAATTTTAATGTTAAGCCATGTAAAAGCAAAGCATCAGTATCTAGATTTTTCATTTTCGTAACAATATTACAACAAGCATATCTTCTTAACCTTCATAATGTCTAATGTTTTTAACAGAAATTTAGCACAATAACTCTCAAAGTATTGAGGAGCTTTAAGGCTACAACATATATTGTGTTGAAATTTTAAAATTCCTTTAAATAACCCTGTATTTTACGGGTTTTATGGTAATGAAAACCAGAGGGTTGAAACCTCTAAGACGCTTAAGAAATTAACTCAGAGAGTGGATACAAAAGCCATAAAAATGCTCACGAAAGCCTGTCTGTCGCTAATATTTTGAATAACAGTAATCTCCAACGTCTTATTAATATTTGTACGCCTGATATCCTCTGACAGATGGCAAATCTTTTACATTCGGGTGTAACACATGTGTTAGGAAATTCCTCTGTGAACGCAATGTAAAGCTTTCTACAGATCTTATTCGGTTCAAAGAAGAAGCTCACAGGATTTCCTCCCGCATTTGTGTTATTTTTGATCAGATAAGAGTGAGGAGAGAATGTAAGTCGACCGCTCACCGTTGAGGCTTGTATCATACAAGGATATGTTCTTTCTCCACCAGCAAACAGACCAAATACACGGCTCGGGCAATAACTTCGATTGTAAACTCTTCTATGCCTGCAGAAATCTCGTGATATCTGCCTTAGGGATTGCTGATGTGATTGCATAGAAGTAAGGCTGGCCTAAGGCAGATCTTAGAATTTTTATAGCCAAAACAAAAGTCTGATATCACATTATTCTGTATTCGGAAAGCATTGTAACATCATTCGGTAATAAAGAAACATAAATAAACTCTTATGTTTTTGACAACGGGTCTATTGACTTAAGAAATGAATCAAGTTTATCTGCCAGTCATTTTCAAATATAAAGCTTTGCTATGTTTTCAATTGCTAGCCGGTTTCTGTGATAACAAAGTATTTAAAACGAGGTTTTTAATGAAAAACTTGCCTTTTAATCGAATACTTCAATTGACTTCTGTCCATCTGTTTAAAGATCATAATTCTCTTTTTTTCTTAAAATTTTAACTGCAAATAGACGTAGCCATGAGTAATAATGCCTGTCCACGGTGACTTGAAAGGGAAAACGAAAGACTTAAGCAACGAACTTGATCTTCTTGCCTTAACAGCAAGGCATGATTTTAATTGTTCGGATATTTGAACTGTGGCGCAAAAACTATTGCAGTATTTGAACAAGCTTAGTATGTACTATATTCTTTTATACAGAAGTGGTTAAAATATTAGCACACATTTTTTTATATTTTTTTTTTTCATAATTTTCTGATTTTATTTCATTTAATTTTCCCTACAAATAGTCGTAGCGATGAGTGATAATACCTCTTGGCAAATTCTTGAAATTGAAAACGAAAGACTTAAGCAACGAACTCGATCTTCTTGTCCCAACAGCGGCTATTAAAATTATGGGGCAAAAACTATTGCAAACATTATGGGTATGTACTACATTACTTTATACAGAGGCGGTGAAAATTATAGCACAAAAACATTTTTTTTTAATTAGAAGCTCGAACTGCGAGATGAAATTTCTTTTTTCTTACAGCAAGACAACTATGTCTTTTTTAAAATCTATGTAGGGACTGTTTATGTCTTAGTTATTAACAAATATTAGCAATTTTATATTGATTTGCTGGATTAATTACTCCTGTTGATAGAATTCTTTTTGGAAAACAAAAATTAATTACTTTTTAGAGTACAAAACAACGACAACAACAAATAAAAGAAAATATTTATTAAAAAAAGTCAATTCTTGGAAAATAGTGCAGGAGACTGTTTTAAGTAGAATAATAAATGAGATTATTTAAAATAGATTGAAGTAAAGTACAGAGCGAAAAAGCGCAATTAAACCTGTTTCCATTCTAAATCATGATCATGACAAAATGCTGGGCGCTGATGATGACGATGATGATGGCTTATGCTATATTGCTAATGCCTTAAATTGTTTGCAACATGTAATTGACTTTTAGAGATACTTTTTGGTCTTGTTGTGTTTCTTATTAAACTCATCGATCTTATAAATTGGAGCGTGATTTGTAAGGTCATCACTCAGAAGGCATCTTCCTTTTGTTTTATTCGTATTTTTTTTCTCATTTCTGGGTTTGCATACAACATTTATTGTATGTGACAGAAGAACTCTAGCTAAAGATCATTTCATTAAATAAAGCAAGAAGGGAGAGGGTAAGAAAGAAAACAGCAGAAGTCAAGGTAAAACCAAAAAGCTATTGCAATATGCAAAATCAATTGTATTTAAAATCAAAATGGACAGACATGTTTAGTTCTTCTACTAAAACTCAGTTGGACAGACAGACAGACAGACGTTTAACAATAAAAATCCTGCATAAGATCTTGATATTTCGGTTTGGTTTGGTTTTTTTATTTTAAAGATTGAGATTATTGAATCGAAATAAACAGCCAGTTAGGCTTTCAATAAAAAAGGTTCTGTTCTGATCTGCTCCGTACTGTTTTGTGCTCTGAAGGTAAAGTGCTTTTTGTATTTTATGGAATACCTGGTGTTTCTCTTCTTTTCTGTTTTTTTCTTTTGTGGTATTCTTTTATAAGATTGTTTATGGTCTGGCTGACATATCAGCTGAAAGAAATCTTTAAAGTTTGTAACTTTTTTCTTTATATTTTAAATAAACTACGGCAACAGCAAAACTCCAAAAAAAGTTTGACTTAAATTTTATTTTTTTATAATACGTACGTACGTATGTATTTAGAAAATATAAAATAAATCCCTTACACTCCCTCCTGCCTTTGTATGGATGGTAAACAAAAAAAAAATAATAATAAAACAGAAGTTTATTTCAGTTCAGCTTTGATTTTTGACAATTTAGACACCAACAACGAAACCCACAAACCAACCAACCAACCAGCCAACGAATTTTTTTTCTTTTTTTGCTTAAGAGTTTAAATTTTGACATGATCTTTAAAAGATCAAGATTCGTAAGGAGTTTTTTCTTTTAGATTCTTCTCCGGGTTCTGTCTTGAAAAGAATTCTTAGAATTTCATCGTTGATATGCAAAATACTTTTGAGTCACAGAGGTTCATTGAACTTTAATAGGACAGTAAATATTAGGATTTTAGTATTACAGGAAAATAAATTGAATGTTTTGTTAAACGTATAGAACTTATGACGTTACACAAAAAAAATTTGTTTTATTTAATTTGTGAATTACAAGCCCTACTCTACACCCATGACACGTTATAAAGCTATACACATCCCTGTAGAATTACTTACTTAGCTTACAATACAAAATTAGTAGGAGGCCATGACTGGCTTAGTCATGTGAGTCATCTAATGTCAATACTGACTTTGCCCTCTGAATTGTTTACGATCGGATGTAATGAACCGGCAGGATGCATGCACTATTTACAAATACTATGTATGCCCAACGATTGCAATCTCAATCCTGCAAAAAGATAAATCCTACGAAATGCGCCAACTACTGAGATATAAGGTTCTAGCAAGCGAGTGCAAACGACTGAAGCTACTCTTCAAAACACTGTTTGGACTTCATCAGTATAGCTTCAGACCTGAACTACCATTGACCAAATCTTCACCTCACAGCAAATCCGGGCAAGACTCATGAAAAACAAGTCGCCACACACCATCTTTTCGTCAACTATAAGGCAGCCCTCTATGGAAGGCGCCGTTGCGTGTTGGCTTATTAGACGTAAGGCTAAGGTTCAAACCCCAGGTCAGATATCTCCAACTAAACGAAATATGAAAAAAATTTCTACGGCGACTTCCTCTCAGCAGATTTCTGGCAAAAACTCTGGGAGTAAAATAAAATTGCCATGAAAAGTTTCTCAAAAACCTGTCGTTCGGAGTCGATTTTAAAAACTGAAGCCTCCCGCCACTCATGTATAAAAATTAACCCGCAAAACATAAGTGGTGTGAGAATTTAGGTCCATAGTCCTGACTGAAGGATTGTAATGACTAATTGTGTATGTACGTATGTAATGGCTGGTAGGGTGCATGCTCCAGCTTATTTACAAAACATGGATAGAGGAACGTTTTTGAAATCTTAGTGTCCTCTTACCTGTGCTGAAAAAGGGAAACCCCTTGATAGGCAGCAACTATAGATGTATAAGCCTTCTCCCTATCGCATATAAGATTCTTACGAGCGTATTGTGTGAACGACTGAAGCTACTCTTCAAAACACTGAATGGACTTCATCAATGTGGCTTCAGACCTGATAAATCTACCGTCGACCAAATCTTCACCTCACGCCAAATTCTGGCAAAACTCATGAAAAACCAGTCGACGCACATCATCTTTTCGTCGACTACAAGGTAGGCTTCAATAGCCCAATAAGGAATCGTGGTTTTACTGCAATATCCGTGCTCAGTATTCCTGTGTAGCTGATAAAGCTATGCAGAACGACACTGAAAAACTCCTGTAGCGCCGTTAAGGTTGGAATGGGTCCTCTCAGAACCTTTTAATTAAGGCGATCCCTTATCATGCGACCTCTTCAACTTCGTCATGAAGGCGGGTGTCCATCGCAATAGCACTCTCTTCTACTAAAGTGTTCTGTTGCTTGCATACGCTAACGACATTTACATCATAGGGCGTAGCAAGCAAGATGTTACTGCTGCCTTTACTGCTTTCAAAATGCAGTCTACTAAGATGAGTCTGGCAGTAAATGCGGCCAAAACGAAGTATTTGTTATCCACAAGTATAGACATGCGGCGTATTGAACCTCAGATAACGGCCGATAACTATACTTTCGATATTGTCAAGGAATTTATTTATCTTGCCTCCACCGTTACCATCAAAAATGATGTCAGTCTGGTAATCAATCGCAGGATCACTCTTGCCAGCAGTTGCTACTATGGTCTCAATAGGCAATTGAGTAGCAGAGACTTCTCTCGTACGACAAAACTAATATTCTACAAGACGCTTATCCTCCCCGTGCTTCTTTATGGCGCAGAAGCGTGGACCCTATTAAACACTGATGCAGCAGCCTTGAGAGTATTCGAGAGAAAAATACGAGTTGGCTATGATTTTAGCGAGATATAAAGACCGTAGAGGGTTAGCGAATACTCTGCAAGACGCTCATTCTCCTCGTTCTCACTATTAAGCACTGATACAGCAGCCTTGAGAGTATTCGAGAGAAAAGTACTAGATAAGGTTAGGTTAGGTTAGAGGACGTGTACTTGTCAATAAAGACAAGTACAATACCCGGAGGTCGACTTGACCCATTGCACAACGTCTTTACAGAGGGAAGGATAATAGTGGGATAAAAAGGAGAGGAAATGTTGGAATTACACAGATAAGACATAACAAAAAGGGGAGAGCGCGACTACACTGATGAAGCCCTAGCGCCTCTCAACCATCCTAAACCAGTAATGAATCTTTCGAGAGTCTTGATGTCGGCTCTCGACGCAGGATTCAAACACTCAAAGAAGGCCCTGCCAAGAGTCCTCAACCACAACCTACCAAGGGCTTGGCAGTTACAGAGGTGTTCGATAGTCTCCAACTCCTTCTAATCGCAACATTCCCTGCAATAGTCCGGCTGGGAGAAAAGTACTAACTAAGATCTTTGGTCCAGTGGGAGTTGGCGATAATTTTCGCATCCAATCCAACTGTGAGCTGTATGAGCTTCTCAACTACATAGACGTTGTGCAGCGTATTAATATCCAGCGGCTGCGCTGGCTCGCCCATGGCGTTCGGATGCAGGAGGATGCTCCGGCGAGACGGGTATTTGATGCAGGGAATCTGCGAAAGCCGGCGAAGAGAACGACCTTGTCTAAGTTGAAAGGAACAAATCGAGACAGCCCTGTCATCGATTGGTGTAACCAACGAGCAAAAGCTTGCAAGAAGTAGAGCCACCTGGAAGGATGTGTTAAGCCAGGCCGAAATCCATTAATCGGGTTGTTAATAATAAATTAAGTAAAAAAGTAAGTTTAATGGTTAATTGAAGAAGCTACACATGGGAGACGTTTTAATATCTCTGGGAGAAGTTACATACAAACATACATAATTGGCCATTACAACCCTTCAGTCAGGATTAAGACCTAGCTTTTCATACCACTTATGTCGTGTGTGGTAATTTTTTATATATGAGTGGCGGGACCTACAGTTTAAAGTCGACTCCGAACGACAGATTTTGGAGAAACTTTTCATGGCAATTTTTTATTTACTCACAGAATTTTTGCCAGAAATCTGCTGAGAGGAAGTCGAAGGAGAAACATTTTTTCATATTTCGTTTTGATGTTTGACCTGGGGTAAGAACCGTCTAATTAGCCAACACACTACAGTGGTGACTTTATAATTAGAAACGACTTAGCAACATGTATGTTTGTTAATTTTTTTTACAGTTTTCACTGTGTATCTGGCTTTGTTTGGAGGACGTCTTACATACGATTTACATCAGATTATGAGATTCGAGAGAACTCTGTTCCAGAAACATTGCTTCTAATAATAAGGCCAGCACTGTGCCTACTAGACTACGGCGACTTCAGTTAAAAGGCAGAAGTTAACATATTTAAAAGGAGATAATGTTTGAAAATAAAGAACATTTCTTCCAAATTATTTGGTTTTTCAGCTAATTTTTCGGGACCACCATCGCATCGTCTCTGACCGCTAAAATAATCAAAATTTAATTGCCTTTTCTTTTTCTATTCCAAAATGGAAATGTTAACCACGGTTTTTAATTATTTTGAAATAAATTTTCTGTTTTATGGCTCTTTCATCACCTTTTTAGTGTTTTTGAAATTAATTTTCATATGCAATAACGTCCAACAGGGAAGAGAGTTCTTAAAAAATCTTTTTTTTTTTTATTTGTTTTTGTTGTCTTGTTTTTACATAAAATTTTATGCTAATTTTCAATTAACAAAAATTGTGTTGTTTGTTGTTGTTGTTGTTTTAATAAAATCATCCAACCATTCAAAATGTTGCATAAATTTAATAATGCATCGACTGTAATGCTAAGAAGGTTGTACATATGAAAACAAGAAAAGAAGGAACACAACACTATCTCTGTGAATCGATCTACATCATGATGTTTGGGGGGGCTTTTCTGTACTTCTGTTCTTTGATTCTGATGGTATGCAGATGAAGTGTATGCAGATGATGCCTTACTTGTCGGGCATAAAGAAAAGGGAATTTTATGTTCTTTTTTTGCTTTCAAAAAGAACATGTTGTTCTGTTGTTTTGTTGCTTAATTTTCAGAGTCATAAATAATTTGTTTAAGTTTTTAATAATTAAGACATTAATACGTAATGAGAAGCATACCATGACAATACCTTCGGAATTCTCTTCTTTTCTTTGTCCAAAAGATAAGACTTGAAATATTTTTTTTTAAATTTTTTATTCAATGTTCTGTTGTTCTGACTTCCTGCTTAACTTGATTGTTTTCATTTTTTTTCTAGCATGCTTGACAATTATTTATTTTGTGTTACCAAAACCTTTCATTATTTTCATTTAAATTATATTTTAACTGGTGTTGTTGTTGGCTGTTGGCTGTTGCTTTCCTAATCATATAATATTTAACACTATTTCTTGTAACTTATCATTATTTATTGTATTTAGGAATAACTATTGCAACCAGTTTTCTATTTTCATTCTTGGCGATAATTTTCTTTATCAACGTAATTCATTGGAATTTTGAGATGCGGATGCGTTACCCATGATAATCGCTGCCTGTGCCAAAAGATTGTGAAACATTTTTTCATTTCGTTTTTTTATGATCTATTCTAGCAAATGTGAATTGACTGGTGGAACGCACAACAACTGTAGGTTGCCGTTACAAAATATTTTAAAAGCCATTTATTATCGAAGAAATAAAAAACAAATACTTGCACTCGCATTCGCATTCATATTCGAAATAACCAATAACACCACATAGTTGTATGTATGTTTTTAGTGTTACTATTGTAAAATACTTTTCAATTATACTCGAGAAATAAATTTGTGTAAAAAATTAAAAAGAATTCTTATTCTTATTCAAACTTTTGAACTATAGGTTGCTGTTACACAAAGGTAAACTTTACAATTACGGCCTATATAGACGATGTCTTCAACAGTTTTCTAATAGCACCGCCAATCTCGGATATCACAATCACTTTGTATATGTGATTTCATATCTCTGCTGGTATTAAATAAGCTTTTTCTGCTGCTCACAGCTTTCTTTATTTCTGAATAAAGGTCGGTCGTTTTTTACCCAGAATAAGCCAAAACTTTTTGGAGTACATACCAGAGATCAGCAATGAATCTTTTTTTCGCTACTCATAATCACTCATGGAATTTTGAATGTGAGTCAACAATATTGAAATTTAACTATGTGCACTTATTCATTCGGACTCACTACAACGTTGATTTATAAGTACAGGTTGCAATGAGTATGCGTACAACGTGTTGACATCAAACTCATACCATTCGAAATATGTTTGATTCATAACTTTAGAAAAATTCTTATAAATGATTCGAGTGACGCGAAACATTCATCAAAATTTACAGTCTTAGTTGTTGTTGTATTTACAAAAAAAAAAAAGAATAAAGACAAAAACAAACATTCCAGCCATTCAACATTTAAACAGGAAATAATGAAAGAAAAGGCAGAATGTCTGAGAAGTTAGATAAGAACCTCTAATATAATCGCAATACCTACATACGTAGGTAAATAGTTGATCATTAGGAGTACCAAAGCTGATGATACTGCAGCTTTAAGTGCTATAGACACTGTTACTCACCTGTGCAGCTGTCAAAGTCTTCTATCCAGTGCGAGTTGGCGACATGGATTAACACACAGTGTCTAGGCGAAGTCACCTAAACTACTAGTGTGTAGGATTATTAGACGTGAGGCCTCGATTCAAATCCCAAATCAGACATTTAAACGAAAATATGAAAAAAAATTTCTTCGACGACTTCCTCTCAGCAGATTGCTGGTAAAACCTCTGAAAGTAAATAAAAATTGCCATGAAACGTTTGTCAAAAATCTGTCGTTCGGAATCGACTTTAAAAACTGTAGGTCCCGCCACTCATGTATAAAATTCGAACACACAATATGTTTGTGAGGTTAGTTCGTAACTATGACAGAAGGGTTGTAATGACCAATTATGTATGTATGTATATATGTGTCTACGCTGACTTTACTATTCCGTTCATAGGTAGGTGGATGTATCGACAAGATGGTTATTTGACGCCGAGATCAGTGGAGATCTTCCATTATTTGAGTTAGATTGTCTAAATTAAGAAAACATTGCGTTCGATTGCTGTAACCAACTGGTGTAAAGCAGACTCGCCTGGAAGCGCAGATCAAAATCCAATAAACGTTATGTTAAGGCCAATTTAATAAATAAGCGGGTGAGGTTATAAATTGAATAATGGGATCCGTATGATCCAGGATATAAGCTTTACGCTGAAGTAATGCGTGAGCGATCGCGAAGTAATTGTTTCTTGTGCAGGACTACTATTGATAGTGCGCTATTGTTGAGGACATAAAAAGGCTACATATCTTCATATCAATCTAGCTATCTACCTATATTTTCCTGTTAAAATTTTCCACTAAAATTTCATCTCAGCTACGACTTCTCCGAGCATTATTAGTTTAAATATTCTGTAATATTTTTTATTTACTAACATTATCCCCGTTATTGCTTTGCATTCACTAACCTATTTTCCTTGAGTGTATATTTTATTTTAACTACTTTAACTATTTAGAGTCTTATGCTGTGAAGAGTCTTGCATCTGTAAAGATAAAAAGAGTAGGAAGTTGCTTTATAGTTAAATATATACCAGAGAGGTTTTTTATTATTCTTATTCTTATTCTTTAATGTTGTTGTTGTTGTTGCTGTTTTTTATTGTTGTTGTTGTTGTATACTAGTTATATAACAAATATTATTAAAAGTTCTAGTTGGCAGTAACACATCTCACTTGTTATAAATGAAAAGAAGCCGCCAACGTCTAAAAAATAAACGAATAAAGTTGGTTGGATGAAGAAAACTACTGGGGACTGGTAACTGGTTGCTAGCTATAAACCATGATATTTAAAGTTAAAATAGTTGAAAAAGAAATAAAGAAATATAAGAAGAGTGGTTAAAATAAAATTAAATTTAATAAATGTGTACTAAAGAGCATATTTTTGTTAAGAAATTGGATGCTAAGGTTCGTTAAAATAGAACTGAAATTAAAATAAAAAAAAAAACATTTACAAGGACTCGACACTATAAAAATTCTATAAATAAAGATATTTATTGTCTATTCAAGTTCTGATTTCATTTTAGTTGTTGTAGTTCTAAGGATAACAACTGGTATACAAGTATTCAAAGTATTCAAATGAGACAACAAAGCCTATATAAAATCCTTTAAAAATTAAAACTAAAATCTTTTAATAGAATCCCTACTTTCAAGAACGTAGTCAGTAGCAGCGTCTGTAATGGTAGCAGTATTAAGACCGCCTTTTGTTTATTTAATGTCATCTAATATGCTTGTTATTCCCTTTTCTTTGGCATCCTACTTATAAACAGCAGCCTTTGAATACCCGTAAGAAGGTTGACAATTTCCTTGAAACCCTTTTTATTCTCTTTAAAAACATTTTTTTTCCTTCGTTTATCAAAATAGATGTTTGAAGAGTGTGTATGTGTGTGTGTGTAAGTATTTCATGTCAATACCCGTGTAGTGTTATAATGCGCCATAATATGTATATTTCTTCCAAATTGTAAATTTTTTCTTTTAATTTTATTTTTATTTGAGGTTTTTTAGGCGTTTATACCTGTGTTTTATAATTTTTGCGTATTTTTTTTCTTTTTTTTGTAAACCGTTCCCCTTCTTTAAGAGGCGTTACTTATGGTTTGTAGTTGTTTATTAAGGGCGTATTATGTGACATTTTTTTTCTTCCATTTTATCAAACAAATTAAAGTGTTTAAGGATTGAGAACCGCCAAAGGAACGTTATACTTATACATGCCTACGTAAATGTGTGGATTTTTTGAAGAACATCAAAGGAAACGCAATAAGTTTATAATAAAAATAGGTTCTATCTTTAAGGGTGTGGCTTTTTAAATAATAGAATACACTTTGGTTGATATTATTAACAGGCAAGTATTGTAGTATAGTCAACCAAAAGCAATTCTGTGATAGTCTTTATTAAAATTTAATTTTAAACGACGCTTAGGCTAAAGCCTTTCATTTTAAAATCAAGATCAAGCTTAACTGCATTTTTTTTTATCAAAAAAAAACAATCAAAATCATGCCTACTTTTGTGTTAAGAGAGTCCACTTATTTGATCTACGTACTCTGTGGACGTATGTGGTATATATGCATGGATTTGAACGTGTCTAGAATCAAAGAATAGCCAACCTATTCCTGAGATATTATTCAATCCTTCACCAGGGAAATTTTATTTCTTTGGTACGAAACTGATATCGTCTCCCCAAATTGTATTCCCATAAGAAAAGTCCACTGAGAAGAGGTAAAAGCTTGTCCTATTTGGTGGAAATCAGAGCGATGAATATTTTGGAAGCATAGTAGGAGGCTGGCCTAACTTGGATTCATAAGGGAACAACACGATTGGCAGATCTCACTTTAACGATCTACTGGGCGCAACCAGAAAACTTCATGATATTGGTAAATACTTCGCAACGAGAGAAGTGAAAGAAGCACTTTTGAAAGCGGCACCATTCTTACGGTATTGGGATGCCTCAAAAACAGATAGTGGAACGCTATCAAATGCAGGAGTTTTTGCCATCGAAGGATATGCTTAATTCTGTTTATACATGAAGAATTGAGGCCAAGATATATCACAACAAATATTGGCAAGCAGGCCACCACCGAACCGAGCACAATCAGGACACCATCGAGCTTTATCAGGCCACCACCCAACCGAACACAACCTGGCCACCACCGAGCACTTATAAGACTGACTGGACGTCTGTATAGTAGGGCCTGGGGTAGCTGACTAAGTTAGGCTGGTTTCATATAAGAATTCATGACTCCGAGTAGGCAGATGAGCTTGCCAGAAGAACACCTTCCAGACCGCTAATGAGGCGGAAAGCGGAATTTCAGGAGTTAAACTGGGACCTGCAATGAGGACCTGCAAGCTCATAATTGATAATGCGATCGTCGATTCCGTCAACGACAGGCCTCGGACACAGGTAGAACGGATCGTAAAATCTGGCCAAGGCTGGATGAGGGGCGCACAATGAGTCTGCTTAAACTCCAAAGAGTGTCATTACGGGGCATTCCATTATGGGTACACATGCGAGGCGCATTGGTCTTGGACACCTTGCTAACGACTTCTGCAGAAGCTGCAGAGATGAGGAAGAAGAGGAGACTGTGCCTCATCTGCTGGGTACATGCCCGGCTCTATGCCAAAGGAGAAGGAAGTACTTGGGTACTTACTACATGGATGATCTCTAGTAACTGTCAAGGATTGACATTGGCAGCCTGAATCGCTTCATCAGGAGCTCCGAGTGGTTTCGAGACTAGGGGATAACGGGCCTATTGCGGCCTTAGTGAGTCCATCCAAAAATTTTTTTTGGATAGTCAGCCACCTCTACCTACCTACCTGACTGGGAGATGGGGTATAAAGATGAGGAGTGTCGTCTCTTAAGAAACTACGGCCTTATACTGGGTGACTATAATGGGAAGAGATTTGATACTGGCATCAGACTATCCAGAAATAGACCGAGAATAGAAACTGGCTTTCTAACCGATCATTGTAGACTCAGAACCGAAACCCTTTAGGAATAATACGAAACCCAAAAAGAGTCAGTTTTGGTGAAGAAGATTGTTAGATTGTTGAAGAATCTAGATACTGGTATTTTGCTCTTACATTAAAATTTTAAACAAAAGCTACAAAAACAACTAAACTGTAGGGCCGACGAGCTCGCCAGAGCTGGTGCGCTCCTTCCGGAATCCTCTTCAATTGAACTGGGTATGCCACTTGCCTCGGTTAAGCTGACCATTGCGCAGAAATTCTTTCGGGACGCCAACCTATTCTGGATCAATGAGAAGTCCTGCTCCACAGCTAGACTCACCTGGCCCTTGATGGATAGAAATCGTACCAACCAATTATTTATTCTTGGTCGTGACGTCATCTCAACCACAGTGGTCGTGCTTACAGGTCATTGCATTATGGGTAGACAAGCGGAGAGAATGAGGCTCCCATTTAACCACTTCTGCCGTGGATGCAGATCCGCTGAGGAGGAGGAGACTGTTATCCACTTTCTTTGTCAGTGCCCGTCTCTTGCTAGGTGTAGATATAGGTTGTTTGGCACTCCATTTCTTGTCAGCTTGACGGAGCTATCATCTATTAATATCAAGGATATAGTTTCGTTCATCAAACTTTCTGGCTGGTTTTCCAGTATAGGGTAGTCGTGCTTTTGATGTACAGCCCTTGCGCTGACCAACTTCTTCCGCTTCCCTGATTTTGGAACTTGGTCAGTACAGGGACTGCGTTCACCCGTGGCATCACAACGGGCCGCTATGCGTGCTCAAGTGAGCTTTGTGAAATCAAAACTACCACTCCGACCTTACCTAACCTACAAAAACAAAACAATACGGTAAACAAACCTGTTACAAATTATCCTACTACTTAATATAACCACAAACACCAGCATAAAAATAATGGCAAACAAGTAAACAAAAATGCACAAACAACACTACAATAATGAATGTAAACAAAGATGTTTACAGTGATGTTTAGTGAAGTTCAGTCAGTCTTGTGTGAAGACGCGGTGTGTTTGAAGAGAGTAATCGTGGTTTACATCTCCGTTACAAAGATCTGTCTAGTAGTTGTTATTGTATGCAAAGGGTATAAACATATTAATAACAAACAAAGCAATTGTTGCTGTTTACATCAAATTGTGAACAGTGGCACACAGAATTGTGCGAATAATAAAGAATTTTTATTAAAAGTAAACACAAAATTTATTTTTAAATTATTTGTAATCTATGAGCTCATATTTTAAACGTTTTTAAAAGGTGGAAACGTAACAATATTTTTGTGGGTTTGGCAAGCTCAGGAGTTGCCTTCGTATATTATATTTTTTTCACCTTAAAAACTGATACTGAGACACGTTTAAATTTCCTAGAAAATCGATTTTTCTTCGCAATTCAATAATATAAACATGGCAACTTGTTTCCAATCGGAAACTGCCGTTAGCAGCGAATTTGAGCTGTAGCAATATTATTGAATGATTAAAAAACATAAAAAGATTAGCATTACAAAGCAATCCCTAAAGACAGGAAGAATATTGTTGGAATTTTCAATTGACATTTTCTTTTTCGCTGAATGGATCATTTGGCGGTTTTCTTCATTTCCTTATTCTATTCAGCTGTTGTCATATGATTTCGTATTTCATTTCTATTCCGTTTTATATTCTTTTGATTTGTATGCATGATTTAATGATGTTTTCTTGCTTTTGTCTTCATGCAAAGGAATAAAGAAGAGGTTTTTCCCAATGTCTTCTAATGGCGTTTGCTTTTAATAGAGAGCCATACATACCATATGGTTAGAAATGTCCTTAAAGGTGCTTTACCTTTTGCTCGTATGCCATAATGTGTAATGCTTAAACTGTGTGGAAGTTTGTTAACAGAGGGATGTTGCATAGAGGATGCCAATGAATGCTATGATGTTCCTTTAAAAAAATTTCCTTTTAAGTATTCAGTATTCCCTATCACTCTGTTGATTTTTGAATAATTTTATGCGACATTTTTTTCTTTCATTCGGAATTCTTATGATATACCACATGTATGTACATACGCAATGTTTTTCTTAATTTAACTGCCTATTATTCGTGGATTTTTACACTTCATTTCATTTGTTATTGTTTAGATTGTATTCTTCTGGTTTTAAACAAAATTTCTCTTAAAAAAATTAAGTTTTTTTTTAAAGCATGTTTCTGTGCTTTTTCTACGTTTTATACACATTCAAATAACCCACGGAACTAATTTGAATATTTTTACCCCAAAGGCTTAAAATAACAAAAGCGGAAATTAACGTTAAAAAAATATACATATGTGCGTTGCAAAATATATGAAAAACAATGAATGCTTTTAAAAAACAATAACAATTTACACTTGAATAATTAATAAATATTTGCAGAAATAATTTAAATGTTAAGAAAACAAAAAAATGAATTGCGAAATATTTGGGTCATATTTTCAAGGACTTAAGCAGGATGTTTAAAAAAAGAAGTTCGCACAATGCTACAACTTTTTGAATAAAAAAATCGTTTTATTTTTCCATAAAATCTCCACTGAGCTTAATAAACTTCATCTAAAATAATTAAAACTCCTTCAGCGGAACCATTTCTTTAGGACAAGGATCCCACTGATGTGGATGGATTATAAGAAAGACAATCGGCTCGGACATGTCGTTCAGATGGCATAGGATATTTCAGTGAGACGAGTATTTTATACGGAGATCAACGGTTGTCTTTGTAAAACACTTCCTTGTCTGGCATAGGATGTTTCAGCGAGATTAGTATTTTATGCGGGGGTCAGCGGTTGTCTTTGTATAAGACGTCATTGTCTGTATTGGAAAAAATGAAGAAAACTCTGTCATCATTCTGTGTGATCAACACAGGTGACTGAAAGCAAGTACTAATGCAGGTCGAAATAGGACAAAAGAGTTCTTAAGCCCAATTAAGTAAATTAGGCAAGAATGTCAGAAACATAAGCTTCTCTGAAAGGATTTGTAAAAGGTGTTTACTCAGAAGTCACCGTAGTCTAGTAGATAGTGTGTTGGCTTATTAGACGTAAACCAGGGTTCGAGCCCCAGGCCAGACATCAAAACAAAATACAAAAAGTATTTCTTCGGCGACTTACTCTCAGCAGAATTCTGGCAAAAACTCTGAGGAGTAAATAAAACTTGCCATGAAAAGTTTCTCAAAAATCTGTCGTTCGGTGTCGACTTTAAACTATAGGTCCCACCACTCATGATAAAATTAACACACACAACATAAGTGGTGTGAGAAACTAGGTCGTAATCCTGACTGAAGGGTTATAATGACCAATTATGTATGTATGTTTACTCAGATAGCTTGCATTTGGAAATCGTTAATCAAGGTCTAAAAATATCGCCATTGAGGCGATGCTTATACATATTGCTACGAAAATAAAAATGCAGATACTGGTGTTTTGCTTTTAAACACAAGTAAAGAAAAAAGCAACAACAACACTACAAGAATAAATGAAAACAACTCTAGAGATTTCCAGAAGGCGAAATCATGAACCTTCACCTTCAGGAACAATCATCAGACTATTTACCCTGCCATATAAAAGGCAAGGCAAAGCAGGCGACCGAACTTAATGAAGTTCATACAGTCTTGTGTAAAGACACGGTGCGTTTGAATAGAATAATCGTGGTTTGAAGATCTCCGTTACAAATATCGTATAATTGCTTAGTGATTGTTATTGTTTATGCAAAGGCTATAAACAGAGAAATAACAAAGAAAAGCAATTGTTGTTGTTTACATCAAGTTGTGAACAGTGTCACGCAGAATTCTGCGAATAATAAAGAATTTTAATTAAAACTAAACACAAAATTATTTTGATTTTATTTGTAATCTACGAGTTCATATTTTAAACGTTTTGAAAGGTATGAAATGTAATAATATTCTTCATTTTACTGTAACATTCTGCATAAGAATTAATATGAATAAGTTTTCATTGACTATCACGCATTTATCACTGCTTTATGAATTTGTTCATTAAATTAAAAATTCCTGTGTTTATCTTAAAATATAAAAAATTGTTTATTTTTCTTACAAATTAAAACAAAATTTCTTTCTTTGATTTTCAAAGCGTCACTACATCATCATACTTTAAATTTACAGATGTACGCAGCGCCATCTATTGCAAAACACCATGCCTTACTCAAACTTCTGTAAGACTTTCTTTAAATTCTTCACGAATTTACATGCATGCTTACATGCTCAGCATAACATCGTTCAAACCATAACGAAAACTTGTTTTCATTAATAAAAGAGAAACACACTCACTCACCAAACCATACCAAACCATACCAAACCAAACCCAACACATGTAAACGTATAAACAAACAACATAACAGAACAACAAACACAATGCATAGCCTAAAGAGCTCGTTCTCATGTACTACCACACACAACAGCAAGTCACTTTCACTTTCACAAACAATGGTGAAATGCAATAACAATACTTAGGTGAGTTGGGTTTTTACATGCAGTAGTGGTGAATAAACCAAAAGAGAGTGTGAAAGAAGAAATTGTAGAAATTTTACATATTTTTCTAAGGCCTTAAAATATGTGAAGAAAATTTAAGAAACAAAACTTTCTTCGTTATTAAGAAGAAAAGAAGAAAATTTTTGTGAAAATTGTGTGAACAAAGCAAAGCAATGGAAGAAGAAAACGAAATGAAAATATTTCTAAAGTCTACTTTTGAGGTCAGGGTAAATGTGCCAGTGTGCCTGTGTGTGCTTTGTAATAAAAGTAATTGCAGGGAATTTCTTTTTTTTTTATTGTTTTCTAACCACAAAACAATTAAAATTTTATAAAATTTTTAACGATTATTTACCACACACAAAGAGAAATGCTTCAAGAAAAATAAAAGAGACAGACGGACTGACAGACAGACGTTTTTTAATTATTAAACAATTTTTCAAAGGCAGTATATAAAATACAAGCAAGGTAAGGTAAACGCCCTCTTTAGACATGCAAAAATTTTTGTAAAAATTTCATAGTCTTTGCCATGCATGTGCTAATGTCATGGCAGACAGCCAAAAAGTTTTAGAATGAAAAAAAAACAACCTCAAGAAAATTTTTGCCAGCCAAATGAAAAATCAAAGCATTCAGGAATAAAGACATTCGTATACATTTCGTTTAGCATATACCCTACTGGCTGACCATATAATGTCTTTATTTAAGTGCCCAACCTTTAATAACTTTTCCTTTATTGACCCAATTTTTGACAAAAGAGAGCGTTAAATTTTAAACAGATTTAAATGCATATGTCAATACATATATGCAATAGCATATAAATGCTCGTATCTACATGTAAGCAAATAACCAAAATCATTTTGCGTTTGTATATTTATGTGAGTTGCCTCAATGCATTTGTGTTTGTTTGCATTAGTTTTTGGGTTGTTATACACGTTTTTATACATACATATGTATGGTTGTCTCTTTATGTATACATACATATATGTGTACTTATGTATGTGTTTTAGTGTTTCTGTATGTGTGTGTACGTCCATTTTGGTGCTACACATTTAGTGGTTTTGTTTAATCTAAGGTTAATTTAACCTCAGGTCAATTTCGCCATAAAACCTCTGTTATAAAAGCATATTATAATGCACAGTTATGTAAAAGAATGGATTCTTAAAATAAAAAATTTTCTTTTATTTAAAAAGTAAACACTTTTTGTATTGATAGACAATGCTTTTTGGGATTTTTAAATGTTTTTTTGTTCAAATATTTTACAGATTTCGATCTTTTACGTACTCATTTATACATATTTGGTCATTACAACCCTTCAGTCAGGATTACGACTTAACTTCTCACACGATTTATGTTGTGTGTGTTAATTTTATCCATTAAGTGGCGAGATCTACAGTTTAAAGTCGATTCCGAACGCCAGATTTTTGAAAAACTTTTCATGGCAATTTTTATTAACTTTCGATGGTTTTTGCTAGAAATCTGCTGCTGAGAGGAAGTCGCGTGAGAAATATTTTTTATATTTCGTCTGGATAAGCCAACACACTAGCTACTAGACTACAACGACTACAATATTACTTTAAATTAATACTTTAATAAAGGATTTGACTTGACCATAGTGAATAGTTATTTATATTTGCATTCACTATGATTATCTAAATTATGATGACATTGTATGCCTTCATTGTATAATACTTCTGGCTAAATACAACAAACTAATCCAGTAGGTCACCCTGATAAGCAGGCGTCGTCACCAATGTCCCCCAGGGGAAGAACATCTTCAGCTTTTTACGCACATAGGACACGAACATCAACAATGTTTGTTAAAAAGAGCGTAAAATTGCATTCAGTTGCTTGTCAGCTTCTAAAGAAGCAGGTTAATGTCGCTTTTTTCAGACTTCAATTATATACCCAAAGAAATATTACAATAGGATTCACTAAAATAAATGAGAAATTAATCCGATCTTTCGAAAAATGTTTGCCAAGTTAAATACGGTGTCTTTAGGGATTTAGCGCAGTACAATTTTTTTATATTTTCCGATCACATATACATATTATTGGGTTAATAAGTAGACTTGAAAATATTACTGACAATTTTCCTCTGGCTTAATACAAGCCTCTGACAAATACACTCACATTTTTATCATGTTCTCTTTGTGCCGACGTCTGCTGATAACGATTCTTTCACTTGTAGGACTTTCATTAAGTTTCATCAAGGAGATATTTAAAGCTAAACAATCTTTAAGGCATCCACCACCAACTCCATTCATCCTTGATTCATCCGTTAATATCGTTTAACAAACACTGACGAGATGCGTCATACTATTTTCATATTAATGCATACCTTAAATTGTTGCTTTATTTTAGAAATTTGAGAAGGCAACGCTCTCGTAATTTTGCATTATTGTCCATAATCTAGAGTAATCTGTGTAATCCAAATACAGCCTAGAGACTTTGACGGCTTCCCAAAAGCTCTCACTTGAAACAGTACCTAAATTTATCCAATTTTTTATTGTTTTTTGAAAAATTCATTTTGCGTCCTTGAAATGTGATACATTGGTTTCTTCTCTCTAGGTTGGGTTAGTTTTGAGGACGTCTACTTGTCATTGTATATTCATCCTAGCAATTTTTTCTCTAAGAAATGTTTGAAAATAGTTGCGTATTTTGAATGAAAAATTTTACTAAAAAATTTTTTATTTTCACTTAAAAAAAGATTGTCTTATAATTCGCAAAAATCCCATCACTATCTTTATGAACTCATCACTTAACATCTCTGCCATCAATACTACATATTTTAATGCTTCGTTTACAGGCCTATAATGTTTAATGCCGATGTGTCAGTGTTATTCTAATTTTACGTGCTTGCATGTGTTGTTTGTGCCTTTTGCTTTAATGTTTTTTGTTATTGCCTATTTATTTACATTTCTTTTGTGACACAAAAAGCTTTTGTAAAACACCACAAACATACGTAAATGCACACAAACACATACACACAGAGTGTAACTTTATCACCACGATTTGAAATTGATTGATATGGGATTTTGGTCATTTGCCAGCAAATCCACTATTTACATGCAATTCTTTACCTCTATCGGTCTCTCTCTCTTTCTATTAGGCTCTCATTTACTTTAATTCACTAACAGCTGTAATATTTCAGTAAATTTACTCACTAATACTACTACCACTACTACTATTACAGTGTTGTGTTGACTATCAACTACTTTGTAATTCTCTATTTTAACAGTTACTTATTTTAATGCGTGCTGATGTTGTTGATGTTGTTGCTGTTGTTGTTAATACATGCTTTTTTGTTTTGTTTTGTTTTGCTTTGTTTTGTTTGGTTTGGTTTATTTGAGTGTGGGTTAGTTTGAAAGTAAATTGTTTGCTGCTGGTATTGTTTTAATGGTGGTGGCATTAAAGTTTTTCACCATCATTCGCTCAATAGCTTTCTCTCTCTCTGTCCAACACTTTCTTTGTGTATATTTGAAATGCGTGTATTAGTGTGTGTACTACTGTTGCTGCCGCTTCTGCTAAGGTAAACTAAGTTAAGGTGAGTGTGGTATTGTATTGTGTAGCGTTTAATAGCCCATTTAAATATTTATTGTTTTAAATTGCAATACTTAATTGAATTCATTTATAAATTGTTTCGCCAAAATACTTGTTCTCTTTATACATACAAACACAATACAAACAAGAAATACACCTGTATGTGTGTGTTTGTGCCCGTATAAATGTCTAAAGTTTTTGCTTATTGTATTGTATCGTTCCATTGTTTTAAATAAATAATTAAGTTTTTAATGCCTTTTTTGTTGCTTTTGTTTTTTCCCTGTATTCAGTCTTTGGCTGAAAATGTAAAGTTATTGGAGTGTTTATTTCCCAGGAGTTGCAATTATTATTGTTATTATGATTATTAATACAATATAATTAACAAATTAAGTCATTTAGCTGGAATGGAGTTTAAAATTGTGTATTTAAGTCGTACGTATCTCAAGGGAAATTGTTGCAGAAACAAAAATTTCTTTGAATTTCTTTTGTAATTTATAACTAAAAATTTTAAATACTTTGACTTAACGTTTCTAAAGAAGGGATTTTCTTAAGGCTTTAATAAGCCAGTGTTGATTTTGATAGAGGCTTTGTATGTATGTTAATTAAAAAGGTAATGAAGTCAGTAGGAGTGTTATGCTGTTATTATTACCTTGATTTTTGTAAGATTCCCTCTATCTTTTATTCAGCTTTATTTACACAACAGCCTTCTTAAAATATTAACCTGAGAACATTAAATTTTAATCCTGAAGGAGGATACTTGTTTCCTAAGGTAACAGCCTACATCACATTTCCAGCGATTGAAAAACTGATGAAAGTAAAATTTAGGTAAGGTTAGAGGACGTGTACTTGTCAATTAAGACAAGTACAGTACCCGGAGGTCGAATTGACCCATTGTACAACGTCGTAGTTTCTCACACCAGTTATGTTGTGTGTGTTAGTTTTATACATGAGTGGTGGAACCTACAGTTTAAAGTCGACTCCGAATGACAGATTTTCGAGAAAGTTTTTTATGGCAATAATATTTACTTCACAGAGTGTTTGCCAGAAATCTGATGAAAAGAAGTCGCCGAAGAAATACTTTTTTGTATTTTGTTTTGATGTCTGGCCTGGGGCTCGAACCCTGGCCTTACGTGTAATAAGCCAACACACTACCTACTAGACTACGGCGAATTCCGGCAGTTTTGACATCTACTGGAGATAACTAATTAAGAAGGGTCAAAGAACAGACGCTCAAGCTCTTTGACGCAGCTTGTAGAACGTAGATGAAAGTAAAACTTGAAAGAAAATTATAACTGATAACATCGTCTGCATTTCAATTCTCTGCCCAGCAGATATAAGAACTGTTTATTAAACTCCATAATGGGTGAAAGGTATGCCAGGGGAATATCGAAATTCCTGAAACCCAATCATAGCCAAATAAGCATTCAGATAGAGCCATTCAAACAGAACTAGACACAGAGCTGGACAAGTAATGCTGGAGAATATACTGAGTAACGAACTACTTACTGAAGACCGGTCTTTTGGAAACCAAGGTTAGGATAATCTGAAGCAATAGGATAACGTGAGGCAAGTATAACACAGGACTCAACAGTGCTCATCGTGATATGATACCATAACTTCTCTCCTTAACTGTCTTCTGGAATGAATCGGTTGATCCTATTAATTTGGAAAATTCTTTGCAACTAGACTTAGTCATAAGGATGCGTGGGTCAATTTGGAGGTTACATACTCTTTTAAGACGGGGAGAATAGTATTGAACTATCTGGGAAAGTTCGAACAGCAAAGACAGGAAATATGGCCACTCTATACGGAATACCACAACAAATGAGAATTTACGGTAATAAGAAGGAAGAAGAGCTTGCCGGTAGGGGAATTTTCTCAACGCTGATGAGGCTAGAACCATTTGTATAAAGAAGCAAAAGATCTTTGGAGGGTTATACTCTGTGAAAGTAAAGATAAAAACTCTTTTCAAGGCTAAAGTCTTTCCTTCGATAATACTCAGCACGTGAATCAGGATATGCAGGAGCAATATGAGGTTACGTTTTTGGTTTTTGACCTGCACAGAGGAAAGAAAGTTATTTTGTTCAGCATGGAGATCATCTCAAAGCTAATATGCATGTAAATTATGTGGCAAACGTGTGAGTCGTAAATAGTATGACGTGAACGAAAAACTTGTAGTTCACCTTGACGATGTTTTACAAACTTTGTGAAGGTTACTGTTATTTGAAATTGCCTTAGGCGAGTAGGTAGTGTGTTGGCATATTAGACGTAAGGCTGCGGTTCAAACCGGACATCTCGAACAAAACCAAATATGAAAAAAGTCTTCGGTAACATCCTCTAGATGTTGCTAGAGTGGAATCCCCACGGCTCAAGAAACGGTGGCAGACCAAAAACCATCTGGAGACGCACGGTCCTACAAGAGCTAAGGCTTAATGACCTGACATGGGAAGGCGCAAAAACATCAGCGGAGATTCGTGTCAGATGGAGATGCTTGTGTACCCCTAGAGAGGTAATGGAAAAAGAAAAACATCTTAGCAGTCCACTGGCAAAAGTTCTAGGACTAATTAAAATTACCATGAATACTTTCTCAAAAATCTGTCGATCAGAATCGACTTTAAACTGTAGGTCCCACGACTCATAGCGACAGTACTGTTAGTTGTACAACGATTTTCTGTAAATTCGGAACGGCACTAAAAGTGTACATATGATCCGTAAGAAGTTTCTTGTTATTCCTTCAACTGAGAATTGATTTGGTTTCAGGAATTTTCGATTCCGATTTTGTTTACGCGGTACATTACATAAGTTTTGTATCAAAATTATTACAATTATTAACAATTATTTCGAAAATTTGTTATTTTAACCATCTTAACGTAATAATCGATCGTGATATTTATAATCTTTGGAAAAAATCTTTCATATAAGGCAAGAAAAATTTTGTTTTTTTTTTGTTTTGGTTTCCTTCTGGCATAAATTTTGTTTTGAATCTTGTTAGACAAAAATCATATTTATTCATGCAGCAAATATTACACAACATGATTATTTAGTAATGTTCGACATTTTGATTAACATATCACGTTGTTAGGTTTTTTTTACAAAAAAAAAAAAAAAACAAAAAAATCTGATTCAAAAACTTATGACAAGAGTCACACCAAAAATACCACCAGAAAACATGGTGTAAAGCACACAACAATTTTTTCTTCTCTTCTTTTTTTTGGTAGAAAAGATTTGCTATTTTATTATTAGTTTTCGGGTGTTATGACTACAATAACAACAAACAAAACAAAAAAAGAAACCAAAAAGAGGGAATAAAATGCCTCTTTTTTTTCTTGTGGTGTTGGTTGTTACTTACTGACTAACTGACACATCAATTCCTAATAGGCAACTAATATGCAACCAAACAACTAGGCAACCAACAACGAAGCAACCAGGCATTGAATGAACAAACGAACAACAGAAGAGAGACAGACAGCCAACAAACAACTTTAAGAATAATAGCCCAACACCATCAAAAGCATTTAAAGAGTCATGCTGGAGAAACTAACTTTAGTTACGAAAAGGAGAAACCAACTAGAAGAAGAAGAAAAACAAAACAAAATAAAATAAAACTTTAAACACGAATTATGCCTAAATGCACGATTTAGACTCCTTGGAAATAACTCTTTGCCAGCATAACCGTATAGACTTAAAGACCACTCTTTAAAAGACCAACCAACACCTTTTAGCCATCATACGTTAAACCATACATACACACACAACTATAAACATGTACATATACATACATAAATAGGTATTTATAAATTGTTGTTGTTGTTTTTTGTTTTCTTCTGATGTTTTTTGCTTTTCACATAACAATATTTCTCCCTCCTCCCCCCCCAAACACCATCCATAAAATTTGCCAATGAAAGGAAAATTTATTGAAGTATTGCAGGAATTTTGAAGGGCTTTATGGAAACTATGGATTGAAGCATTTTAAGTTTCCAAAATCTAACAAAAGGGGCTTTCGCGTCCTTAAAGGAACTAAACTTATGGGTAAACTTTTCTCAATTCCAAGTAGAGAGCTCAGACCCCAGGTCAAACCACTCCAACAAAAGAAATATTTCTCCGGCCACTTCCTTTCAGCAGACTTCTGGTAAAAACTCTGAGAGTAAAGACAAATTGCTATGAAAAGTTTCTCAAAATTTTGTCGTTCAGAGTCGACGTCCTGCCGCTCATATATAAAAATAACCTATAAAACATAAGAGGTGTGCGAAGCTAGGTCGTAATCCTGACTGAATCAAATTCAAAGTACTGTCATTAATCCCTATATTTTTGAAAAGTTTAAAAGGATCGCAGGGCTCTATATTCTGGAAATGCACAAGAATATTTTCAAAAGTTTTGTTTTCACTTTTAAGCTCAACGACCGCTCAGCTGTTCAACTTAAAGCATATTCTTGAAAAAAGGCGTGAGTATTAAGCCGATTCATACCAACTATTGCAGTAGGTATATGACAGCATCAGATAGAAATAAAATTTGGAAATTATAACAAAGTTTTGCACAAACAGTTTGACAAAACTAATCACTGCCTTTAAAAAAGCCATTTGGGAGGCTAACTGGGTAATTCAAATGGTAGGTATCAGCTTTATTTTATGACGACTAAAAGCTTCAGATAAATTCGGTGGTTCATCAGCAAGGCTTTTGCCCTACTTAAGCTTGTTGGGAAATTGTCTAACATATCGAGATGCACCAAAATTGAAACTTTCAAGTCCAACATTAAATCCACATTGCGAAGTATTTAATATGATACCGCCCGATTTCTAGTCTCTTCAGGTACTTGTTAACAAATGCCTGCCTAGAATCTTGCGTGTTTACTGGACCTCCATAATATCTAATGGCCAACTCTGGTCAGATACAAACCAGCAACCAATTGAGAGGGAGATAAGAAGACGCAAGTGGGAACGAATTTGGCACACTCTTCGCAAGCTATTAGATGACATCACAAAGAAAGCCATAGACTGGAACCCCCAGGGAAGCAGGCGCATCGGACGACCTTCAAACACGTGGAAACGCCAAATCACAGCTGAACTATCCAAACTACGTCTACAGTGGAATGAAGTCAAACATCGCGCTGATGATCGATCTCATTGGAATCAACTTGTTGAGGCCCTAGAGAAAAATAAGGAAACATATATAGAAGCTTCAGAGAACAGGCTATCATGTAGGGTAGTCAACGCTAATAACTATAGGCAGTATAGTAGAGACAGCTAAAGGCGCAAATATGATTATAATTTCGTATATATTGATACTTTTACATCGTGTTTTGCTTGCGTTTTAACATTAAAATTACAAACAAAAGCTACAAAAACAAAAATACAACAACAAACACTACATGAATAAATGTAAACAAAATACACAAACAACAATATTGGAACAACGATGTTTACATTTATAGAGGTTTCGAGAAGGCGAAGTCATGTACATTCGCCTTCAAGAACATTTATCAGACTGTTTACTCTGCCATGCAAGGCAAAGCATGCGAGTGAGTAAGTAAAGTTCAGTCAGTCATGTTATTCTGTCGAATAATTGTTTATTTATTTATTCTAATTTATTTAATATTTGTGCAAAGGGTATAAACAGAGGAATAACAAGAAAAGCAATTGTTGTTGTTTACATCAAGTTGTAAACAGTAGCACACAGAATTGTGCGAATAATGAAGAATTTTAATTAAAATTAAACATAAATTCATTTTTATTTTATTTGCAATCTACGAGCTCATATTTTAAACGTTTTTAAAAGGTATAAAACGTAACAATATGCTCAAGAGCAAAAATCTGCAAGCCGGACATTAGGAGATTGGCAATTCCAATCTGATAAATTTTTATTCTTCATTTTCTGTGTCAATTATTATTTGCGCTTGCCTTATGTAGGGTATTGATAACAAAGTTCTTGTGTCTACTTAAGAAAAAAAAAACAATTTTTTTGTGTCTCCCTTAATTTTCCTAAAAATAAAAAAGAAAACAAAACAAAAAAATTTTGTTTTTTTGTAAGGAAAAAGCATTTTGTTAAACAATAATCGGCATGATCACGAGTAGGTGTCAATAACTTTCAAAATACATGTTGTTTGGTGTCTATTTTTTCCCCCCTGACTAGCTGACTGTCTGTCTAACTCCTTTTCAGATGTGATTTCTCTGTCTGCTGTGCAACAAAATGTGGTTAATATGAATAAGCCACATAATAAAGTATGTATTTATGCATAAAAATGCAGCAGCAACAATAGGAGAAAAAGAAAAAAGGAAATATTTTATGCATTATTTAACTCTTTGTTAAAGAAAAATGATGCAAAAAAAAGACTCTTTTTTTGTATTCATGATCGTTTCGTTTTTTGTTATTGTGGCTGTTACTGTGCCTGTGTCTGTTGTTTTTTCTCCACGGCTAAAACATTTTTATAGAAAACAAAAGTGATTTTTCCAAAGAAAAGCAAAACTTTTTATTACGAATAGCACAGCAGTGTAAAGCAATAGTTTCTAGAAAAAATGTTCGCAACAAAGCAAAGCAACAAACATCAGGAAAGTATTGTGAAACCACCGGCCATGGCTCATGTAATATTTTTTTTTAAATTTTTTTGTTTCATATTTTCTAATTAATTATTTCGTGGTAAAATAAATTTATCTCCACTTTATATATGATTTCATAATGAAAAAAAAAAAAATGCTTTACTTTGTTAAAGAAAAAAAAACCACAAGAAAATCCATGTTTTCCTGGCATATTTCTGCATTCATTTGTTATCATTAAACCACACCGCCAGTACAAATCATAGCCAAATGGATTGTGAAACAAACTGCAATTCCTCTAAAAAAGTGCAACCTGTCCTAAGTTTTAATCATGTTTAAATAGTCCACGATTGCAACAATAGAGTTAATCGTTAATGGTGTTGCATTACGCTCTCTCTCTCCGTTTGAAGTTTATTTCTTTATAGTTGTTTGTTGTTATTATTGTTATGTTGCAACAGCAAGTAATTGAATCGCTATTGGCATTTTCATAACGATTTTATTATCCATTTCCATGCAACAACGTTGTTTTCTGTGTTTTTCCTTTCCATGGAATTAAAGCGGCGTGGCAAACGTAACAAATTAGTTTTGAATTTATTTAATGAATTTCGTTACGTTGATGATTTCAAATCAGAATTATTTGCTTATCATTTTCGTAAGAAAAAAAAAATGAAATGAACGTGCAACTAATAACCTAATAACACTTACATTAAATGGAAATGCTTTTATTATTATTAAGAAGGCCTATCACTATTATTGAAAGTGAAAAAATGTATTTTTATAAAGGAAATCATCAACTGAGTACTGTATACTACTTTTATTCTTCATTTATTCGATTTCGGAGCATAAGGTCTCTTAGAAGATACGTAGACGTTAGTTTCCCTAATATTAAGGTTTGGGTGCTTAGGTCGTCTATTTAAGTTCTGCACGAAATGTTTTTTGCTGGCCCCGAGTTTCTACTTCCTTAGGGATTCCGTTTCTAGGATTCTTACTTACTTGCTAAGTTATGCAAGAACAAGCTGCCTCTTATTTATACAAAAACGATTGTAATAGCTGGTTATCATTTGCCATGTGTCAGTGCCTTATAGAACAGTAGACCTTATACTGACATCAAAGACCCGCACTTTGGATTTCTGCGGTATTTGTCCAAGTCCTCCATAATTGTACTTCAACGTCCAAATACCATGCTTTTTAGGTTTAATATATAATATACATGCATACGTACATAATTGGTCATTACAATCCTTCAATCAGGATTACGACCACGTTTCTCATACCACTTATGTTGTGTGCGTTAATTTTATACATCTGTGGCGGGACCTGCAGTTTAAAGTCGACTTCGAACGACAGATTTTTGAAAAACTTTTCATGGCAATTTTATTTTACTCTCAGAGTTTTTGCCAGAAGCATGACGAGAAATGAAGAAATATTTTATCGAATTTTGTTCCGTGATCTCACGTTTACTAAGTCAACACAATACCTACTAGACTACGGCGATTACATTCCGATTACATTCATAGTTGGTCATTACAACCCTTTAGTCAGGATTACGCCCTCGTTTCCTACACCACTCATGTTGTGCGTGTTAATTTTATACATGAGTGGCGGGAGCTACAGTTTAAAGTCGACTCCGAATGAAAGACTTTGAGTAACTTTTTAATGCCAATTATCCAATGTAACATGAGCTGTGTGTCACTTAGCGCCGTCCAGTTGACACTACGTCTCTTTGATATGCCGATAATCCAAATCAACCCAAAAGAAGTTGAAAATGTTAGCCGTTGACATCAGAGATCAGTAATGAATCGTTTTTTCGGTACTCATTAAATTTTGAATATAAGTGAGTCAACAATGTTGAAGTTTAACTATGTACTCTGATTCATTCGTACTCACTACAACGTTGATTTATAAGTACTGGTTGCAATGAGTATGCGTACAACGTTGACATCAAACTCATACCATTCGAAATATGTTTGATTCATAAACCAGCTTACGCATTTAGATTCATAACTTTAGAAAAATACTTATAAAAAGTTCGAGTAACTCGGATAATCATCATCAAAATTTACAGTCTTAGTTGCTGTTGCATTTACAAAAAAGGGAAAAAGACACAAAAGAGACAGACAGAGCAGCAAGCAGAGCAAACACAACCTTCTAGTGAGTATTTTAGTGTTCGTACGCGAATCATACTTATTTTGTGATTCGTGTAAATGTTGATGTAACAACATCATACGTGTTGTTAAGTGTGAATATGATGAGTACTTCAGACTTTGTATGAATGCGTATGAGCATGAGAAATTATGAGTATGATTCGATTCTACTCATCTTTTTGCATGATCTCTGGTTGGCATGAATGATCTTGTCGAAAACGTTCTCAAAGAATATTGATCTGATGATGGGCCGGCAGCTCCATGTGCACATTACACAGTAACTTTTACGGGATGCATTGCAAGCTCTTGGCCGTTGGTATAGTCAATTTTTTGTTTGTTCACGTACGTATTCATCCAGAAATGGATTTCGTGATGGTGAAGATTATACCCGATCATGGGAATGCTTTAGACGCATCATCCTAAATTTAACAATTTTGTTTGGTCACGTACCTCTTCATCCAGAAATGATAATGAGCACGATTTTTCAAAGAGAAGTGCATGGTATGTTGCGAATTGTTGGTGATTTCGTAAAACAAACTGGTTTAATGACCACTAATTTGACAGATATGGCTTCAACAAAATGGCCCTTACAACTGTCAAAGTTTGGAAGTCCCTATCAGAGTCTCTAGAGCGAATCGAAAGCCCACAATCCCCACAGTCGTGAATTAATACGTTACTGTTTTACTAGGCACTTTTTAGAAAATTTCTAAAATATTTTTCTAAACATTGCTTAGAAAACTTCAACTCTTTGATTGACCACCCACTAAATGTCAAAATACAATTTAAATGTTCATGGCCATGTTGCATTTATAACATATTTCTGCCTCTTCTCTGCTGAGCAGCCTTACCTGATAAATTATTCTCAGTTTGAAAATTAAATTTTTCAATGACACTTCAATTCATTTCAAAACATTTATTACCTGTTATATGACCATTAAATAATTGTTGCTGTGCTGTTGCTGCCACCATTGTTGTTATTGCTGTTGCTGATGTACGTTTTAAACATAAATGCCAACAAACAGAACACAAACAGAGCGCTTTTGTTTAAGATCCCTAGTGGCCTTTTGTACGAAGTGAATGAAAGAGCAAAAAAACAACTTTAAACGAAATATGAGAATTAAAACAACCTTAACAACAATAATGCTGCAGTATTTGTAATAATGACAACAACAACAACAAAATTCTTGAAATAAAAAAGCCGACAAAAAAGTTTTAAAAACGAATACTTTTTTCTTCTGTTTTTCACAACAAAAAGCTGCACTTTTTTGCAGAAAAAAAACACAACCTAAGCGCCCTTTTCTATGCTTTAGAAATAAAAAAACAAACATTCAGTTGTAGTAGTGCAGTTTTTTTTTGGAAGCAAAAAGCAATTGCTTAGCTTTGAAAGAGAGAGAGAGAAAGTGAGAGAGAGAGAGAAACTAGAAAAAAACTTAAGTGCAATAGTGAGCACTTTACTTAACAATAAAATTTAAAAAACAACAACAAAGCAATTGCATTGCATACAAGCAAACAAACAAAAAGTCCTTGTTTGTTATTTATGAAGTTATGGTAAGTATACATGTATTAGTGAGCTGCTGAACATAAAGAGAAAGACACCATTTTTTATTTATTTCTGTTTTTGGTTGTTTTTTGTTTGTTTCTATGGTAGTTAGGCCAGTGTATGTGTGCATTTGCAATATAAAATTGCACGTGTAGAGTCCATGTTTCTCTCTCTCTCTCTCTCTATCTGTATGGCATGTTAAATGTCATGGCAAATTTTAAACTTTGACAGCTTACATGTGCCTTTAGTGGCGCTTCCTTTTTTTTCTGCTGTTCATCTTCCTATTGTTGTTTTGTCTGACTTTGCTGACGTTGCTGTTGTTTTGGTCACTAACTGATTTCCCATACAATTCTTACTGATTATTACTGCCGTTTTATGCTGCTCTTTTTCTTCTTTCTTTTCATTCCTTAATATTGTTTGACCATTTCATTCGTTTCGTTAAAAGTCTGTGTTACAATGATTATGTTGATGACCATTACCATTGCTGTTGTTCTGTTCTGTTCTGCTGACTGCTGCTGCCGTTGTGTTGTTACAGCCTTTGTTTTCATTGCTTAGAGTTAAAATGACCAGCACTTGAGTTCTGGTTTCCTTTTTATTGTTATTAAAGCCTTCCTTAAAAATAAATGAACATTTTTCTTTAGAATAGCATTCATTTAGATCAGCGTCGTGTTGCTTTAGGAAGTTTTGTGTGCACTTTTAATGCTACAGTAGACAGGTAAAAAAGAACCTAACTGATGCTACCTATTATTGTAGTGAAACCGAAGGAAATGAAACTTTTGATCAGTTAAGTTATATTCTATCATTATCTGTAGCAAGGGTCTACATTTATATAGATCTCACAGATAAGTTCTAGATAAACTTGGACTTGTCTATAGGCAAACAAATCAGTTTAGAATTGAATAAGATTTCAAATGGTTTACAATTTTTTGACCATGAAATCCAAAAAATTCTATCAGTTTAATAAAGTTCAATTACATTGAAATATAGGCATTATATAACTAATATCAGTGATTTACAATTGAATTGAATTGAATTGAATTTTATATCATATCAAAATCAACCATATCACACGCAGTTAAGTATGATAGTTAATGCCAAGCTATGAAAGCTTATGCTTATAATCTGTAATGTGGTTTGAGTAACTCTAGCAGAGGTATTGAATATCTACATATGCTTTGTGCCCAACACTTTAAAAACCTATTCAGCTTTACTAAACGATGGATGACTTGCCGGAAAGCAATCCATATAAAGATATTGAAAATCGGTTTTCTCATGTAACTTTTAGTTTAGGACAGCAGATTGATAGAATCGAACTGTGGTATTATCATGCTCAATAAGTATACGTCTTAAACTTTCGTTTGAGTAGCGTTTTTGAAAACGTTCACTAGTCCGGTACAACGCCAATTACAAATTTAAAGCTCGTTGTTAGTACCTACGAAGTTGCCGTCATCTCGCTGGTAGTGTGTTGGCTTATAAGATGTGAGGCCGTGGTTCAAACCCCCAGATCATACATCTCGAGCAAAACAAAGAACGAAAAAATATTTCTCAGCAGATTTCTGGCAAAAACTCTGAGAGGTAAATAAAATTGCCAGGAAAAGTTTCCCAAAAATCTATCGTCCCGAGTGGACTTTAAACTGCAAGACCCGTCACTAATGTATAAAATTTAACACACACAACATCAGTGGTAAGAAGCTAGGTCGTAATCCTGACTTAACAGTTGTAATAACCAATTATATAAGTATTTATGTATAACCTGTCGTTTGAGTATCTATAACAGAGACATTGAACATCCTACATATGCTCAAGGATCAACATTGTAAACACCCACTGCACTCTACATATTGAAATGGAAAATCTGTAAGATCTCTTCTCCTGTAACTTTTAGTTTACAACAGCAGATTGGCACAATCGAACTGTGGTATTATTATGTTCTATAGGTATATATTGCAGACCTTTGTATAAGTAGCGGTTTTAAAAATTTACAAAACAAAAAATATTTCTTTTGGCGACTTCCCAGATATTTTCCAGCAAAAAACTCTGAGAGGTAAATAGGAAAAGTTTTTCAAAAATCTGTCGTCCAGAGTGGACTTCAAACTACAGGTGCCATCACTCATGGATCAAATTAATACACACAGCATGGGTGGTGTGATTAGAAACTAGGTCGTAAACCTGACTGAAGGTTTTTAATTACCAATTGAGTAAGTAAGTGTGCCAGAGTTCTTCGTAATTTGTATTTCTCAGCCTTCGGGTGTTGTTTTGAATAGCTTTGCAGCAGAATCGAAACAGTTTCTTTAAGCAAAATTACTTGGAATACTTCCAACAGATCCTCTGAGAGGATCCAAGTAAGCAAAGCTTAATACTTTTGAACTGATTTCATTGCTTTTAAAAATTTATTGAAAAAAGATGCTTGTGTAGAGTACAAAGGTAAATTAACTGGTTCTGGATCTATGTATTCCCTTTAGGATATCACAGAGACAGTCTTTGTTGCTAGAATTTCATTTTCTTTCTTTTACTTACATTTTGCTTTGGGTGTAATTGTAATTAAATGAAATGAAAATAATGAGAACAGCCTGCACAGTTTCCATTATAAAGCCAAGTGTTTATAAAATTTATACTTATTTTTTTTAATTTCAATTGTGTTAGAGAGGAGTACGATTGTAGTGGCTCAAACCTATTTATTGAAAAAAAAGAATAAATTATTAAAAAAATATTATTTGAAAAAAAATTAAAACATTTAATTAAATACCACAAAATTTTAGTGTCACTGCATTTTTTTCTCTCGTCGTTTTTTTTTGCTGTTTTGCCTTTGAAGCGGAAATAAATTTTAATTTATAAACAACACCTGCTACAATTCCTTTCATTTCATTTCAATTTTTTTTGTTTTTTTTTTGCTGTAAAAACAGCATCTGCAACAGTTGTTTAGTGGAGGTTGAATTGAATAAAAAAAAGAAAAATATTATCAATTCAATTATATTGATTCTGTTGGGTTTTTTAACGTGGCTAAACTCCAATGATTTTTTCTTTTTGTTGTTGTTGTTGTTTTTGTATAGAAATTGAGCCGATCAAGCTATAATTTGTTAATGTTTGAAAATTTCTTATTTCTTACAAATTAAACCCGCATATATTTCTCTCAATAATCATAACTAACGAGCCTCACGTGCCACGATGTATTTTTTCCTTTCTTTTTTTTTTTGGTTGAACATTTTAACAAGATCTTGTATAGGGAATGGACAACCGTAGGACGTTTTATTGTAATTAGGGTTTTCAACACCTGCTGGGTTTTTTTTGCTGTATAGTTGGTAGAGAAAGGGAAAAACTGTGTGCTGAGGAAATAAAATCGATGACAGTATTAATATTCATAAGGGCAATAACTATACAAACCACAATTTATGGCCACAAAGGCAGCTTATTAAAGGCTAAAGATTTTTGGCCATTGCGAATTAATATAGGATCTACAAGGTGCATCAAATAACTTCAGAAAACCCCTTCAGAGCGTCTGTTCTTTGACCATTCTTAATTGGTTATCTCCAGTAGATATCAAAACCGTCAGATTGCTACGTTTTTAATTTTTAAAAACGTTTATAATATGAGCTCGTAGATTGCAAATAAAAGAAAAAATAAATTTGTGTCCAGTTTTAATTAAAATTGTTTAATATTCGCACAATTCTGTGTGCCACTGTTCACAACTTGATATAAACAACAACAATTGCTTTGTTTGTTATTCCTCTGTTTATACTCTTTTGCGTAAACAATAACAATTATTCGACAGATCTTACACTCAAGCCACAATTACACTCTTCAAATACACTGCGTCTTTACACAAGACTGACTGAAATTCATTAACTCACTGCCCTGCAGGGTAAACAGTCTGATGAACGCTCTTGAAGGCGAATGTTCGTGACTTCGCCTTCTCGAAGTCTCTATAAATGTAAACATCGTTGTTTATATTTATTCTTGTAGTGTTTGTTGATGGAAGTCGCCGTAGTCTAGTAGTTAGTGTGTTGACTTATTAGACGTAAAGCCCGTATTCGAGCCCCAGGCCAGACACCAAAACAAAAATCCACAAAGTGTTTCTTCGGCGGCTTTCTCTCAGCAGATTTATGGCAAAAATTCTGAGAGTAAATAAAAATTGCTATGAAAAGTTTCTCAAAAATCTGTCGTTCGAAGTCGACTTTAAACTGTAGGTCCCGCCACTCATGTTTAGAAGTTAACGCACACAACATAAGTGGTCTGAGAAACTAGGTTGTAGTCCTGACTGAAGAGTTGTAATGACCAATTATGTATGTATGTGTTTGTTGTTGTATTTTTGTTTACTTGTTTACCATTTTTTATGCTGACATTTGTTGTGTATAATTTTAATGTTAAGCGATGTAAAAGCAAAACACCAGTATCCATATTTTTCCTTTTCGTAACAATATTTTCCTGTAATAAAGTCACCAATTTATTTGGATTTTTTTCTTTAAAAAAATGAAGAATTTTCATCACGAAGAACAAAACGAGGTTAAAAATTTCTCCATAAATATTTGACAGTGCAAAGGCCATCAAGTTCCTTAGCAATATGTCAACATCACTTTTGGCCATAAAACAAAATCACACCTCTTTAGCCGATTGTTTTAAGGTGCGTCTTCAGTTTCTTATAGAAAAAAAATCAAGCAAACGAAGATCTAATAAATCTAAAACAATTATTAACAAACATCAACCAACATATCAAATCTTTTCATCTCTCTTTCTCTCTGTGCTAAACTCTATTGAATGATGATGTGAAAGTTTAATGGGACAAAAGCGTTACAAGCGTTGAAATCATTTTCCAATAACGATTCCTTACAAGAAATGAAAAAATTTGAAAAAATCTGGGGGAGTACGTTTCATTTCGAAAGATGAGCTGTTTTCCAATGCAATGCCTTGGCAAAGTGCTAAAGCAGAAGGTGGCTCTTGAACAATGATTGAAAAAGAAAACTCCTTTCCTTATTGATGCTTTTAAAAGAAAGAAAATAAAAAAATCTTTAAAAAGGTTATCCAGAAAAGAAAAGAAAATAAAGCATCGCATCGCATCGCATAACATAGTTTTCGCCATGATTTTTGTCGTATTGCCTGCCACCATACAAACAGACATTTAACCCAGCACTGCAGTGCAGTTAAAGACTTGTTGCCTGATGTCTGTTGTTTTTGGTCATATTTTACAACAATGTTGTAAATTGGTCACAATTTTCTGTTGTTGTTTTTTCTCTTCGTTTTTGTGCTTTTATTTTCATAGTTTATGTGACTTTAGTCTGCCAAGACTAAATAAATGACACTTTGGGAATTTTATTGTATTGTCATAAGAAGATTTTAAATGACACTATTAGAACGCCAACAATAAAACGGAATAAAAAAAGAAATAAATTACAAAGCCATAGAATACAATAGTATAGGATTATTAATACCCTACCCAAAGCAAAGTATTTGGTGTCTTACTCTTCGTACATCAAGATTGTGAGATATCTTACTAGGTTTTTCAAAATACAACAATAATGAATGCAAAGAACGATGGTTACATTAATAGAGATTTTGAGAAGCCGAAGCCACGAACATTCGCCTTCAACAAAAGCTACAAAAACAAAACAATGCCGTAAACAAACCTGTTTACAAGTTATCGTTCTGCTTGATATAACAACAGACACCAGCATAAATAATGGTAAACAAGAAAACAAAAATACACAAACAACACTACAATAATAGAGATTTCGAGATGCCGAAGTGATGAACATTCGCCGTCAAGAACATTCATCATAGTGTTTACCCTGCCATATAAAAAAGCAAAGTAGGCGACTTGAGTTAGTGAAGTTCAGTCAGTCTTGTGTGAAGACGCGGTGTGTTTGAAGAGAATAATCGTGGTTTGAAGATCTCCGTTACAAAGATCTGTCAAATAATTGTCTAGTAATTGTTATTGTTTATGCAAAGGGTGTAAACAGAGACATAACAAACGAAGCAATTGTTGTTGTTTACATCAAGTTGCGAACAGTGGCACACAGAATTGTTCAAATAATAAGGAATTTTACTTAAAACTAAACAGAAATTTATTTTTATTTTAATTGAAATCTACGAATTCATATTTTAAACGTTTTCAAAACGTAAAAAGGTAACAATAAGAACAGATATTACTCCGGCGACTTCCTTTCAGAAGATTTCAATAAAATTACCATGGAAAGCTTCTCAAAATTCTAACGTTCGGAGTCGACTTTAAACTGTAGGTCCCGCCATGGCCAAATATAAAGTTAACACACACAACACATGAAAAACTAGGCTGTTATACTCAGGGCTGTAATGACCAACTACATTCAATCACCTAGAGTAGCCGGCTGCTTTGATTAATTGGCCAATGCCAATAACAATAACAGACAAATTTGCTGTGTTTGAGCACATGGATGGATGGTAAATAAATGGTGTGGCCAATATATCTGTAAGGAACAGAAAATCGGGCTTAAAAACATACAACGGAATTCTTGTGTATTCGAGGAGAGTGGAACCTGCACTATGAATGGTTAAAATAGGAATGAACAGTAGAGGACTGCTTTTTAGGCAATCTCTATACATAGGCATGAACAACTTAAGACAAGCCAATCTAAATGATTTCCGAAACCTAAGATATGGCAGATATATGATCCCAAAGTGGGGCTAAGTGTGTCTACTTTATATGAAAGAAGAGAATAGAAAATGGTCATGAAGAAATACTAGAGTGACGTCGTTGCTCTCTGCAAGAGTGAAATATTTTTCATCTTTGATGCTCTACTGCTGACGTTTCAGTAGGAATTGTACAGAAAAAGTTGGAGAATATTTTTGAGGGGCGCTTACAGATCGATATGACTAGAATAAGCTGTTTTACAGAATTAGAACACTCGATACTAGTATCTAGAAATATTGCTGTGCAAAAAACCATTTACTGTGGAGCACTAAAATTTACTACTATAGGTCTAGGTCGTAATTCTGACTGAAAGATTGTAATGACTAATAATGTATGTATCAGCGATCAGCAATGAATCAATTTTCCGCTACTCATAACTACTCATGAAATTCTTAATATATGTGAGTAAATATGTAAGTAATAAATGTGTGAAATTTAACTATATACTCTGATTCATTCATACTCACTACAACGTTGATTTGTAAGTACAGGTTGCAATGAGTATGCGAACAACGTTGACATCAAACTCATACCATTCGAGATATGTTTGATTCAGACGTGAATGACTCGAATCATTCATCAAAATTTACGCTCTTAGTTGTTGTTGCATTTACAAAAAATAAAAAAGAGACTCAGCAAAAAAGCCAGATCAGCAAGCAGAGCAAACACACAACCATTTAGTGAGTATTTTAGAGTTCGTACGCGAATCATACTTATTTTGTGATTCTTGTAAATGTTGAGTCATGGAGAATCGAAATCAAGAACATCAGACGTGTTGTTAAGTATGAATATGATGAGTACTTCAAACTTTGAATATGAGTAGGGGTTCCATGATATTAAAATAAGTATGAATGCGTATAAGTATTAGAAATTATGAGTATATTCGATTCTACTCATCTTTTTGAATACTCATTGCTGATCTCTGGACTAGATCGTAATCCCGACTGAACGATTGTAATGAACGATTATGTTCATGTTTGTTATGATAGCAATAGGGGTCATGATTCCTCCACATTCGAGGACCATAAGACGTAAAGGTGGAATTTGCGCCAGAGTTGGTATCCATAATTAGACTTGATCTCTGAAATTGCCGGAAAATATGTTATGGGACTGCTTTATTCATTTTTAATTGCAAAAGTTTGCCAGTCAAAATTACATTCCCTTTCTCAATGTAGTGATTTCATTTGAAATCTTGTGGAAATTTCTAAATATGCCATCACTTTTCATTTTGGGGTTATTGGGCTAAGCGAAATCAACCACAAGGATGTTTATCAAGTGTATCGTTGTAAGGTTTTTTTTTTTTGACAAACCACAACACGATGTAAAACCATATTTCATAAACAATTTCTACGTTTTAATTTATTTTTTTTTTGTATTTTTTTTTCTTTTTTTTTTGTGGAGCAACACGATTCTTTATTTTATTGGAATTATTTCACAAGAGATTGTGGAACAACGAAATTCTCACTATTTGGGTTTTAAAACAACAAACAATGTTTTTCATTATTATTATTGTTGTTGTTGTTGTTTTTATACTGTTAATGGTATTTTAACAATTTTCTACCAATTAAATTTTTTTGACATCAAATTGCTTGATTTATTTGTTGCTTTTTCAAGAAGACGACTGACTAATAACAACAACAACAACATCTCCTTTAAAAGAAAAACCTGAAATAACCAAAAAAAAATTTAAAAAAAATAAACAAAAATTTGTTGAGAAAAATAAGAAATAAAAACTACACCCCGATATCAATGACAATTGATCTACAATGACCCACATTGTTAAAGGAAAACAACAAAAAAAAAAAAACGAAAGAAGCAGCAAGAAAAACGACATGTTGCAAAGGAGACCTTAAAGTAACAAACAGCAATAACAACAACAACACAATGAAATGCAGCATAAACATTTTGGTGAAAACCTCTTCAAAACCAAAAAAAAATAATTTCTTCGTTTCTTTCTTTCTCTACAACTTCGATGCTGGTGTTTCTTTACTGCAACATAAGTCAGCATTAAGCCTTCACTGTAAGAGTACAGTGTTTCACCAAAGGGGGCGCTACGCAATATCATCAGCGTCAATATCAACAACAACATAAATTCTGACTCATTTGTTGGTTGTTAATTACGTAAAGCCGGTGTTTGTCTAACTGTCCGTCCAAATGTTCTTCCTCCGGCCAGTGGTCTTCTGTATGTTCAACTGTCGTGTTTAAGTCAAGTCACTTTAAAAAAAAAACAAAAACTGAATAAAATGCCTGAAATAAGAAAAAAGAAATTAAAATCCATCCAGTTTTTTTTTATGGTCATACATGCAACATTTTAATATTCCTGCTCGTATGAGAGTCCTTTATTTTTTTTGGAGAAAAGCTTAATTTTTTAAGTAAACCAAAAAAAGGGGTTGCCATATACAATTGCAATGGCTATATGACCTATACAAACTTTTTCGTATTTAGAACTCTTATTGAAAGAAATTCCTTTTTTTAAGTAACAAATATAGGATTTTAAGTTAAAATTCCTTGTATTCCTCAAATTACAAAAACCTTAGCAACTCTGGCAGGAACAATAATATATAATTCTAATACAGGGTGCCTCATTATCGCTATCAAAGAAAATTATTTTAAAGTTCTTTAAAATCAAAACATTTCATTGATAAAAATTTATCAAATTTAAGGGCTTCAATCCATTGTAAATAACTCGTCTTGGAAGAGCGGATAACATCAACCGCGAACAGCATGGCAAAGGTAAGCAGAGCCTCTATCGCTAAATGTAATCTTCAAACTATTCAAACAGGTTGTGACCCATCTAGCTGCAAGAAAATTCCCGTCATCGCCTGCTCATCTACCAGAGGAACATGTTAATTATTTGTGGATATTGATCACCTACTAAACAGGACGAACTTGAATAATGAACAATCGATGACTCTAGAGAGAACATTGAGAACTGTTTGTCTGTGGCCTACGACCTACTGCCTACATCCTACGTCCAGTGTGGAAATCCCGCCATAGCTGTGTGAAGTTAGTTGCCTTGAACGAATGCGAATCACGGCATGTAGCTCATTGTGATCATTTCAGTTCTTTGTCAAACTAGGCCTGAGTCGATTGAAATACTCATCTCTGGGTGCAAATCCGACTGAATCCAATTGAAAGCGAGATTCGTAGATGGTAGTGTAGATGGGTCAGGCATGTGCAGCACAGGCCACTGCCATTCTGCAATCGGCTCGCTTAAGCTATAGCTGGAGCCTACATACATAATTGGCCAAACCAACCCTTCAGTTAGGATTACGAGCTAGCTCCTCACACCACTTATGCCGAAACCTAGAATTTAAGGTCGACTCCGAACGATAGGTTTTTGAGAAACTTTTTCATGGCAATTTTTATTTACTCTCAGAGTTTTTGATAGAAATCTGCTTAGAGGAAGTTTTCGAAAAAATATTTTTTTTCATATTTCCGTTTGATGCCTAACCTAAGCTTTGAACCGACGCCAACACACTATCTACTTGACTACGTCAACAACCAGGAACCTACTGCTGAAATTAGAGGCAGCAAAGATAAAGAAATAGTGCAATAAGCTGAAGCCACATGCAGTCCAGTTAGAAGAACATGGAACTCAATTGTATTGTTCCTATGCTCCTTATAGGAGCAGGAGGCTCTTATGTATATCAGAGATCAGCAAGGAATCATTTTTTTTCTCTACTCATAAGCAATCATGAAATGTTGAATATAAGTGAGTCAACAATATTGAAATTTAACTATGTACTCTGATTGAAGTCGCCGTAGTCTAAGACTTCCCCTCAGCAGATTTCTGGCAAAAACTCCGAGAGTAAATAAAAATTGCCATTTAAAAGTTTCTCAAAAATCTGTCGTTCGGAGTCGACCTTAAACTGTAGGTCAACTACTCATGTATAAAATTAACACGCACAACATAAGTGGTGTGAGAAACTAGGACGTTGTACAATGGGCCAATTCGAACTCCGGGTACTATACTTGTCTTAATTGACAAGTACACGTCCTCTAACTTAACCAAACCATGTACGTTGATTTAGAAATTCAGGTTGCAATGAGTATGAGTACAACGTTGACATCAAACTCATACCATTCGAGATATGTTTGATTCATAAGCCTACACATTTAGATTCATAACTTTAGAAAAATACTTATAATACTCATGAATGATTCCAGGGACTCGAATCATTCATCAGAATTTACAGTCTTAGTTGTTTTTGCATTTACAAAAAAAAAAAGACACATAAGCAGAAAAGACAGAGCAGCAAGCAGAGCAAAACACAACTTTTAGTGAGTATTTTAGTCTTCGTTCACGAACCATACATTTTGTGATTCGTGTATATGTTGAGTTATGCAGAGTCGATCACAACAACATCATACGTGTTGTTAAGTATGAATATGATGAGTACTTCAAACTTTGAATATGAGTAGAGGTTCCATGATAATAAAGTAAGTATGAATGCGTATAAATATTAGAAATTATGAGTATGATTCGATTCTACTCATCTTTTTGAATAATCATTGCTAATGTCTGGTGTCTATACTTATGTTATGCTTTGGGGTCAAGAGCAACTTTGTTGAAGTGTGGAAGCTGAAGTGTCCTGCTATACCAAGTTAAAGACGTCGAAAACTAGGCTAGAGTTTATTTATTTGAATGCCTGTCTGCTATTTAATAAAATCGAATGCCTATTTTGATGTTTAAGGACCGGCTACTTTCTTAAAAGCCCTATCAAAATAACAAATTTTGATCTAATTTTCTAAAAATAAACCTCTCTTGGACATAACCTGTGGAATATATTCCTTTTCATTTCATTTGCTTCGTATTACTTTATGTTTTCATTTCTTTTTTAATGTTTCTTACATTGTTGTTGTCATTGTTGTTGTTGTTGTTTTATTGTATTATTTAGCCTGTTATTTTAAAATTTATTACCTTAATTAAAATAATTCTTAATTAATAAGGAACAGATCTCCTGCTGTTGATATAAAATGCTTACAATATTAACCATAACAACAACAACAATAGCAACAAACAAAAGACAACAACAACAATATTATACGTTTGCAATAACATATACGAACCAACAGAAAAAAAACCCCAAAAAAAATAAAGAAAGAAAGAAAAAACGGCCAGCAAAAGCAGTAGCAGCAGCAGCAGCTCATAAGCTGCACTAAAAACGTTCAACATTTTCCAGTATTTAACTCAAGTATTTTTATTGTTTTCATACACTTTTCTTATTGCTTTTGTTTTCAAATTTTTTTTTGTTTTTTTTTTTCGCTGTTGAAAAGCAATTTTTTCTGTTTTTTTTGCAAATGCGTTGCAAATCTGCAAGAAGAATGGCAAAAAAAAAGAAATAAATGCAGCAGTAGCCTTTTGTTTTTAAGCTGATTTGTTTGTAATGAGTTTTTATGGCGATTGTTTTAAAATTAAATTTATGAATGCCTGTGTAGTGCTCCACAGATAAATTACTGTGCAGCCAATATAAAAAAAAAAAAAAAAACAATGCGATATAATACCGGCCAACTAAAGTAGTTTTAACTAGAGTTCTTGTATGAATTATTAAAATTAACAAAAGGTATTACACATGACTTAAATGGCCATCATAAACAATGCAATTCACTAGGCCACACACACACAACTCATAGGTGGCATTTCCAGCTCATTTGTTTTTTTTTTAATGGAAGCCTAAATTGCTTGTTGTGTTACAAGTGGTCAGAAAGCATTGAAAAGTTAAAATAGGCCTCTTTTTTCATTCTCTTTTTATCCTCTTTTTTCATCCTCTTTTTTTCAACGGAATGCAGCTCATTGTGACTGATCTCCGGGCAATTCAAATCTTTGTCAATTTGGGCCTTAGAAGATTCCATCGGACTTTCTGGACAAAAGCCATCAGAAATAGTCAACTTTGGGTATAAATCCGACTGAACCCAATTGAAAGCGCGATTCAATTGACTGTAATCCACTACCCAGCCATTGGAGGGCTCGCCTAAACTAAACCTGAAACCATTAAAACCCCTCAGTCAGAATTACGACCTAGCTTCTCACACCACTTACGTCGTTTGTGTTAATTTTTTGCATGAATGGTAGGACCTACAGTTTAAGGTCAAACTCTGAACGACAGATTTCTGAGAAACTCTTTCAAATGTCATCTTTACGTCTTATGGTCCTCGAGTGTAGAGGAATCATGACCAATAGTTTTATCATAACATACATTATTGTTCATTACAACCGTTCAGTCAGGATTACGATCAAGATCTATAGTGGCCCGTTTTAGTGCTCCAAAGTAAATGCTCTTTCACACAGCAGTAGTTCTAGATACTAGTATCGGATATTCTCATTATGTACAGGAGCTTATTCCAGTCATACCAATCTGTAAGTGCCCCCCAAAAATATTCTCAGGCTCTTTCTGTCCAATTTTTACGGCAACGTCCGCTAGTAGAGCATCGAGGATGAAAAATATTTCGCTATTGCAGAGAGCAATGGCGTCACTCTAGTATTTCTTCATGACCATTTTCTATTCGGTTCTTTCAGGAGACTCCTGTTGAAACCAAAAATATGATGTAGACACACTTTACCCCACTTTCGGATCATATATGCTTTATATCTTGGGTTTCAGAAATCAATTAGGTTCCTTGCCTTAAGTTGTTCATTCCTATGTATAGAGGTTGTCTAACAATCAGTATTCTACTGTTCATACCTATTTAAACCATTCATAAAGCTTTGACATGCAGGTTCCAATCCCCTTCGAAGCCACAAGATTGAATATTTTCAAGCGGCATATTCTGATCCTTTCAAATATATGGCCACACCATCCACGTGCTCAAACACATCAGATTTGCTCATTATCCTGTGCATTGGCCAATTAATCAAAGCATCCGTCTAATCTGGGTGATTGTATGTAGTTGGTCATTACAACCCTGAGTATGAGGACCTAGCTTCTCTCACCATGTATGTCGTGTGTGTTACTTTTATATATGATTGGCGGTACCTATAGCTTAAAGTCGACTCTGAACATTGGATTTCTGAGAAACTCGTTCAAGGCAAATTTATTTATTTTACGCTCAGAGTTTTTGTCAGAAATTTGCTGAGACTAAGTAGCCGAAAAAATATTTTTCCATACTTCGTTGTTTGTTATAGATGTCTGACCTGGTGTTTGAAGTGGCCTCACGTTTAATAAACTAACACACCACCTACTACACCATAGCGACCAGAGATCAGCAATGAATCGTTTTTCGCTACTCATGAGCACTCTTGAAATTTTGAATACAAGTGAGTCAACAATATTGAAATTTAACTATGTAATCTGATTCATTCATACTCAATACAAGGGTGATTTATTAGTACAGGTTGCAATAAGTGTGCGTACAACGTTGACATCAAACTCATACCATTCGAAATATTTTTGATTCATAAGCGTACTCATTTAAATTCATAACTTTAGAAAAATATTTATAATACTTAGAAATGATTCAAGTGACTCGAATCATTCATCTAAATTAACAGTCTTAGCTGTTAGGCATTTACAACAAAAGAAAAAGGCACATAAGCCAACAAGACAAGGCAGCCAGCAGAGCTAACGCACAAACTTCTAGTGAGTATTATAGTGTTCGTAAGCGATTCATACTTATTTTGTGATTCTTGTAAATGTTGAGTTACGGAGAGTCGACATCAACAACATCATACGTGTTGTTAAGTATGAATATGATGAGTACTTCAAACTTTGAATATGAGTAAGAGATTCCATGAAATTAAAATAAGTATGAATGCGAGTAAGTATCGGAAATTATGAGTATGATTCGATTCTACTCATCTTTTTGAATACTCATTGCTGATCTCTGATAGAGACTACAACATCCACCCGCAATTGTTATAACAAAATCATCCACAAAAAATTGGGTTAAATCCGTGAATTAATTTTTTTACTCTTACTCAACCTTGAACTTATTTCCACCTTACTTCTCATCTCCCCTTTATTCAAATTTATACAAACATTTTTTATTTATTTTTCATTTATTTGTTGCCACAAATTTTTCAAAATCTGTCAAAATACTTATAAAGACTTCCGGTTGGCATAAATTCTTTAAAGAAAACGAAAACCACTGCACTTTTATATCGTCGTTCACATAAAGTAAAGAGGCTCTATCGCTTGATTTCAGCAGGCATGGCATGGCATGGCGCTTAAGTTCCTGTACTTATTTATACTCCAAATTATCTTTATTGTCCTTAACCACTGAACAAGAACAAGAAGACAAAGTCGAGAAGAAGAAGTAGAGAGCAGCCAATGGTGCTGTTCTCAGTTCATTTATTTATTTATATGATGCACAAGGAAAATAAACGGCCTTCATGAAAGAGACCCAAAAGACGATTGTTGCTGCCGCATAAACCAGGCAATACAATAAATATTTACGTTCTGGCGTTTTCGTTTTGTTTTACCTTTAAGTTATACGCTGGGCATTGCATCTCTAGACAAATAAAAGCGCCACCAAAAAACCAAAAAAATGAATTCATTTTTAAAGAGATTGCAGACGACCAAAAATTAACAAAAAAAAATGGAAAGAAAAAGTATGGAAAGAAATCCCGCTTTATGGCTTGATATACGTAAATGTTTGTTGTTATGTCTGTCTGTCAGTCTGTCTGTCGCTGTTTGAAGTTTGTGCATATTCATATAATACTCTCATCTGCCAATGCATGAAGTTCTTTTGTTTGTCATGCATCTGCATTCATTCATTTTATTTTGCGTACATCTGCAGTAGAGTAGGATTGCTTTTTTGTTGTTGTTTTTTCTTTAACACCGATATCATATTGCACGCTGTTAACATTTTATATTTTCTTTAATCGAAACTATTAAAATGATATCGCTTCGAAAAGAAATGACCGGCAAATAAATGGAGATACAACAATACTCGTCGTATTGATTGTGGATATATTGAGTTGAAGAAGGAAGCATTGGTTGTGGTTTAACAGGTTACTAAAATATAACATAAAAGCCATAGGGCCAGTGTAAATCATAACACTTTCCTTTGCATAATGGTAAACAAATGAAGAAATGAGTCACTTGTTTGGTAACCAAACAAATCTAGTCAGTTATGGAACAAAATAACCCTTAAGGAACTTCACTGGAGCTGGACATCTATTGGGAAAAGGTTATCTATAAACGCATACCTTAAATGTGTGGCTACAACGGATGCTCTCGTTACAAACGACTAGACTGGTTAGATTTTTCAAGTTTTATAAAAACTTGGTTTCAAAATAAGCAAAATGAAGTTTACAAAAAATAAATGATTTTTCGTTGCGGAAATATGAAATGAAAATAATACAACACGCGTAACAATTGGTGTCAGAAGCGGGATTGCAAAATTTAATTTGTGTGAAGACAAGTTGCGAGTGAAGAGAATAATCGTGGTCTAAAGATCTTCGCTATAAATATCTGTCGAACAATTATTATTGTTTACGCAAAAGAGTGTAAAGTAAAGTAACAAAGAAAGCAATTGTTGTTGTTTACATCAAGTTGTGAACAGTGACAAAGAATTGTGCGAATAATAAAGAAGTAAAGGTAAATTTATTTTTATTTTATTTCCAATCTACGAGCTCATATTTTAAACGTTTTTAAAAGGAAAAAACGTAACAGAGGCTGGATATACCTCAAAAGAACGTCTACAGAAGCTGTTTTGACGAAGGAGCACTTGAAACCCTAGATGAAGTATGCTTGGGCGTCCGGAATTTATTGAACTGTCAACTGCGATTTGAATAAAATCCACACATTAGCACACACTATTGGGTTGATTTAGAAATGTCAGTCAGGAGTGAAAGATAATTAAAGAAATAAATTTAAAAGGCGATTAACAATTTAATTCAATATAACCCAACTTTTTATGTGCTAAACTACTACTACTGATGGCTGTGGAACTAAGCAAAGAAGCTTCTATCACTAGCATCTCTATATTCTCTGTTAGACAGGCCGTAGATATGTTTTGATAACGATTTTCGATGATAAACTGGTTAGGAACTGGCCTAGTTCTATTGATTTACTACTGTAGCAGTTTTATGTTCACCCCATATGGGTTTCACGTACGGGGGACCTAATAGGAAATAGGTTCAGCTTGAGGAGCCACATTTCTAACAAATACTCATCACTTACAAAAATATGTGAACCGGCTTAAAGCTATCTATCAAGGAAAATTGTCAAAAAGAGGAATGCTACACTCACATACATACATACATACATAATTGGTTATTACAACCCTTCAGTCAGGATTAGGACCTAGCTTCTCACACAACTTATGTTGTGTGTATTAATTTTATCCATGATTGGCGAGACCTACTGTTTAAAGTCAACTCTGAACGATAGTTTTTTTCGTGACATCTTTAATGGATATATTTTTTACTCTCAGAATTTGTGACACAAATTTGCTGAGAGGAAGTAGCCGCAAACAATTTTTTTTAAATTTCTTTTTGATCGAGTTGTCTGACCGTAACCTTACGTCGAATAAGCCAACACACTACCTACTAGGTTACGGCGACTTGAGTAGGCATATTTCTTTCTGAATACCCATCAATGTATAAAAGTATGTATAGCCTGGTAGGCTATTTATCAACGAAAAATTTCAAAACAGGTATCTTGATTTAATGCAGCAGTCGCCTAATTAAATTGGATAGAAAGCGTACAAAATTAAGAAAAAAAATCATTTTTAAAAGGCTAATTCTCCTAGTCTCTTACAGAGGTGTTGGTGAGACCTATTTACCTCAACTGTTATACTAATTCTTTCAGCAGGTAATCATAATTTCATTTAATTTCTGTCGATATTTTACCCTCTTAGCGAAGGAGTTATTGGGATGACACTAAACACCACCAAGTTGAATAATAATTTACATGAATTATGTACCTCTATAAACCATCTGAGTCATTAAAACCTTTTTAAAATATTGAAAACAAATATGACTCAATTCCCTATGGCCATAGTAAATTGAAGTGAATTCAATCCACATTGAAATTAAATGCTGTATTCAAGTATTTTTCATAATTTGTAATCTTAAGATATGAATGGAAATATTTTTATTATGATTTTTCATTTTTTCGATTGATTTGAAATGAGTAACAAGAAAATATTTGGTCTACACATATCCATAACCAATTGTGAGCAAATATATAGCAGCTTAAAAATTTAAAAGAAAAAATTAAGGGCCATGAACATATTATCTACAATGTAAACATAAGTTTATTGAATATAAAAACTGAATCTGATAAATTTGCTTAGAATCAGAGATCAGCAATGAGTATTCAAAAATAAGAATAGAATCGAATCATACTCATAACTTCTGATACTTATACGCATTCATATTTATTTTAATATCATGGAACCTCTACTCATATACAAAGTTTGAAGAACTCATCATATTCATACTTAACAATACGTATCACATACCGTACTCATAATTTCTGATACTTATACGCATTCACACTTATTTTAATATTATACTCATACTACTCATATTCAAAGTTTGAAGTACTCACCATATTCATATTTAACAACACGTATGACGTTGTTGATTTCGACTCTCCAGAACTCAACATTTACACGAAGCACAAAATAAGTATGATCTGCTTACGAACACTAAAATACTCACTAAATAGTTGTGTGTTTGCTCTGATTGCTGCTCTGTCTTTTTTGCTTATGTGTCTTTTTTCTTTTGTTGTAAATGCAACAAAAACTAAGACTCTCTCGAATCATTTATAAGTATTATAAGTATTCTTTGAAGTTATGAATCTAAATGAGTAGGCTTATGAATCAAACATATTTTGAATGGTATGAGTTTGATGCCAACGTTGTACGCATATTCATTGCAACTTGTACTCATAAATCAACGTTGTAGTGAGAACGAATGAATCAGAGTACATAGTTAAATTGCAATATTGTTGACTCACATATCTTCAAAATTTCATGAGTGCTTATGAGTAGCAAGAAAACGATTCATTGCTGATCTCTGCTTAGAATCTTATGCTATTTTATTGCTCTCGCATATGTATAAATATTCATACATAAAGTACATTCTGAACAAATGAATCAATAAATGTATGTATGAATGACGGGCATACATCAGCATCAGCATCAGCAACAATAGCAATAGCAATAACAATAGCAATAGCAAATCGCATTGTTGTTAGTAGTTTTATTGTATAAATGCTGCAATATTCTGTATAGGAAGAGTGTATGTGTATGTGCATGGATTTATGTTCGTTGCATGTACTCGCATGCCACAATGAATAATAAGCTTTAAATCATTATTCCCAGGATAAGGTGCGCCAATTCTGTATTATTTTTTCCTTGTTTTCTTGTTCTCTCTCTCTCTTTGTCTCTCTTTCCCGTATTCCCGCTTTTATATCTGAAGAGAATGCATTATAGTTGCTGTTTTATTGAAGTTATCATTCGTAACAATATTGTACGAGTATATGACCTCCTAAATATGCCGGAGGCAACAAGTTACTGAGTATAACCGTTGCTAAGAATTTCAAATACATTCTAGCCATTGCTAAGCCAATGCTTTATTGTAACGCCTTGTTAGTTTTTAATATTTTCTTTATTTACGTTTTTTTGCTGTTTTTTTTATTAATATTGCCACTACTTTTGTTGGATTTCGTTGCCAAGATTTTGTGTTTTTTTTCTGTTTTAGAGTTCACTAATGAAAACCGTTAACAATTTTTGGTTGGTATTGTTTAAATAAAGAATTAAAAAGAATAAAAAAGAAATACGTAAAGAAGAATGTATGGAATTGAATTGTTATAGATTAGTAATGCTTTTTGTAGGTTTATTGGTTTCATTGTATTCATGGATAAGAATGAACGGGCTTGGCCATATATTGTGTCCTAGTAGCCTAATAAAAGGTAGAAGATATTTTAAATATATTTATTTGCTAAGATTAAAGATTATTGCGTATATTGTTTAACTACAAGTGTGTTAAATTACAGGCTACAGATATGATTGCAAGTTTTTTAAAAATTTAAAGGAATCCACTCAGCCTTGTTTTTTATAATTACAGCCTCTAAAAGCTAGGAACCATGGATCAATATTTCATACATATATACATACATACATAATTTTTCATCACAACCCTTCAGGTAGGATTACGACCTAGCTTCTAGTCAGGATTACAACCTAGCTAGTTGTGTGTGTTAATTTTACACAATATTTCAATTCTCTTAATATCGTTAGATAAACCTGAGTGTTAATCCTTACAGAAGAGACTTGGTACTTTTCACCAGCCCTTTCAACCACCCTTTAGTCAGGATTTCAATCGTGGTTCTTATACCATCCACGTTGTATGTGTTAATTTTATTAATGAGTTGCAGCATCTGCCGTCTAACATTGATTACAAATGACAAATTTGTGGAGTTGTCCTCAAAGTTTTTACTGAAAAACTGATTAGAGCGACTCGTCGAAAAAAATATTTTTCTTTATCATTTTTTCTCTTTAGTTTAACTCAAACCTCTTACCTTAGTAGGCCAATATACTTCATACTAAACTACGATAATTACAAATACGAAGTAGTGAATGTACCACTAACCAATGTGAAGAAAATGAAAATAAAACAGTCTTATAAGGCTAAGTATTGAGGACACATTCTAGACGCAAACCCTCCAGTTTTATCTCTTCATCATCTTAGAAGGCCAACATATTTCCTACTAAACTACGATAATTACAAATGCAAAGTAGTGAATGGTCCGCTAATCGAGTTTTAGGAAGTGAAATCAAAGCACATTCTAGAAAGAATATTCTAGACTCAAACCCTGTAGTGTAGTTTCTTCATCTGGAGAGTAATAGAATTTACTTGTGAAATTCAATAAATTCCAGAAATTCAATGTATGGGCCATTATTTTGGTAGCCATCTCTTGAGTAAGCTGATAATTGCAATCGATTGGACACAATCTTAAGATCATCTTCCATACTGACTATCAATGGGCTTTGGAAAACCCGTACCCAGCTACTATTAACATACGTAACACAATTGATCATTACAACCCTTTAGTCAGGACTTCAACCTAGTTTTTCACAGCTATTAATAGTTATTTTAAATTGGCTACTTATTAGGTTTGATGGCTGCAAAAGGGGCTTGAACTTCGGCTTAGGACTTAGTATCAAAGAGATGAGGTCTGCTGAGGTAAATATGTATGTATGGTGAGACTCCTCTATTCTAGAAGATCCCGTAATATGTGGTAGACTACTACTTAATATTTCCCTCTTTCAGTAACCCAGTTCACTTAGGGAATGATAGTACATTTTACTGTACTCCACCCAGTTATTTTATGGGTGGGAGAAAAGAGTTCCACTTAGTGATAATGCGGCTTAAGAAAGAAGTCATTCTGTAATGCATTGCACTGTTCACTGGACAAGCAATCACGAACGGATGTACGTATCTATGACACCGACGTGATAGCGCAGCTTAAGAACGAATGCTCCTCTCTCTAATGCATTGTGCGATTCACTATACAATCAACCACAAACTGATGTACGGATCTATGATATTGTTACGAAAATGTAAAAATCTAGATACTGATGTTTTGCTTCTACATCGTGTAACATTAAAATTATAAACAAAAGCTACAAAAACGAAAACAATGAACTTGTTTACAAATTATCTCACTGCGTAATATAACAACAAACATCAAAGCAGGCAACTGGAGTCCGTAAAAGTTCAATCAGGTTTGTGTGAAGGCGCGGTATGTTTGAAAAATGTAATTGCGGTTTGAAGATCTCCGTTACAAAGATCTGTCGAACAATTGTCTAGTAATTGTTATTGCTTATGCAAAGTGTGTGAACAGAGGAATAACAAACAAAGCAATTGTTGTTGTTTACATAAAGTTGTGAACAGTGGACAGCACACAGGATTAGGCGAATAATTAAAAATTTTAATTAATATTAAACACAAATTTCTTTTTATTTTATTTGCATTCTATGAGCTCATATTGTAAACGTTCTTAAAAAATAAAAACGTAAGAATATCAACAAGTATACAGTTTTCGGAAACAATTCCGTTTTTATTTTTCTCATTCTACCAAAGTAGCTTTAATACAGTGAAACACAAGCTATATTGTGACGGTACTCCTATGTTATTACACAATAATCCAACTGTGATCTTCTAAATTTCTTTCTTAATAAGAGAGACGACTACTTGCATAGCTATCCTACCTATTTAAAGCAAAGAGCGTATTTAGCAAACCATTTACCATGAGCCCTAGTCTTTTTAACATCGTTATTTAAAAATTCCCTTTTAAAGATCGTATAACAACACTTTTGATTTTCATCTTGATTTCCAATCAAAAACGAAAATATGTTGTGGCTTCCTATTTTTGTCACTTCGAATTAAGTTGTATTGTGGCGTATAGAAGAAATACCTAAAATTGTTCACTTACAATTTATACCTTCATTAGTGCGAAAAATCTAAAAATAAAATTCAACCAACGAACCAACAGACCAGCAACAGCAGCAGCAGCATCAGCTAAAATAAGAAGAGACTGTAGAATTGTAAAACATGTACTAGAGGCAAGCATGCAAGCAAATTAAAGCCTGATTTTTATTACAGACATGATCATAAAACCACAAATGAATCTCAAAAGGGAATTCATGATATGCAGTGATGACAATACGATTACAGACTGTCTAAATGGCTGGATGGCTGACAAAACGATCTTCTTCTTAATGAAAAATGCTTGTAATGCAACAAACATGTATGTATGTATGTACGTACGTACGTAATAGCAACATCAATAGACGAGCATACTAGTTAGCCAGTAAGGCTTTAGTTTTAAAATATATAAACAGACATGTGAAGCTGTGACAAGTCTAAAACACAACAAAAAAAAAAAAAACGACAGAAATAATGGAAATAGCCAATGCGAAAAAGTGTCGGTCATTAACGCCATTAAACCAGTTCTGACATTTTAATTAAACTACACGCAAGGAAATACATTTAAACAGCGAAAACAGAAACAAAAACAAAAAAACAGAAAAACACATAAAAACCAGAACATCTACAAACCTAAAGGCTTTCAGGCCTTAATGCAAACCTAAAATGACAGCCAGTAAAGAGTATTGCTGGCTTAAAGGATCAAGCAACAAACAAACAAACACAACCATACCGTAGCACACATTCTAAATAATCTGGGCTCATGCCCAGTGTGCACATTGCTAATGTTGTTTTAGAAGAATAACTTACGCATAACGACAAAGCCTCGTCTAAAGCTCACGCATGTCTTAGTCAATATAATCAAAGCAGCAATCATGACATTTTACAGAGTAGAGACAACAAGCTTAAGCTTTAACTGCGCTTGATTATAATAATAAAATAAGAAGAACAATAAGAGCCCTTTTTCAAACCGCTAACAACAACGATGATGATGGTGATGTTGTTGTTGGCTAGTGGTGTATAAAAGTTCGTTAGAAAGAGTAGTAAAAGACATAGGACATAGGATTTGTGAAGAAATTCCACTGTAGAGCATATTTTTGATTATTATAGTCAGAGAACGGGAGTCTACTAAAATGGGTGTGGCAGTAAATGAGGGCTAAGTATCAGATCATATCGAAATTCACTGTTCTCAGCAAGCAGATGAGAGTATGAAGAGCAGAGTTTTCGCACCACCGATGTGGCCAATTTAACGGGAGCCTACTAAAATGGGTCTGGCAGTAAATGAGGACAAAACAAAGTATATGTTATCGACAAGTAGAGATTTGCGGCGTATTGATTCTAAGATTACGGCCGATAACTATATTTTTGATATAGTCAAGGAATTTATTTATCTTGGCTAGCCATTACCACCGAAAATGATGTCTGTCTGGAGATCATGCGTAGGATCACTCTTGCCAACAGGCGTAGCGCGTAGGGTATCAATAAGCAATTGAGTAGCAGAGACCTCTCCGGCTACGGCTAAACTAATCGGGCACTATTAAGCACTGATGCAGCAGCCTTGAGAGTATTCGAGAGATCTTTGGTCCAGTGCGCGTTGGCGATGGTTTCCGCATCCGATACAACAGGGAGCTGTATGAGCTCCTCAACGACAAAGACATTGTGCAGCGTCTTAACATCCAGAGGCTGCGCAACATCTTCGGTCCAGTGCGAGTTGGCGATGATTTCCACATCTGATTCAACAGTGACCTGCATGAGCTCCTCAACGACATAGACGTTGTGTTTATTAACATCCAGCGGCTGCGCTGGCTCGGCCATGTCTTTGGAATGGAGGAGAATGCTCCGGCAAGACGTGAAGGGATCTGCGGAAGTCGGCGAAGAGGACGACCTTGTTTGCATTGGAAGGACCATATCGAGGATACTGTGTCACCGATTGGTGGGACCAACTGTCGCAGGCGCTCAAGAAGCAGAGGCGCCTGGAAGGATGTGTTAAGGTCGGCCGAAATCCGTTTATCGGGTTGTTCATGGCCAATTAAGTAAGTAAGTAAGTCAGTAGATAATAGATGGATATGAGACCTATAAGCCAGAAATAGACTAAAACTCGTTTAAAATATTCTTCATGTTGCCCCAAGTGAAATTCTAATTTATCAGCTTAGTTGTCCTATTCCAGTGGGAAGTTGTGCTATTCTAGAGTAGTGGTCCAATCTAATTGGCCTACTAGAAGAGCCCGCTAAAGCTCTAATATCCTGGCAACCAGTCTTTGAGCAAAAGCTGTGACAGTAAACCAGTTGTCATAGCAAAGCTTCTCATCTGTCTTCGGATTTCAACTTTTAATTGTAACACGGTTGATGAGAGAAACCCGGCCGTACTTCCGAAAAGCATAAAAGATCGGGCATTTATTCTGATAAACTTAAGCTAACGATATTTATTACATTGACCTGTAACTACACTGGGTGTATTCGCGAGGAGTATTGGGGTATTGAACTTTCGATGACGTACATAAATACATAATTAGTCATTACAACCCCTTAGTCAGGATTACAACCTATCTTCTCACACCACATATGTTGTGTGCGTTAATTTTATACATGATTGGCGGGACGGACAGTTTAAAGTCGATTCCATACGACAAATTTTCTGAGAAAATTTTGAAAGCAATTTTATTTACATTCAGTGTTTTTGACAGAAATCTGCTGAGAGGAAGTCGGCGAAGTTTTTTCATATTTTCGTTTTGATGTCTGACCTGGGGTTTGAACCATGGCCTTACGTCTAATAAGCCAACACACTACCTACTAGACTACGGCGATTTCTTCGGACATTTATTTTGATAAACTTTACCTAACAGTCTTTATTACATTGACCTATAACTGCACTGGGCGTATTCGCAAGGAGTACTCATATCTTGAATTCGCGGTTATCGGTGCATAATTCCAACGTAGTAAGATTGAGACTTTCTGCAGTTACTTACTGGTTCAATTTGAGTGACATCTTGTTAAACTAATATGTGTATCAAGTCATTCGAGTATCTGCTAAGTGTAGGGGGCTTCCATGAAGAGGAACATATGTCCCTTTTTGGTTGACCTCACTTCTAAGAAAGAATCAATTTGGCTTCTAATATAATTACAGTTCTTACGTACCTAAGTGGTCACTGCAACCCCTCAGTCGGGATTAGGACCTAGCTTCACACACCACTTATGTTGTGTGTGTTAATTTATCTAGGAGTTAAGGGATCTACAGTTTAAGGTCGATTCCGAAATCATATTTTCTTGATTTTCTGATCTATGTTCTATATTTGCTTTTAAAAAAAGAAACAAACATTAAATATAACTATAGTAATAAAATACTGCTCATCAAGGACTTAAAACTTAAGTTACTAATGTCTTCTACCAGTATTTACCTGTCAAAGGGACACACACAGGAATTTTGTTTAGCAAAACATCGTGTAAAAATACAAAGTTTCAGCCTTAATCAGACACTCATTAAAATGATACGAAAACATTTAAACAAATGTAATTTATATTTACAACAACAACAACAATAATACAATATATTACAATAACAACAACAACAGCAAACAAAAACCCATAAATTTCTAAAACGTGGTTCATATATTTTAAAACCGGCATTTAATCTCTAAAAGCGCATCTGCTGATTTACGCACATGACAAGAAGAGTGCCGTGAATGAAAGAATAAAAAAAAAGAACAAAAACGTAGCAAAACATGTGTAAACCATAAGCAGATGAAAAGGCTAAAACCTCAGCTCAAGCTTGACAACGGGACAACAACAGCAACTGCTTTAAAACTTAACTTTTAAGCCAGGAGTGCTTTTTTCTCTTTTTTTCGCATTTCTTAAGCGGTTTTAGAAAAAGTCTTAAAAAAAATAGAAATTCTTGATGGTGATGAAAAATTTTGCTTTAAAATATTCCATCTTTTTAGTCTTATCAAGTTGGAGGCCTATGCGCTGATGATGGCCACAAAATGTCTTATAAAACAACAAGTGCTGAAGATTCAATGTCATCAGACAACATCATCACTTCTTTTTTTCGCAAAAAACAAAAAAGAAAAACAAGAAGTTTTCTCTCATCTTGTGCTGTTGCAGGCAGGCAGGCAGCATCATCATCATCTTTGAGTTTTACATGGGTCAACGCAGTATTTGCTGTATCTGGTGGCTGCCTTCAATAGATGCTGGCCATGGTTTTCATACTGATCATGCCATATAAACATTTTAGCATGGGTTTATTATACAAAAATGTCGAAGAATTAGCCATATACGAGCCATTTTAGAGGTTTAGTTTCATAAGCTGCATAGATGAGCAAAAATAACACCGTTTCCAAGAGAAAAAATAAATTATTACGAGCGTCGTAAATTGAAAGAAAGGCGGGAATAAAACTATGAATACCTTTAATGATTTCTACCATAAAGTACATGATTCTGATATTAATTGGGCCCTAATTCGAGAATGGCACTTAGGTTCTATGCAGGAATTTACTTAGCAACCTGGCAGTACGCGCTTCAGTGTATGGTGGTCATTAGTGGGTAGGAAGTTTAATGCCGTCTGAAGACTACAGTTACACATTACAGTTTCTATCGGTAATGTATTTACGAGACTCGGGTTCCGATCACAGATCAGTAATGAGTATTCAAAAAGATGAATAGAATAAAGCCATACTCATAATTTCCGATACTTATACGCATTCATATTTATTTGAATATCGTGGAACCTCTACTCATAATCAAAGTTTGAAGTACTCATCATACATCATACTTAACAACACGTATGATGTTGTTGATTTCAACTCTCCAAAACTAAACACACACGAATCACAAAATAAGTATGAATCGCGTACGAACACTAAAATATTTACTAGAAGCTTGTGTGTTTGCTCTGCTTGCTGGTCTGTCTGTCGAGCCACTCGAATCATTTAAAAGTATTATAAGTATTTTTCTAAAGTTATGAATCTAAATGAGTACGCTTATGAATCAAACATATTTTGAATGGTATTGGGTTTGATATCAACGCTGTACGCATACTCATTGCAACCTGTACTTATAAATCAACGTTGTAGTAAGTACGAATGGATCAGAGTACATAGTTAAATTTCATTATTGTTGACTCACTTATATTCAAAATTTTATGAAAAAACGATTCATTGCCGATCTCTGGTTCTGATGATGTGTTCTGATCATTCATTCACGTAGTCATAGAATCCGTGAATTGGCTTCGAGGTGAACACCATTTTAAAAAGGTGTGCCAAGTGCCTGCAGCGCCAATTTAGAAAATCTGTTACTTTCCTCAGTTGACTTGAGGATAGTCTGATGCATAGATCAAATTCCCTCCTATAATGATTGCCATAACAAAAGTTTCATTTGAAAATAGTCCTCGTTTTCTTTCTAAAGACCTCAACTCAACCCAAAGAAAGGTTTTTACCACATCTTACTTACTTAATTGGCCATTAACAACCCGATTAACAGATTTTGGCCTGCCTTAACACATCCTTCCAGGCGCCTTTGCTTCTTGCGCGCCTACGCCAGTTTTTCACAACAATCGACCGTTATCTGAGATCCAATATGCCGCACGCCTCTACTTGTCGATAACATATACTTCGTTTTGCCCTCATTTACTGCCAGAGCCATCTTAGTAGACTGCCGTTTAATTGGTCACATCGGTGATATGAAAACTCCCATCCTTTCACTCTCATCTGCTTGCTGAGAACAGTGAATTTCTATATGATCTGGGACTTAGCAGAGGTGATTCTATTTTCCTTTCCTAGCTGATTTCGATTCTCAGTCCCATACTTTCAGTGACTGGATAGGGTCTGCAACCGTACGTAGCGTACGTAATTGGGCATTACAACCCTTCATTTAGGATTACGACCTAGTTTCTCACACCACTTATGTTGTGTGTGTTAATTGAGTGGCGATACCTACAATTTAAAGTCTCTTCCGAACGACAGATTTTTGAGAAACTTTTCATGGCAATTTTTATTTACTCTCAGAGTTTTTGCCAGAAATCTGCTGAGAGGAAGTCGCCGAAGAAATAGTTTTTGTGTTTTTAGTTTGATGTCTTTCCTGGGGCTCGAACCCTGGCTTTTCGTCTAATAAGCTAACACAGTACCTACTAGACCACGGCGACCACAGGGTCTACAACCACTACACTCAATAGCTGCTCTAACGTACACTGTGACAGTTCTTCCATTTTCACAATAAATTGTGCAAATGTATGTCCTTTTGGCAACAGTGTTCGCCTCTAAGCTGTTTAGTTTCGTTACGAAATCATTTTTTTTTTTTTCGTTGCCAAACATGAATATTTTTAGTAATTTTACCAAGGTTTTCTATGCAGTTATAAGCACTTGTCTTTGTCTATCTGTCTCTCCGTCTGTCTGTCTGTCTGTTTATCCATACTACACATGGTCATGGTGGCTGTCTATCTGTCTTCCTGCCAGTAATCTTTTGTGCGTTTGTCTCAATGTTGTGGTCAATGTTCAAAACTTTAGAAGTCATTTGTTTATTATTTTATTTCAATACGAGCTGGCCACTCTTTTTTTTTTTTTGCTTTCATTTTATTTGTTTTTTGTTGGTTTTTTTTTGGAGATAAATAAGCGATAATGTTTTATGATTATGGTAATAATTGCTAAAGCTGGTTAACAGCAAAAAAGACATCATTTTTATATCGTTAAAAAGCAAAACGAAAAGAGAAAAAACATGGCAAAAAATATTATGCGATAAAACAAATTGGGTGGCTATTAAAATACTCACCTAGAGACAGGTATTAACATGATATTTGACTTTGAAAAGTTTGAGATTCTTTTTTTTATGTGGCTTGGCACTTGAAGAAAAGCGAAACGGTTTGGTTTGGCTTGAGTTTAGTTTGACTTGGGTTTGGTTTGTCTGTTTGGTAAAATGATCTTTTAGAAGTTGAGAATTTTATTGAACACCATTAGAATGCAAATACATAATTAATAGGCAGATTGAATTTAATATTTTAAGTATTCCTAATGTACAGAAATTAATAATTATTGCCTTTTCAAGTTTCCTGTTATTAAGAAAATAGACTTTCTTAAACCCACAATTACTTCGTATCTTTGTGGGAAAGTGTTGGAAAAATTTTCAAAGGCTTTAAGCTATTAAAACTACTGGCATAAACAAATGAAATATTGTTATTGCCTTCGAACTAAAATGGTGCATATGGAATGAGGAAAAGACACATAACAAACGGTCCAGTTCGGCCATATTAACTAAAATAAATACTCTACGGTAGTAATGGATAGGCCTTGGAACACGTTCATGCTAGGTTAAATTGGAATATGATAGAGAATCAGTGCAAGTCACAAATATATTGTTACAAAAATGAAGAATCTAGATATTGGTGTTCAGTCAGTCTTGTGTGAAGACGCGTTGTGTTTGAAGAGAGTAATCGTGGTTTGAAGATGTCCGTTACAAAGATCTGTCGAACAATTGTCTAATAATTGTTATTGTTTATGCAAAGGGTAGAAACAGAGAAATAACAAACAAAGCAATTGTTGTTGTTTACATCAAGTTGTGAACAGGGGCACATAGAATTGTGCTAATAATAAAGTAGTTTAATTAAAACCAAACACAAATTTATTTTTATTTTATTTGTAAGCTACGAGCTCATATTTTAAACCTTTTTAAAGGATAAAAACGTAGCAACATTGTAATACAAACACTTATATTAAGGAAATGTCTGAAAATATTAATTGTTGCTTGTTTTTGGTGTGTCTATGGTTTGAGGGGATCCTGAACTCATACTCAAGCCTATTATTTCTGCTTTTTTCATCTATCAAGACAGATGTCACAATAATGAAAAATAAAGCTTACAAGTCTGAACTCCAGCCTAATGTGAAATTGAAAATGCAAAAGAAGAACCCAAAAATCATTATAGGTTTTTGAAAAAGAGATCAAGTTAACTAGAGAGCCATAAGTAAACGAATTAGATTTCTGAACATCGAAAGGGAAGATGGAGTTTTGAACAACACTGAATCTTACGCTTACCCTTTCTGTTAAATAGTGCCAGCATTAACATGCAAATACTTTCATTATCTGTCATTCAATACCATACTGTAGTACAACGGGATTAAGAGATTTATAGATTCTAGACTGGATTTTACGTTTCAAGGCGAAGACGGCCTTTTCGCTGCAATTAATATAAGTCTATTGTGTATTTCCTTGTGAATTAAAGATTTAATACCTTAGGGAAGCTCTTTCCTTTCGCCAATGTGAGTGCTGTACAAAGAGCGTATTGGTATCAAACAGGTTCTCCTGAAAATGACGTCAATTTTTTTTTCTGTCCACTTTATCATTAAAACCCGTTTTTATTGAGGCGAAGCTGAGAAATTCCTTGGAGTGTGGAGCCGAAACATGACCGAAACCGTCCACCTTTTAACATAAATGTCCGATATTTTATATTCTTCGTGCCTCTTTTGACTTGGCACCCACATGATACAAATTTGTTTTGGAATATAATTTATAAAGTTGTGGGAATCCAGTAAAGAGAGGAATTCAAATATGAAACAGTTTTTGGCTGATCAAACATGTCCGTTGAAAGGTATAACATTTACTGTACAGAGACTCAGCTGTGGCTCAAGATCAAACATCGAATATACGAACGAGTTCTCTATGCCGGCAATCCTAACATGTTTCATTAATATGAGAGATTCGAATATTGGCAAATCTAACTAAGATACAGAACGTATGGAAAGTCTGCTTAAACTTCAAAGGAGCATGCTCAGAGTCATTGTTGGGTTTAATACTGTACAATGCATTGGTGTCTGTCATACTGACTTCTGCACGAGTTACAAAGACGAAAAGGAGAAACAAACTTTTGGGTCTTCAACAAGACGGCACATCAAGCTGCTATCGGTTTTATCCTGTTTAATAAACTTCAGTTTTGTGCATACTGTGCACATTTTATGACACTAACGATATTCAAATCTTCATTCAAAAACTTCCTACTTAATCTCGATATATTTGTCTTGTCTTTTCCATAGTAATTGTTATCAAACTACTTTCTAGCTGAAGTATTAAGTCATCAAGTCCTAGCCAGCGCAGTGGCTAGGATTGTTTGAAGCACATATGTATCTCTTGAATACACACATGTGTACAAGCCTAAGCTACTGTTTAAGTTTCTTCGTTTAATTTATAGATTAACATCTTTAATGTTATTAACATTGGTATCTGGATATCTATCGGAAGTCGCCGTAGTCTAGTAGGTAGTGTGTTGGCTTATTAGACGTAAAGCCAGGGTTCGAGCCTCAGGCCAGACAGCAAAACAAAATACAAAAAGTATTTGTTCGTCGACTTCCTCTCAGCCGATTTCTGGCAAAAACTCTGAGAAAAGTTTCTCAAAAAATCAAACGTTTAAATAATTCCACTCTTTGCCCAATCATTACATTGTGTTCTACTTTTTTTAAATCTTAAAACAGGTCTTCTATGCATTTCTTGGCGTGATACTCGATAATCTCTTATTAGTTGTAAAATTCCGACATAATCAATCAAATATTTCTGGTATTTTACTTATAAAACTCTACAAATAGCCCTTCCATTGAGAATTTTTAATATGAATTAAATTAAAATTTTTTTACATTATAAAATGATTCTCTAAGTATTTCATATTTCTCTTGAATTTTTGTGTCTATTACAACCCACAATTTGGCAAAGATCCTTTTCTTTATTAACATTTTTTTCTTAGGAAAACTAAATAAATAAAGAAAAGAACGAAGAAGGAAAAGAAAATAAAAAACGAAGAAAAGAAAAATGATGTTGTTACTCATCCTTTGCAGTTAATCTGTGTTTGAGTTCAAATTTAACACACATTTATATTCCTGTCGCCCACTTAATTACAAGATTTCTTCCTCTTCTACTTCTTCTTTTCAGTCTGTCTCTCTCTCTACCTCTCTGTTGCATTTCTTTTGAGCACACATTTCATGTTTCGCTTAATTTTCCAGTACATTTTTCCATAGCAATTGCAGAGCCTGGGTACTTCTAGTACTTCTGCTAAGTTATTTTCCTTTTTTTTTCTTACAATTTGTGCATTAAAAGAAAAACTATTATAACTTTATTATGTAAGTACATGTGTAACTATATTAAGTTGGTTGTTGCATTGGAATGAAGCATTCTCAGCTACAGAGAGAGAGAGGCAAGATGCAATGGAGGAGGCAGCATATAAAGTTTCATGGAAAACTTACAAACCGGGTTTGGGTAGTGTTTGTCTCTGTGTATGTATTAGTAATTTAAGAGAGCAAGATTGTCAGTGGATTATTAACATTACCATTGACGGTTTGAGACATTAGAACCACCAGCACTGGCAACAGCAACAGCAACGGCCCGTGTGTCAGTTGCCAAACAATCCAACCAGCCAACCATCGCCACCAACATTCAATGACAAGTGTATACAAGTTTTCTTTGCATAAGTTGCTTATCAAATAATGAACAAAAACAATAACAACAACAACACTGAGAATATTAAAAATTACACACAAACAAACATAAATAAAGTTGGAGTCGAGGCATAACAGTGCGTTCTAACGTCCCTTCTTTTCAAACATCCATGCCTCAAAGTCTGTCCACTACTTTGCCATTTCGAATTCGGTTCATGAAACGTTCATATTTGTCTTTCGCTGTTTGAAACTCTGTATGTGTGCGTATTAGCGTGAGTGTGTGTGTGTGTCTGAATTCCTTGAATTGTTTTTTTTTTCCAAAAAAATTTTATTTTATTTGGTATGAAAACTTGTCTGGAAATATTTTTAAACAAATTATTCAACACTTTGCATTTGTTCTTGTTGCTGTCTTTCATACTGTTGTTGCTGTTGTTGTTGTTTTATATTTCTTACACTTGCAGTATAACATGTAGGAAATTCTGTAGAGGACATCATTTGCTTTCATGCACTTCAAAGCAAAAGTATTTCGCTTAATTCTCTAATCATTGCAAGCAAGTGTAGTAGGGGTGCAGTACAGACGATTGAAAGATGGATTGGTGACTGGTAGATACTTAATGGGGAAACATATTTTCGAACTACACTAGCAAACACAAGTTTTTATTACAGAAATTCAGAATAATTTTTCGATTCTTTTAGATTGAAAGTCAACTTTTCTAGCTAAAGAGAATAAGGTTTACTTACACGCTTTAAGAAGTCGCCGTGGTCCGGTATGTAGTGTGTTGGCGTATTAGACGAAAAGCCAGAGTCCGTGCCCCAGGCCAGACATCAAAATAAAAGACAAAAAGTATTTCTTTGGCGGCTTCCTCTCAGCAGATATCTGGCAAAAACTCCGAGAGTAAATAAAATTGCCATGAACATTTTTTAAAAAATCTGTCGTTCGGAGTCGATTTTAAACTGTAGCTGCCGCCACTCATCTATAAAATTAACACACACAACATAAGTGGTGTGAGAAACTAGGTCGTAATCCTGATTGAAGGGTTTTAATGACCAATTATGTATGTACACGCTTAAAGAATTCCATGGATAGGCTTGTAATATTCAGGATTTCAAGTCCCTAAGGAAGCTAAGAATGGGTAATGAGCCGCCGTTTGATTTCTTATGGGCCAACGCAAGTTCATAATCTCATTAGAAGTGAAGACCTACTTTTAAAAAGTATTGTTACACCAGTATTAAAAAGATAAACAAGTAAACATAAATACAACAATAAACACTACAAGAATAAATGTAAACCAAATACACAAACAACAATAATGAAACAACGATGTTTACATTTATAGAGATCTCGCGGAGAAATCACGAACATTCGCCTTCATCAGACTGTTTACCCTGCCCTATAAAGGGCAAAGCAAAGCAGGGAACTCAGTTAGTAAAAGTTCAGTCAGTCTTGTGTGAAGACACGGTGTGTTAGAAGAGAGTAATCGTGGTTTGAGATGTCCGTTACAAAGATCTATCGATCAATTGTCTAGTAATTGTTATTGTTTATGCAAAGGGTGTAAACAAAGTAATATTAAACAAAGCAATTGTTGTTGTTTATATCAAGTTGTGAACAGTGGTACACAGAATTGTGCCACAAATTTAAACACAAATTTATTTTTATTTTATTTGCAATCTACGAACTCATATTTTAAACGTTTTTAAAAGGTAAAAACGTGACAATATATTTAAAGATAGGTCATGTAATTAGTGCCTTTACTTCAAACTAAAGTATAAGGAATCAATGGTACCATGTTAGCGACCATGATGATACTTAAATAAATTAAAGGGCTTATCACTTTCGCTTATGCTGAACACAATTTCTTTGCTGTCTTTCTTCTCTCCCCACTTGGACTAATGCTAGGCTGCAACAGAACAGAACAGAGAGAAACAACAAATGTTACCAGAAAGGCGTTATAAATGAATAAAATGAAGACAAGAAAAAGAACTTTTAAGAATTATACGCATAGAGGTAAAGCATGAAATTAATTCTGCCGTAATTCCCATACCCAACCACCATCGTCACCAACATCAACAACAACAGAATTCAAGAATTGCATCTTTGCCTTCATCATCATCAACAGCCATCACCAAGCCAAGTAAATGGTTAAGTGGACAGACAGACAGTCAGACGTTATACATATTCATGCTCATTCTTCAACACCATACAACATTATTGTCTCGCTGTCCGTCTCTCTATCTCTATACGTCCGTATGTCGGTCTGTCTGTCCTTCGTGTTATTTTGTCAGCAATTGTGTGTAACGCCGCCAATTCGTTATGTTACGGATTTTTGTTTAACATGTGTTGCTTGTTCATGTTGATGCCTATTGCTGGATTTTGTCTATGTATACGTACATACATATGTATGTAAAGACACTTGCACTGATGCATACAACAACAATAAATACAACAACATTATTTGTTGCTGTCTTCCTTTAGAAACTTAACTTTTATATGCCTTTAGTTTTCTTGCCATCCTTAATTTTCTGTGCTGCTTCCCTAAATACTTGCTTGCAGGTTGTTCTTCTTTCTTTCGTTCTCTTGCTTTGACTGATTTTGTGCAGCCTTCTTTCTTTTTTCTTTCTATTGCCGGTTTTTGTGTTGTTGTTGCAATACCTATCTACCTTGTGCTATTTGTTACAGGTTGACAAGTTTTTCTTCTCTAAGTTTTCGTATTGCACTAGGCAAGCAATGAACGTACATACATACATACATATTCATATCGTACATTTGATTTCTTTTTCTTTCCTTCATTCATTCATCCGTCTGTCTGTCTGTTTCCACTTACATCTCTTTGTGTATATACGGCATTGCCGTTGTATTTGTCTGTCTGCATATCTCTGGCTGACTGCTTATCAGTCAGTTCGCTTGCCTTCCTGTGTGTTTGCTGGTGTGTGGCTTTCGTTGATTTGTCTCTACGGTAATCGTATAAACGAGGGTGGGATGTTAAGGATATTATTGCTAAGCAAACAGTAAATTTTGCAGAGGCAATTAAAAGGAAAAAACGTTTTTGGAAGACAAATTAGTAGAAAGAAGCTGGAGAAGAACTTCAGTCAGAACTACTCATACTCTTTCGGAGAATAAAACGCAGGTTTTACATGAACAAACTGAAACATAAGGGTTCCGAATTGACTTTGTGAAGCTTTAACCTGCTACTCATTGGTGGTGAATGCTGTGAGGGGCAATAAGTATACGTACGAATAACAATACTTCCTGTAGGAGAAGCTGTTTGCAATTACAACTAAGACGGAAGAGAGATACAAGTGTTAACATTTTTTAGACAAACTTACGCTAAAAGTGAGTTGTTAAATATACCGATAGATTGTAGAGCTTTTCAGAACAAACATCATCGGTTTTTTGGGTGACAGAACGTGCCACCAAGGGAGCTGGCCGGTTTCATTCGAAACACGACTTGGTTTAAACCCACCACTAACGAATCATGATAAGGTGACTTCCCTCACACTGGGTAACACAATGGGTCATATGGCAACCGAGCGAACTTGCCTGTGAACAGCAAGCTACTCTCTAACCTGATCTAACCTAACAAAACCTAACCTTGTTGGTCCAACTGTTAGCTGTTGTTCACCAAATGATCTGTCGAACTATATGCATCTCCGAATATTGTTCTGCAATAGAAATAGTCGGGTATCCAATGTAATTCTATATTCAAAAGTCATAGACACAGACTTTGATTTCGAATTGAATGACAGCAAACCTGGGGTATGCAAAAAACACAATGCTGAAGTGCTGAAGGAAATGATTTTAAAGTCAATGACTTCTTGATTGCTTGCACAGTGTTTTCAAGTTGATAAATTGGCCACTAGACTTACTTTTTAAAACAACATAAGATATACTTTCTGTAGGGAAGCTCTATAAAAGTGAAATATAAACTGATTTTATGTAGCCGCCATAGTTTAGTAAGCAGTGTGTTGGCTTATTAGATGTGAGGCCACGGTTCAAACCCCAGGTCAGACAAAAGAACGAAATATGAAAAAAATATTCCTTTGCCGATTTTTTCTCAGCAGATTTCTGGCAAAAACTCTGCGAGTAAATATAGGGTTATCCATTTCGTGGTTTCAAAAGTAAACGTAAATAAAACACATACAAAATATTTTTTTTCATGATATTTCTTTTTTATTGTAAAGTTTGAACGTTGACATTATGTGTGAAGCACGATATCATATAAATGACCTCCACGCGAAGTGTAGCAAGCATTGATTCTTTTGAGGTAATTTTCGACCACTTTTTGACACATATTGGGCGGTATCTCAGCCATAACTTGACGAATGTTGGTTTTTAAGTGCTCAAGAGTTGAAAGTTTATCTGCATAAACACGGTCTTTCGCGTAGCCCCACAAAAAAAAGTCTAATGGTGTCAAATCGCATGATCTTGGTGGCCAGTTGATATCGCCACGACGAGAAATTACGCGGCCTGGAAATGTCTCTTGCAATAAAGCCATATTCGCTCGAGTTGTGTGGCATGTGGCACCGTCTTGTTGAAACCACATATTTTCCAAGTCGTATTCTTCAATAGCAGGCAAAAAAAGTCGGTTATCATATGATCATAACGCTCCGAATTGACGGTGACAGTCGTTCCATCGTCGTTTTCGAAGAAGTAAGGTCCAATCACACCTTCGGACCAAAGAGCGCACCAAACAATGACTTTTTTGGATATAATGGCCTCTCTTCAATTACTTGAGGATTCTCAGAATCCCAAATACGATAATTTTGTTTATTAACATACCCACCGCGTGTGAAATGTGCTTCATCACTGAAGAAAATTTTGTTCGAAAAATTGTCGTCCACCGCCTGTTGTTCAAGCACCCATTTTTGTAGTAGGTTTTGATAATTTTTATGCGTTGTGTGATAGTTAAGCGATCCATTTTCGTCAATGTCAGACTTTCAACTGAAAAGAAAAAAATTGGTTTCACAACTTAGTTTGACAGATGTCGAATTCCAGTCCCATACGTTTGAAACCACGAATTGGATAACCCTTTATAAATTGCCATGAAAAAATTCTTAAAAATCTGTCGTTCGGAATCGACATAAATTGTGTGAGAAGCTAGGTCGTAATCCTAACTGATGGGTTGTAATAATCAAGTTAAGTATGTAATTATGTAATGTTACGGAATATGGAAGCTGCAGACGCATTTTTATTATAACATTGCCTATAAATATTGTCCATCATATTGTAACATCGTTTCAAACCACATACCCGAGATATCATCCCGAGTTTGGATTTCATTGCTAAGCCTAACGACCGCTCAGCTGTACATCTTGAAGTAAATTCTTGAAAAAAGGCACGAGGCTTGTGACAGCATCAGATAGAAATAAAATTAGGAAATTATAACAGAGTTTTGCACAAAGAGTTTGACAAAACTAATCATTGCCTTTGAAAAAACCATTTGGGAGACTACCTTGGTAGTTAAAATGGTAGGTATTACCTTTATTTTATGACAACTAGAAGCTTCAGAGAATGTATGTAAATAAGCCAACAGTTTTCCAGGTTCTTCTATTTCAAAGTAAATAAAACATACTTTCTGTAGATCACTTATTTTATTTTGAAAACTTATCACTCCACCTTCCATTTTATCCACATACTATTACTATATTTCTCATATAAATTTTCTTTTACCGTAAATCATGCCAATTTAAATGAAATTTGGATTAAAGTTGACTTTTTTTACCTTGTACAAGATGTTGCTATTTATTTACAAATACAGCAACAACAATAACAACACCAACACATTCAAATACAATAAAACATTTTCCAAAACATAACCATACAGTATGTTGCGATTGCTGTTGCATTCATCATTCACACATGTTGCATTTATTTTACAATTTATTACACACAATGCAAGTGTAGTGAGTGTGTCTTTCCATATTTCTTTTTTGTTTTTGCAGGCTTCTTCCGTTTTGTTGCTTTGTTTGTTGTTGTTGTAGCATTTGTGTTGAAATTAATCGTTATAAAGTAATATACGAGTATATATGTATAGTTTTCGTCTTTTCGTCTAGTTTTTTGGAGGTTTTTTGCTTCTTGCCATTAGACAGTTAGTAGAGGGAGGGAGAGGTATGTTAAATAAATTGCTTTCTTGTTATTAGAAAAGTTTATGTGTGAGAGAGCAAAAGGAAAGTGGGGAAAAACTTTTCAAATTGAGGTATAACCACCATGTTTTTCATCACATACATACGTTTATTTAAGTTGGAAATAATTTACTGTGCGGTAGGTCAGGCAATTAATTTAAAGGGGTAGGCGTTGAATAAAAAAAGGTCTAATAAAGGCATTTAAAATTATATTTCTTTGCCTTACCTAAGCATCCATTCAGATCTAAAATCAATCACCAAAAATTTTGTAATTTTTATCGCCTTAGCCTTAATACCACCCACATTGCAATGCCAAAGCAAACTTTAAATTGTTTTTCAAGGTTTTCTTTGTACAAATTTATCTAAAATTTCTTCAAACCATGTATTGCGTATTGAAAATGCGGCATAAATCTTAAGAAAAATTGCACCAAATATGTACGTACGTATGTACATGACTCAAAATATAATCACATCACTTACCGCCCGGGCAATATTTCACTTGTATAATGTGGCAAATGACTTTAAAAACTCGTAACACATTTTATATTTATGAGTAGTTTAACAACCTCAATATCATACACATACAAACCAGCTTTACTCAGAAAAAAAAAAATACAAAAAACAAGAGCAGAGGAAACCGCTAACTTCAAAATCCATACTTAAGACGTACTCCAGCTCACAGGCAGTGGAGGTTATAATTCAAAATGCTTATTTTTTAAAGAATAGCAAGGAATCCAAAAAACCCAAAAAAAAAAAACAACGACGACAAACTTTAACAAATAGTCGTAAAAGGATAATGCCATTAATATTTGTGTGCCGCGTTAGAATCGAACAAACCTTTGGCTATACAATCATGAAATGCAGGAGAGATAGCGCGGGAGTGTGTACAGTATAGGAAAACATCCGCTTAATGCTGTATGTGTGAGTGTGTAGCATACTTTTTGGCCTGAAAACGTTCCGCGTAATGAGCAAATTTATGGGCAATTGATAATTTAGTGGCATTCGGAAACATCAATTATTTTCTGTTTCTTCGATTCACATTCTTTTTTTTGTGTTTTTGGTTTCTTTCTTTGTGGTACCACGGCATCTTTTGCACCAGCAGCTCAATTTTTATTGGTTTTATAAGCAGATATTCAAAGGAATGCAATCTTTATTGGTTTTATAGTAAATTTATTTTGTACAAAGAGATTGACTTCGTTCAGATCTAAGCTTTTAATTTTGAACGTTAATTCTTGTACTAGAGATACCATCCCCCCTTCTCACTTTATCTTCTACTGAAGGTTTTTAACAACATTATAAGGCGGATCTTGCTACTAAGTACTTGCTGCTTCAGTTTAGCCCTGGAGTTATTCTAATAGGACACAGTTTTCCACCTAATCAGGTGAGGTTGTGGTACAATTGTAGGTGTAATAAATGCATCTCTATGCAAAGACTAAGTCTCCGTGGTCTAGTGGGTAGTGTGTTGGCTTATTAGACGTCAGGCCTCGTTTCAAACCCCAGGTCAAGCATCTCCAAATAAATAAAATTTGAACAAATATTTCTTCGGCGACTTCCTCTCAGCAGATTTCTGGCAAAAACTTTGAGAGTAAATAAAATTGCCATGGAAATTTTCTCAAAAAAAAAAAAATCTGTCCTTCGGAGTCAACTTTAAACTGTAGGTCACGCCACTAATGCATAAAAGATTAGTGGTGTAAGAAACTGGGTCGTAAGCCTGACTAAAGGGTTGTAATGACCAATCATGTATGTACACAGAGACTAAAAATGATTAAAGGGGGCATATACAGCCATCCAGCATCCGAGGCCAATCCCTAACTCACTAAGCCTATTACAGAAGGCCTTGCATAATAATTTGAGCCTGCAGTTCCGGATTTCAGGTACATGTAGGGCATAAACGGAAGAGATCGAGTATATCTGTTTCACACAAACTAGGTTTCTACAAAATTGTCAATTAGAAATCGTATTACATTCTAAGAGATTCTCTATACAGTAACTATTTCTTTCTGGAACGATACTATCTGGGTCAAATTAACTTGGACATGCTACAATCAATACTATTTTGCCAGAAAACATTCGAATTTGCACATACATATATAACTAGCCCTTGACCCACAGCGATAGGTAAACATACATATAAGCCTCTATGCCTTAGCGAATACAAATTCCTCAGCTGTTGTCAGCATGCTTACATACATAATCGGTCATTACAAGTCTTCAGTCAGGATTACCACCTAGCTTTTCACAGCTTCACTAGCTTCCTACATACATACATAATCGATCATTACAAGCCTTCAGTCAGGATTACGACTTAGCTTTTCGCACTACTTATGGTGTGTGCGCTAATTTATTACATGAGTGGCGGGACCTCCAGTTTAAACTCGACTTCGAACGACAGATTTTTGAGAAATTTTTTCATGGCAATTTTTTATTTACTCTCAGAGTTTTTTCCAGAAATCTGCTGAGAGGAAGTCGCCGAAGAAATTTTTTTTTAAATTTGGTTTTTATGTCTGACCTGGGGTTTGAATCGTGGCCTTACGTCTAATAAACCAACACACTATCTACTAGACTACGGCGATTTCTATTTTGTTTTGCTAGAAAACATCAAATTTCAAATTAGTCGACCAATTCGTTCGTTAAATCCATTCACATGGCCGCGTCCTCTGCAATTCCACCACCTCAGTGGGAAAACAACACAGTTTATCTCCATACTTATCCAGCAGGAACAAGATGGAGATAGCCTTTAGCTGACATGATGCCCAGTTAGTGCTTTTAAAAGAGTTTGATTATCCACATATATGATCAGCCTTTGACCCGAAGCAATATATTCACATATTAGCCTCGTTGCCTTAGTGAACGCAAATTCCTCAGCTATTATCAGCATGCTTGTAGGATGCTTTTATCTCACAATTTATTTTATAGAGCCATCTATGGAGGTCACAGGACCATGCCGGACTACGTCCATAAAACCCGATATCAATGTCCTGTGAATACTCAAAGCTATTTCGCTCCGATTTTTCACAAACTCCACCATCATGCAGCCCCTGCGCTGACCAACTTCTTCTTCCCTGGTTTGTAGGAACTTGGATCAGAGACTGCGTCACAACGGGCCACTATGCGTGCTCAAGTGAGCTTTTGTTATCAAAGCTACAAATCCAACCTACCTACGTACTATTTTATTAAGACTCCTAGTGAAGATTCTCAAACTATTTCTGGCCATTAGGCACTGCGTTGCTTCCGCTATAGAAATTCAACGCAATATAATTACAAAGCTATGCTTATGCAACTAGAACCACCCTGGAGATCGTAAAATTTCATCTTCTGTAATGTGAAATCCACGGCATTATTTAGTTTTCAGTCGCAAAGATCAGGTGAAACATCGAAATTCCCTAGAGGAAATGGTGCTGCATAGACCAGAATTGAAGCAGTCTCCGGAATATGTCTGACATTCTGTAGATATTGGAAAACGAGAAGGATCTGTATACGCTGTAAGCAAGTTGTTTGAACTTAAACCTAAGAACCATAACCCTAATGGAAGACCTTTTCACATTTCGTTGTTTTCACTTCTATCAATGCATTCTTTTGCATTTCTGCCTTCAATAAAATTGCAAACACATACAAAGAAACACGGGTTTCTATATGATGTTTAATCAGTTTTTCTTCAGATGATATTGCCTCGTTGATGTTAAACTCATTCATACATGTACATACGCAATTAAGTGCATATGTGTGTGTGAGGGGTTTTTTTAGGTTTTTCTTTGTGGCAATTTCTTCGCAGTGAATGTATGCAACATTTTGATATCATTTTGCGTTTTCTGCTGCTGTTGTTTTTGTTGTTGCTAAAGCATTCAATTTTTTCACTTCATTTTCGTTTCGTTTTTTTGTTTTCCTTTTTTTGTGGCATGAAGGTTATGAATCTTTATGTATGAAGTAGAAAATATGTGTTGCATAAACGTATAGGCTTCATTTAAAATGAAGAATTGTTATTGAGACCAATGAGGCACAAATTGTGCAAAATGTTTGGCATTTCGTTTCAGCTCTTTTAGAACGCGATTTTTTTTTTTCTTTAATGTTTAGTACAGCTCTTCCTCTTGCTTTACAAATTGAGGGCGCAGAGAAATATTCTCGATGTGTGTTAGGTGCACGTGTGTGTGCATGTGTCTGTGTATGAGCAGCAAGTGTTGTAGTCTCAAACAATTTGTTGCATATTGCTGTGATGTAGAGTACGACGACGAGCTTAAATTGTCATGAATTATAGCTATGGTGGCATCATTAGCGGGTTTTCGTTTTTAATTTTTTTCTCTTCAACGTTTTCTTCATTTTTTTTTCGTTTTTTCTTCTTCGTCAGTGACCATTAAACAATTTATTTAATTTTTGTACGTGGCAGATGAATTGGAAATTAAATGAAAACAAAAATATCATTGGTTACTCACATACGAGTACATGCTCACATACATGCAAGATAGTTTAACCTTTTTAAAGTATGTGTTCTGGGGAATTTCATTTATGTTATGCTGAGAGCATACATACATATGTACATATGTATGTTATAAAGGAATGCATATGTTGCATTATGGATTCTCTACATTTGTTAAATGTGGCATAACCAATAACGTTGTTGTTGCCTTTTTTATTTTTTTTTACCAAATTTCTGTTGTTGTTATGAAAACGAAATTTCTCATGATTTGTTGAAAACTTTCAAGCATATTTTCAATGAAATTTTTTCCATTGAATTAGAAATTCCCAAGCAATAATGGAAATTTGTTCACACTTTATTATTTCAAAATGTTTTAATTTAAAAATAATTTTGAACTTCACAAACCGAAATTTTTGGTGGCCTTTGGGCCAGCATTTTTGATGGTAAATTATCATATCAAAATAACTGATAAGGGGTTAGACGTTTTGGCATTTAATCAAACACTATTTTACTTTAATGTCATGTTGCTCGTTATTCAGGCTTACAATATAGAAAATAAAAAAACATTTTAATGGCAGGTATCTTGTTATAGAAGCTCCTTAGAAACTGAAGTCTTGTTTAAAATACCGACCGCCATAGAGACCATGGGAGTTATGAGGAAGCTGTTGTGGTGGCATTCATACACTCTAATGTAACATTTCCGAATGCGTAAAGGTCAGAAGGTCTTTAGCATTGACATACATTCGGAGAAAGCTTGTAAATAGTAATGGGATTCCTTTATAAGAACCTCTGTGAAAGGCATAACGATTATGGCAGTTGTCTGTTATTCAAAAATATTTCCAATTATTTGAAAAATCTACTGATCCAGAGACCAGTGACATAAAGCAACTCTGTGACTCGTTAAGACCTTTAAAATTATGTTTGTGTGACTCTGAGCATATTCATGGTTTTTTATTATTCAGAAATAGTGTTTCACGTCTGAACTTTCAGAATATATGCCCTAAACAGCAACGACATTATAGTCAAATACACTTTGAAAGAATCGTTTCTCTCTTACTATAACAGGAGCCGTCAAATCTATACCATTGGCTAAACTGGCTTATATTTCATTGTTTTATTGTTTGTAAAGCTACTCAAGTACTGCCACAAAACGGTGTACTGTACTGCACTCAACTTTTATCCCTGCTTTCATGATAAACGGTATGATGCTGTCCGGTCTCAATCCAGATAACTCCTCTGCTAATACTTTGTAAGACCTAATGTTTTCTTCTTAAGTACTGCACAATTTCTATGTATGTGTTGTGGTGATTCCTTCTTCTCATAGCAGAATCTTGAGATTTCTATTCTGCACAAATATCTTCATGTTCTGGCCGCTCCTCAGCACAATTCAACTTGCAAATTTTTTTCCACCATAATGATCAAGCCTAAGTTTAATATGCCTCAATGCCTTTTCATCGGTCGAGCAATGGTGCAGATGTTCTTCTCGTAGTAAGTTCATTAATGTGCTGATTTCCCTGAATTGCCATATGATTTTAGATCCTGCAAAAGGTGGCCCTAACTTGCCTAGATAGTCCCACACTAATTTTGAGCCAATTTTATTTATTTAGTGGCGAGACCTACAGTTTAAAGTCGATTGCGGACGACAGATTTATCGAGAACTTTCATGGCAATTTTATTTCACTCTCAGAGAGTTTTTGGCAGAAATCTGCTTAGAGGAAGTCGCCGGAGATGCCTGGCCTCGTTGGCGATGTCTGGTCTTGTTGGCAATGTCTGGCCTGGTGTTTGAACCGGGGCCTCACGTCTTCTTCTTCTTAAGTGGCGCACAAGTTCTTACCATGTGTGTTGTGGCGATTTCTTCTTCCCATAACAGAATCTTAAGCCTGAAAAGATTCCTGTTTTGTTCACGCCTAATAAGCAAACACACTACTCACAAGGCTACAGCGACTCCGCGACCAGATAATATTGCTATATTCAGTCCTATGTGCCTTCCGTCCAAAGTGAATTTTTTTTTTATTTTTCGATGCAGTAAACTTTTACTTGACGAATACGTGCGAGACTTCTCAGGGGATCAAAATACTCCATTGTTAAGCCGTATACCTTCTGAACCAATGCCACTCCTTTTGTTTAAAGAGTATATAACAGAATAAGTCATAATACACTTTGCGCCGATTCTACTGTATTGACATGCTGTTCTGAATTTACAAAATGAATACCAGCCCATTAATAAGACTTTATTTTCGATATGATATAAGGGATCAAATGAATTCAAATATTACTTGCATTGTTCATTTATATCCCATCAGATAACGGGTTCGAGCTACGGGCCAGACAACAAGACAAAATACAAAAAGTATTTCTACGGCGACTTCCTCTCAGCAAATTTCTGGCAAAAACTCTGAGAGTAAATAAAATTTTCATGAAAAAGTTTCTCAAAAATCTGTCTTTTGGAGTCGACTTTAAACTGTAGGTCCCACCTCTCATGTATAAAATTAGCACACACAATATAAGTGGTGTGAGAAACTAGGACGTTGTACAATGGGTCAATTCGACCTTCGGGTACTGTACTCATCTTAATTGACAAGTACACGTCCTCTAACCTAACCTAACCTAACCTAGAAGATAAGGTCAATTATTACTTTCATCGTTCTGAAGAAACGTTTGTAAAATACTTGGAAATTTTTTTCTTTCCGAATGTTAATTAAATTGTTCTATGTTGCTTCTCCTTAAGAAAAATAGGTTGCTTTGGAGTTAAATGTGGTTTAAAAAGGATTGAATCTAATTTCTTGAATAGTTAATCGCCTTTGAGTAACAGCTCTATTACTAGGTAACACCTGCAAGGACCCTGATGGGTTATATCAATAACGACACTAAGCAGCCAGTCAGTCACTGCCATATAAAATAGTTCTCGTAGACAATATAATTATCTTAAATGAATTCCAATTTTATACTTAAAGCCACTACACAACACGGCACCAAATGAAAATGGGAGGAAGAAAAAAAAATGGAATTCAGTTTTTGTAGGCACCTTTTAGAATTTTAAATCTTTATCAAATCAAATAAGCAGCAATTCCTCTCTTATGGGTTTCTTCAGTTTTTGCCTTTTATATGGAAGAAGGAGAAGACGATCAGAATAGAATTTTAAACTTTTTCTTGTTCATCTTGATGCAACAAACAATATGCATAACTAAATTATGGCATAAAAATAAAAACAAAAAACCAGAAAAAACAAAAAAAAAATATAAGAAATATTTACAGAAAAAAAATGCATCATATGATGAGGATGATGCGGATGATGATGATGATGGTGGTGGTTATAAAAACAATTGGTTTGGTATGGCAGCACCATATTTGTATTGTGACAACGACAGAAAACGTTTTATAAAGATGTTGTAATTAGACATTCTTGACTAGTGATTTTAGCCTTATTACATGTATGGCATACAATATGGTATGATGGCATGGTATTGTATGGTATGGTATGGTATGGTCCTGTGTAATGCTATAAAAATTTTCTTTTTCTATGGTTTTTGTTGTATTAAGCTGCTGCTTTATTCTTAAGGAATTTATTTATTGATTATTTATTTTCATTTTTTTCTGTTTTTGTTTTTACCTCCGTCTTGCATTTGTTAAACACAACAACAAAAAAGTAGGCAAACAAAAAAAACAGGAGGAAAAAATTCTATATTAAATTAAAATTTATAAAACCAAACTCTACTACTAGGAAGCCTTTAGACAAACAACAGCAACAGCACTAGCACTAGCACTAGCAACAAACAATAAACAAAGGAAACTTAAGATGAGAATTTAAGCTCAAGAAGCATACGCGATATATTTTTTAGTTGAAAACTGAAACAGAAAAAATATCAAATAATACATACGTCCATAGCTGCAACAAACAACCTGTGCAAGTGTAAGCTTAAGCAATGTCTTGGCTAATAAAGTCAAACATAAGTTAAGCAGATATGGCTGAGAAATAAAAATAAACAAAAAACGATAAGAAAACAAAAATATCAACAACAATATAAAAACACAATATGCAACAGCATATTGCAACAGAGAAAAAATGGCTTACAATATTGGAAACTTTGCAACAATAACCATATAACTTTACCTATATTTATAACGCTAAGCATGTACTTTTGGGTTGAGCATCAAGAGCCCAGCAAAGAATGCCAAACCCCTGTTAAAAAAAGAATCGAGAGAGGTAGTGTGTTGGATTATTAGACGTAAGGCCACAGTTCAAACCCCATGTCAGACATCAAAACAAAATACAAAAAATATTTCTTCGGCGACTTCCTCTCAGCAGATTTCTGCCAAAAACTCTGCGAATAAAATAAAATTGCCATGAAAAGTTTCTCAAAAATCTGTCGTGCGGAGTCGACTTTAAACTGCAGGTCCAGCCACTCCTGTATAAAATGAACGCACACAACATAAATGGTGTGAGAAACTAGGTTGTAGTCCTGACTGAAGGGTTGTAATGACCAATTATGTATGTATGTTTTAAAGGAGTACATTCTGAGTAGTTGTCGTCGGCATTAATTTTTATTGCATTCTGGGAAATCGTGCAAGGTTCAGAGATTTTGCTCACGTGACATAAATAAAGCCGTGGAAAAAGAAAATATTTTACAATTACCAGATACATGGCAAGCGTTATATCGAAAAAAGGGAAGCAGGCTTCTACGTGCTTACTTAATTGCCCATTAACAACTCGATTAATGGATTTCGGCCTTCCTTAACACATCCTTCTAGGTGCATATGCTTCTTGCGCGCCTACGCCAGTTGCTAACACCAAGCGATGATTTGGTCCTTCCAACGCAAACATGGTTGTCCTCTTTGCCGACTTCGCAGATGACCGCATCAAATACCCGTTTCGCCGGAGCATCCTCCTAGATTCGAACGACATGGCCGAGCCAGCGCAGCCGCTGGATGTTAATACGCTGCACAAAGTCTATGTCGTTGAAGAACTCGTACAGTTGGATTGTATGCGGAAATCATCGCCAACTCCCACTGGACCAAAGATCTTACGAAGGACTTTTCTCTCGAATACTCTCAAGGCTACTGTATCAGTGCTTAAAAGTGTCTGTGCCATATAGAAGCACGGGGAGAATGGGCGTCTTGTAGAATATTCGCTAACCCTCTACGGTCTTTATAGCTAGCTGAAATCATAGCCAACTCGTTCTGGACCAAAGATCTTACATGGGATTTTTCTATCGAATATTCTCAAGGCTACTGCATCAGTGACGCAGGCTTCTACTTCTCACACTGAGCTGTCGATCATGAACTTTGAGAGTCTAAAAAACTGTGTTTCCTGTACTAGAAGAAGTAAGTGATTGTGGTATCATAGTGGCGCCGTAGTCTAGTAGGTCGTGTGTTGGCTTCTTATGGGCGAGCCTGTGGTTCAAACCCCAGCCCGGACATTAGTCCAGGGCTTATCGTGACGCAACCAACCCCTCACGTACAATGATGAAACCTCATGGTAAAACTACCATAAGTCGCATCACCGTACTTGAGTACCATTTCGAAACCAAGCATTTAGACATTACTAGCCTCTTGGCCTCGGAGTCGGAGCCTAAGCTTGAACATTTCGAACAAAACACACAAATATTTCTTTGCCAACTTACACTCACCAGTCTTCTGGTAAAAACTCTGAGAGTAAATAAAAAGCTGCCATAAAAAGTTTCTCAAAAAATCTGCCATAACAGAACAGGACTTTAAACTGTAGGTTCCGCCACTCATGTATAAAATTAATACACACTCATCATGAGTGGTATGAGAAGCTACGTCGTAAGCATAACTAAATGGTTGTAATGAGCAATTAGGAAAGTAAGTATCACAGTGAGCAACTCTTTGCTCACTTTTTGCCTGTAGATAAAGAGAACAAAGGAATACAACTGCATCCAAGCCATTGGACGTAATACAAGTCAGTAAAATTGAGATCTGCACTGTCCAACTACGAGTAACATTAAACGCCAAAATCTAGAATGATGAGTGTTAAGAGTATATATATGTTCCTTTTACTCCTCTAGGGAGCATAGGGCCGCAGTGTTAAGAGTAACAGCTTCAAACACCTAGGCTAATTAATATCCACTGCCATACCGCCAAAAGATAGTCTTTTGCATTTTAGGTTTGAATATTTCAAAAACCTAGCATGCTGCAGCAATTCAGACGTTGAATGTGGATTCAGTGCCTTAAAAGCCTTTAGAAAAGTATTGAATAGCTTAGTTTCTGGGTTAAACATCTTGTCCACCTGTATTATTGTCTAAAATAAACCGTAGACGATGCTTGTCCTGCAACAATTTTAAGTCTTAAATGACCGAACGCTTTACAAATCAACAGAAACTTTCGCTGGGTTATGTACCAGAGTCCGCGCATATATAGTCTACTGCCTACATATGAACACAATTTAAGTCACTAATTGAACGCTTTATTTGACACATCAAATAAATCACACAATTTCTTGTGGTATACCAAAAAAACAAAAACCCAACCGACTTAACACAAACAATTTTTACAACAACTGCCATTACAATAACAACAAGGAGGAGAAGAAGTAAGAAGAAAAAACAAAAAAATTATGGCTATTATAGCGTTAAGGAATATAATACAAGGTTATATTTCTGTTAAAGCACTTACTGTTTAAATATTGGCAACAAACATCATCAGCACTCAATATGCCACAGCATAAGAAGCTACAAAAACCAAAAAACGAAGGAAAACGAACAGCAGCCAGTCATACAGGCATTGAAGTAAGCAATAAGCCAGTAAATAACAGCAACAAGCCATATGAGCCAGTAAAGCTAGTCATGTAGTCCACAGCCACCATAGAGTAGAGCCACAGTAAACATTCAAAGACATCATCGTCAAGCAACTGCAACATCAGCAGCAGCACCGGCAGCAGCATCTTCATCCTCATCATGTTGGCAAGCAACATGCTGTGTGTATGTCAATTTTTATGTGAGCACTGAAGAAGATGCCATTTTTTTCTGATGCTGCTGCTGCTGCCCCATTCAATATAAATAACCCTGTGTACAGCAATACAACAAAGCTTCCCTAGAATACTAAAGCAATGCATGTGTATGACGGTACACTGTTAATGCTGTTTGAGCACTGATGTTGTGTTGTTGAGTTTGGCAAACAAAAGAATGGCACACAGAAAAGAAAGAAAGGAAGCCAAAAAAAAATGCTCTTTGAAAATCATGACATTATTGTAAAGAATGATGCACAGTTTTTAGGAGTAGAAAAAGGCAAAAACAAAAGCAACAAACAGAAGAAAAAGACAATCCTGGACAATGCTTTTTAACAATGAATGCAAGGTGCATCTTTAAAATTCAATCCAGCAATTGAGCTACTCTTTGCTTGAAAATATAGATTTTTGTTCTTGCATTATACACGCTCAAAACAGTTTATGCCAATAATATCCCATAAAATAACAAAAATTCACAAACGGCCAAGATATACTATAAGTTTGGCTTGTAGCTTGAAAGAAAACAGGCCTATTGGTTTGCTGTCTGCCTACTTTGCCATGAAGCTTCCCATATTTATGAGTATTTGATGAACGCTTAACTAAAGTTACTAAAACATCCAAACGAAGCTTACAATCCTAAATTATGAGACTCTTGATGATGATGATGATGCTGTTGCTGCTGCAATTGCCAAATGGAATTAGAATTTTTTCTTCTTCTTCTGTTTTGGTTGAAAGAGTGGTGTTGGTATTGACTAAAAATGGTTTTATTGCTCCAACTATTGTCCAATAAAACTTAAGTGGACATTGGTGTGATTTAAAAACTCATGAAATTTGACTGTTTTTCGCCAAATACAAAACGTACACGTACTGCAAAATGACAAGTGGATTAACAGTATTTGATGCCGAAGACAATAATGACTGAAGGTATCAGGTGTTTAGTTAGTGTTGCTAGGGGTTGCTAAGAAACAAAATAAAAAGAAAGTTTCAGGTTTGTTGCTTTATATAGAGTTTTGGAAGTGTGAATGGATCATAAAAGCTTTAGTTCGCTATAGTTCCGAATTAAACCTTTTTTCCCTTTATGTCGATAAGGATTTCAGTGCAATTATGATGCGAATAAGTTTATTTGAATGGATTATTTTTAGGTTTAACACACCATTTATTCGGCGTATTCAATATCGAGCCAGATTTCTTGGAGTTAACTTTCTCTAGAGCAGTTCGAATTATTAATGCTAGGTAGGTAGGTAGAAGTGGCTGTCCCCTTGATGGAGTCATGAGCGGACATACTTAGGTCGCACACAGGGCCCATTGTGATACCACAGTTCCTCATTTCCCCTATTCCAGGAAACATTCGGAGCTTCCGATGAAGCGACTCAGCCTGCCAATATCAATACATGACAGTTCACCCATATCCTCCATGTAGTAGGCACCCAGGTACCTCTTTCTCCTCCGAATAAGTGCCGGACATGTGAACAATAGGTGAAGAATAGTCTCATCTTCCTCTTCATCTCCACAGCTTCTGCAGAAATCATTTGCATGGTTTCTAAGACCAATATGCCTCGCATGCGCTCCTATAATGCAATGCCCCGTAATAACCCCAATAACAGTGCTGAGCCTACTTCTTTGGAGTTTAAACAGAGTCGCCTTGCGCCTCCTATCCAGCCTCGGCCAGATCTTTTGCGCCGCTCTGTCCTTATCCGAAGTTACCCACATTCTGTTGACGAGATCAAAGGGATCCCCAACGTAGAGATTTCATCAGAGAGTTCGATGGTCGTGCCCTTTCTGAACAGTTCATCCGCTCTGCAGCTACAGGGAATATCCTTATGTCCTGGTACCCATGTGATACAAACAGCATATCGGTTCGCCATCTCATTTAAATCCTGCAGTCAAGCTGATTTCATTGAATTGAAATAAATTTTTGAGCTTGATAATGGAGCAACACTTCCTTGATCGCCTTGTTGGCCACAAAACTGCATAGTACGCAACTTTGATTTTGGATGCTGTATAGTCTGGTATATGAATGAGTAGGACAGAGGCACCTGGAGATCCCAAGACAGGGTTTCAAAGTTGTGATTGGGTACTGTACCCTAGTAAACACTCGTAATTGCTGTAGCTTGATTAAGTCTATGTATTGCGGCTTGAAATTTCTTACAACTAATATCATTAAAAGAATGCATAGCCGGGTATCCCTTTGTGCGTGAATTACGTTTGAATTTCTAATTGATGCCGTGATGTGTTATCTTGGCTTGAGCAATGTTGCGGTTTATAGCCTTGTTCGCATAAACCAGCGACCTACAAATAAAAGTCTAACAGGATCTAATTGCACGATATCATTGGCCAGTTCACATCAAGCCCACTTGAAATAGCCAGGACTTCATAACGCTCATGCAGAATACACAATAGGACATGAGCAGTGTGGTACGTAGCGCTGTCCTGCTGAAATTGCAAGTCATTGGTGTCCAAATCCTCTAATTCGGACCAAAATCAACGACCTATAGTACTCACCATTGGCAGCGATGGCCTGGCCAAAGTGTTCTCAAAAATATAAGGACAAACGACGTCATCGGTCCAAAATCCAAGAGAAACGGTAGCTTCTTTGGTATGCATTGTGTGCTCTTGGATTTCATGTGGATTTGTTCGTTCACGTACACATACGTTCAGAAATGGGCCTCATCGCTGAAGATGATTTTGTTTGAAAAGCATATATGTACAGTGGTGGCCTTATAATTAGAAACGACTTAGCAACATGCGTGTTTGTTAATTTATTTTACAGTTTTCACTGTGTATCCGGGATCAAAGGCTTTGTTTGGAGAACGTCTTACATACATTTTTCCCATCAGATTGGGACATATTAAACTTAGATTTGTCACTCCAGAGAACTCTGGTCCAGAAACATCGTTTCTAATTATAAGGTCACCACTGTATGTCCACAACAGAATATCCATTCTGATAAAACAAATTTTATACTTAGACGTGCTGCTGAATACTATATCGATCCATGCTAGTTGCGCAAAACAAACTGAATAAATTGCAAATAATTTGCCAGACTTGGCCGTTATAAACCATCAGAATTTGTAGCAACGTAGTGGAAGATCCTTTATAATGCAATCTGACATACATACATAATCGGCCATTAAAATCCTTCAGTCAGAATTATGGACCTAGTTTCTCACACCACTTATGAGTGGCGAGACCTAGAGTTTAAAATCGATGCTGAACGACAGATTTTTTGAGAAAATTTTCATGACAATTTTATTTTTTTAATCTCAGAATTTTTGCCAGAGATCTTATGAGAGAGGAAGTCGTCGAAGAAATATTTTTTTCATATTTTCGTTTTGATGCCTGACCTGGGGCTTGAATCGTTGCCTCGCGTATAATAAGCCCACACATTACCTACTAGACTGCGGCGAATACAATAAGATGGCTGTTCTAAACCATCAAAATCCATAAAATCTTCTTGGAAAACTCTATAGAATCAGCAATCCTTAGTTGTTTATTGTTTCTGCAACCCTAAAAATGCCTTAAATTTGTATTGAAATTCCACTCCCAATACTAGAACCCCATTTTTTCAATTTTTTATTCATTTTTTTTTAATTTTCCAAAGCCAACGAACACACATTAATTTGTAACATATTTTCTTAATGTTTCAACATTTTATCTTATACAAGTAAAGCGGCTGCTGTTGTTTTACAATATTTAAGCCTTAAATTTTTGTATACAACATTTTCTTTGTTTTTTTTTTGCTGTTGTTCCCTCGATCTAGTCATATAATCTCGGTTGCGGTTAGTGACTGCTGCTCCGCTTATTATTGTTGTTGTTGGTGTTCTTGTTGGCTTTTGTTGTATTTGTATTTGTTTATGCTTGTTTAGATAATGTCAAGATTAATTATCTTTCCACTAAAAGGTATTGTCTTGTCAATAATTGTCTTCCTTTAAAACACCACCACATTTATTTAATGACACACATTTTTTTCCTCTCCATTTTTTTCGGTTTTTTTTTATTGCAAAAACATTTTTTTTTACATACTGTTGTTGTTGTTGTAGTTGTTGTTTATATTGTATGTTACATGACATACATATGGACAGACAGACAGACAGACAGACAGACATATGTATGTTTATAGTCATTTGAGATATGTTTTGCATTGACTAGGCTGGCGGTGGCGGTGGTAAAGAATTTTCAAAAAATATTTTCCATTGCATGTGGAAATTCATAGTCCTCCTTGCCATTTATTTATTGATTGTTTGTAAGGAGTACATAAAAATAAAATTTTTTACATATTTTTTATTGTTTTATGCTTTAAAATTCAATAAAAATTTATTGCCCTTTGCTAAAAACCTTATTTTTTGTTAAAATTCTTCATCGCGTTTGATTAACTTGATTTTAAGATGTCGTTTTAAAACTTAACCTTACGACCTTTGTCTGATGACAGTCTATACAAAATTGCATGTATTGTTTTCATTTCCATTGGCAATTAAGCGAACCAAAAATTAAAAATCTGTTCAATTAAACCACCACTCATCCTTAGTTTAAATACTTTTGAGTTTTAAAATAAAGGAGAAAAGCTGAAGTTCGGGTGATATTCGCTTACATGATGCTCTACATTGCATTACATTTGAGACAATAATACACAAAATTCCCTTCATTGATAAGATTGTATCAGCAAAATTAATTTTCCATCGAGTTTTGGCTAACCGCACTTGTGACTCCATGATTTTCGACTTCATTCCGATTCAGAGTTGTAATGCACAGTTGAGAAGCAAATCATGCTACTCGTCGGTGCTCTACATATTCACAAGCCATGCCTTAGAGCTGCAATAGGTAGCTAAGTTGGAGTGGTAGTTTTGATACCAAAAGTTCAATTGAACACGCCTAGCAACCCCGTGCGACGCCACAGGTGAACGCAGTCTCTGTACTCATCAAGTTACTTCAAGCCAGGGAGGAAGAAGAAGTTGGTCAACGCAAGGGCTGCACATTTAAAGCACGATTACCCCACGCTGGAAAAGATGGGCATTGAAAAAGAAAGTGGATAATAGTCTCCTCTTCCTCAGCGGATCTGCATCCATGGCAGAAGTTGTTAGATGGGAGCTGTATTCTTTCCGCATGTCTCCCCATAAAACACATTGACCTGTAAGCATGACCACTGTGATCGAGATAACGTTACGACCAAGTCCAAGTAACTTGTTGGTGCGCTCTCTATCCATCGAGGGCCAAGTGAGCCTAGCGGTGGAGCAGGACTCCTCATTGACCCGGGATAAGTTGGCGTTCCGAAAGAATTTCCTCGCATTGGCCAACTTGACCTAGGTAAGTGGCATCCCCAAGTCTATTAAAGGGGATTCTGCAAGTAGTGCACCAGCCCTGGCGAGCTCAGCGGCTCTGCAGTTTCCCGGAATATTACTGTGCCCGGGCGAAGTAGACTACTACTTAACCCAGATGCTGACCGGTCACGGATATTTCAGAGAGTACCTGCATGGCATGGGGAAATGCCGCTCGCCATTGTGTATCTATGAAGAGAAAGAGAAACGTTAGATAATTCCGAGCACACTTTCTTCAGCTGTGTCGCCGATGGGCCGAAAGCCGTCAGCGACTCGAAGCTGAAATCGGCGTCATTAGCCCTACAAACGTCGTGCTGAAAATGATAAACAGTAGAGAGAACTGGAACGGAGTAAAACACTTTGTAGAGCACGTCCTGCGAAGGAAGAAATTTTACCTAGACGCAGCAGACTGAGAATAGAGCGGAGCCTGGACGCAGGCTGACGACGATGGAACTGGAACATATGCCAGAACAGGGGTCCACCTCGAAGTAATACAACCGTGGTTCCGAGGTGGAATGATTTCCCGGTGAGGAGACAAGGCGGGTTTTTAGTCGGTATACCCAGTGGGAGAGTCCGACATAGCATGTCTGGTGACGACCAACATGAATGCATAAAGCATCTTCCTTAATTCACGCAAAAAAAAATGTGCCCGGGGACACAGTTAAGTCCGACAGCGGCGACATTTACTAACGATCCTGGAGTTATTCACAACGTTCGACAGAGATTTTATGGCAGGCTGACTGTCAGAGAAGATCGAAATGCGGTTGAAAGGAATACCCTTGACGAGGCAGCCCGGTAGATGGCCATTACTTTTGTGAGCTGCAGTACTTTCGAGCTCTTTTAATTTGATTGACTTATTTTCTATGAACAACGATGTTTATTTCATTTTAAAATTTGTTTTTGTAGGCCTGTAGGGTATAAATTGTATAAAAAAAACTCCTGACTCCGATATTCATATTCATGGACTTAAGCAAAGATTTCGTATTAAAAATCACTTTTTAACGAACAAATTTGCTTTTACATGTTATTTTATTGTTAATTGCATTTTGCTTGGTTGAGATTTTCCTTTTTATTTCGTATGATTGTTGTGTTCTTTTTTTTGCAGTCCCTTTATTATTTCTCTTTGTATTTCAGTTTCAATAATTTTCAGTTTTTTAATTCTTTTTTTCCATATTTTTTCACCCTTTTTTTTGGACTCATACATGTTGTATGATGCTAGTGATGTTGCTGTTGCTGCTGCCGCTGCATTGAATGTAAAGTTGTTGTGATTTATTAAGGCAATGATCCAATTTTATTTCAGATTTTTGCAATTTGTTTGTTTCTGTTTGTGTGTTTTTTTAATGCCCCGTTTCTTTGTGTTGTTTTATTATTATTTAATATTAAAACATGGCCTGGGCATTTAATCGAAATGAAAGTAAAATAAAAACGAACCAAAAACTGAAAACTGCAATTGGTCTTTGAATAGTTGATATGAATATGGTCAGTTTAATTTATAAATCAATACAATTTTTAAAAGTATAATGCCAACATACATACATACATATACACATATATATGTGTGTGTATGACGTATAGTCATATAAAGGCTTTTGGACTTTAGGCTTGATCTTAATATTGCAGTGAGGGAGAGAAATCATGCTACAGTTGTGCTCAAAATGCATACATGTCTTGATTATTCTTAATTATTGATGACCATTCTCTTTGTTATTCTACGAAGGTGGTAGAAAGTGCGGTGGCAATCTCTTTGTGTGAATTCTGAATTAAAGGTAGATATTCTGGTATCCCAAAACTAAGTTGCTAGAGATTATGACAAATCACAGTAGATGTGTGTTGCCTGGAGTTATTCGAATGATCTTTTCCGTCAATCACTAGTTTTTCAGACCAACGTCTATTCCAGTAATCTTATCATTTGAAGTCAGCTATGTCCAGCCGATCTAATTCCTTTCTTTAGTTGTATTTTCCCAAGAGTTTGCTGTGCCGCCAACACATCTCTCAAATTATGATTTCCAGTCTAAAAAAGATCTTGTAAAATCCCCGAAAAGGTTTCTTTATTATGTGTGTTATTCACTGCCGTATACATGTGCAGATTTGAGCTTTGCACGGACTTTTGGTATGTAATAAGCCGAAGCACAATCATATTAAGCACGCTTATGGCAAAAGATACCCGACATTCTGCAAACACATCAGTTGGCAAGCGGTCGATACTGATATCCTTTAGGGCTTCAATGAAGCTGATATATCCTTTCTGTGAAGTGGGAAGAGAAGTTTGTATGGATATACTGGCGAAGTAGCCGTAGTCTGGTAGGTAGTGTGTTAGACGTGAGGCCATAGTTCAAAGCCCATGTCAAACATCTCCAACAAAACGAAATTCGAATAAATATTTCCCCGACAACTTACTCTCTGTAGATTACCGGCAAAAACTCTGAGAGAAAATAAATAAAATTGCCATGAATAGCTTCTCAAAAATCTGTCGTTTTATACTGTAGGTTCCGCCATTCCTGTAAGAAATTAACGTGCACAACATAAGTGCTGTGAGAAGTTAGTTCGTAATCCTGACTAAAGGGTTGTAATGACCAATTATTTATGTATGTATAGACATGAGCTTTAACATAGCCGCACAAAAAATAGTCTAAAGGCGTTAAATTGCACAATCTAGGCGGCCAATTGATCGGTCCCGAACGTGAAATAAAATGTTCACCGAACTCGCCTCTCAATAAGTCCATTGTTACGCGTGCTGTGTGGCATGTGGCACCGTCTTGTTGAAACCACATGTCATGCAAGTCAAGCTCTTGCATTTTGGACAAAAACAAGTTGGATATCATCTCACGGTAGCGCTCACCATTCACAGTTACGTTACGATTTGCAGAATCTTTGAAGCAGTACGGACCAATGATGCCACCAGCCCATAAACCGCACCAAACTGTGACTTTTTCTGGATTCAATGGTAGCTTTTGCAATGCTTGTGGCTGATCTTCACTCCAAAATCAACAATTCTGCTTATTTACGTATCCATTGAGCCAAAAATGAGCTTCGTCGCTGAACACAATTTTTCGATAAAGAAGTGGATCTTCGGCCAACTTTCCAAGAGCCCATTTACCATAAATTCTGCGTTGCGGTAAGTCGTTCGGCTTCAATTCTTGCACCTGCTGTATTTTGAAAGGCTTCACACCTAAATCCTTCCGCAAAATTTTCCACGTTGTTGAGTAAGAGAGACCCAATTGCTGCAAACGGCGACGAATCGATAATTGATGGTCATCGTTAACACTGGCCGATACAGATGCGATATTTTCTTCAGTTCGCACTCTACGTAAGCGTGTTGGTGGTTTAATGTCCAACAATGTAAATTTGGGGTGAAATTTAGTTACAATAGCCCGAATAGCCGCTTCGATTAAACTGACAATAAAATGGAAGAAGCGCACGATGAACTTTCTTAACAGAGCACGCATTTTGATAATAAAATTCAATGATTTGCAAGCGTTGTTCGTTTGTAAGACGATTCATGGTTAAATTATAGACTAAACTGAAGATGTTTGATAGTGAAACAAAACACGAAACGTGCGTGAGCTCTTTAAACCAGTATTGCCAAAAATTGCTAACTGCTAATATTGCTTTATATACCCGATATTCTGAGGGTCCCATGTCGCTGATGTATTTTTCCTGCTAAGATGGTAAGAGAAGTTTGTAAAGATATACTCAACGAAAGGATAGATAGACGAGAGGTGAAAACTCTTCCCTAGTCAAAAATGTTCGAGGCAATTCAAAATTTTACTGCGTAAATGCCAGAAGTAGTCTGAGGCTATTAACTGACATTTAGATAGGGCAGGTAGCGCTCACAGAACTTTTTTAAGAATCACATGAACATATAAAGGGTGTTTTTTATAGAGGTATAGAACTTTAAGTTGGCATTACTTTTCAAGATGGCGACCGATTTAACAGCTGTCAAGTGATTTATTCTCAGTTTGGTTTGGCAATTCGAATAGACTCACGCCTGAATAACGCTTGCAAATAGTGCAATTTTATTTCGAAAATAATGGTTCTGTGCGGAAAACGTATCGCGCACGTCCATTTTATCGTCAACAAAATCGTCCATCAGAGCAGTTAATTCGATTAACCATGGAACGTTTTCGCACCACGTTTACTTTTATTGATAACTCGCATCCCCAGAGATGCTGCACGGTGCGTACAGAAGAAGCTATTGCTGCTGTAGAGCGTAGCATTGAGGAGGACCCGAATGAGTCCATCCGCCATCGAGCACAGGAATTGGATCTGTGTCCATCCACTTTATGGAAGATTTTGCGGAAGGATCTTGGTTTGCGTGCTTACAAAATCCATCTCGTGCAAGATTTGAAGCCAAACGATCATCAAGTAAGGCGTAGATTCGTCGAATAGGCCCAAAACGAGATAACCGTTGTTCCCGATTTTCATAAGCGAATTTCGTTTAGCGATGAAGCGCACTTCTGGTTGAATGGCTACGTCAACAAACAAAACTGCCGCATTTGGAGTGAAGGTAATCCTCAAGTGTATGTGGAAACACCGTTACATCCAGAAAAACTGACTGTTTGGTGCGCTTTATGGGCTGGTGGAATCATTGGTCCGTACTTTTTCAAAAACGATGGTGGCCAGAACGTTACAGTCAATGGTGATCGGTATAGAGATTACTAACTTTTTCATTCCTGAATTGAATAACCATGATGTCCAGGAGATGTGGTTTCAACAAGACAGCGCAACATGTCACAAAGCCGGTGCACAATAGATTTATTGAAAGACACGTTTGGTGACCGCCTAATTTCACGTTTTGGACCTGTAAATTGGCCTCCAAGATCTTGTGATTTAACACCGCTAGACTACTTTCTGCGGGGCTATGTAAAGTCATTGGTCTATGCGGTAAAGCCACAAACGCTTGACCATTTGTAAGGCAACATTCGCCGTATTATTGCCGATATACGGCCACAAATGTTGGAAAAAGTCATCGAAAATTGGACGTCCAGATTGGACTACATCCGCGCCAGCCGTGGCAGTCATATGCCAGAAATCATATTTAAAATGTAATGCCACAAGATTATCTTTCGGATAAATAAAATTCATGTCAATCGAATAATCCATCGTTGTTTTATTGCAACTTAAAGTTCTATACCTCTATAAAAAACACCCTTTGCTTAAAACTTCGGAATCTCAAGAGGAAACTCCTGGGTGCTTATTTAGTACTAGGCAGTACTGTTACCCAACACCATTCTAAAGTTCGTCAGGAGAATCAGGACATGTTGAGGCTTTATAAGGTATTTGGCCCTGTCGATAGTATTTCTTTTGTCAAATTTCTTGCAATGAGTGAACAATATACCCTTCACTGTTAGATTTAAACATAAATATGACCAAAAATAATCTGTAGACATAATAAATTATCGAATTATATTCCTTCAGTTCATATTTAAATAAATAAGTCAACCAAAGACTGAAGTAATGAAAAAAAAAACCAAAGAAGAAAAGAAACACGAACTGAAAGAACTGCAAGAAATAAATTTTTATAACAAAAGAAACGAATATTTTTAATGGCCATTGATTAACTATTAAAATTCGTCGAGGCTTGCAGTTATCCATGGAAAGAGACTGGCATGGCTGGGTTTTTTTATTCCTTTTTCAAACTCATTACCATGCAATTACGGCTGTTGCTTATTTTTACCATTTTTTTGTTCGTGGTTTTTATTTGTTTTCTTCTTCCACCACGTTTTTAAATGCCTTAATTTGTTGGCTTTATTCAATTTTATATTGTATTGTTTCGGTTTCTATTTTTTGTTTGTTTTTTTGTTTTTAAGGTGTCTAGGCATTTACTTTCTAGATCCTGCATATTGCCTTACTGACTTGGCCTTTGGATTACTTTGTTTTCTTTGCAATTGCTTGCCAATGTCACCACTTACTGGTTGCACTTACTGGGCTGTTTAAGCTTGTGTTTGCTAAAGCTCTGCCTGTTTAACTTTATATGGTAAATTGATTCTAATATGTTTTCTTTGTTGTTATTTTTTATACGATTTTTCTATTTTTTTGTTAATTCACCTGGTTGTTTGCTTAACTAAATAAGGTATTTTGTATTCTATAAATAATGGCACCTCCTTTAACTTTAACTCGAGATTTTTTTGCCATTTTTCTTTCGAATAGTATTTCTAACCAAAAGCCAAAGCACTTGCACAAGCCAGTGGCTTGAAGTAGAGAAGCAAAAAAAGGAAAAAAAGTGATGCGTGAGACCACAGCTGTTTGCATAATAGACGAAGACCAAAAACAGTTGAAAAGCTTTCACATTTTCAATGGCAATAATTTGCAATTATAATTTTGGTCTCTCTAAGATTTGCTTTTTTCAGTTTTTTTCTTATAAAACTAACCAAGAGATGGTATTGAATAAGAACTGTTTACCTTAATAAAATATTCCATTTAAAATATATTAAATAAGAGAGAGAGGCGGATAATAAATTGATAAATTAGTTATATATATAGTTATATATATAGTAATAAATTGATAAATTTAGAAGTCGCCGTGGTGTAGTAGGTAGTGTGTTGGCTTACTATTCGTAAAGCCCGGGTTCGTATCCCAGGTCAGACATCAAAATGAAATATGAAAAAAAAAATATTTCTTCGGCGACTTCCTCTCAGCAGATTTCTGGCAAAAACTCTGAGAGTAAAATAAACTGCCATGAAAAAGTTTCTCAAAATTCTGTCGTTCGGAGTCGACGTTAAACTGTAGGTCCCGCCACTCACGTATAAAATTAACGCACACAACATGAGTGGTGTGAGAAGCTAGGCCGTAATCCTGACTGAAGGGTTGTAATGGCCAATTATGTATGTATGTAGTTACAAATAATCAATTACTATATGGTAATATTAAAGGAATAATTAAAAAGAAAAAGAATAATATTATACGACAGCATTTTCAAATTATAATGAATTCCGATCAACTTGTTAATGCTCCATCTGTATTAGTCCTGAGTGGTAAGTTTCAGTTTGATAGAAGGAAAAGACTTAAACTTATCCAGTCCGAACGAAGTGTGGCATATATTTTTGATATAATAAGGCAGGATTTTAACGGGCAGATAATATGTTTTTTATTATTATAAGTGGGCAATAAGGTAGAAGTGAGCATTAAGCTAAAGGGAAAGTCATCCTAACCGTAACTTTTAAAGTTAATTTATGTCTGAACTTGCCATATTCTAATGGGTGATTTTTTAAGAGCTATAGGAAAATTTTTCAAAAAAAAAAAAACACATAAAATTCAGAAAAATGCATGAAATCTTTATTTGAATCGATAGTGCGGTCCATATAATTTAATGTTTGAATATTATTTCATGCAAATGTTGACCGCGACTACGCCTCAAATGATCCATACGCTTAGTACAATTTTGGTATACTCTTTCCAACATATCGGCCGGTATCTCACGAATAAATGCTTCAATGTTGTCTTCCAATGCGTCAATTGAAGCCGGATAGTCTGTATAGACATGAGCTTTAATATAACCCCACAAAAAATAGTCTAAAGACGTTAAATCGCGCGATCTAGGCGGCCAATTGACCGGTCCCGAACGTGAAATAAAATCTTCACCGTACTCGCCTCTAAATAAGTCCATTGTTACGCGTGCTGTGTGGCATGTGGCACCGTCTTGTTGAAACCACATGTCATGCAAGTCAAGCTCTTGCATTTCGGGCAAAAAGAAGTGGGATATCATCTCACGGTAGCGCTCACCATTCACAGTTACGTTACGATTCGCAGCATCTTTGAAGAAGCACGGTCCAATGATGCCACCAGCCCATAAACCGCACCAAACTGTTACTTTTTCTGGATGCATTGGAAGCTTTTGCAATGCTTCTGGCTGACCTTCACTGCAAAATTGACAATTCTGCTTATTTACGTATCCATTGAGCCAAAAATTACCTTCGTCGCTGAACACAATTTTTCGATAAAGAAGTGGATCTTCGGCCAACTTTCCAAGAGCCCATTCGCCAAAAATTCTGTGTTTCGGTAGATCGTTCGGCTTCAATTCTTGCACCAGCTATATTTTAAAAGCCTTCACACGTAAATCCGTCAGCAAAATTTTCCACGTTGTTGAGTAACAGAGGCCCAATTGCTGCGAACGGCGACGAATCGATAATTGATGGTCATCATTAACACTGGCCGATACATCTGCGATATTTTCTTCAGTTCGTACTCTACGTAAGCGTGTTGGTGGTTTAATGTCCAACAATGTAAATTTGGTGCGAAATTTAGTCATAATAGCCCGAATAGCCGCTTCAGTGGGTCGATTATATTGACCATAAAATGGAAGAGCCCGTGATGAACTTTCTTAACAGAGCACGCATTTTTATAATAAAATTCAATGATTTGCAAGCGTTGTTCGTTTGTAAGACGATTCATGGTTAAATTATTGAACAAACTGAAGATGTTTGACAGTGAAACAAAACACGAAACGTGCGTGAGCTGTTTAAACCAGTGTTGACAAAAAGATAATAGCTAAAAAATCAATATGTCAACTTTAAATATAAACAAAATGAGCAAATACAACAAATGACAAAAGGCCGTCATTGCCACTACATTTAAAAAAACTTGTTTAATTTGACAAATATTATCAATATTGCTCCGGCACTGCCATATTTTAAAAAAGTTAACTTTATTTTATTTGCCGGTTGTAATAATGAAAAGATGTTAAAGCTGACTTTAAAGCTCACTTTAGCTAAAGTTAACTTTAACTGCAAGTTGTAATAATGGCCCCAAGTATTATACAGTTTAATGCACTGTGAGCAAAGAGGGAGTAGTGTTTATGACTATTATATTTAAATATATTATTTATAAGTAATAAGGAAAACATTTTCACGAAGATTATTTCACATACCGATTTTTGGGCATGAAAACTAAGTCTTACTCTTATTCATTGTTTGACCCACTATCCAATTTACCATGAATTGACATACTCCACTAGGCAGACGATTACTATATAAAAATATTTGATTTTCGTGAATAATACCCTTAATTTGACCCGAGCACAAAACCCTTCTAATACTGATAAAACAATGACACACAAGTAATAAGACGGAGGTGATCTAATAAATCAGTACAACAGTTACATAAAAAAACTTCATCGAATTTCAATCAACTAATTGGCAAAACCTCAGTATTTTCATAGACGATCGTGACAGAAACATATCGAACCGGAGAAAATAAGGGTCAAGCCAGGGTTAGAAAATTTTTTTCTTTAATTGCAAAAAATATTTACTAAGCTCCGTTACATGGGGATACGTGCTTATTGTGCCAATAATTGGATCGTAGAATAAAAATAATTGGCCAATCAAATCAGACATATTTCGGAAATAGCAGAAGTTTCTTATGCATCCATATGCACCCATCTGTCTATACAGTTTGATCATGGCACTTAACCTTGAATACAAAAAAATATCGTTTTTAGAAGTGCCAACGATTAACCTCCACTTCAATATTAAAGAAGTCAAATTGGGAAATTAACGAAACACTTTTGAAGATGTGTCTGGCGAACATCATTTAAGGAGCATCATTTGAGGACGTTTGCAATATATAACTTCAGAGCCTTAGTCAAGTACAAGTCAATTATGGGAATAAGAATGGTGTTGGTATCGGTTGAAAAAACTCTAGAAATCAACCACAATCACATAAACCGACTGTTGTTTTTATTCGCCATAAATATATCAGCTGAAGTAATATTTCTATTAAAAAACCGGAAATGAAAACCAATATTTGTGTGCATAGTCTTGTTGTAATTAGATCTTTGGATTATTGTGCTGGGACCCTTCACTAGAAAGGCAACGTTTGTAGTAGTCAGGTATAAAACGAGTTAAGACTGATTAGCTTTTGGCTCTTTTTCTTCGAGAAAAATATTTAGAAGATCATACATACATAATTGATCATTACAACCTTTCAATCAGAATTGCATCGAACTTCTCACGCGAATTGTGTTGTTGTATGTGCTAATTATATACATGAGTGGCGGGATCTACAGTATAAAGTCGATTCCGAATGACAGATTTTTGAGCAGCTTCTCATGGCAATTTTGTGAACTCTCAGAGTTTTAGCCAGACAATTTTTGGAGATGTCAGACCTGGTGTTTGAACCGAAGCCTCATGTCTAATAAGCCAACACACGCACTAGACTACGGTGACTTCAAATATTAGCTGAGGTACTCTTTACATTGAAAGCTGATATTTTGTAGATAGTCTAGTCATGATTAGAGCTTTGGACTATTGTGCAGGGCAGTATTTGCGGAAGCCATGCATAACACGAGTTAAGTCCGATGGGCTTAAAAGAACAAACCTTGGCTCTTTTTCGTAAAGAAAAATATGTAAAAGGTCATTGAGTTCAGGGAATTGGACGTATTGTAAATATAACTTTGCATGTCTTATGTGGTTATAGTCGATTCTGCATAAATTGTGTATCAAAAAAACCTGTCTAAAGCTACCACGTTACATACCAGAGATCAGCAATTAAACGATTTTCGCTACTCATATGCACTCATGAAATTTTGAATATAAATGAGTCAACAATATTGAATTTCAACTATGTATTCTGATTTATTTGTACTCAATACAACACATTTATAAGTAGAGGTTGCAATGAGTATGCGTACAACGTTGACATCAAACTCATAGCATTCGAAATATGTTTGATTCATTGGCCTACTCATTTAGATTCATAACTTTAGAAAAATACTTATAATACTTAGAAATGATTCGAATGACTCGAATCATTCATCAAAATTTACAGTGTTTGTTGTTGTTGCATTTACAAAAAAAGAAAGAAGACACATAAGCCAAAAAGACAGAGCAGCAAGCAGAGCAAACACAAAACCTTTTAGTGAGTATTTCAGTGTGCGTACGCGAATCATACTTATTTTGTGATTCTTGTAAATGTCGAGTCATGGAGAACCGAAATCAATATCATCATACGTGTTGTTAAGTATGAATATGATGAGTACTTGAAACTTTGAATATGAGTAGAGGTTCAATGATATTAAAATAAGTATGAATGCGTATAATTATCTGAAATTATGAGTATGATTTGATTCTACTCATCTTTTTGAATACTCATTAGTGATCTCTGTTACATACATAGCTCTAATGGATGGGAAACGATTCAACAATGGTGGATTACTGAAATGTAAACATGGTCTCTATAATTGAATCCAATAATAAATATGAATACATGAAAAAGCCTAATTTCCCTCTGTTATGTTAAATGTTAACCTAAAAATTGATTGAAGTTATCTTATACTTGTTAAAACAAAAACGAAGTTTGCTTTAGAAAAAATTGTCGTCAACTTTTGTTTGTATTTCCTGGATGTAAATTGACATTTTAGTAGCTTTCAATTTATGTTTTTATTTTAACTGGAAATTAGTGGAATATTTTGTTTCAACAATTAGTTCTTTGAAGAGTAGCAAATGGCCTTATTTGATTGAGTTTCAAAAACTTTTCTTTTTCATTGCGTATAACTGCTAGAGTGTTCTAAAAAAAATCTATTTTTTTTATTTTTTAAACATCCAGGTTATTTTACTTTCAAACCGTAAATTTCTATTCCATTCCACTACAAAGCTATGGCTTTACAATCTTTTAACTTTTTGAGTGCTCTACATCACGTAAATCCTTAATTGTTTGTATTTTTCATTTTCCTTTAATCATAATGAATTTTTTGTTAAAAGAACAAAAGGCAACACAAAAAACATTCATAGTTTTTTATAAATTTTATGTTAATAACTAACTTTTTTACCACACAGCTATGCTCTTTACTCCTCACCTCCTCCACCTTCTCCCGTGCTTGTGAAAAAATCACATTCTTTGTCAGAAAACTTGTCAAAACTCAATAACCATACATCGAAATTCACAGTATGAAAACGTAAAATACAAACACACACACATACACACATAGAAAAGCAAAAAATTGAAATAAGTTTTCACAAGTAAAAGAGTTTGATTTTGATTTTGATTTCTACTGTGAGTTGAGTTGTGTAAAGAGTAAGAAGAGTGCTTTATGCAGAGTAGCATATTGAATGGTTTTTTGTAGTTTTTTTGGTTTTTATTGTGTTAATGTTTTCATTACAACTTGATAATACACTTGAGTTCGTTCTCTAGTTACTCGAAAGACAAGTGGCTTTGCGTGTTATTAAAACGTAAATCAGAAAATCATTTGGGGCCAAAACAATTGATGCACTTTTAGTAATAAAATTCGCATTCGAAGAAGCCAGAGAAGCCAAATGAAAAACTTACAAATAAACAACCAAACCCAAAACAAAAAAAAAAACATCAAAACTCACTACTAAACTTATCGGTTTAGCCCCGGAGAGATACAGATACACAAAGCAAAAGTGTGTGTGTTTTTCTTGTTGTTTTTCTGTTAAACAATGGCAATTAATTTATTTTCATCATCATAGCTGAAGTTATAAAGAAATTAAAAAGAAAAGTTTTAAGCGTATACGAAGACCGGGTACCAAATGATGTTGAAAAAGGCAAAACAATCTGGATTACGCTTAAGGGTTAAAAGCAAATGTAGAATTTTACTACACTGCAGTGCACCATTTAACAAGAAAGAAAGTTATAATTGGCCAGGGATACCCTACAGCAAAAGATATGTTTCAAATATTCAGTTACTTAATGAATTCTCTAAAGAGGTGTTTTTATCAAAATTTATCGGTATTAGCAATGGTTTGATGATTATAAGATTAATGTACTCGGCACTTGTATTGTTATGAAAATATAGAATCTAGATACTGGAGTTTTGCTTTTACATCGCTTAACATTAAAATTATAAACAAAAGCTACAAAAACAAAACAAAGCAATAAACAAACCTGTTTACAAATTATTGTACAGCTTAATATAATAACAAAGAGCAGCATAAAAAAATGTTCAACAAATAAACAAAAATACACAAACAACACTACAATAATAAATGTAAACAACGACGATTTATAAATATTTCAAGAAGGCGAAGTCATGATCGTGCGCCTTCAAGAACATTCATCAGTCTATTTACCTTGCCATATAAAAGGCAAGGCAAAGCAGGCTACTAAGTGAGTTAGTGAAGTTCCGTGAGTCTTGTATGACGACGCGGTGTGTTTGAAGAGAGTAATCGTGGTTTGAAGATCTCCGTTACAAAGATCTGTCGTATAATTGTCTAGTAATTGTTATTATTTATGCAAAGTGTGTAAACAGAGTAATAACAAACAAAAGCAATTGTTGTTGTTTACATCAAGTTGTGAACAGAGGCTCACAGAATTGTGCAAATAATATAGCATTTTAATTAAAACTAAACATAAATTTATTTTTATTTTATTTGCAATCTACGAGATCATATTTTAAACGTTTTTAAAAGGTAAAAGCGTAACAGTATGTTATGGCAGAGACTTAGCGAGAAATTTCCTTAATAAAGTTTACATAACTAACATAAGTAAAGTTTACTAGCTAGGTGAGGTTAGATGAGTAAACCTCTTTTACGGGAATCTTACATACATACAGGATTACGACCTAGCTTCCCCCACCACTTAGGTTGTGCGTGTTAATTTGATACATGAATGGCGAGACCTACAATTTAAAGTCGACTCCGAACGACAGATTTTTTTTACCTTTCTCCAATCAGTATTTCGTTTTCCAAGGTCGCTGCATGAAGAACACTAGTGTAGGCCTTAAAGAAAACACCACGCTTAATGTCCTCAAGTATCCTTTAAAGATGTGAATCTCTGAACATAATTTTTTACATGGACACCAGAAAACGCTCAGGGTTGAAATATTCATTTCCTTTCAATATTTTTCCGAATCGGAGGTATTTAAATAAAATGTCTTCTACAATTTCGTCGCATAAACATACATACATAATTGATCATTACAACTCTTCAGTCAGGATGATAATCCTTGCTGCTGACACCATTTATGTAGTGTGTATTAATTTTATACGAGAGTTGCGAGACCTACAGTTTAAAGTCGACTCCGAACGACAGTTTTTTAGAGAAAAATTTCAATGCAATTTTATTTATTTACTCTTAGAGTTTTTGTCAGAAATCTGTTGAGAGGAAGACGCCAAAGAAATATTTTTTTGTATATTCGTTTTGATGTCTGACCTAAGGTTTGAACCGTGGCTTCACGTCTTATAAGCCAACACACTACCTACTAGACTACGTCAACTTCTCTAGGATATCCATACAAAACTCTCTTCCCGCTTCACAGAAAGGATATATCAGCGGCCTTGAAGCCCTAAAGACTATCAGCATAATTCCAAAAGATGTTGACCAATTGTCAAATGATGTGTTTACAGAATATGGGGTATGTCTTGGCATAGGCATTTTAATATGAATATGCTTCGGATTATAACGTACCCCACAATGGATAGCTCAAATCTATAGTAGATAAAATCAATATTAGACTGCGGCGTCCTTTAAGGCATCGCTTGCAGGTAATTAGGCTTCCTGATTTTACTTGACATATCAGAAAATAGCCAATATTTCTTTTACAATTCATGAGGCTAAGCTTGAAAACGCCTTAATCTAACAGGTAGTGTGTGGACTTATTAAACGTGAGCCCACGTTTCAAACTCAACTGTCTATATACTTACATCAGGCGTACAAGTGCAAATCCAAAACGACTTTTACTGTTTATAGCGCACTTCATATTTGAGTTACAGAAAATATCTGAAATACTTTACAAATCCAGTAGAGTTGTTTGGGGGGAAAAGGTTAAGCAGTGCAAACCTTGATATTTTAATTGTTTATTTATTACTTTACAGCATGAATTTATGCGGAATTTGATGAAAAATTCAAATCAAGTAATTACGACAAACATTATTCACAATTCAATGAAGACACTCTTGAAACATGCTTGAATAGTTGAACGTAACGTTAACTGCCAGGGATTTGCAACAGAAGAAAAGCAAAAAAAAGAAAAATTTTTGAAAGAATTCATGAATTAATTTCAAGTATTTCGTAACGAAATTTGTAAGATTTGTACCAGCAGCGTTACAATAATGTTAACGTTTACGTTAACGTTAACGTTAATACCAATGCTAATGCTGAGTGTTATTGTTGTTGCTGTTGTTTTGGATTTAAGTAATTTCATTGGAAAATATTTTATTTAAATCCGCCAGCCAGTTAAACTGCTGCCGGTGTTAGACTATAGAACGGAAGTCTCCATTACGGGGGCGGAAATATAAAATTAAATTCATTCACATAAAAAAATAAAATAAAAATGAAAAGGAAAAGGAAAAACGAAAAATATTGCATTAAATGAAAAACCATGTGGACCATTTGCTGTAAAACAAAAAAAAAAAAAATAAATAAATAAAAAAGAGAGAAAAAAAGGTTGGAATAAATAAAAAGGTTGACAGGATATACGGTATTCAAATGATTTCAAAGAATAACAGAAGTTAGGCCGTGGCATTATTAAATAATTTCATTTGCTAAACAAATATACTCACCTCCAAGCCTAAGCTTAAAGCAAGGCTTTACTAGTGTTAACTGTTAAGCTATTGTTAATATTCTATGTCTCGCGTAATATTAACTTAAAAAGTTTTTTTTTGTCCTTTCAAGTCCTTTTGTTTGTTTAGCTTTTATCCCTATCGTTTGTTCTAATGTTGCAGAGTTTTTTTTTTGATTTTCTTGCGTAAAATCTTGACAATGTTTTCCACAGTATCTTTATGTCGGACAATAGCTTTTTAACATTTTGACATTGTTCGAGTTTTATAGCGAAATACTCGTACTTATTAAATTTGTAGTGCAGTTTGATGATTGCTGTTGTAGATGAAGGATATGACAGGATTTCCTCTGTACTTATGTGTCCATTATGTCAGTATACAATGCTTTACAAAAGGGAATGTTAAGATATTTAATATTTGATTTGGCAAAATATTCAGGTTTTCAAAGACTAGAACTCAGAATGAAGGGAAAAATTTGGAAGAAGTAATCGTAAAGTAGGACTATATAGTCCTTAAGGCATAAGAATGGAAAACCAAAATGCAAAAATTGTATTCTTAATACATTTTTGTAGAGGTTTTTCATTTAAGATTTAAAATCTTACCAAGTTTAGGTCAGAAATGTATGCAGGCTCATCCTATCCATAAAACTTATTACAGCCCATTTTAATCTAAGCATTCTCTATTAACCCCTAATTAAATACGGTACAGACTTAGAAAACTGTCTGCATGGGGAAGACTAGATTGAAATGAAGGACTTCATTTGTTTTGATTTTGTATATGCACGCCTCGGTTTTATATGACGCTGCACATACGGCAGCCGCTGTAGCTTAATGGATAGTGTTTTGATTTACTAGATCATATCTCACAGCACCTTTAACCGTAGACCGAGCCTTAAAAAATCTTCATAATTCGAGCTTATGTATCACTTTTGATACATACTTGTAATAAAGGGTGTTTTATAGAGGTATAGAACTTTAAGTTGCAATAAAACAACGATGGATTATTCGATTGACATGCATTTTATTTATCCGAAAGATAATCTTGTTTCATTACATTTTAAATATGTTTTCTGGCATATGACCGCCACGGCTGGCGCGGATGTAGTCCAATCTGGACGTTCAATTTTCGATGACTTTTTCCAACATTTGTGGCCGTATATCGGCAATAATACGGCGAATGTTGTCTTCCAAATGGTCAAGCGTTTGTGACTTTACCGCATAGACTAATGACTTTACATAGCCCCACAGAAAGTAGTCTAGCGGTGTTAAATCACAACATCTTGGAGGCAAATTCACAGGTCCAAAACGTGAAATTAGGCGGTCACCAAACGTGTCTTTCAATAAATCTATTGTGGCACGAGCTGTGTGACATGTTGCGCCGTCTTGTTGAAACCACATCTCCTGGACATCATGGTTATTCAATTCAGGAATGAAAAAGTTGGTAATCATGGCTCTATACCGATCACCATTGACTGTAACGTTCTGGCCACCATCGTTTTTGAAAAAGTACGGACCAATGATTCCACCAGCCCATAAAGCGCACCAAACAGTCAGTTTTTCTGGATGTAACGGTGTTTCCACATACACTTGAGGATTACCTTCACTCCAAAGGCGGCAGTTTTGTTTGTTGACGTAGCCATTCAACCAGAAGTGCGCTTCATCGCTAAACAAAATTCGCTTATGAAAATCGGGAACAACGGTAATCTCGTTTTGGGCCCATTCGACGAATCTACGCCTTACTTGATGATCGTTTGGCTTCAAATCTTGCACGAGTTGGATTTTGTAAGCACCCAAACCAAGATCCTTCTGCAAAATCTTCCATAAAGTGGATGGACACAGATCTAATTCCTGTGCTCGATGGCGGATGGACACATTCGGGTCTTCCTCAATGCTACGCTCTACAGCAGCAATAGCTTCTTCTGTACGCACCGTACAGCGTCTCTGGGGATGCGAGTTGTCAATAAGAGTAAACGTGGTGCGAAAACGTTTCATGGTTAATCGAATTAACTGCTCTGATGGACGATTTTGTCGACGATAAAATGGACGTAGTGCGCGATACGTTTTCCGCACAGAACGATTATTTTCGAAATAAAATTGCACTATTTGCAAGCGTTGTTCAGGCGTGAGTCTATTCATGACGAGTTGCCAAACCAAACTGAGAATAAATCACTTGACAGCTATTAAATCGGTCGCCATCTTGAAAAGCAATGCCAGATTAAAGTTCTATACCTCTATAAAAAACACCCTTTACATAGAATTGTCACGATTTTTGATAGAATTTGTTAAAAAATTTTAATATTTTAATTCAATTTTAATAAAACTATTTATTTACTATTATAACATTTTATTATCACTTTTATGAAATTTGCGCCGAAATTTTTGACATGATGTACATTGGCATGGTTTTTTACATAACAATCAAGCACTGACACTGTCAACTTGGTTTTATTTCTTTCTAAATGGTAATAATTTGACATCTAGCACACTGCTTTGTGGCGATTTATAAGTTTCCAATTGCTTAGATGGGGCAGCTTATTGTCACTCGCATCAGTAACACTCTCAGTTGAGGGTTAGTTACTAATCTACAGCGACAAAATTAAATATGAGTTGAAAAGGTAATAAAACAAAACAAAAGGAAAGGAAAGAAAACATAAATCAATACCAAGCATTACTCCGTAAATCTCTTTATGAAGCTTGATTTATATAAATATCCCTAAATTAATTTCCCTAACAATTACTGTAAGTATTCCATCATTAAGTATCAAATTTCAATTAAAATCGCTGGATGTAATTTTCATTTTCCACAATAAAACTAAAAAGTTTTTGATTTCTGTTTCAAAAAAACTTTAATTTGAGATGGAAATATATCAAAAAGGAACATAAAAACATAAGCATCATTATTTAAATATATTTTCTTTAATTTTCTTAACTTTTAGGCGAGTAAAAATTTAAATTTTAAAAAATCGTAAAAAAGGATATATGGGATGCTCTGAAAGTATGATAGCTAATACCAAACTATTTATACAGTATTATTTCTTACATAAAACTACAAGTTGTGTGATAAAAGTTTTATGAAAATGGTTAAAAATTTTTAACAAAAAATTAAGATAAATACATATTTTTTTTTTTTAGAAAAAAAATCCTTTTCATTCGAATTTCAAAAAAAGTCTTTAAGCATGATTATTAAAGGTTGCAAGATTTTCAGCTCATTTTAGGCATAATAGATGTAAATATATTATTATCAAAGCGAATGATTCTGTTATCTCATACGTACGTAGTTGACCGAAATATTATCATCTGTAATAAAACATGAGACGAAACACATTTTTCTAATGTTTGTCTGTCACGTGAGATAAATATGAGAAGTACTACTAGATTTTTTCATCCCAAACTTTGAAATCTTAAAAAAAAAATTACATACACGACACCAGAAAATCTCTAGGAAAGTCGTATGTATCAAAAATGATACATAAGCCAGAATTATGAAGTTTTTGAATTTTGTAACGCCTGTTTGAAATTTTCTTTTTTTATTTGGTTTAAAATAATGGCGATAACAATACTAACGAATTATAAAAATATCAGACATCTAACTTTTTCTGAATTAAAGGTATATCGTGTCAAAAATTGAAATGTATCATTTTTGATACAAAGCTCGATCCACGGTTAAGAAGCTTAGATTAACTTAAGATGCACAGTGTGCACATTAGCTAACATCACACATGTTACAACTTTATGAATCCAACAATAATTTGCTTTATTCGTTATTCTTCTTTACACTTCTATTCGCATACATACTAGCAAATGTTCGGTAGATCTTTACAATGACGATCTTCAAACCACGAATGTTCTCTTCACATGCAACGCGTCTTCACACAAGACTGACAGAATTCTTACTACTTGTTGCCTGTTTTGTTTTGCCTTTTTATATGCTCACGTAAACAGTCTGATGAAGGTTCTTGAAGTAGAATGTTCGTGTTTTCGTCTTCTTGAGAACTCTATTGCGACTTCATTGTTGTTTTTGTATTTTGTTCACATTGCTTGCTTTTGCGTTTTCGCTTACTTGTCTATTCCCGTTTCTTTCATACCGATGTTGTTGGTTTACTTGTAACAAGTTCATTGTATTTGTTAGTGTAGCTTTTGTTAATCATGTTAATGTTAAAAGATGTTTCCATTTTCGTCATAATATCAACGTAATAATATCCGTCATGGATTCTATGGGTAGAGTGTATTCCAAATATTCAATATTCAATTTTCCATGACTCTGGCGTACAGATCATTCTGAGGGCTTTGAGGACCACTGTGGTTAGTGTCTTATACGCTTTAAAATCGCATCCATTTGGTACCAATCCCGTCACTTCCTCATTCTGACATTTATTTGATATGAGCAACATATACGTTTCATCACACCCCCAAATACACAGTGCTCAGTAATTATATTCCTAAGAAGACTTTTAGAAATGACAAGAGATCTTTGCATTGATATAAAAAACCAGAGAATTCAGGACCTTCTGTAAATGGAGATGTCTGTTTTCTGATTTAAAACGCGGAAAATTAAGGGCCGCTTCTTTGGAGGCAGATGTAAAACAAATTATCACTCGCTATGAGTTAGACTTGTAAACCAGAACAGAAAACCCACAGACGCTTATTATATGGAGGACAGGTTATATGAGTTATGCGACAGTCAAATATCTTCACCGAAAGCTCAAGATGACCACTCATAGCAGCTCAAAAGTAAAACACTACACATTCAAAACTTTGTTTGCGGTAAGAAAACCAGACATCATTCATTTTGTTGCACACAATTTAGCGTTCCGCATAGTCTACTAATTTGCCAAAAAATTTTAATCATCGTAAACTGTGCTGATGCAGCAACCTTGAGAGTATTGGAGAGGAAAATCTTACATAAGGCCTTCGGTCCAGCGCGAGTTGGCAATGATTTCAGCATCCAATGAGCTGTATGAGCTCCTGCACGACATAGAATTTGTGCAGCGTACTAACAGCTGGCTCAGCCATGTCGTTCGAATAGAGGAGGATGCTCCGGCGCGGTGGTTATTTGTTGCGAAGATCTGCGGAAGTCGGCGAGGAGGAAGCACCAAATCGGGGAAGCCCTGTCATCGATTGGTGTGACCAATTGGCGTAGGTACCAAGGATGTGTTACGGTAGGCCGAAATCCCTTAATCGGTCAATTAAATAAGTAAGTAAACTGTGAATACCCTGACTGCCTACATTTTATCGCACAGACAAAAAAGAACTCATTCCACAGTTAAAATGGATTTGTGATACTTAAAACACGCCACATACACACACACACATGTACATATACATTTATTTATTTATTTTATATCACAGTGTGTTTATAAACAATTTAATTTTTTACTTCTTTTTTTTTTTAGAAAATATTTCAACTTTTTTTCAAACTAAATGGTCAGGGAAAAAAAAGTAAATTTTTTTATAAACAGAGAAAAGAGAAGCATTTTGATAAAAATATGCTTTTGTGAAGAGAAGAGCTGAAGAAAAAAAATATGAAACGAAGCAAAAATAAAAACTGACAGTTTAAAATGCTTCTATGGTCAGTGTGGTTAAACTTCAAATACTAGGGTGTATATGTGTATGGGTATGTAATTGTATAAGCAGGAGCCAGTAAGAAGTCTCTAGCGTATATGTGTACAAACGCTTTTATATGTTTGTGTATATGTATGTATGTCCTTGGCAGTCTATTGTTCCTGTTTAAATATTTGTTGTTACTTTTTTATGTCAATTTTTTTTTTGTTCGTTATTGTTATTGTTGTATAGCCATTATATTGTTGCTTAAATGTTTATAAAGTTATTTGTCATATAGACAAGTGGAAATATCGTCTAAAGCATGTCTTAAAGACAAGCATTTAAAAGCTGTTACTGCATGGATCCCCAGCGTAAATAATAATAAAGTTTTATTAACAGATTTTTTTAAAGGAATTCTTTATTCTCTTAAGAAATATTTTTAATTTTTTTTTGCTTTGTTTACGTATTTTATTAGTGACATATCTTAAGAGTGTCATAATACATACAAAGATATTTATTTTCTTTTTGTTAAATGCCCAAGATTTAGCTTAAGGGCATAAGCTCTAAAGAAAAGAAAATTATTTGCAAATAAAGTTTTTTATTTTTGCGCAGTATTTTTAAGACATCGGGGAATATTTCAATTGGGTGTTGGAGGGTGATAAGAAATTAATCACGCACCAGGCAAAATGTTACTGAAGCTCGAGGAGGCGCATGGTCTTTTAAGTTTTCGATCTGTAGCAGAGATCAGCAATGAATCGCTTTTATTTGCTACTCATAAGCACCCATGAAATTTTGCACAAACAACCATAAAAATTGAGTGAAAAGTTTTCCACAAATCTAACGTTCGGAAACGGCTTTAAACTGTAGGTCCTTAGACTCATATATAATAAATACGTTTGTTGGTTCTATGACAACAAAAAAATCCTCCGAGTTGCCAGTAGTCAGAAATTTAAAGTCTGAGACAGAGTGAAACACAATCAATAAAGTGGTTAGAGAAGACGTTGTTTTTAAACAACTACAAGAAGCTGCTGCAGTAGACCGAACAGCTGCAAAAACTTAAGTAAAATTCTGCTATGTTTTGAACCAGAGACGTGTATTAAAGAACTACCACATTAACATTGATCAGGAACCGTAAAACTGTTATGCTACTCTGTATTTGATGCGTGCATTTCCTTTAGTTGGCGTAGAGCGGACAGTTGTGTGAGTTGTAAGGACTAAATCGATGTAGTTCTGTTAACGATAGGTAGGACCAACTGGCGATGATAAGTAAGAAGCATAGGCGAAGGGAAGAATGTATTAAGTTTGGTCGAAGACCGATGAATGGGTAAGTAAGTACCAGAGATCAGCAATGAATCATTTTTTCGCTACTCATAAGCACTCATGAAGTTTTGAATGTAAATGAGTCAGCAATATTGAAATTTAACTATGTACTCTGATTCATTCATTACTCACTACAAACGTTGAATAATAACAACAGGTTGCAATGAGTATGCATAAACCGTTGACCTCAAACTCATATCATTCGAAATATGTTTGATTCATTAGTCTACTCATTCAAGCTCATAACTTTAGGAAAATACTTAAGGCATGGACACTATTAAGTACAGATGCAGCGGCCTTGGGAGTGTTCCAGAGAAAAGTACTACGCAACATCTTCGGTCCAGTGCGAGTTGGCGATGATTTCCGTATCCGATCCAACAGTGAGCTGTATGAGCTCCTCAACGACATAGACGTTGTACAGCGTATTAATATACAGCGGCTGCGCTGGCTCGACCATGTCGTTCGAATGGTGGATGATGCTCCGGCGAGACGGGTATTTGATGCGGGAATCCGCGGAAGTCGGCGAAGAGATGAACTTGCATCCGTTGGAAGGACCAAATCGAGGGAGCCCTGTCATCGATTGGTGTGACCAACTGGCGTAGGCGTGCACGAAGCAGAGGCACCTAGAAGGATGTATTGCGGTTGTTATGGCCAATTAAGTAAGTAAGTAAGTAAGTAAGTAAGTAAGGTTGCAATGAGTATGAGTACTACGTTGACATCAAACTCATATCATTCGAAATATATTTGTTTCATATTTTAGTGTTCGTACGCGAATCATACTATTCGTGTATAAGTTGAGATATGGAGAGTCGAAATCAACAACATCATACGTGTTGTTAAGTATGAATATGATGAGTACTTTAAACTTTGAATATGAGTAGTATTAGTATGATATTAAAATAAGTATGAATGCGTATAAGTATCAGAAATTATGAGTATGATTCGATTCTACTCATCTCATTTCTGATCTCTGATCTGTAGATCTTACTGGCCTTGATGAGTACAGATCTAAGGAGACTCCTTAAATATTTTTTGCAATTTACAATCTAATTACAGAATTTTATGCAACTATTAATGCATAAAATTGTTTATCATTTGTTTATACCCACTCTCTTCTCTCTTTCTCTCTGGTATAATTAACATATAATATGCATGGCATGCAATCAACTGTTTTGCATTGGCTTTTGCTATCTAAGAAGACATCCGGTATTAACGAACGCATATCATTATGACTGTAAATGAAATTTTATACGATAAACAAATGTAAAATCTAACATTTCTATGTATTTTTCTTTGTATCTCCATTTTAATATGAGAATTTCTACACTTGTGGGTTTAATAATATTGTTTAGCAGAGGTTTTCCATTTAAACTACAAACAATTTACGTTTTAGAGAATATAATTTAATAAATTTATAATAGATAAAGGCAAATCTATTAACCCATGAAAAGCGTAAAAGGAATTTTATTTAATTTCTCAGTAGAGGGCCTATTAACATAATTGGTGATTACAATCCTTCAGTCAAGATTACGACCTAGTTTCTCACACCTCTTTTGCAGTGTGAATTAATTTTATACATGAATGGCGGCAGCTACAGTTTAAAGTCGAGTCTGAACGGCATATTTTTTTGAGAAACATTTTCATGAGAATTGTATTTACTCTCAGAGTGTTTGCCAGAAATCTGCAGAGATGCAGCCGCCGAAGATATTGTTACGATTTTACCTTTATTAAAACGTTTAAAATATGAGTTCGACTGACTGAATTCTTACTATTCGTTGCCTGCTTGTCTTGCCTTTTTATATGCCCACGTAATCAGTCTGATGAAGGTTCCGGAAATCGAACGTTTGGCGTTTCTTATTCTCGAAAATTCTATCGCGATTACATTGTTGTTTGCGTATTTGGTTCACATTACTTGTTGTTTCGTTCTCGCTTATTTGTCTATCCCCTTTTCTTTCATACTGATGTTGTTGGTTTACTTTTAACAAGTTCGTTGTATTTGCTTGTGTGCCTTTTTCTCATTTTAATGTTAAAAGATGACACACCGTTCCTATTTTCGTAACAATATCTTCTTTCATATTTCCTTTTGCTGAATATGACTGAGCTGGGGTTTGAACCGTGGCCGTACGTCTAATAAGCCAACACACTACAGTAATCCTTCGATTTACGTAGCTCGATTAACGTTGTTTCGATTTACGTCGTCAAATTTTTTGTTCCCTCTAACTTCAATTTGCGTCGTCATTCGATTTACGTCACCTTTTTTTGGAACCAACTCCGCCGTAAATCGAGGGATTACTGTACCTACTAGACTACGGCGACTTTCGATAGGACAGTAATCAATGAAAATCAGAATTGTGCCTAGTACAGTACAGCAGAGTGTAGCAATATGGTACGCATCTTCCTAGAGCAAACAATGTTGAGAAGGGAACGAAGCATACCAGGTTTAACTGAGGCTTACAAAACACTTGTGCGATTTAGTATTTCGTAGTCACTTTCTTTAGGAACTTGTTCGTCCATATGATGGTCAAATGCTTACATATCTGAAGACTTATGCCTAAAAGAAAAGGCAACAACTGATCCGCTTAATTTGAAAGAGATTCAAAGAAGTACAATCAGTTTCTAATTCCTTACTAATTACCAAGCCTTCCCACAAAAGGTTAACAAGGATTTTGTGATAATTTTAATCACTTTACACCACACATACATACATATATGTGGCATAACCATACACAAGTATTTTCCAAGTATTTGTACGAAAATTTTAAATATTAAATACAATTTACTAATACAGCCACAAAATGTAGTCTCATTTTGGTCACAGAACTTTTGCTAGTATGTGTGTGTGCTTCAATTGCTGTGTAACTATTTCAGCTGTACTGTGTAAGCAATTGCTGTTGTTTAGAAACAAAACTTTATGAAGCATCAGAAAGTTAAATGCTAATTACTCTCCACATACAATGGTCGTGTAGCCATCATCCATACACGTAGTAAACATTATTTCCAATTCAGCTCATCTAATGTTTTATACTATGACAACAGTCATGAGACATAAAGGCTGCATTACCTAACGTATAACAAGCAGTTCCAGCCATATAAATACCCATGCTATTGGTCTTGTATACCTTATGCATAGAACATCCCGGTCCCTGTCCGTGGTCTTTTTTTTGGCAAAAGAGTAGTTTTGTGGTTGCACAGTTTAAGGTAAATATCATTTGCATATTATTTGTTATTTTTGGTTTTTCCGCCAGTTCAAAACAAAATATTATTATTGTTCAATGCTATTGCATACGATTAGGTACTCAACTGCTAAAAGAAGGACGTTTGGGGATGTAAGAGAAACCCGTAACGATAGTTTGATGGCTTGCAATATTTGAAGACAGCCAGGCAAAGTATAAAACTTAGGAAAAACAAGCAGAAATAATTGTAACTCAAGCATAAAGGCATAAGTAAACAATTCTAAAGAAAATTCTACCTTAAAGTATGCAAATTATTGTTTAATAACAAAATAAAATGTATATTGAAATTGCTTAAGAAAAACAAAACTGATGTCATTTTTACAAAAACAAAATCCAAAAGAAAAAATAACATCCAAAATGTTTCTGTAAAATTCTTACAATTTTATTTTATTTTTAAAAGCTTTTTAAGTGTCTTCTTTCAGGCGTAATTTAAGAAAAATTCTTATTTCATAATGATAAAAAAAAGGAAAAAAGAGAGAGAGAGAGAGAAAATTGCCAGCTGTATATTATATTTTCCAACTTCTTTAAGTGCTAGTTTTTTCTTACTTTCAAGGCTATTTTTTATTGCCTGAAAGTATGCAAGATTTTTTTAAAACATTAGCCTACTTTTAGGTTTTTTCTTTCTTATTTGCAGCAAACTGAGCTTTAAGCAGCAACATTTTATCAGTTTTATTAGATTTACAATGATTTCTTGTACCCATTTAGAAAATAATTGCATACTATTAGGCGAAAGAAGTGTAGAAAAAGAAGTATACATTAAGGCTTTAAAATAAGTTGATAAGTGCTGAAAGTTCATTGGATATCTTTTATTCACTTTCGAAACTGGCTAATGGATAATAAGATAAGGAAAAGAGATCATTACTATCTGCGTGATTTAGGCATCATTTTGGTTAAACCCAATAAATACAACGGAGGAGATTTAATACCTATAAATTTCTATTCAAGCCTGCTTTAAATTCCTCTTGACACTCTTAACCATGCTGTTAATAAACCAGGTTAATACTGCCAATCTAAAATCGTATTGTATCCACTTAAGAGATAATTGCATACTATTAGGCGAAAGGAGAGAAAAAGAAAGAAGTATACTTTAAGGCCTTAAAGTAAGTTGATAAGTGCTGAAAGTTCATTGGATATCTTTTATTCACTTTCGAAACTGACTAATGGATAATAAGGTAAGGAAAAGAGATCATTACTATCTGCTTGATTTAGGCATCATTTTGGTTAAACCCAATAAATACAACGGAGGAGATTTAATACCTATAAATTTATATTCAAGCCTGCCTTAAATTCCTCTTGACACTCTTAACCATGCTGTTAATAAACCAGGTTAATACTGCCAATCTAAAATCGCATGTAATTATTTCTGCCAACAAACACTTCTGGCGCTCTCTCTCTCTCTCTCTCTCTGTGTTTAAAATTCCTTTACAAAAGTAACCAACCAAATTAGGCTCCATATTTCAAAATGAATTGCACTGAGTGCCAGTGACTGATTTAGTTATTGAGTGTGTGTGTGTAAGTGTGTTGAAATGCAGACCTCTGGATACATTTCCTTTAAACATCAAATTGACTTTGATATGCCAAGTCAAGTCTTATTTCCGTAATTTACCCTTAACAACTAAACTTGAGCTTATTTTGCAGTTGAATTGTTGCCGCAACTTGTTAAGAGCTTTACTTTGCTTCATTCTTTTTGTTTTTCACTTTTTCTGTGCATTTTAGCCATATGTAATTAGCACCTATTGCAATTTTGGTATCAAAGTTACAAACGGCAACAAAAATGGCAAAAGATAAAAAATTAGCTGCTGCTGCTGCTGCTCTTTTTATCGTATTTTTCATTTTACTTTTCATCATGCCATTTCAGTCTTGGCCTATGCAAGTCGTCGTTCGTACATACATGCATATGTACGGCCATACTGAAAGTTAAACAGACCAAGACAAAGTCATCGCATATTCGAACCAGTCATTTGGCCGTAAATGCGTGGTGTTAAATGGCAGATCTATCTATGCTTCAGGTATGAGCCATTTTTCTGTTTTTTTTTTTGTTGTTTTTCATAACGCTTGGTATTTGTTTCGCCTTGATGAAGTCTGTAATTGCCTGTTAGTCAGTTTGACATGAAAGGTGTATAGTTTAAAGCTTTGACATCTATAATCAGTGGTCGCAAAAGAAAAAAAGACCAGGCGGAATAAAATACCGAAATGCAAGTTCTAACCATACATGTAGGGAAACAAAGGCAATAACCGTCTTTAGGTAACAATTTTAATCTTGTTAAAATAATCTTAATAAGGTTTTATTACATGCAACTACGCTAAGGTAAGAATATCTTTAAGAAATCCTCTTCTTTTCTGCAATTTATACCAGCAAGACCTTAAATCATATTCTGTTAATTCAAGCAGAGTTTTTTTTAAACATTTTCCCACCATCAATCATTTTCAACGCCCTCTTAATGTTATGAACCAAGAAAATCAAAAGCAAAAGGTAATCTTTGATTAAACCATGGTCTTTAAACTTTAATAAAATTAAACTCTCAATTTAACAAAGCATAGGCTAAGGTATCATAAACCATGGAAAATAATTTGCATATTTTAAGGGATGTCTTGTTTTCTCTTTTTTTTAATAAAAACCAATTTATTCATAGTAAATTACACTTTAATAAAGATTTTATGAATTCTCTTTCTATATTTTTTTTTCCTTTTTTTGGGAAATACTAAGAGTCGAATGTATAAAAACAATTACAGACACGTACCATATGCTGTTGAAAATGACCGGATGTATTGTAATTTTTCGTTCTCATCACTTTGCTAACCATTTATTAAAAAATTACGCTTCAGTAATAATGTTTAAGCTTTTAATATAAAAAAAGTTACTTTTTTTGTCCTAAAGTATGTAATTATTTAAGAGCAAATCAAACACCCTAAAGTAGACTCTAGAAAAAAAATATTTAAAGAAAATTATAAGAGATTTAAAAAATATTTGTGTAAACTGTCCCAAACAAAAGCGCTATATCTGCAAAATGAATTGGCCGTAATCTAGTAGGTAGTGTGTTGGCTTATCAGACGTAAAGCCAGGGTTCGAGCTCCAGGCCAGATAGCAAAGACAAAATACAAAAAGTACTTCTTTCAGCAGATTTCTGGCAAAAATTCTGAAAGTAAATAAAATTGCCATGAAAAAGTTTCTTACAAATTTGTCATTCGGAGTCGACTTTAAACTGTAGGACCCACCACTCATGTATAAAATTAACACACACAACATAAGTCGTGCGAGAAAATAGGACGTTGTACAATGGGTCCATTCGACCTTCGGATACTGGTACTTGTCTTAATTGACAAGTACACGTCCTCTAATCTAACCTAACCTAACCTATCTGAAGAATGGATAGAAATAGGAATCAATCCCCTTAAGTAGGCTTTAGAAACACCCATGCAGGTAACAGAGATCAGCAATGAGTATTCAAAAAGATGAGTAGAATCGAATCATACTCATAATTTCTGATACTTGTACGCATTCATATTTATTTTAATATCATGGAACCTCTACTCATATTCAAAGTTTGAAGTACTCATCGTATTCATACTTAACAACACGAATGATGTTGTTGTGATCGACTCTGCATAACTCAACATATACACGAAGCATAAAATAAGTATGATTCGCGTACGAACACTAAAATACTCATTAAAAGGTTGTGTGTTTGCTCTGATTGCTGCTCTGTCTGTTTTCTTTTTTTGTAAATGCAACAACAACTAAGGCTGTAAATTTTCATGAATGATTCGAGTCACTTGGATCATTTACGAGTTTTTTGCTAAAGTTGTGAATCTAAATGTGTAGGCTTATGAATCAAACATATTTCGAATGGTATGAGTCTGATGTCAACGTTGTGCTTATACTCATTGCAATTTGTACTTATAAATCAACGTTGTAATGAGTACGAATGAATCAGAGTACATATGTAGTTAAATTTCAATATTGTTGACTCACTTGTATTCAAAATATCATGAGTTTTTATGAGTAGCGAAAAAAAGATTTATTGCTTATCTTTGAATTCTTTAAAGTACATTTAAATATGAAAATTTTCAATAATTTCACGTTTCATTTATTAATTTTCTTTCCCTTTCCCTTTCATTATGTTTTGTATTCAATATTATTTTAATTATTTCTAGCTAAGTTTTAAACCATTTAATGTCTCACTAATTTACTTGTCAAATATACTTTTAATATCCAATTCTTGACATGTTTAAGACCAGAGTTTCGTGTGTTTTGTTACTGATTTTAACTTTGTTCTTCCGTTTTTCCATTTTTTGTTCCAAGGAAGAAAACTTTTATTAATAAAGTTTTGTCAGGTTGTAGTTTTGTGTTGTACGTTGTTATTTTCCCTTAGCATTTCTAGTATTTAATGGCAAATATGTGACATATGCAGGGTAAGTTTGCCGCATGTACAACATGCAACATGTATGTTTAAATAGTAACTTTTTAACAATTTTAAGTATTAAATACCACGAAGAAGACCAAGAATGGAAAACAGAACTTTATTTTCAGTTACATGCTACATGTTACTGTTACTGTTGCTATTTCTACTTCTTTTTCCTGTTTTTTTGCTGATATTTTTATAACTTTGGAAACTTTTTATTCCTGTGCTAGTATTTCTTCTTTTTCTGTAGTTTTTTTTTCAGTCTTCATATTGAAGATAATTTTAGTTAAGCAAACAATTAAATTTCAATTGTTTTTTTTTGAATTTTGTTTCACTTCTTCCCTTCCATTTAAGGGAAAAAATTGCTTTCCGAAAAATGTTTTTTTCAATTAATTTTGAATAAATTATTTTCAAGCACCATCTGTTATACATTAAATCCTGGTTACCCGTAATTGCAACAAAAACTACAAAAAAACAAAATAAGTTTTTAATTAAAAAAATTTTTAATCGTTATATTTGTCACATTTGAAGATTTAAAATAATAAAAAAAAAAAATATTGTTTTAATGCAATTTTCTTTCAGTATAAAACATACAAAACAAGAAACTTTCCCATTGAATTCTTCCTTCTTATTTAGTTTCATACTGCGTTTAACTCTGTAAATGTTTAAAACTCTCATTAACTGCCAAAACAGAATTGTTTATAAGAAGAAAAAAACACAAGAAATTTTTTAATAACAAACAACCCTACAGTAGACATTTAAACGAATATATTGACATGAGATACATATTTATTTTTATGGCCTATAAAATTAAGCATTGTAGTCTAGCGATATGGCAATTTGGATTTTAGATTGATAGAATACATACATAATTGATCATAACAATCCTTCAGTCAGGATTACGACCTAGTTTCTGACACCATTTATGTTGTGTGTTTTAATTTTATACATGAGTGGCGCGACCTACAGTTTAAAGTCGATTCCGAAAGACAAGTTTTTGAGAAACTTTTTATGGCAATTTTATCTACTCTCATAGTTTTATATGTCTGACGTACGGTTTGAATCGAAGTCTCACGTCTAATAAGCCAACGCACTACCTAATAGACAACAGCGAATACGTTGTAACGTCATCATAGGTATCGTACAGTGAGTTTATATTCCCAAAACAATTTTGCCAATATCCTGAAAGTATTATATTCTATTAGACGATCTAAGACCTACGGTTTGATTTCTGGGTATTCATAAATTATTCAACTCAAGTTCCCGGTTCCGAGTAATAAATAATATAACAGGAAAGATACCTAGTAGCCTTAAGATAGCTATGAGGTATCGAGTTATTGGTACATCCATAAGGATATGTGTACGTCTCTCTAAAAGTATGTCCATTTTTCCTTTTCGAATGAATGTTTTCGATGTGAGATGTATTATCTTTTGAATGCCTGTCTCGCTCATGAACAGGTTCGAATTAAAAGTTGCATTAACCTTCGCAAAACGTTGTTAGTTTTTCTGAGTACCGGTAAATGTTACGATATTTTTTTCAGAGTCATCCATAATTCTTTAGCACGATTCGACGTGATGTACAATCTCTTTAAATGCCCAATGAAGTCTCTGCTATACATCATTTAATAACGGGAGAATGCATAAAATCAATATAAGACTTCCAAAACAAAAGTAATGATCCAACGTAATCGCTTTTCTACCATAACAATGCCATTGTGGCCACCATAGTGGACCTATTGTGCAAGGAACTCACAATATTAAAAAGTAATTTCGATCAAACCTCGTTACAAATGCGACCAGACCAAAGCATTATCGATATATACTACGTGCTGCCAAATATAATGCTCCTTGTTTTAAGAAATCTGGCAGATTATTCGTATTCCACTGAGTTCTTGGTACCTCCATACATATTAAGATTACGTCACGCATGAAGTAAAGAGATTCAGAACACCGTATATATTCTGATTGGTTGCTGGAGCAAATTCCAGGTTGCTTCCAAAGCAAATTTTTTGTAAAAAATTCTTCACCGTTGAAGCTCACTTCTAAATCGACGGTAACGTGAATAAATTTCCGAAGGTTTCACTGAGACGTATTTCTTCGTAAACTGTGTTATACATACATACATACATAATCGGTCATTACAACCCTTAAGTCAGGATTACAAACTAGCTTCTCAGTAGTATGTTTATGTACCTTCTCGACCACTTATTCCATACAAAATTTGGTGCATGCCTGCTTCTTCTTGTTCCTTTATTTTGCATTGCTTTTTAAACGAATGATTGCACGGACAGAATGAGTGTGTGCGTAACATGTAATGCGTATGATCGTTTTTTAATAGTAAATTCTTGGCACGTATTATCATACTCAATGCTGAAAAAATAGAAAAGGGATCTGCACAAATATAGTTGTTGTGTGTTTTTTATTTTTTTGTATATTTAATTAGAAGGATCTTTAATTTTAAATGTGATAAGAAAGAGTAGTTTGGTTGTGCGGTTATTTTTTATTTTTTGTGTGATTTAATTTGAAGGATCTGTAATTTTAAGATGATAACAAATTCTTGGCACGTATTATCATAATCAAAAGTTGAAGAAATAGAAATATAAACTGATCTGGTTATGATCTGCTCGCTATCTGATTATGATCTGCTTTGTATCTGATTACGATCTGCTTTATATCTGATCACGAACTGCTTGCTATCTGGTCACGATCTGATTTATACCTGATCACGATCTGCTTGATGGCTTGTGTCTATATCCATTGATTTTGAGTACGCTATATCGTGCTTTCTACAATCTGCATCCAATAAATTATTCCTTTATTTCCTTTATTCTTGCTATTCGTTTTGAAGTTTTGTATCAGGTCCACAAAACTGATAACCAGGTGAATGTAATTCAACATATAATTTGTTTATTAAGTTGTCTACAAATCTTCTTCCAATCTTACACTGATTAGGTGTTTTTCTTTTGACTGTAGTTTATAACCATTTTTTTCATTACTTTCATACCTCTTCGCATGAAACACTACACCAGCTATACCTGCTATACCAGATATACCAGCTATATCAGCTATACCAGCTATACTTGCAAGCTATACAATCTGTACTAGCTATACTAGCAAGCTGTACAATCTGTACTAGCTATACTAGCAAGCTGTACAATCTGTACTAGCTATACTAGCAAGCTATACAATCTGTACTAGCTATACTAGCAAACTGTACTAGCTATACTAGCAAGCTGTACAATCTGTACTAGCTATACTAGAAAGCTGTACTAGCTATACTAGCAAGCTATACAATCTGTACTAGCTATACTAGCAAGCTGTAGTAGCTATATCAGCTATACCTGCTATACATGCTATACCTGCTATACCTGCTATACCAGCTATACCTGCTATACCAGCTATACCTGATATACCAGCTATACCAGCTATACCTGCTATACCAGCTATACCAGCTATATCAGCTATACCTGCTATATCAGCTATATCAGCTATATCAGCTATACCTGCTATACCAGCTATACCAGCTATATCAGCTATACCAGCTATATCAGCTATACCTGCTATATCAGCTATACCAGCTATACCAGCTATACCTGCTATACCTGCTATACCAGCTATATCAGCTATACCAGCTATACCTGCTATACCAGCTATACCAGCTATACCTGCTATACCAGCTATACCAGCTATATCAGCTATACCTGGTATATCAGCTATATCAGCTATATCAGCTATACCTGGTATATCAGCTATATCAGCTATATCAGCTATACCAGCTATACCTGCTATACCAGCTATACCTGCTATACCTGCTATACCAGCTATATCAGCTATACCTGCTATACCTGCTATACCAGCTATATCAGCTATACCAGCTATACCTGCTATACCAGCTATACCAGCTATACCAGCTATACCTGCTATACCTGCTATACCAGCTATATCAGCTATACCAGCTATACCTGCTATACCAGCTATACCAGCTATACCTGCTATACCAGCTATACCTGGTATATCAGCTATACCTGGTATATCAGCTATATCAGCTATATCAGCTATACCTGGTATATCAGCTATATCAGCTATATCAGCTATACCAGCTATACCTGCTATACCAGCTATACCTGCTATACCTGCTATACCAGCTATATCAGCTATACCTGCTATACCTGCTATACCAGCTATATCAGCTATACCAGCTATACCTGCTATACCAGCTATACCAGCTATACCTGCTATACCAGCTATACCTGCTATACCAGCTATACCAGCTATATCAGCTATACCTGCTATATCAGCTATATCAGCTATATCAGCTATACCTGCTATACCAGCTATATCAGCTATATCAGCTATATCAGCTATATCAGCTATACCTGCTATACCAGCTATACCAGCTATACCAGCTATACCTGCTATACCTGCTATACCAGCTATATCAGCTATACCAGCTATACCTGCTATACCAGCTATACCAGCTATACCTGCTATACCAGCTATACCAGCTATATCAGCTATACCTGGTATATCAGCTATATCAGCTATATCAGCTATACCTGGTATATCAGCTATATCAGCTATATCAGCTATACCAGCTATACCTGCTATACCAGCTATACCTGCTATACCTGCTATACCAGCTATATCAGCTATACCTGCTATACCTGCTATACCAGCTATATCAGCTATACCAGCTATACCTGGTATATCAGCTATATCAGCTATATCAGCTATACCTGGTATATCAGCTATATCAGCTATATCAGCTATACCAGCTATACCTGCTATACCAGCTATACCTGCTATACCTGCTATACCAGCTATATCAGCTATACCTGCTATACCTGCTATACCAGCTATATCAGCTATACCAGCTATACCTGCTATACCAGCTATACCAGCTATACCTGCTATACCAGCTATACCTGCTATACCAGCTATACCAGCTATATCAGCTATACCTGCTATATCAGCTATATCAGCTATATCAGCTATACCTGCTATACCAGCTATATCAGCTATATCAGCTATACCAGCTATACCAGCTATACCTGCTATACCAGCTATATCAGCTATATCAGCTATACCTGCTATACCTGCTATACCAGCTATATCAGCTATACCAGCTATACCTGCTATACCAGCTATACCAGCTATACCTGCTATACCAGCTATACCAGCTATATCAGCTATACCTGGTATATCAGCTATATCAGCTATATCAGCTATACCTGGTATATCAGCTATATCAGCTATATCAGCTATACCAGCTATACCTGCTATACCAGCTATACCTGCTATACCTGCTATACCAGCTATATCAGCTATACCTGCTATACCTGCTATACCAGCTATATCAGCTATACCAGCTATACCTGCTATACCAGCTATACCAGCTATACCTGCTATACCAGCTATACCAGCTATATCAGCTATACCTGCTATATCAGCTATATCAGCTATATCAGCTATACCTGCTATACCAGCTATATCAGCTATATCAGCTATACCTGCTATACCAGCTATATCAGCTATATCAGCTATACCAGCTATACCTGCTATACCTGCTATACCAGCTATACCAGCTATACCTGCTATACCTGCTATACCAGCTATACCTGCTATACCTGCTATACCAGCTATATCAGCTATACCAGCTATACCTGCTATACCAGCTGTACCAGCTATACCTGCTATACCAGCTATACCAGCTATATCAGCTATACCTGCTATACCAGCTATATAGCTATACCAGCTGTACCAGCTATACCAGCTATACCTGCTATACCTGCTACCAGCTGTACCAGGTATAGCTGGTATAGCTGATATAGCTGATATAGCTGGTATAGCAGGTATAGCTGATATAGCTGATATAGCTGATATAGCAGGTATAGCTGATATAGCTGGTATAGCTGGTATAGCAGGTATAGCTGGTATAGCTGGTATAGCAGGTATAGCTGGTATAGCTGATATAGCTGGTATAGCAGGTATAGCAGGTATAGCTGGTATAGCTGGTATAGCTGGTATAGCAGGTATAGCTGATATAGCTGATATAGCTGATATAGCAGGTATAGCTGATATAGCTGGTATAGCAGGTATAGCAGGTATAGCTGGTATAGCAGGTATAGCTGGTATAGCTGATATAGCTGGTATAGCTGCTATAGCTGATATAGCTGGTATAGCAGGTATAGCAGGTATAGCAGGTATAGCTGGTATAGCTGGTATATCAGGTATAGCTGGTATAGCAGGTATAGCTGGTATAGCAGGTATAGCAGGTATAGCAGGTATAGCAGGTATAGCTGATATAGCTACTACAGCTTGCTAGTATAGCTAGTACAGATTGTATAGCTTGCTAGTATAGCTAGTACAGCTTTCTAGTATAGCTAGTACAGATTGTACAGCTTGCTAGTATAGCTAGTACAGTTTGCTAGTATAGCTAGTACAGATTGTATAGCTTGCTAGTATAGCTAGTACAGATTGTACAGCTTGCTAGTATAGCTAGTACAGATTGTACAGCTTGCTAGTATAGCTAGTACAGTTTGCTAGTATAGCTAGTACAGATTGTATAGCTTGCTAGTATAGCTAGTACAGATTGTACAGCTTGCTAGTATAGCTAGTACAGATTGTATAGCTTGCAAGTATAGCTGGTATAGCTGATATAGCTGGTATATCTGGTATAGCAGGTATAGCTGGTGTAGTGTTTCATGCGAAGAGGTATGAAAGTAATGAAAAAAATGGTTATAAACTACAGTCAAAAGAAAAACACCTAATCAGTGTAAGATTGGAAGAAGATTTGTAGACAACTTAATAAACAAATTATATGTTGAATTACATTCACCTGGTTATCAGTTTTGTGGACCTGATACAAAACTTCAAAACGAATAGCAAGAATAAAGGAAATAAAGGAATAATTTATTGGATGCAGATTGTAGAAAGCACGATATAGCGTACTCAAAATCAATGGATATAGTCACAAGCCATCAAGCAGATCGTGATCAGGTATAAATCAGATCGTGACCAGATAGCAAGCAGTTCGTGATCAGATATAAAGCAGATCGTAATCAGATACAAAGCAGATCATAATCAGATAGCGAGCAGATCGTAATCAGATACAAAGCAGATCATAATCAGATAGCGAGCAGATCATAACCAGATCAGTTTATATTTCTATTTCTTCAACTTTTGATTATGATAATACGTGCCAAGAATTTGTTATCATCTTAAAATTACAGATCCTTCAAATTAAATCACACAAAAAATAAAAAATAACCGCACAACCAACCTACTCTTTCTTATCACATTTAAAATTAAAGATCCTTCTAATTAAATATACAAAAAAATAAAAAACACACAACAACTATATTGGTGCAGATCCCTTTTGTATTTTTTCAGCATTGAGTATGATAATACGTGCCAAGAATTTACTATTAAAAAACGATCATACGCATTACATGTTACGCACACACTCATTCTGTCCGTCCAATCATTCGTTTAAAAAGCAATGCAAAATAAAGGAACAAGAAGAAGCAGGCATGCACCAAATTTTGTATGGAATAAGTGGTCGAGAAGGTACATAAACATACTACTCTTCTCACATCATTGATGTTTTGTGTGCGAATTTTAGACATGAGTGGCGGAACCTACAATCTAACGTCCATTCCGAACGTCAGGTTTTTTGAGGAACTTTTCCTGGCAATTGTATCTGCTCTCAGAGTTTTTGCCAGAAATCTGCTGAGAGAACGACGCCGAAGAAATATTTCTTTCATATTTTTTTGGGTTTGATGTTTGACCTGTGGTATGAATCGAGATCACGTCTAATGAGCTAACACACTACCTACTAGACTACGACGACTGTTTCAAGAACTCTGACGCTATCCATGTTAAGATCAACTCATGCATGAAGTAAAGTCGCCTTACATTGATATTTTCATTGAGTGCTGGAGAAACAGGCTTTCAATGCTGATTTTTCATAGAAAAAATTCTTCTCAAACACGATCGGAGTGTGAACAAATTTCCATGAATAAAAATTGACTGTTTAATACAACTTATGGTTCGAAGGTGTCACTGCGATGGAGCTCGATGGTAACGTAAACAAATCTTCATGAAGAAAAATTGAGTGTTTGGTACGACTTATGATCCAAACGATCCCAGAGGACTCTTCTAATTAATTTTGATGGTAACGTGAATAAATTTCTATGAGGAAAAAGTGACGATTTGGTTCGACTTATGATCCGAAGGTGTCACTGCGGTGAAGATCGATAATTACGTGAACAAATTTCCATGAAGAAAAAGTGAGTGTTTCGTACGACTAATGGTCCAAACGATCCTAGAAGACTCTTCTGATTAATTTAATGCGATGTGGTGGTATGAGAAGCAACTTTTGTTTTAACCCGCTATTGAAGATTATGAACCAGACGGCATAGGATTTTTGAAAGTAAGTGTCACTAGACACACCGATTTTTGTTTGTTACAGGAGAGTATTCGCGAAAGTAGAAGTTTCATGATTTTGGCGACATAAGTAGATAAACACAATCATGCGATTGGACGCTGTTAACGATGGAGCATTTGAGAACCAGAAAGGCTTAGTAAATTCAATAATATTTTAACATAGTGTAGCGTATATTTCAAATCATATTATGTCCATAATCCGTATAGCTTTCCTCTGCTATAGTCTTCCATTTCCCACAAATATTTGTGGAGTTATTGGACAAATATAACTTTATTATAAACTTTATCCGGTTTTGTATTTTTATAAATATTTTCCAATTTTGTTTTGTTGTTATTTTGTTTTTTAACAACAACTTTTAAATATTTTATTATGAATCTTGTACTTTTATTTGTTCATCTTACAAACTATGTATCTCACTGCCTCTCTCTCACTCTCTGTGTCTCTACATCCCTTTTTGATTGGAACTATTTTTCCTTGTATTTGTTTTCCTCTTTTCATTTTTACCAAAGCTTTAATGCAATTTTCCTTTGCATACCACGGTTTTATTCTGATGATTTCTGCTGCGAACTTTAAGAAAAAAAAAACGTTGAAAACAAAACTAAGAAGAAAAATCGTTCTCAAGTCAAGATTTACCAACACTTCATGGGTTTTTTTTCTTTCGTTCGTTCATTCCTTCTTTTGTTGTTGCATCCTTCACGATAGTTTTGCATAAAATCTCTTGTAATAGTTTTTTACTTGTTGTACGAGGGTGGTTGGCATTTGGATTGATTTTCAACTACTTAATGCTGGTCGTTGTGTTCTAACCAAAGTCCTCCACTCTAAAGAGGCGGCCATAGGAGTGCTGGCAGTGGAGTGAAATATGAAATGAAAGAATCTTTAGGATGATAAATAAGAAATAAGATCTCATTAAAAGTTTAAAACCACAAAGTTTATTTGCAAAATAATAATAAAAAAAATATGCTCGTATTCTAGTTGATAAACATGATTTCAGTTTTATTTTTTATTTCCTTTTATTTCTGTTTTAATATTTTTTTTATTCTTTCATTAATTTTTGAAATTTGTTGGTAGATATTTTCGTATTTTCCTTGATTTTATTTTGTTTTTTTACTTTCCACCACTAAATTGTTTATGGGCCATAACACTGTTATAGAAAAATATTTATTAATACCAAGAAATTATTTCTTATTTTGCGAATATTTGCAAATATTTGTGGGCAGCGAATATTAAGAAATAAGACCGAATATTGAAAAGCATTTCTTAAGGGCAACAAAATTTTAAAAGAATTTTTTGCTGTGCAAAAAATAGAAAATTTGGTTTTTAAACTATTTCATGAAACGATAATAATATTTTTATTAAAGCTGTATTTACGTTGTTAACAACATTTTCGGAAAATAAAGCAATAAAGTGTAGATTTATAATTCATTTTTTCAAACAATCCTTATAAACAATAGACATTTGAGACTTTGAAAGTGCTTTGAAAGAATATTCAAGAACTGGCGACAAATATTATAAATATCTGGGCCGATAGCCACAGTCGCTAATACTATTTTTTTCTGTCAATTGCAATTGGCTGCTATAAAGTATGATTAAAATAAGTTCGTTTTCAAAACTTAAAAACCAACCATAAATTTCGTAGCGTGCTGTATATTCTGCCAACAACGACACTTATATGGCCAGACCACTATAATCTGTCATTAAATACAATAACCAGATTGGTAGCATACTTGACATAGTCAATTTTATTTCCCCTGATACTCAATCCAGGTATGGCAAACGAAACATTGGTCTTCGAAAGCATTAAACATTCAGACTTTGATGGATTAATGCATAGTCCATTCGCCGAAGCCCAACTGTCAATCCTATCCAAATCACGTTTAACAGAGTGTAAGTAAGAATCAATATTCTCCTTACGAGTACTGGTATGAATCTGCACATCATCAGCATACATATGAACACGGCAGTCAACCAAAACATCCGGTAGATCATTAACATAGATACAGAACGACAGTGGCCCCAGTATTGATCCCTGGGGAACACCTCTACAAATATTTAGCGAATCTGAAATATTTCCATTTAAATGTACCCTCTAACATCTGTCGAACAAATAAGAAAAAATTAGACTAGCGGCAGAATTAGAAAAATTAAACAGCTTCCGGAGCTTATTCAACAAGATTTTATGATTGACTGTATCGAAAGACTTTGTGTGATCGAGAAGTACTAAAAACGCTACACTATTTACATCTTGCTCCAACCTAAGATCCTCAGCTACATTTAATAGAGCGGTAGTACAACTCCTACCTTTCATGAAACCTGACTGACTGATTGTTACATAATTGTGACCTTCCAGATAACCATTGACCCGTCATTTACCTTCGACAAAAAAGGAAGAATGGCAATTGGCCTAAACTCATTGCTTAATTCGGGAATGGGAAGGATCTTAGCAAGTTTCCATTCACCAGGAAAAGTAGACTTAGTCAGCACTGTATTGAATAAGTGGGTATAGTATGGCAAAAGTCTAGGTGTCAAAACTTTCAAAACCAAAGGATCTATATCTCCGCGATAACTTGGCAAACGCTAGTTTTTAAATGCTTAAACATTAGCTCCACCAAATATCTAAACTCGTCAAATGGCATGGCGTTGGTAGTTTGTTGTTATCGACAAAACGTAAAATAAATCTTTCTAGATAATTCACATGATACAAACAGTCGTATCATGGGATCGTCTTATTCATAATTTTCATTTGTGGCTACAAAAAGTCGTTTATCATATGGATATAGCCCTCTTAATTAATGACAACTGTTGTCCTACAATCTTTTCTAAAAAAATACGCCACAGACTGTAAGTCCGTACGCATCAAACAGTCAGTCTTTCCACATGCAGTGGTTTGTCTACAATAATTTTGGATTTTCAGCGACCCACGTACACTGAGTGGAAAATGATGCAAATTTTGTCTTCTAACTGCTTGGGATACACTATCAATGATAGACATGATATGAAAAGTTTTAGACTATGCCAATATGCCTGATGTATGTGTAGATTTGGTTCAACCATTTTATAGAGGTATTTAAGAACGAGAGTTAATTCAGAAAGAAAGAATTCGTTTTCTTTTTGTAGCATATTTACAATGATCCTATTCAGTTTAATTATACAACGTGTTTTTTGTCATCCAGTGGCCATTTTTATTTGAATTTTATTACGTCGCTTTCAAAAACTATATGTCTTATAAAAACCATTAGATATAGATCAACGTTCAGTCACTGCCAACCTTTTTTCGGTTCTTCCATACCATTGTTTGTAGTACACCGCTGCGTATACGCATTATCATTTATTAAATATACTTCATACGACCAGGTAACTAAAATTAATTATCAAGGATGGAATATTTTAAAATTTCTTTTACACATGGTTTGTGTCTTGAGTATTTTATAGGACGTCTGGGGGGATAAACTATTCCAGTTTGAATATACGTATGTAAGTATTTAGCAAAAACAGAAAAAATTTTCATATTTTGTGGCCGTATAATTTGAAATTTAAAACAAAAAGAGGTTGGAACACTTCGGTTGACTACCGATCAGACTTTTTATAGTTTTAAAAATATGAAGTAACCGGTGGGTGCTCTGGTAGTCTGGTGGGTAGTGTGTTAGACTATTAGCTTGAGGGTCCTGGGTTCGATTACCACCAGAGTCTCTGGTCTGTGACACTACACCGAGCATATGGTCAAAGTTACTCAGCTCGTATCTAATTAGAATATAATTTGTAGTTGTATTGTAATTAATAAAATTAATAAATAAAATGAAATAACCGAATATGTTGTTCATTAATTAATTTCTTTCAGCTAAGCAGGTGATACATCTTACTCATAACATACGCATAACTAACTCATAATTTTGAAGTCGACGTAGTCTAGTAGGTAGTGTGTTGACTTATTAGACGCAAAGCCAGGGTTCGAGCCCCAGGCCAGACATCAAAATAAAAATACAAAAAGTATTTTTCCTCTCAGCAGCTTCTCACACGGCTTATGTTGTGTGTGTTAACTTTATACATGAGTGGCGGGACCTACAGTTTAAAGTCGACTCCGTACGACAGATTATTATGAGAAACTTTTCATGGCACTTTTCTATTTATGCTCAAGGCAGCAAACACAGAAATCTCTTAAAAATATAATACATGAGTGTTGATGGAAATGATTATTTCAAAAGGAAATTGTTGTCGCATAATTGCAGTGTTTGCTACGTTGGGTTTATTGCGTTTATAGTATGAGCCCTGGTCTTTCTTAGACTTTCTCTTAGACGCCGTTTGCTCTTCCTTTGGTGTTCGAAACATATTAAAAATTAAGAGAAAATATTGGTTATTGTCTCCTTTTCTTTATGAGAATACAATATTTGATTCATAATAAACTCTAGTTTTTCCATACATTTTCCAATATATATTTTTCATATTTTTTATTTATTTTTGCTAAAATAATATTCGCTTTAATTTCTTTTTTATTATTTGTACCTAAAAATCTAGTTAATATACTGCTTGCATTCATTTATTTTTTTTTTAATTTTTCCGTCCCCTTTTTTATTTGTAATCAATACCATAACCGCTTAAAAAAATATTTGTGGGTAATTAAAATCACATATTTTCATAAAGGCCACGTAAATTTCATTCATTTTTTATTTAATTTTGTTGTAAAAAAATATTTCCCCGCACAATCAAAAAAAATTCCAATTTTTAAAACATTTTAACACTTGAATTTTGTTCTTAACATGCATGTGAAAAGGAAATGTGTGATGAGTGTGTGTTTTTTGGCAGGCGTGTGTGTGTGAATACGTGTTTAAGCAATTAAAACATAAATTCCTATAAATTGTCTATCTGTACTCTGTTCATTGTTTAAAATCTTTGATGTGTAAGCGTATGTGTAAATAACTGTTTTACACATTCAGCCAAACATTTACAAGCATATTTTTGGTGAAGCAGAGCAGTACACAGCAATCAGAGAATGTACAGAGAGAGAGAGTGTATTTGTGTAAAGGAATCTGTGTGCGTGTAAGTGTATGTTAATTTGTTATGCTTTTGATGATTTGTTGCTATAGCAACCAATACTCATGCCATGTCTCTCTGTTGGACTATGTCCCTTACCGTTAAAAACAATGGCTGACACATGTTTTATGTGTCTGCGTGCATAAGTGAATATACATACCAATGCCTGCAAAGTATGCTTCAAATATATTTTTTTTGCTATATATTGTTGTAGTTTTTACAACTACAATTACAATTACAACAAATGACATTGAAGTATGACTACAACACTGTTAAAATGCGATTGCTCATTTGAGTGTTAGCTGTAGTATGTTTGTATGCGAGTATGCGAGATATTATGCACTCAGCCGTATTAAATGTTACTTGACCATCATCATCATCATCATCGTCATCATGGAAAATAATTTAACAAATTTTACAGGAATGCACGTGACTGAACATGTTCAGTCATGTTTGTCTGTGTATATAAAATGTTACGCCATGTTTGTACATTTTTTTACTCACATTTTTGTGCTTTTTTTGTTTTTATTTTGACATTCACATTTGCATTTAAAACATTCCTGAAATACCTTTAAAATCTCCTTGTTTTTCCTTTTGTTGCTCCATCAAACAAGGGGATAACCTTTAGTGTACAATTTGCAGCTGGTGTATGGGAAATTTTTGATGAATTTGTATCCACGTCAAATGATGACTATTTTGTAAAGAAATTAAATAAATTTTAAAGGCTTTAAATTTTATTTCTCAGTTCAAAAGGGAAGAAATTGTTTAAGCTCTTCAAGCTGTTGGGCGCAAGAATTCATTAACGCCACTCATCATAGACCAACCACATTCAAATCAAGCAAACTAAGCGTATCACCAACTGCCGGTGCTCTTGTAGATTAATTTAAATAGAGAGGTTAATTATGAAGTCGCCGTGGTCTATTAGTTTCCTGGAATGCAAATAAAGCGCCCAGAAAGAAGGTGGAGACAGCGACGACATTCCCTAACGATTGTGGACAGAGATCTTATGGCGGCCTGATTATCAGAGAAAATTGAGACGCGGACGAAAGGAGCACCGAATGACTAGGATCCATTGACCAAGACCAAGTAATTGGTTGGTACGCCTTCTATCCATCAAGAGCCAAATGAGTCTGGCAGTGGATCAGAACTCCTCATTGACCCAGGATATCCTCAAGTGCACTTTATAGTTCGAAGTTGTTGTAGTCTAGTAGGTAGTGATTTGGCTTATGACATAAGGCCACGGTTCAAACCCCGAGTTCAGATATCAGAACTAAATATGAAAAATATTTCTTCGGCAACATTCTCTCAGCAGATTTCTGGCGAAAACTCTGACACAGGATAAGTTTATCATGAAACTGTAAACTGTAGATCCCTTCACTTATGGATAAAATTAGCACACGCCACATTAGTGGTGTCAGAAGCTAGGTCGTAATCCTGTTTAAAGGGTTGTAAGGACCACTTATGTATGTCTGTATCAGAGATCAGCAATGAGTATTCAACAAGATGAGTATATTCGGATCATATTTATAATTTCTGATACTTATACGCATTCATACTTATTTTAATGTCATACTCATACTACTCATATTCAAAGTTTTAAATACTCATGGTACTCATACTTAACAATACGCATGATGTTATTGATTTCGACTCACCATGACTCATCGAATCACAAAATAAGTAGGATCGCGTACGAACACTGCATATTCACAAGAAGGTTGTGTGTTTGCGCTGCTTGCTGTCTTTGTCTTTTTTGTTTATCTGTCTTTCTTCTTTCTTTGTAAACTAAGAATGATTCGAATCACTCGATTCATTTATAAGTATTATAAGTACTTTTCTAAATTTATGAATCTGAATGAGTAGGCGTGTGAATCAAACATAGTTCGAATGTTGTGAGTTTGATGTCAACGTTGTATTCATATTCATTGCAACTTGTACTTATAAATCAATGTAGTACTGAGTACGAATGAATCAGAGTAGTTGGTTTTGAATACTGTTGACTCACTCTTACTCAAAATTTCATGAGTACTTATGAGTAGCGAAAGAGCGATTCATGTATGTCTGGATGTACTTTATAGTTCACCCTGAACTTGTTCTGTTATACTTCATTACATTTTTTTTTTTGTTCTTTTCAACAATTCAAACTATTTAAGCCTGACACCCATGTTGAAGCCATTAAATATTTAACAAAAATTGATCTGACATAACCAGCAGCCGGCATACATCAAATACTTTTACTTTACATTTGCACAGAATTGCTATTGCAGTTATGCTTGTTAAAATCGTATGAATAAAGCCACGCTTTGTTTTTTCTTTTTCATAGCATTTCATTTCATTTTACGTTTTCACCTCAACTTTTAGAGGTTTCAAGTTACAACATCCGTTTCCGTTAAACACAGCCACTGCCGAGTGTATGTATGTGTGTAAAGGTGTACAATATTTTCAGTTTTATTGTGTTGCAATTGTTCAACATAAATTGTTAGCCGGACTTTATATATTTTTTTGCTATTATGTTGCAGTTTTTTTTATATTTTTATTGCTTAAAACCAGTAGTTTTTATTTCCTGGTCATATACAGGAATCGCTTATTTAAGTTAATGGCCATTGTGCAGGATTGTATATGAAGTGCAGCATAAATTTTCAAGCCAAATTAATTTTAAAATACTCGTACACATGCATAAGCGTCTATTCAAATGCATTTCCTCTCCGTTTTCTCTTTTTTTTTGCTCTCGGCTAGAAGGCAGCAGCTCAATGCTGCTGTAGGTGTTTTAAAATGTAAAAAATTGGGGCAGGTTTGTAGGTTGCCGGTATGTGGTTGATAGGTTGGTTGGTTGGTTGGCTGGCTGGTTAAGGTAGGTGCATGTTGCAAAATTTATGTAAAACTTTATTGCATGCAAAAATTGTTTTTCTCTCTCTTCTCTCGTTGGAATGTTTTTCATTTACATTTACCGTGTATTCTACACACACACACAGTGTAAATGTAAATGTAATTAATGTCAAATGTAATTAATTGCCCAAAAATGCAATAATTTTTCAATTTGATACACAATAAATTTATAGAAATTCATTAAAAATTTTTAGTTAATTGAAATATAAATAATGTTGCCTGGCATAAAAACAAATTGCTGTGGTTTATGCAATTAAATTTCAAACTAAAGACACATAAATTTCAAACAACATATTTTTTTTCCTTTTTTGTTACATCGTGGTTAAGCAGATAAATAGTTAAGGGAAGGAATTAAAATTTTTTTAAATTCCTTTCCTTTAATTTAATTTTTACTTCGTTTAACTCCTTAACAAATAGTCTCTAAAAAAAATTACTTTGGATTTGCATTCTTTTTTTTTTGTAGATTTTAATTCAGCATTTTCAACTATATTCCTTCCAAAGACTCATCAAATCAGCATAATGTTCTCCAATTACCACTTTCATGTTAATGGAAAATATTTTGTTCCTTTGCCTTCTTTTTCTTTTTCAGTAAAAATATAAAAATCGTGTTTGTTTTTTGAAGAACATTTTGCGTAATTTTTCGTTTCGTAGAAGTGCAGCCAGCCAAGCCAGCAGTGACATCATGAAAAAACGCATGAATATGTAAATGAGAGCAGGTTCATTCATTTTGCGTAACTTACAAGCAATTGACTATTTACTAGTGTTACACATGATATGACAAAAACAACAGAAAATAAAAACAACAACTTAAAATAATAAAGACAACAACAACAGCAACAAGCAGTTACATTTAGAACTGCAACAGTATTAGCCAAGGCAATCGCATACAAAAAACAAAAACAGTGGGCTCTTGATAAGGTTTCTACAAACAAATATACTATGTGTACTGTACCATGTCATTTCAATATTAAATGACTTTACGGGCACTTCCTTTTTCTAGAATGCTAAGTTTGTATTAAATTCTAAAGCATTTTTCTTCGAATCCATACAATTTAATCCAAACTCAGGCCACCTAGAATTACAATACTTGGTATGATTAAAGAAATGCCAGTTACTTGACAGCGAAAACGGGCCGCTTTGTGAAACCAAGTGAGCTTTGGTATCAAAAGTACCAATCAAAACTACTTGACACTAGGTCCACTAGAATTTAACACTTTAAAACTGGCAGGTTAGGTTAGGTTGGAGTGGTAGCTTTGATACCAAAAGCTCACTTGAGCACACATAGCTGACGCCACAGGTGAACGAACGCAGTCCCTGTGCTGACCAAGTTCTACCAAACTAGGGAAGAAGAAGAAGCTGATCAGCGCAAAGGCTGCCTATTAAAAGCACGACTAACCTACGCTGGAAAAGCAGCCCGAAAGTTCGATAAACGAAGCTGTATTCTTGACATCAATGGATGATAGCTTCGTCAAGCTGATAAGAATTGGAGCACCTCACAAGAGATGGGCATTGACAAAGAAAGTGGATAACGGTCTTCTCTTTCTCAGCGGATCTGCATCCACGGCAGAAGTCGTTAGATGGGAGCTGTATCCTTTCCGCGTGTCTTCCCATAAGACAATGACCTGTAAGCATGGCCACAGTGATTGAGATGATGTTACGACCAAGTCCAAGTAACTAATTGATGCGCCTTCTATCCATCAAGAAGCAAGTGGGTCTTGTGGTGGATCAGGACTCCTCATTGACCCAGGATAGTTTGGCGTCCCGAAAGGATTTCCTTGCAAAGGCCAACTTGACCGAGGTAAGTGGCATACCCAAGTCGATTGAAGAGGATTTTGGAAGTAGTGCACCGGTCTTGGCGAGCTCGTTGGCTTTGCAGTTTCCCAGAATGCGACTGTGCCCAGGGATCCAGACGAGTGAGACACTGAAGCGCCCAGAAAGAAGGTCGAGACAGCGGTGACATTCTCTAACAATACTGGAGTTATTCACAACGCTCGACAGAGATCTTATGACGACCTGACTATCAGAGAAAATCAAGACGCGGGTAAAAGTAGCACTGTTGACGAGGATCCATTGAGCGGCCCGGTAGATGGCTATTACTTCCGCCTGAAATAGGCTATAATAATCCGGCAGTCGGAGGGAGCTCAAAAAATGAACTTAAAAGAGAAGAAGTCTCCGTAGTAGTTGTCTAATAAGTAGTGGTGTTGGTTTATTAGATGTTAGGCCTCGATTCAAACCACAGCCCAGACATGTCCAACAAATCGAAATATGAAACAACATTTCTATGGCGACTTCCCCTCAGCAATTTTCTGCAAAACTTTTGAAAGTAAATAAAATTGCAATGAAAAGTTGCTTTAAATTTATCTGCCATTCGGAATCGATTTTAAACTGTAGGTTCCGGAATAAAATTAACATACACAACATAAATGCTGTGAGAAGCGCGGTCATAACCCTGATTGAAGGAAGGATAATGACTAATTAAGTAAGTTAGACACTGTAGTCGCTGTAGTCTAGTAGGTAGTGTGTCGGCTTATTATACGTAAGGCCACAGTTCAAACCCAAGGTCAGACATCAGAATTCTTCTCAGCAGATATCTGGCAAACACTCTGAGAGTAAATAAAATTGCCACAATATGTTTCTCAAAAATCTGGCGTTATTAGTCGACTTTAAACTGTAGCTCCCTCCACTCATGTATAAAATTAACACACACAACATAAGTAGTGTGAGAAGTTCGATCGTTACCCTGATTGAAGGATTATAAGTAAGTAAGACACTGAACAGCTTTATAAATATTTCAAAAATTAGCCTGTGGCCTGGCGTCACTTGACATGATGATTTCTCTTCATTAAGTTTTATTTTTTTTTCCACAAATTTTCCATAATTTACCTTTTATTTGCCCACCGTACGCTACAAAGTAAAAGTCCCTTTTTAACATTATCCCTGAACGAATGTAGTTGTATCCGCATAGTTGTATTAGTAGTTAGTGTCTCATAGTAAATGTTAATGACTACGTGGATAATGATAATTACGCTGAGACACTGTCTCTTGTTGCTTTCAGTTTTAAAGATGCCACCATTTCTTGTTGTTGTGCTTGTTGTTAATTTCTTGTTTTGTTTTTTCGTTTTTTAATACGAAAGCAATATAATTGTGTGTGTTGTATGTATAGCGTGCATTAGTGATTGTGTATGTGTGTGTAAAGTATTCTCTAAGGATATTAAAAGGTGCACTTTAGTTGTTTCATTTCATAGTGTTTTTCGGTGTAATTGACTATTTGCGGGTATCAGTGTTGCCGTTGTAGTTGTAGCTGTAGTTGTAATTGCCTTTCATTTGTTGTTATTGTAAATATCAATGGCAATCTTTGACATCGATATGGGATTTCATTAAATATTAGCACATGTTGTTATTGTCGGTGTTCCGTTGTTGTTGTTGTTGTTGCTGTTGTTGTTATTCTGGTTGTTGATGTAAACTCTCCACATAATATTGTTGAGCTTTTATTCCTATATTTAGCTGTTTTTTTTAGTTGTTTTTGTTACTCTAAGAGTGTTTAATTGATTGCTAGAGAGTGTATGGAATCTAGAGAATAAATTATGAGACGAGGGTTGTTACAAAAATGTACATATTGAAATATTGTTACGTTTTTAACTTTTAAAAACGTTTCAAATATGAGCTTTTAGATTGTAAATAAAAATAAAAATAAATTTGTGTTTAGTTTTAATTAAAATTCTTTATTATTCGAACAATTCTGTGTGCCACTATTCACAACTTGATGTAAACAACAACAATTGTTTTGTTTGTTATTCCTCTGTTTTCGTCCTTTGCATAAACAATAACAATTACCAGACAATTGTTCGACGGATCTGTGTAACGGAGATCTTCAAACCACGATTACTCTCTTCAAACACACCGTGTCTTCACCCAAGACTGACTGAACTTTCACTCACTCGTTGCCTGCTTTGCCTGGCCTTTTATATGGCAACGTAAACAGTCTGATGAATGTTCTTGAAGGCGAATGTTCATGACTTCGCCTTTTCGAAATCTCTATAAATGTAAACAACGATGTTTAGATTTATTATTGTAGCGTTTGTTGTCGTATTTTTGTGTACTTGTTTACCATTTTTTATGCTGGTGTTTGTTGTTATATTAAGCAGTACTAGAATTTGTAAACAGGTTTGTTTATTGCAATGTTTTGTTTTTTGTAGCTTTTGTTTTTAACTTTAGTGTTAAGCAATTTTAAAGCAAAACACCAGTATCTAGAGTTTTCATTTTCATAACAGTATTATATAGCCACCAAATTTTTTACCTTACCCTCGTTATTATATACCATATGAATAACTCCAAATTAATGTTCTTTTAGTTTTGTACATATAGTACGTACATATGTGTTGAGGGAAATCACAAAAACGTGTTGAATAGTTTCACGCATAAAATATCAAGTGTTTTTTCGCCTTGACGCTCATTTAGTTTACCATTCCATAACGAAGTGTATTCATTTTTTTCGTCTTCTTCTTATTTTTCCTATTCCTTGTCGTGGTTGTTGTATTGTATAGTTTTGTAGTTTCGATTATTAAACATTTAATATGCATAAAACATGTAAGAGAATTAATTAGTACAACATTTACTTGCCAAATATGTCTACACTATGACTATAGGAAGCAGGAGGAGGGTTAATTAGTAACGAATGTTATCTGCACTAATGGAACACGAGGCTGGTGTATATTAAAGTGAACCATAATTATGATTTTTAATAGAAAGAAATAATTTAATTTTGGTATACATAAGGAATAATATTTTGAATCTGTAAGGCTTTAAAGGCTTCGAGAAATTTTTGACATAAAATTTCTTACAAGAATTCCATGTACGCATGTTGCTTAACTTGAGTATAAGGTATGCTGTGTAATTTTTTTGTGATAAACTTAATCTTTAGATATTCTCCAACTCCCTAACTGCTACACAGTTCTTCAGGTTCTGGAAATGGCCAAGAATTACGCAGTAGTACTGGTTAAGAGTCAGAGATCGCCAGCCAAGTGGATATCATATGAAAGCCAGACTGCAACACACCAACTTGTCTTGTTGCAGTGCTCTTAAGCAATTGTGGATTGAATATGTTACAACAAATATACTTGTACACACATACATTCATAATTGCTCATTACAACCTCTCAGTCAGGATTACGACCTAGTTTCTCACACCACTTATGTTGTGTGTGTTAATTTTATACATGAGTGGCGAGACCTAGTCGACTCCGAACGACAAATGTTTGAGAAACTTTTCATGCAATTTCGACGAAGAAATATTTATGTTTTCATATGTCGTTTTGTTGAAAATGACTGACCTCGGGATTTGAACCGTAGTCTCACGTCTAATATGTCAACACACTACCTGCCATAGTATGGCGATTTCTTGTTATACAGTTTGGGGATCTCTACACAGTTTAACCAACGTGAAGCATACACATATCGTACCCTGCCAGTGAGCCTATTACTAGACTATATTATTTACTCCAACAACTGAATCAAACCAGCTCTCAAGAACACTTCTAAAATCCCCGTATTTGCTGAGCACATCAGTCATCTTGTAGATCATGCTCACCATATGGGCAGGACGGGAAACTACAAAGTCCAATGTTTTAAAAAGATTGTCAGTAGAGTCACTGCAAATACAATAGCAGTGATTGGTCCATGACTGCGTTGAAGCCACTTCTTTAAGTTATTAAAACCAGTTTGTATGTTCATGTCCATCTGCTCTGCCATTCTTCAACATCTTATTAGGTTAAACTGAAAGCTTCCTCTCAGCGGTCTTCAGGCAAAAACTGTGAAAGTAAATAAAATTTCCATGAAAAGTTTCTCAAAAAATCTGTCGTTCAAAGTTGATATTAAACTGTTAGTCCCGCCGCTCATTATATTAACACACACAACATAAGTGGTATGAAAAGCTAGGTCCTAATCCTGACCAAAGTGTTGCAATGGCCATTTAAGATTCCTTAGGGAATCAATGTCAATGGAATTAACCCTGGATTACAAATTTCAGTTCATCCAAAACCGTCATAGCATAGCTTTTGAGTCTTTGTATAGAATTAAGACGGTAAGGCAAGCCTATTCTAGCATGGTAGGGCCTGTACTTTGAACAATTTGTTTAAAAGGTTGCAGCAATATGTTCCTGCTTACTGCTGTTGGCATTTTCCTTCTGAAAAATTTGTGGTTTCCTGTGTTAGGGGCAATACCAGCAAGAGCTTTACACTTTACAGTGGCTTTCTGCTCTGCATTTTCGATAATTACGTACGTAGTGTTATGTGACTACAGTGACAGATATGTATGTCGCTGTGTTGCAGTTGGAAAAACTGACTGGTAAACTTGCAATCAGAGATCAGCAATGAGTATTCAAAAAGATGAGTAGAATCGAATCATACTCATAATTTCTGATACTTATACACATTCATACTTACTTTAATACCATGGAACCTCTACTCATATTCAAAGTTTGAAGTACTCATCACATTCATACTTAACAACACGTATGATGTTGTTAATTTCGACTCTCCATAACTCAACATAGACACGAAAAACAAAATAAGTATGAATCGCGTACGAATACTAAAATACTCACTAAAATATTATTGTCTTTTTTTGCTTATGTGTCTTTTTTCTTTTCAATAACTAAGACTGTAAATTCTGATGAATGACTCAAGTCACTCGAATTATTTATAAGTATTACAAGTATTTTTCTAAAGTTATGAATCTAAATGAGTAGGCTTATGAATCCGACCTATTTCGACTGGTATGAGTTTGATGTCAATGTTGTACTCATACTCATTACAACCTGTAGTTATAAATCAACGTTGTTGTAAGTACGAATGAATCAGAGTACATAGTTAAATTTCAATATTGTTGACTCACTTACATATATTCAAAATTTCATGACTGCTTATGAGTAGCGAAAAAACGATTCATTGCTGATCTCTGCATGGTAAGGCCTGTACTGTAAACAATTTCTCCAAATGGTTGCAAAATAAGTCGCCGTAGTCTAGTAGGTAGTGGGTTGGTTTATTAAGCGTAAAGCCAGGGTTCGAGCCCCAGGCCAGACATCAAAACAAAATACAAAACCTATTTCTTCGGCGACTTTCTCTCAGCAGACTTCTGGCAAATTTTCGAGAGTAAAATAAAAATTGTCATGAAAAGTTTCTCAAAAATCTGTCGTTCGGAGTCGACTTTAAACTGTAGGTCCCACCACTCATGTATAAAATCAACACACACAACATAAGTGCTGCGAGAAACTAGATCGTAATCCTGATTGAAGGGTTGTAATGACCAATTGTGTATGTCTACAGTTATTTTTCTTCGGAAAAATTTGTACTTTAAAGTGTTAGAAGTTACTGCAGGAAGCGCTTTACACTTTGCAGTGACTTTCTCTTGTGCGTATTCGATAATTACGTTCGTAGTGACATGTGACATACAGTGTTAGATATGTCACTATGAACCAGTGGTCAAAGAATTAATTGGTAAGCTTCCAATGCACTTTAGGTGAGTCTGTTAGGCAAGGAGACAACGTCTCAACGAGTTATAAAATTATGTTTTCATGAGACAATTAATACCGAAAACAGCCTTGCAGCCAAGAATTTGTTTAACAATCTGCTGGTAATACATTTCGAAACCTGCATAATTAATTTCTATGCAAACAAAATAGAACTTGAAAGAAAAAAATATATATTACCCAACACACCTCTTTTGTAATGTTTAACAATCTGTAATTAATCAAACTTATAAAACAAGACAAATCACTAGCGTTTATCTTTGAACGAAAGCAACAACAACTCACGTATTTATCTTTTTTAAAAACCAACTGAAAACCGAGAAAAAAGTGAAGAAAAAATGCATTTGAAAAGTAAAAAAAATTCTAGAACAGAATACTTATGCAAATCAAACAGAACTGCATACAGAATCACAAACAAAATCAAAATGATTTAAATGCCACGATATGTTCAGATTAATTAAGGTCAATTATATATAAGAGTATAGTTTTTAAAAAAATCACACAAAACAATGAAAAAAAAGAAATAAAAACTAATAAAAACGTTAATAAATTAAGACTAAGAAATGGAACAATAAACTAAAACGCTTAACATAAATACAAAAAAAATCGAATTGGAATTGTAATGCAGTTACGATATGCAGTCTTTTGGTTCATAATTGTTCTCAATGGCCAGCAGGAGAATAAAAAATTACGAATGAGAAAAAAGTAAAAGCATTTTAAAGCCAACATTAAAAAGCATTAAAAAAGAAACCAAATGAATAAATAAATAAATAAATAAATGCTTATTTTTTAAACAATTATATCTGTAATTATAAATCTTTTCCTATTTCTGTAATTTTTTTCTTCTTTTTTTTGTGGTCTGAAAGCATAAGAGAACTTATATTCCGAATGGTTGTTAGCAGTGAAACTAAAAGCTGGGTTGGGCTAAAATTAAAGGTTTTAACCTTAAATTTATTGTTCTTTATTACATTCTATTTTTTTCTTATAGAGACGTAGTTTGCTTTATTTTAAGCCTTTTAACTTTGATTTTATTTTTTATTTCTTGTTCATTTTGTTACCAATTGTTTTGCATGTGTTGCAATTAGAGCAGGTTGTCGTAATATTTGCATTCAAACAATAAATTTCTAAAGCAATTCAAATCTTTATTAATGTTAAGGCTTTTATAAATTATTATACTTAGCCTAAGAATTATTTGAAGGGCTCAGTAAACCAATGGTAATAAAAAAGAAAGCAATTCTTGTACTCAAGGGACCCTAAGACTTGTAATTAAAAATTTTAAATTTCAATTAAAGGCTTATGTATTCGATTAAAAATTGATTTTTAAAACGTTTTTTCTGTTCGTTCTAACTTACAGCGGTGGCCTTGTAATTAGAAATGACTTAGCAACATGTATGTTTGTTAATTTGTTTTACAGTTCAAAGGCTTTGTTTGGAGGACGTCTTACATACGTTTTTCCATCAGATTGGGACAAATTAAACTTAGATTCGTCACTCCAGAGAACTCTTTTCCAGAAACATCGTTTCTAATATAAGGCCATCACTGTACATAATTGCTTTTTACAACCCTTTAGTCAGGTTTACAACCCAGCTTCTCACACTAGCGACGAGATCTACAGTTTAAAGACCCAGAGTTTTTACTGGAAGACTGTTGACAGGAAATCGCCGAAGACATATTTTTTTCATATTTCGTTTTGTTTGAGATGTCTATGCTGGGGTTTGAACCATGATCTCATGTCTACAAGGCCAGTACTAGATTCCAGCGACTTCAGTTATTAATATTGTCAAAAATTATACGACTGCCCTTCAGGCTTAAATCTAACATGTACCATGGGTTTCGGGAGCCCCAGAGGCTTGAGCAATGGTGAGGCCCCCTTGTGGGAGCAACGTGATTGCTGTAGTTTAAACCCAAATTGCGAGGAGTGCGCGAGCTCGGTGTGACGTTACACTCTTAATGCCTTAGGTTAGGTTAGGTTAGGTTAGAGTATGTGTACTTGCCAATTAAGACAAGTACAGTACCCGGAGGTCGAATTGACCCACTGTACAACGTCCTAGTTTCTCACACCACTTATGTTGTGTGTGTTAATTTTATACATGAGTGGTGGGACCTACAGTTTTAAAGTCGACTCCGAACGACAGATTTCTGAGAAACTTTTTCATGGCAATTTTAGTTACTCTCAGTGTTTTTGCCAAAAATCTGCTGAGAAGAAATCGCCAAAGAAATACTTTTTGTATTTTGGCTTGATGTCTGGCATGGGGCTCGAACCCTGGCTTTTCGTCTAATAAGCCAGCACACTACCTACTAGACCACGGCGACTTCATGTGATGTAGAATTCAACTAAAGCGCCTATGATGAGGTCCCCTTGTGGGAGCAACGTGATTGCTGTAGTTTAAACCCAAATTGCTGGGAGTGCGGGAGCTCGGTGTGACGTTACACTCTTAACACATTAAAAGGAGTTCAGATGAGACCCCTAACCAAGAGGGAAGTCATGTCCAAATGCACGGCTTCGAATTGGTACTCAGGTATGGTGATGTTATTCGTGATATGCTTATGCATGCCATGTGGTTGCAGTATTGTGTGTGGAAGCGTTGCTAGACGCATTGTATTTCACTGTGATTCGCTCACCGTGGGGCATGCCATCATTGTGAAACTCACGTTAACCTGGCACTTCAGCTATGTTGGGTAGCCCTATAATATCTGTCCAATGCTGTTGCCGTAACAAACTTCAAGATGTTCTTCGATATCAGTAAGAACAGCTCTCTGGTATCTAAACTACATTAACACCACGCAGGTTTTATTTATATCTTCGAATAAATCATTCTCATCACAGAACTCAAATATTGAGCTTGAGTACCATTGGTGTTTACAATGCCCGTTCAGAATGTCCACTACTTCTGGATCCTCCGCGTCTAACACAACATACGTACATAATTGGTCATTACAACCCTTTAGTTGGGATTACGACCGAGCTTCTCACACCACTTATGTTGTGCGTGTTAGTTTTTTCCATGGGTGGCGGAACCTACGGTTTAAAGTCGACTCCGAACGACAGATTTTTAAGAAACTTTTCGAAGCAATTTTATTTACTTTCACATTTTTTGCCAGAAATCTCTCAACAGATCGGTCGGTCAGTCGCAGAAGAAATATTTTTTTATTTCATTTTATTGAAGATGTCTGACCAGGGAGTTGAATCGAGGCCTCACATCTGATAAGCCAAAACACTTTGGCAACTTCACAAATTTATCTTCGTTTTAAAAACCCTCCTCCCTCTATTTTAGGTGCTATCAGGTATATCGTTTCTGACTGCTCTGTCCATTTCACTGAAAGTATATGGATCTATCAGGTGCGTGAAAGCTTCCCTCTTCGCAAGTTCCTCTGCCTGTTCATTGCCATGAATTCCCACGTGATCTTAGATCCTGTCGAGGGTCACTTTGTTTCTCTTGCCTAGGGTATCATATTATTCTTAAGTGAATCTAGGTGGCCTTTGTGCCACGTAGTATTGCTATATGCCGTCCTGTTCTTATTTTGGTGTTAGGTTAGGTTAAGTTAGATTAGAGGGGTAGCTTTGATACCAAAAGCTCACTTGAGAACGCATAGCGGCCCGTTGTGACGCCACATATGAACGCAGTCCCTGCACTGACCAAGTTCCTCCAAACCAGGGAAGAAGAAGTTGGCCAGCGCAAGGGCTGGACATTTAAAGCACGACTACCCCACGCTGGAAAAGCAGCACGAAAGCTTGATAAACGAAGCTATATCCTTGACTTAAAGGACGATGGCTCCGTCAAGCTGACAAGGATTGGAGAGCCAAATAACCTATATCTGCACCTCGAAAGAGATGGGCATTGGCAAGAAAAGTCGATGACAGTCTCTTCTTCCTCAGCGAATCTGCACCCACGGCAGCAGTCGTTAAATGGGAGCTGCATTCTTTCCGTGTGTTCTCCAATAACACAATGACCTGTAAGCATGGCCACTCTGATCAAGACGGTGTTACGACCAAGTCCAAGTAACTGGTTGGTGCAACTTCTTCCACTGAGGGCTAGGTGAGCCTAGCGGGGGATCAGAGGACATTGACCCAGGATAGGTTGGTCTGATCTAGTGTTCAAAAATTAAATTTTTTTCGAAAAACCAAGTTAAAGATTTAATGTCCCTTCGAAACTACAATAACTTGGGTGCATAATACAGTGCTATAATCACTAGGACAGGCCAACTTATGTTTTTATTTAAACGCCCCTAATAATCAATATACTCGTAACCATGTAATCGATATATTTCTTTAGAAAGCCAACTAATTTTACAAGAATTATTTGATTTAATAGATTGAAGGCCTATTAAATGAAAATAATTTCTTATTTATTTTTTTGTCTCGATGTATAAGCCTATTTATTGATTTATTTTGGTAAGGTTATCTTATTGTTGGCCTCATTTGACTTGTCATACATTGTAGGGTATTAAAAAACTATAAAAATTTATTTCCTACAGCCAAGCATAACTTACTCAAAAAAAAGGAACAACTTGAGAGAATGAAGGAATGAATGAGTGAATGAATGAATGAAGTTTCTGTTGTTGTTGTTATTTTATTTGCAGCAAGCAATTGTTACAGAAATTTATTGCTCACGCGTTTAGAGTTAAAACGTCATTTATTAGCAATCACATTTGAATTTATGGCAATTTATTGACAGTGAATTATTTTCTTAAGAAAAAAAATAAAAAAAAAATATTCACTTTAAAGTTAAAGAATAAATACAAATGCAATCAAAAGTTTCGTTTCGTTTCGTTTTTTTTGGGTTTAAGGAACGTTCAAATATTTTTCACCTTCATGCAATAATTTGTACTCAAGTTTTTCGTTTTATTTCGAAACGAAAGAAAAAATTGTTTTTTTTCTGCTTTTTCAATTTTCCTTTATTAATTAAAATTAAAACCTAAAAATGTTACTTGTCTATTTCAATTTATTATTATTGAACTAGGCTTTGGTTCAGTACCGTACTCGTATGTACAGACATATGTCGGTATTGTATGCCTAGGTACGAGTTGAGAATATATTCTGTGTCTCTATATGATGGCATGTTCGTGTGTACCCAGTGTACCTGACTTCCTTGCTTCAAGTTGTGCCATTGCATTATAAGAGAGCATGTTTGCAGCAGCAGCAGCAGTTATTGTGGCATATAACGATGCACCTCCCGCAATTTAAACTAGTTTTACCGATACCAGGCTTACAATTCCGTTTCTTTTATTTCCATTTTCTTTTATTGTCTGTCTGTCTGTCTGTCTGTCTGTCTGTCTATCTGCATGTATGTATGTGTGTTTTATTGATCTTTATCTATAGATTTTAAACAGAGAAATACAAGTTTTATTGCATGATGATGCCTTTAAATTTTGCTGTTGACTTGTTAAGCATTTAAAACCGTTTGCTCTTTGCGATAGTAATCAACACTACCATGGCAATGCTTGGCAAAAAATACAAAGAAAAAAAAGTATTTTAAACAGACATACACATATGAACGAACATACAGAGAGACAACTCTGTTCCCCCCTCTAAAGTGTTGGTGGCTTTGTGGATCATTTTAGCAGAAAAATATATTCAAACATCAAATAAAAACAATTCCTTGTAGCCTAACTCAGCTCAGTTGTAGCTCAACACAGTATAGCTTTGTTAGCCTGGTTAACAGTTGCATGTCTGCTGTTACGTTACGTTACCTTTACGTTTTGTATGATGATACTTTTGTTTATTGGTTTTTAGGACATTTCAAGGTTTTGTCTGTATTTCTCTGTAATTGACAGTTGCTTGTGCATTTCATGATTAAATAGAACACAACAAGACAAAATCGAAATGCTGTATTATTGCCAATGCAGAGACATATAATTTTTTTGAAAAGTATTTAAAAATTACAACAAAAACAAAAAAAACAGAAAAGAATAGTTTCTTTTTGTTGAAGCCGCATTACAGTCAAAAAGGACAAGCGCCAGCTTAAGTAATAAATATAAAAATTGTTTAGTCACTCTAAACTGTTTTTAAGAGTTATAGGTCCATCGTAAACAAAAATTGTCTTCAGAAACTAACGCTAGACTTATAGAAACTCAGCAGAACTTTTAAAGGGAGAAGAAAATGGTTCAGAAATAATGTGAACTATGGCTTGCAAGTTCTTAGGAAGTCAAGTGGGTCGCGTTAGGGGTAATAGGTTAGGTTAGGTTAGGGGACGTGCACTTGTCAATTAAGACAAGTACAGTACCCGGAGGTCTACTTGACCCATTGTACGAGGTCCTAGTTTCTCACACCACTTATGTTGTGTGTGTTAATTTTATACATGAGTGGTGGGACCTACAGTTTAAAGTCGACTCCGAACGACAGATGTTTGAGAAACTTTTTCATTGCAATTTTATTTTATTCTCAGAGTTTTTGCCAGAAATCTGCTGAGAGGAAGTCGGCGAAAAAATAATTTTTGTATTTTGTTTTGATGTCTGGCATGGGATTTGAACCCTGGCCTTACGTCTAATAAGCCAACACACTACCTGCTAGACTACGGCAACTTCAAAGGGGTAATAACACTAGTAGAATGTATTTGTTGAGGTTTAGACACTGCCTGTACAGCTATATTAGAAAGCAAAAAAAATAGAGAATTATGAGACACCCTACTGTCTTAAACTTTACCAGAGTAATGTTAATTTTTTCTATTCTGATTTTAATCTCGCCAATGGCTTTTGACTTGTAGGTGCATACCAGAGATTAACAAAGATTATTCAAAAAGATGTGTAAAATCGAATCATAGTCATAATTTCGGATACTTATACGCATTTATACTTATTTTAATATCATGAAACCTCTACTCATACTCAAAGTCTGAAGTACTCATCATATTCATGCTTAACAACACGTATAATATTGTTGATTTTGACTCTTCATAACTCAACATATACACGAAGAACAAAAAAAGTATGAATCGCGTACTTACTAGAAGGTTGTGTGTCAGAGATCACCAATGAGTATTCAAAAATATGAGTAGAATCGAATCATACTCATAATTTCTGATACTTATAGGCATTCATAGCTATTATAGTATTATACTCACACTACTCATATTCAAAGTTTGAAGTACTCATCATACTCATACTTAACAGCACGTATGATGTGGTTCTTTTCGACTCTCCATGACTCAACATTTACAAGAATCACAAAATAAGTATGATTCGCGTATGAACACTAAAATACTCACTAAAAGGTGGTGTGTGTGCTCTGCTTGCTGTTCTGTCTTTTTGCTGTAAGTTTTGTTGAATGAGTTGAGTCACTCGACTCATTTATAAATATTTTTCTAAAGCTGTTGAACCTGAATGAGTAGGCTGGCTTATGAATCAAACATATTTCGAATGGTATGAGGTTGATGTCAACGTTGTACTCATACTCATTGCAACGTGTACTTATAAATCAACGTTGTAGTGAGTACGATTGAATCAGAGTACATAATAAAATTTCAATATTGTTGACTCACTTATATTCAAAATTTCATGAGTGCTTATGAGTAGCGAGAAAACGATTCATTACTGATCTCTGATGCACACATTGGAGAACGTAATGCATACAACCATTGCAGTATTATTGAAAATTCATGCAGAGGATACTTTTTCCAAAACGTGGAAAAATTTTGACACTGATATCGGGGTACTCATCATCGTTGTTGACCACCTAATACAGCATCAGGAGCAGATTTGCAGGTACATTTAATATAAACGTTGCTCTAATGGTCTTATATACCGCAGACTTTAAGAAGAATTTTTAATATCAAGTGTAAGAATGACAAATTATCTCCGCCCTTCTGGCCAAATTTGCAGTGGACTTAATTGGGTTGATTATCGAGAATGCTTTGGGGAAGCTGTACTGATTTTAGTCGCCGTAGTCTAGTAGGTAGTGTGTCGGCTTATTAGACGTAAGGCCAGCTAGGTTGTAATCCTGACTAAAAGGTTGTTATGACCGCTTATGTATGTTATGTATGTACTGATTTTTTGATTTTTTCCAGGGCCTCTGGACCCTGTCTATAGTATCCAGAGGGCAGATATCTCTGACTTTGAACGGGATTGTCATAAAATCGAGATTAATTTCTACTTTTATTATAATTTAGTACGCTGGTAAAGTCTTTTTTATGATAACTTAAGCTGTTGTGATGGCTATTAGACAACAAAAGCTATTCCTCCATGAGAAGGAAAAACAGGTAGCAAGGTTTTCCACCACTACTACATCGATCACTCGAAGGTTGTAGTTTCTACGCAACGATAGCTGACAGTTCCCATTGGAAATTGATACAGCAGACCAATCAGCTGCTTAGCTGGATAAAAAAATTGATTAAAAGATTATGGAAGCCTATAGTATTACATAGTCGGTGACATAGAAGTGCGTTCATTAACTCACTGTATGAAGTTTTTGGGAGACTATTTGTTTGCCGTCTGCAGAAAAGCGTCAATCTCATGTAGGAATTCAAGTGAATTTGCCGTGGTGTGTGTTTTCGCAAGTGCGTTGGGCATGTCGTTACCTTCAATGTCCTATGGCCAAGAACCCAAATGAGGGTAATCGAGGGCAAAAGATCGTGTATTGTGGAAGCCTGTGGTATCACGTAGTCGTTGACATAGAAGGTTTGTAAATTTGATTTCTGTTTTTTGTTTTTTTATTCCCGGCCTATCCCTTCAAATCATTTTCAAATCACTAGTACGTAGTATGTACTTAACTTATATCCTCCGAAAAATTAATTCGAATAAATGAAGATTTTAATTTAAAATTTATCAGAATACACGATGCATTAGATATCCCATTTTAAAACTTGAATCATAAAACAGAAAAAATAATCATAAGCTTAAAAGGAAAACTTCGTACCTATTATCAAAAGTACCTTTTGTATCATAAACTGTGGTATTTTAAAGCTTTTAAAATGAAATTTCTAATGGAAGAAAATGCTTTAAAGTTGCCATAAATTATAAAACTGAAGCTATTTTTACTGCATATAACCATATAAGTGCATATAAGTGTACGAGGGTGGGAAATGAAGAAAACCATCTCTACTTACTTTGTCCCATGTGAGATGATTTCACCATCGTGTTATTTCTTTAGATTGGGGAACCATAAGTTGTCTTTGATGGTTAAATTCGGAAAACAGGGTTGATAAAGCATGCAATTCTAGTCGAACTCTAAGCCGAAATTAATTTGTTTCTCCTTTGCAACCAAATCACAAGGTAGCCTGCCTTCTAGCAAGACCTAATGCAGCTGGGTCTTATATTGATACGAGTCAACTACGGATGCCTGTTGAAAGGAGTAGATAGGCAGGCTAGAGTGGTAGCTTTGATACCAAAAGCTCACTTGAACACTGGGGAAGAAAAAGAATTTGGTCAAAGCAAAGGCTGCACATTAAAAACACGACTAACCTACGCTCGAAAACCAGCCCGAAAGTTTGATAAACGAAGCTATATCCTTGACATCAATAGATGATAGCTCTGTCAAGCTGATAAGAATTGGAGCACCTCGCAAGAGATGGGCCTTGACAAAGAAACTGGCTAACAGTCTCCTCTTTCTCAGCGGATGTTCAACCACGGCAGAAGTCGTTAGACGGGAGCTGCAATCTTTCCGCATGTCTTCCCATAACACACTGACCTGTAAGCATGGCCACGGTGTTCTATCCATCGAGGGCCAAGTGAGACTAGCGGTGGAGCAGGACTTCTATAGTTTGGCGTCTCGAATGAATTACCATGCAATGGGCAACTTTATCGCGGTAAGTGGCATCCGCAAATTGAATGAAAAGGATTCCGGAAGTAGTGCACTAGCCTTGGCATCGGCTCAGCAGTTTCCCGGAATATTACTGTGCCCCGGGACCCAGACAAGTGTGGCACTGAAGCGTCCAGAAAGAAGGTCGAGACAGCGGCAACATTCCCCGACGATCCTTGAGTTGTTCACAACATTCGACAGAGCTATTATATCAGCCTAACTATCAGAGAAGATCGAGATGTGGCTGAAAGGAACACCGTTGACGAGGATCCATTGAGCAGTACTGGTGGATGACCACTACTAAGGGAGTATTGTTGCGCTTCACAATTAAGACACGTGGTATTCATAAACACGCTAAGTTATTTACCCACCCTCATATGCTCATATGTTGGCATACGTTTAAAACTCAAAGCGAAATAAAATCATCAAATCATATTGTTTGCCAGACCTTTTATGACTTACAACTTCTATTTCAAAGCTTTAAAAAAAAACTATTTTTTGCACCTCAAAAGGGCCAATATTTGTTCAATATGACTCTTGAAAAATATTCAAGTTCATCCGAACAAACAATAGCAAAATACAAAATAAAAGTGAAAATATTCTCTGTCTGCTGGCAAAAGTGTTACCAAAGAAACTTTTATTGCTTTCTCTGGCAAAACAAAACCCAGGCTGAAGTCATAAAAATCGTTGGAGAGTGAAATACTGTGGTTACATCACTGGCATACCATATAACGTTAGCCAAACGATTTTGAAATTGAAAAACTGAAGAAGATTTTTTAATCTGAAGAATCATAAAAAACCATAACTTTTTTGAATTCTTATTTAACAGCAGAAATCATAAAAAAGAAGAAGAAACAATTGCTTGATGGTTTCACAACGCTATGCTGTAAATCATAGTCGGGTCCTTAGTTTACATATGATACATGAGGAAAAAAAATAAAAATTAAAGAATAAAACGAAAAGTCAAGAAGCTTATGACATTTGGATTTTAATGAATACACTGGGCTACGAAAGTATTTTAAATTTTTTTAGCAGAGAGATCTATGGTATAAGCATCCAAAAATATTACTAACTCTACCTCAATTAAGCACGCAGTTTTAGACGGCTTTGCGAAAATGAAGAATCCAGATACTGGTGTTATCCTCCTTTTACATCACTATATCTTAAAATGGCAAACAAGTAAACAAAAATACAACAACAAACACTGCAAGAATTAATGTAAACAAAATACACAAACAACAAGAATGAAACAACGATGTTTACATTTATAGAGATTTCGAGAAGGCGAAGACACGAACATTCGCCTTCAAGAACATTCAGACTGTTTACTCGGCCATATAAAAGACAAGGCTAAGTGTTAGAGAAGTTCAGTCAGTGAAGACGCGACTTGTTTGAAATGAGTAATCGTGGTTTTAAGATCTCCGTTCTAAAGATTTGTCGAACAATTAAAGGGTCCGCCAAATAACTCTCTTTTTTTTTGAAAATGCTTTAAAAAAAAACTACTGAATATTTTCCTAAATTTCTTTTTTATTTGAAAGTACAATCCTTCCGATTAATAATGGAAAATAATTTCATTCATCTTACACGATCGATGCAATTTTTAAGCACATTATCGATTGTGTGCGGCTGTATTTCACCAATGGCTTCACGAATATTGTCCTTTAAAGCGTCAATTGTCTCTGGCTTATCGGCGTAACACTTATCTTTGACGGCACCCCACAACTAATAGTCCAACGGTGTCAAATCGCAGCTCCGAGGTGGCCAAACGGCTGATAATGCGATCTTCAAAAACAGGGCGCAAAACATCGAGTGTAACTTCGGCTGTGTGGCACGTAGCGCCGTCCTGTTGAAACCAAATGTTGCCATTATCCTCCTCTTCAATTTTTGTGAACAAAAATTCGTTCAACATGGCCCAATAACGATCGCCATTGACTGTAACGGCCACTCCTTGCTCATTTTCGAAGAAAAATGGCCCAATTATGCCTCTGGACCAAAATCCGCACCTAACAGTGACTCGTTTTGGGTGCGTCGGCTTTTCAATGTATGCGTGCGGGTTTTCTGTGCCCCAAATGCGACAATTTTGCTTGTTTACATACCCGCCCAGATCAAAATGAGCTTCATCTGAAAAGATGTTTTTTTTCCAAAATAGGCATCTTCTGTAAGTCGATCGAAGGCCCACTTAACGAAGCGAAAACGCATTGGATGGTCAACTGGCTTCAACTCCTGAACCAATTGGACTTTGTATGGCGTCATATCAAGGTTCAATTGTTGAGAACGACGATGAATTGATGTTGATGGCGCTTCACGCACATTTTCTGCCACAGCAGCAATATTCTCGGGTGTACGCACTGTTTTTGACTTTTCACGCTTTGGTTTATAGATGAGGACTCCACTTTGTTTCACTTTTTTTACAGGTATGTTCGTTATCATACGGAGCTGACGGTGCTTCTCTTCTTCCAAAATCCGTACGAATACATTCTGCAACATTACCATGATTTTCAAAGTAATGTCGCAATATTTCCTATCGTTGTTTAAGCGTATACACAACCATATTCGTTCAGCGGAAGGATAAAACTAATTATCTCTCAAATCAAACATGAGCTAAGTGTTACCATTCACGAAATAAGCACGAGTTGAAAAAAAACGTTAGATGGCGGACCCGATATTTAGTAAATGTTATTGTTTTTGCTAAGGGTGTAAACAGAGGAATAACAAAGAAGAGCAATTGTTGTTGCTTACATCAAGTTGTGAACAGTGGCACACAGAATTGTGCCAACAATAAAGTATTTTAATTAAAACTAAATACAAATTTATTTTTATTTTATTTGCAATCTATGAGCTCATATTTTAAACGTTTTTAAAAGGTAAAAATGTAGAAATATTATGGTGTTTACTTTCCTCGCCCACGGTCATTTTTATTCCAAGGTTATTAAATAATTATTTAAACCAGAGGTTGTGTTAGCATTATGAATTGTAACAAACCTATAAACACATCTGATGATTTGCTTTATTTTTTTTCTGTGTCTTTCTTACATTTTCTATTTTATTTTTAGATTTTATTCTCCATTTATGCTTCTAACCGTGCACAGTGACCATAAATTTTCCAACAAAAAGACATTGTTTACCCTACCCTTTTTATATATGCCAGTACTAAAGCTGGAAGAAAAGAAATTGAAAACAAAAAACAAAGAAAAAAATTCTTTTTAAATACAAATCTCTACCTACAGTTGAGATTTAAAAAAAATGAAAAGAAATGAAAAGGAATGAAATGAAATGAAATGGCATGGAATCAATGAAGGTAATAAAAATCTTGAAAAATAAACAAGAAAAAAAGCTGAAATTAAAAAGAATTTTTACTTTCTATTGCTATGCTTAGCTTGTGCTTAGGGACAGAGGAGTAAAGCAGACAACAGAATACCTATGAATACCTAGGAATACAATGTTAAAAAGGAGAGTTGCATTAATTTAACGCAGGCAAACTTAAGGCAGGAAAAGGAGATAAGGACAATGGCAAGGAAGACCACCAATAAATGTCTGTATAAGTCTGGATTTTATTTGTTTCTTACTTTACCTTGCTTTACTTAACTCTTTTTCTCGTTGTCCATTCTATCTTTACAATGTCCAGTACAGGTTTACAGCTTTACCTTTTGCTTTAAACAGTAACTTTATGCCGCAAACTAACAACACCCTCTAATGACTTTAATTTTCATTTTCAATTCTGTTTTTCTTGTTTTTGTTTTTGCTTATGGCCAAAGGAAAGAAAAAATATATGAACGTTATAAACTTTCATATCCTTGCTAACTATACCACTTAACTCGTGTTGTTTTTTCTATTTTTTTTTCAAACAATAAACATCAGGAAAAACCCAGAAGAATGGAAAAAATGCAGGAAAAAAAGGACACAACAAGCAGCCAGCAATAATGAAAAGTACACGTAGTATTCCCTAGAAAAAAAAAAGAATTTCAAAGTTTGAGTTGAAAAAAAAAACAAATCAAAGATAAAATAAAAGTGAGATTCTTGGTCGTTTTGTGGTTCAACTGAGCTTAACATTTATGTCCTCCCTCCGTCTCCTGCACTATTTAATTTACCGGGTATCTCTGTTGCGTTGTTGTCTAGATTTTCTATATCAAACAAATGAACATCAGGAATTTAATGCATTTTATTAAAAGGTTTCCATACCTTTAAAAAGGATAAATGAAATCTCAGCAATACATAGGACAAAAGTAGGAAAATAAGCTGAAATTAAAATCGTTCAAAACGCATGCAATGCGAACTACACAAAGGGTGAATTAGGGGAAGCCATTTTAAATATTATACGCAGTTTAGTTTTCATTTATCTCGAAAGTAAACAAATTTTCAAATGAAAGACATTTCCTTTTAAACTCTTCGGGTAACGTACACTTCAGTCAGGATTACGACCCACACCGCGCATGTTGTGTGCATTAATTTTGTACAAGAGTGGCGGGACCTACAGTTTAAAGTCGATTTCGAACGACAGATTTTTGAGAAACTTTTCATGGCAATTTTATTTACACTCAAAGTGTTTGGCAGAAATCTGATGAGAGGAAGTCGCCGAAGCATTTTCACATTTTCGTTCGAGATGTCTGACTTGGGGCTTGAACCCTAGCTTTACGGTCTAATAAGCCAACACACTATTTACTAGACTACGGCAACTCCTATTGAGCGTTTGAAGTAGAAGCCTAGTGAATATTTTTTGCCATTGTGAGAGACTTAGCGACATCAATCGAAAGACTAACGGACACCAGTAGTATATCGAGAAAAATTCTCAAGCCTGAGGTGAGAATAGTTGAGGAATAACACACTGAATTTGCACAGATACTTACTTACTTAATTGGTCTTCTCACACCACCCGTGTTGTAAGCGTTAAATTTATACATGAGTGGCGGGACTTACAGTTTAAATACAGCTTCCTATGGAAAGTACGATTGATATCCATTAATGGTAAGTGTATTACACGCATATTTGATGCCTTAAGTGTGTGCCGATAGGTAGGAGAACTTTAAGACATTGACATCATAGGGCGCACCAAGCAGAGGCATGGACACTATTAAGCATTGATGCAGCCGCCTTGAGAGTATTCGAGAGAAAAGTCCTACGTAAGGTCTTCGGTCCAGTGCGAGTTGGCGATGATTCCTGCATCCGCTCCAATAGTGAGCTGTATGAGCTTCTCAACGACATAGACGTTGTGTAGCGTTTTAACATCCAGCGGCTGCGCTGGCTCGGCCGTGTCATCGATTGGTGTCACCAACTGGCGTATGCGTGGAAGAAGCAGAGGATGTGTTACGGCAGGCCGAAATCCGTTAATCGGGTTGTTAATGGCCAATGAAGTAAGTACCTAAAGTAGTATTGTAAGAGAAAGTCTTGTCTGAGTATGGCTGATAATTGGTTCCCGATTGAATAAAAATTTAGAACGTATTAGGAAGATTGTAAGAAGACAAGGAAACTAAATGGGTTTATGCCGGTAATATTCATAATTAAGGAAACACAAGTCAAATCTTTTAAATAAAAATTTAAGGCACCTTTCCTCTTATTTGTTGCGTCCTCTTTGTCAAGTTCTTTTGAAAATTTTATTTCCATTGAAGGTAAAGTCCTACATTTCATGTTATAGGGTACTAATAGGGGGCGGGATATGTAGCACAAAATGTAGGCAAACTGCGAAACTCAGCAATGCGTTAAAAATTGTGAAAAAAATGAAAGAATTTCCGAACTTGTATTTGTTTTAACCTTTTACTTTGTAAGACACACAGTTTATATTTAAAGCTCTCTTGTAATTTTACAAGACAGAACGGCGTTAGAGTCAGTAATGTGTCTGTTGCTGTTGCTGCTATTGCTGCTGTCCCTCTGTCTATCATAGATTATCAGTGGCGCGTGCCGTTTGCCCTTTTTCCTTATGATTGCTACAGTGTTTCAGGCATTTATTTCATTTTATTGTTTAACTTAAAATATAGCCAAGCAAAGCAAAAAAAAAAAACAAAAATAGAACAAGAAAGAAAGCAAAAAACGGAAAGGAGAAAAACTATGAAATTATCTACACCTGTAATGCGCCCACATACTATACAAAGAAGTACTGGGAACAATGGTGAAAATAAAGCTGAAACAATTTGAAAACCTTAAGATCACAAAACCCTTTCATTGTCTTATGGCCATACAACTAACTGCCGGTAATGATAACAACAATGATGATTGCTGTTACAGTTAGTGGCGGCCATTGTTTTGCCTTCATTGCCGGATTGGTTGTTGGTCATTTCAAAGATGGTGTCTTACAATTCATTTTATTTTCTATTTTTATAGTTTCTATTACATTTTTGACGGGTTTTTTTTTGCAAAAAGAAAATGAAGAGGAGAATGAAATTCCTTTTTCGCAAATTGAAATTATTTTGACAGTTTCTGTTGTAGTTGTTGAATTCCAAGTTCTTTGCTCGTGTTATTTTGCTGACAGTACTAGAATATATTGCCTTGGATTCTTAAGAAAAATTCCTTTTGTTTTATAAGCAATTACCAAGGAAGAAAGAAGAGATCATAATGAAAATATTTCCTAAAATTAAGTTGTTAATGAAATGAAAATAGAAGTGTTTTTTTGGTGCTATCAAAGAGGTCTATTCGACATACCATATCGTTCACGCAACGGGTCTTCTGTCGGTGTGGTAACATATATGACAGAGGACATTTCCCGTTGTTGTTAGGGGCATAATGAAGTCGCCGTATTCTAGTAGGTAGTGTGTTGGCTTATTAGACGTAAAGCCAGGGTTCGAGCCCCAGGCCAGACACCAAGACAAAATACAAAAAGTATTTCTTCGGCGACTTCCTCTCAGCAGATTTCTGGCAAAAACTCTAAATAAAATTGCCATGAAAAGTTTCTCAAAAATCAGTCGTTCAGAGTCGACTTTAAACTGTCGGTCCTGCCACTCATATATAAAATTAATACACACAATATACGTGGTGTGAGCAACTAGGTCGTAATCCTGACTGAAGGGTTGTAATGACCAATTATGTATGTTACGTATGTTAGGGACATAAAATAATCTTCAAAGACCTTGCTAAGGGGAAATTCGGCTGTCTCATTCAAAAAACTCTATAGAAAAGTGTAAAGCTTTGAATATGACTGCCAATATTGCCAATGCTCCTACAATCTATGTGATGCTAACAGGAAAGGGTTAATAGGAGAAACAAAAAATAAAACGACGACAAATTCTCGGAGGTATGCCTGAAGTGGTCTTAAATTCACGATACCAAAGTCCCTGATCTGAATTGAAGTCGCCGTGGTCTAGTAGGTAGTGTGTTGGCTTATTAGACCTGAGGCCTCGGTTCCAACCCCAGGTCATACATCTCGCACAAAACGAAATATGAAGGAAAATTTCATCGGCGACTTTCTTTCAGCAGATTTCTGGCAAAAACTCAGACCAAATAACAATTCCCCTGAAAAGTTTCTCAAAAACTGTGCCGTACGGAATCGACTTTATACTGTAGGTTCCGCCACTCATGTATAAAAATTAATGCACACAATATAAGTGGTGTGCGAAGCTAGGTCGTAATCCTCACTAAAGGGTTGTAATGATCAATTATGTATGTAAAGTCCCTGATCTAGTGAACATCTTTAGAAAAACAACGATTAGGGACTATACACGATTTATTTGCAAAATGTTAGCTTACTACTAGAGAAAGTCGCCGAAGTCTAATAGATAGTTGGCTTATTAGACGTGAGGCCATGGTTCAAACCCCAGGTCAGACATCTCCAACAAAACTAAATATGAAGAAAATTTCTTCGGCCACTTCCTCTCAACAGATTTCTGGCAAAAAGTCTGAGAGTAAATAGAAATTGCCATGAAAAGTTCCTCCAAAAACTATCGTTCGGAGTCGTCTATAAATTGTGGGTCCCGCTACTCGTATGAGAAGCTAGGTCGTAATCCTGATTGAAGTGCTGTAATGACCAATTAAGTATGTTCTCTGATACAATGCAATTAATCGTTTTTTCGCTACTCATAAGTACTCACGAAGTTTTGAATATAAATGAGTCAACAATATTGAAATTTAACTATGTACTCTGATTCATTCATACTCATACTACAACGTTGATTTATAAGTACAGGTTGCAATGAGTGTCGTAGTAGGTAGTGTGTTGACTTATTAGACGTAAAGCCAGGGTTCGAGCCCCAGGCCAGACATCAAACAAAATACAAAAAGTATTTCTTCGGCATCTTCCACTCAGCAGATTTCTGGCAAAAACTCTGCGAGTAAATAAAATTGCCATGAAAAGTTTCTCAAAAATCTGTCGTTCGGAGTCGACATTAAACTGTAGGTCCCACAAAGCAAGCAAAGTAGTATTGTAAATATTGTGCAAGAATAGTGAGTACTGTAGTGTTCGTATTTTGTGATTCTTGTATATGTTGAGTTGTGGAGAGTCGAATACAATGAGTACGACTTTGAATATGAGTAAAGGTTCCATGATATTAAAATAAGTATGAATGCGTATAAGTATCAGAAATTATGAGCATGATTCGATTCTACTCATGTTTTTGAATACTCATTGCTGATCTCTGGTATGTACGTATGGTAGAGAGCATTTGTTTCAGCCGCTTTATAATCAAAACTTCCCTTCTTTTGGCTATAATGCAAGACTATTCGATTATCGGTGCAAAATCCTCTTATTGGAATACGGTTTACGTTAGATCACAGTATCATATGCTGATTGCAACTGATTTGTTTTAGAACAACTCTAGAGAAAACATACATATCATATGCTATAAGACTTGAAGCCGAAGTGAGACTTTATGAAACACAATTCCTTACAGTCCAGTTCTAGTGCCTTATAAATCAAGTTTTAAGAGTTGAATAGTTATGTTATATAATTCAAGATTTATTCATAAATACGACAACAACAATCATAATTAAAAATGCAAAAGAAAAACGAAAAGAAATAATTTAAAAATATTTTTATAATTAATTATTAAAGCTGAGGCTGAGGTGTAAAAAACTCCATACAATACATTTTTGTAGAGCCATTCATGGTTATGAGAAAACTTATAATGCGGCGGCGATCATAATTTCTGTTTTTGACGTTCATATACATATTTTATGTGAGAAAAAAAAACAGAAACGAAAAACACGACAGACAACAACATTGTAATATTGGCAATGAATGTTGCAATGTTGCAAAAGCAAATCAAAATTCATATAAAAATTCATGTTCAATTTCTTAAATGTTGACTTTGGTGGTGTTGTTGTGGCCATACAAGCGCCACAAATTATTGTTAATTAATGTTTCACCATGAAAAGCCCCCTTCTTTTGGTACCAAAAAAAAAATGCGAACAACAAAAATGAAAAGGCAAAAGGGAAATAAAGCCAAAACGAAGTTAAACAAAATAGGGCTCAAGAGGTGGTAAGCGTTGAAAGAGCGCGTATTGGCAATAAACAACAACAGTAGTGGCATTTAATGTTGTATACAACATGTAATGTTTCATTGCTTGTTGCCGTTTAGAGAGGAGGCTTTTTATTGTAATCTGTTTTATCGTTGTTGTTGTTCTGTTTGCTGTTGTTGTTATTGCCTTATTCATTGTATTTTATTTATATAATATTGCTAGTGTTGTTGTTGTTGTTATTTTATTCGTATGTAATTAACGAACGCGTTACCTGATTAAAAATTCGACGCCGACATGTCGTATTCACAACTCAAATTCTGACAGCTCCATGCTGACATGACAACCTGCCACCGTCATTGGTAAAAATGTTTTTCGTTTCGTGTATGTATGTATGTATGTAGATATGTATGCTTACCATTTTTCTTATTGTTATTGTTCACTGCTAGGCTTTTGCTGTTGCTTTCAAAAAGAAAAACAAAAAAAAAGCGAAAAAAAGTTTAAGGCGGCTTTAATGCTGCTGAAAACGAACGCATTGCTTTGGTGACGATGACTTTGATGGTTTTCTTACTGTTGCTGTTGCTGTTGCATTTCTGTTTTGTATTTGGTGTTCCCTTTGTGTTGTTTCTTGCCAAAAGGCTGTAGATGACCATTTTTCATCTACGACTTTTACTTTTTTCCTGTTGTTTTTTCCGTGTTTTTGATTTTTTTTCCATCGTCCCGTTGTCGATTTTTATTTCTGTTCATTTTTCGTTGCATACAAATTGAGTTTAAACAGTCCAGTCACCACAGAGCATAAGCTTCATAAGGCATTATTGTCGACCTTGAAATTAAATGAATGTTTAGCAACAAAGAAAAAACCATAACCAGTAACAGCGACCAGCAACAGCGACCAGCAACAACAACAAAAGAAGCATCAGGAAAAAATATATTCGCTACATATTCAATGTTTTTTTCTTTTTAATTGCAAAAAATGTAAAAGAATGCATTCTTTAGACTTTTTTTCGTATATTTTCTAATGAAAAAAAAGATTAAAAGAATCGGAAAGACAGGAAAAATAAATGGTAGTACCAGTAGGCCTGTATATACAAGACCTTACCAGTCGCCATCTCATTACGAATGCACAGAAAAAAAAATTAGGATTTGAGTTGGTGGAAGTGCATTGGTATAGTAGTTAGTCTATTGGCTTACGAGACTAGCTCCAACGTCTTGCATAAGATAACATTAAGAAATTTCGTTCTTATACTACCTACTTCCCTCTCAGTAACTTCTTTCGAAAGTTGTGCGATTAACTAAATTCTATTAAAGAGATGAAGGCATTGTTAAACTGTATGTCCCACTACAAGCAACATGCTCGACGAGAGTCCGTGGAAAAAGGCCTTTAACAATTGACTTCAGTTTTTCCGCATTTTCCTTGGCCGGTGGTCGAAAGCAGTTCAGTTTCCTTTATCTCGTGCCCCAGGGATTTTCGTCCAGATCGGCGCACATTTCCTTATCGCACTTTCTATTGCTCCTGTCAATGGTCAAATTAAGGTTGGATCTGAGCACTCTGTCTCTCTCTGTGACTACTTGCTCTCTGGAATTTCCGCCTTTGATCAGCAATTTCCCCGTTCCACCAATAAACGTGTTTCCTGCCTGGGAGGTGAAATTTCCGCGACATAAACGCCCTGTCGATCGTGTTTCTGGCCAACCGAATGTCCCCCATCGCGTGAACTAAGGTTTCCCTATCACAAGTGGAGTTCCTCCATAAAGGATTAGGAAGGGCGGTAGAAATTGTGTTTTCAGTAGGGCGTTCCCGGCTTTCAAAAATGAGTGTATACATCGGACACAGTCCGTCCATTTCTCGAAAATGTATTAACCTGCCCACAGAGATGAGGAAGAAGAGGAGACTGTCCCTCATCTGCTGGGTACATGCCCGGCTCTATGCCAAAGGAGAAGGAAGTACTTGGGTACTTACTACATGGTTGATCTGGAGGAACTGTCAGGGATTGACATTGGCAGCCTAAATCGCTTCATCAGGAGCTGCGAATGGTTTCGAGACTAGGGCATACGGATGACTGTGGTAGCACAATGGGCCCAATGCGGCCTAAGTGTGTCCATCCAAGAAAAATTCTCTCATTCACCTCTACCTACCTACCTACCATTAACCTGCCCACAGTAGAATAAGTTAACTTCCAAAGTTGCAAATGCGTCTAGTAGGCACTCACCCGATTGGCTCGTGTATGCTTAACCGCATTCCGCAGCGCATGCATTAAAGACTCCGGCAACTCCACAGGCACCAAATTTCTAGCTTCGCTAACGATGACGTCCAATCTGAATCTGTACTCTTAGATCGACAAGCTGGGGGGAAGATAACAGCTGAAGAAATGTACCAAGTTTGTAATGTCCAATAGTGTACGTATGTATGCGTGGAAGTATGAATGTATGTAGAATCCATATACGCTCTTTGAAGGATATGGGTATATTGACCGATATTCGCTTGAACTTTAAAACTCAGGTGAATAAAAATTAAGAGATGTTAGGCGTTAGCTCCCTATTCTCCATATCCTACTTCCTTTTCTTTTTCCCTATCCTCTATTTCTATTATCTCTATTATCCTCTCTCCTTTAGGACGTTTGGAGAAGGGGTCAACTTGACCTCCGGGTACTGTACTTGTCTGAATTGACACAGGTCCTCTAACCTAAACGTTAGCTCAAGAAATTGTTAGAAAGCAAACCATAATTAAAGAAATTTTGCTTTAAAGTTGAACACAATTTTTCGTAAATTACTTCCATGATTCTTTTTTTATGAACAAAATTTATCAATGCACTCTTTTATATCACTGACAAATATAAATATTAAAGGGGGAAAAAAGAATGTGAAATAATATTTCTTTAAAGACTTTTGTTGTTTATTGGCACCTTCTGCCAAAAGGACTGATTGTCTGACTGTCCATCCTTCATTGCATTTGTCTGCTTATGTTCGCCGTATGTGTGTCTATGTGGCATAGGACTGATGTAGCCCTCTTGTAAGGTGCATGGTCAAGATGATGCATCAATGTCAACATAATTCATTTTAGACCAAACATAAACTGACATGTAAAGGCCTTTATTAGTGAACATGACTAAACGCAAAATAAAGGAAAACGACAGCAGCAGGAAAGCGAAATAATTTCAATTTTTTTTTTCTTTTTTTAAACAATTCTCACAGGAGTCTTAAAGGAAAGGAAAAAAACGGAAAAATATTTAGAAATAAAAGAATGAAGGAAAAATAAATTCCTTCTTTTAGATATTAATTTTTAATAATTAAATGTAAAGTGTACTTAACATCTAATTAAACTAGAAATTGTTTTTGAATTTTGTTTAAAGCGTTAATGGCTTGCCGCCCTCTGTTGTATTAATGCGGCTGCTGCTGGGTCGAGATGCTGTTTAATTTTATTAATTAAACAACAATAAACATGCAGACACTTAAACAACGTGCAACATCCATAAACTGTCGCTAATCACATCGGGTGTATTGTATTGTTGTTGTTGCTGTAGTTGTATGTGATGTCGCCGCATGAGATGGCGACATAAAAATATTTTTCCTTTTTGTTTTAATTTTTTTTTGTTTCTTTATTCATTTGCTTTTTTTTTTTTTGTTGCTCGTATTGTGACAATGTTTTTTTTTTCTTCGTGTCTTTTGTGTCTGAAATTTATCATTCTGTACACTGTAGGAGTTTTGTTGTGTTTTTTTGCATTTTTTCATTATATTGCCTTGAGTGTAATGAACTAATGACAATACATTCTATCACATCATAATGCGTCTGCTGTATCATGTTCGTTGTTATAATAAAAATTAATTTCTTTATTAAAACTCACAAAATAGGCCACTAAATTGTTTATTTTTTAATTAATTTTCAAGAGTATTTCATTGATTCTTGCAAATCACTTATCTGCGTAACTATTTCAAGATGATATAACAGTTGGCTTCAGTTTAATTTTCAACTCTGGTACATATGTATATAATAATTGATCGTCACAATCTTTCAGCCAGGATTACAACCAAGCTTCGAACACCACCCATGTTGAATGTGTTAGTTTTATGAATGACTGGCCAGGCCTGCAGCTTATAGTCGAATCGGAACGACAGATTTTTGAGGAAATTTTCACGGCAATTTGCATTTACTCTCAGAGTTTTTGCAAGAAATATTCTGAGAGTAAGAGAGGCCATAGTTCACACCCCAGGTCAAATATGAAAAAATATTTCTTCGGCAATTTCCTCTCAGCTAATTTGTAGCAAAGCCTCTGAGGAGTAAATTAAAATTGTCATGAAAATGTTTCTCAAAAAAATCTATCGTTCAAAGTCGAATTAAAACTGTAGGACTATAGATATGCTGCAATACTAAGAAGCCCTAAACACACATTTAAATGGATTACATTTTTAGTTATAATTTTCTCCACAGTGAATTTGATTTAAGGATTTTTACTTGGGATTTCTAATCTGATATTTAGGAAGTTACTGCCAGAGCCCTGAAATATAAACCGATGATTGACAAATTCTAGACATAGAGGCTGGGTACAGGGTTCTGATATTATAAATTTTTGTTGAGACTACCTGCCTACTGAAGTGGTTTTTTAAGGAGAAATCATGACCATCATGCTAATTTACTCGAATAAAGTAGGTTATAGAAGAGGAGGCCAACCAAAGGTCTCTTGCCTATCGGCAAACACTCAACCATTAGTGGAAACCAACCATACTTTCTATAGGAAGTCTGTATTTAAACTGTAGGTTCCGCCACTCATGTATGAATTTAACACACAACATGAATAGTGTGAGAAGCTAGGTAATAATCCTAACTGCAGTGTTGTAATAACCAATAATGTATGTATGTATGTTGGGTTTGGTACAGCAGTTACAATCTTACCAAATACCAATACAAGCACGAAAATATATATTATTAGGTTTTTACCTTTTAAAAACATTTAAATTATGAGCTTGTAGATTGCAAATAAAATAGAAATAAATTTGTGTTTAATTTTAATAAAAATTCTTTATTATTCGCACATTTCTGTGTGCCACTGTTCACAACTTGATGTAAACAACAACAATTGCTTTGTTTGTTATTCCTCTTTACACTCTTTGGCGTAAACAATAACAATTGTTCGACAGATCTTTGTTACGCAGATCTTCAAACCTCGATTATTCCATTCAAACACACAGCGTCTTCACACAAGACTGACTGAATTTTTACTAACCCGTTACCTGCTTTGCCTTGCCTTTTATATGATGCGAATGTTCGCGGCTTCGTCTTCTCGAGACCTCTGTAAATGTAAATATCGTTGTTTCATTGTTGTTATTTGCGTATTTTTTACATTTATTCTTGCAGTAGTTGTTGTTGCATTTTTGTTCACTTGTTTATTATTTTTTATACTGGTGTTTGTTGGTATATTTTTGTTTACTTGTTTACCTTTTTTATGCTGGTGTTTGTTGTTGTATTTTTTTGGTTTATAATTATAATGTTAAGCGATGTAAAAGCAAAACACAAGTATCTAGATTTTCCATTTTCGTAACAGTATGTATGTTGCGTTTTTTGAAGTAGTTACAATTTTACTAAATACCAACACACGCACGAAAATACATATATGTGTATTATCTCGTACAGAGGAATTTATTGGATGCTAACAAATTCTTTGGTTTAAATGAATCTTGCTTTTTGGCCAGAGTCATCAGTGGCCATGTGGCTCTACTGCTTTTCACTACAAGAAGTTTAAAGTATAACTTAAAAACTATTTGCTGCTTACTTTTGATCCTGGGTGTAAAATGAAGAAATTTCTTGGCACTATTTCAAACCCTTTTCAATTTTTATCTCTCAAAAAAAGAATTTAGTTTCTTTGCGGCTGCCAACAGGAAATATTAAAATAAATCTTGATGATGTTATACTTGAATTTAAAATAATTGTTTTCCTTTTTTATTTCATTTCTTTTGTATAAAAAGAAATAAATCTTCAAAATATATACCAGATTCTTTTAAGCCAACTATCTTAATAATCAACCGCAAAGTGTCTTTGTTAAATACCACTTGCCAAAAACTAATTGACATAATCACCCAAAAACAATCTCACGCGTTTTGTTAATAACGAAACTAAGGAATCCTGTTGTTGCCCTTTCAGGTTAAGAGAGTGTGTATGGAGTACGTATTGGCTTTCTAGAAACCAGTAAATAATAATACAACCACAATACAAAATATGACACCAAAGCTAAATGATTTATAACCCCACCACAAAAAAATTAAACCCGGCCATATAAAATTTATTTTTTTTCTTCTGAGCTTTAAAACGTTAATAATAATATGCCTACATTGCCAACATAATCATCAGCAAGGCTAAGGCCTCCATAAATTGTTAAAAAGTTTTCGAATTTTTGCTTCGTTCAAACCACTGTTATTGTATGTTTTGTGATAGGCTCTCACAAACATTCTTTATAAGCCATGATGCCATCTCTAATAAAATCCTATGCTCCTTCATTTCATTTTAATTTTTTTATGGCTTTTAAATCATAAATTTTATTTTATTTTATTTTATTTAGGGTTTCAAATCGTTATTATCTGTCGTTTTTGGTTGATAAGAAGTTTGAAAACAGTTTTTATACATGCTCCATACCGATACGTCTTATATTTGTGGTGCAAATATGGTATTTCAGTTCAAAAACTTATTAAAATTAATGAAATATGTTGGGTGTGAGTGTTAATTTCTTTGAAAAAGGATTCATTCTATTATTAACAGGAATTTGTGATTTGTGGCTTCTGGGACTTTTGAATTAGTGGCTTGAAACTTTTGTAAAATAATAACTAAAAATTTTTTAAAAAAACTAAAATTTTAGTGAAAAGTTTTTGTTAATCTAACCAAGTCAATGATTCAATTCGATGTATAAGTTGGAAGTAAAGAGTTTTTAAACAATCTTAAGAGTTAGTAGTAAAATATTGGTCATTACAACCCTTCAGTCAGGACAACAACCTAGCTTCTTACATCATGTGTTGTTGTGTGTGTTAATTTTATATATGAGTGGCAGATCCAGTTCAGTTTAAATACAGACTTCCTATAGAAAGTATGGGTATTGATGCAATGAGTATTCAAAAAGATGACTAGAATCGTATCATATTCATAATTTCTGATACTCATACGGATTCATACTTATTTTAATATCATGGAACATGTACTCATATTCAAAGTTTGAAGTACTCATCATATTCATACTTAACAACACGTATGATGTTGTTGATTACGACTCTCCATGGCTCAACATTTACAAAAATCACAAAATAAGTATAATTCGAATACGAACACTAAAATACTTACTAAAAGGTTGTGTGTTTGCTCTGCTTGCTGCTCTGTCTCTGTCTTTTTTGCTTGTGTCTTTTTTCTTTTTTTGTAAAGGCAACCACAACTAAGACTGTAAATTTTGATGAATTGTTCGAGTCCCTAGAATTTTTTATAAGTATTAAAAAGTATTTTTCTAAAGTTATGAATCTAAATGAGTAGGCTTATGAATCAATCATATTTCGAATGGTATGAGCTTGACGTCAATGTTGTACTCATACTCATTGCAACCTGTAGTTATAAATCAAGGTTGTAATGAGTATGAATGAATCAGAGTACATAGGTTAATTTCAATATTGCTGACTCACATATATTCAAAATATTGCTTATGAGTAGCGAAAAACATTTCATTGCTGATTTCTAATTGGTATCCACTAATGGTGAGTGTATTACAAGCCGATAGTTGGTTGGTTTGGATCTTTGATTTGATATCCTACATTTCTATCTACTTAGACATTTGCCTGCAGCCTGTTTATTCGAGTAAATTAACAGCTTTTCTGGTAAAATGCCATCACCTCCTTCAATATGGCCACGATTTCTGCTTAAAAACCACTTTAGTAGGCAGGCAGTCTCTACAAAACTTTATAATATCAGAACACTGTAACAACCTCAATGTCCGGTTTATACGTCAGGGCTCTGCCAGTAACTTCCTAAACACCAGATTAGAAATCCCAAGTAAAAATCCTTAAATCAAATCCACTGTAGAGAAAATTATAAGGAAAAATGTAGTCCATCTAAATGTGTGCTTAGGGCTTCTTAGTGTTGCAGCATATCCATAGCCCCACAGTTTAAAGTCGTCTTCGAACGTCAGATTTTTTTGAGAAACATTTTCGTGGCAATTTTTATTTACTCCTCAGAGTATCTGCTGAGAAGAAGTCGCCAAATAAATATTTCTTTTATATTTCGTATTGTTGGAGATATCTGATCTGGGGTTTGAACCGTGGCCTCAGGTCTAATATGCCAACTTACTACCTTGTAGACTAAGGCGACTTCAGGTATTAAAACTCTCAAAAATTATAAAAAATTTAAAGACAAAAGATGCTAGAGTACCGTAACCATACTATAAATGTATTTCGAACTGCCCTTCAGTTGTACTGGGTATCTGCCGCCCTTCATTATGGTTAGGTTAGGTTATGTCGGAATGGTAGCTCTGATATCAAAAAGCTCACTTGAGCATGCATAGCGGCCCGTTGTGGTGCCAGGGATGAACACATTTTTGTACTGACCAAGTTCCACCAAAATCAGGGCAGATGAAGAAGTTGGTCAGCGCAAGGACTGCACGCCCTTCATGATGACTACATTAGAAAAAAATATTCAGATTCGGAGACAAACTAACTGCTAGTTCATGAAGCTCAAAAAAGAATAAAATTTTAAATACCTTGTCCTCATGCCAAGCGTTTTTCAGTGAAAGGCTACTGCTGTAGATTGAACAAGATATCCATGTAAGAACTCTCTTATAAAAAGAATTTCATTGGCTTGTCTTTTTAAAAAAACTTCTTCTGCAGCAATCATAAATTTGTTTTTTCCATTATTATTCTTTAAATAAATTGCAAATATTTTTCAAACCTTTAAAAATAGCAGACCTTTTGGAATGGATGTTGGAACTTCATTAAAAATGCCATTACCTTGCGCAAGCGTGTTTCGAGTGTATACCCTCTACTCAACTAGTTATTGCGGCAAACAAATGATAAATATGGTCGATGATTACAATTTGTTGCGTTAAGCTTAGCTGAGACTAGCGAAATTAAAACATTAAATTTAATTGTGCTTCATTTGCTGCCACAACAATAATCAAAAATTCTTGCTTCAAGCTACTGGCAAAAATAGTACCTTTGCAGCAACAAATAAAAAATATTTTTTAACGTGGCTAAATGAAAACATTAAAAGCGATTAATCTCTGTTTAATTTTTTTCTTTTTCTTTTCATTCGTTTTTCTTTAAGACAAATAGAAACGACACATATGTACGTTAAAGCAAAAGACAAGTTTAAAAATTAATTCAAGGTTACATTTATTAATATTTATAAAAAAGCAATGATGTTTTCTACAAACAAAAAACAAAAAAGAAGACATAACATGACCATCATGAAGTTGAAAACCCGGCTTTATTAAAGCTACAAATAGTAGAAGGTAACTACAGCCTCAAAGTGACTTTTAGCAAAAGAGGTGCCAACTACTAAATGATCCTGTAACAATTGTTGCTGTTGCTGAGCCCAAAGAAGTCATCTTTACACACAAGATGAGACCATAAACGACATCATCAACAGCTTCACCATACAAAAAAAAGCATTTCATGATTTCAGAAAAAGAAAAAAATTGTCAGACCGCCCTCTAGGGACAGATTAGCGATTAATCTCTCTCTGGTACCCAAAAACGTTTCTTTAGAAAAGAAAAAACCAAGCAAAAAGGGTTTTTTGTTTTAACAAGAAAAACTGCTGCAAGAGAAAAATCAAATATTCCTTAAAATATTTCCAAGTACTTAATCAATGTTTAGCAGAATGATGATGTTTTTTGTCTTCTATTCGCATATGCGAAATAGTTGTTAATAAAAGTACTTTAACTAGAGGGCTTAGAGTACCCTACACAAAAGTGTAAGGCGTTTCGCCTCTTCCCAACAAGAGGTGGAAAGATAGTTTCTTTCCACTCCTCAGACTTACTGCTCCAGAAAAAATGGAGGGATGACAAATCTATCCGCACAACTTTCAACTACCAAAACCTGTAGAGCGTCCATTGAGACTATCCTGCAAACGGGTACATTAGCCATGAGAATAATTCTGTAATCAGAGTCTTACGTCGGCCAACAACTGATGCACCATATACCGTACAAGTGACGAATAGTCCACCGTTTATGGAGCGTACAGCACGTCTGCTGAGGCCTCCGTCGTTCCTCATTATATGCCTACAACTTTTGTCAACTTCTCCATAACTCTCTCGGTATGCACCAGGAAATTCTTGCTTTCGGTCATAGAAATTCCCTGGTATTTGACTTTTGTTGCATATCTAATGCTCACGTTTCCAGCTCTAATAAGTGAAGCACGTCTGAGTGACAAGTGGCCCTTGAGCAATAGCGTCATAGACTTGTCCGTTGCCAAATCGACACCGACATTTCGATCCCACTCTCCAGCTTCACATGGCCTGTGACAACCGCAAAACTGTGATGGAACGGTCTTGATATTCAGGAAAACAGAGCTTACCAGTATTACATGTACTCTCCTGCAGCTAACGAAGTTAAGTTTCCCTGTAAAACTATTGTGGAATTCTCAGTGAAAATGAGGCAATAATAACACCTATGCCCTGTAACATATCGGAGTTTTTGATTTCCTGTACAAGATCCGGTTCAGCAATAGAATGTAGTCCTACGTCCGATTAATTACCGACATTCGTGGATGCAAACGAACATCGAATTGACGTTCGTTAGCTATGTAAGTTTGAGATTCCAATATTGTGAGAAAGACACCACTATACACACAGCTTATCTCCCAAAATACAGGCTTCTTATAGAAAGTATGGTTGGTACTCCCTACAGCCAGTGTACAACAAACCTACTTGAGGGTATAGATGCATACCAATAGGCATAAGACCTTTAGGTTGGGTTAAAGGACGTCTATTTGTCAATTAAGACAAGTACAGTACCCGGAGGTAGAATTGACCCATTGTACAACGTCCTTAAAGAAGGAAGGATAATAGAGGGATAAAAGGAGGGAACGTAAGAAAGGGGAGAATGGGAAGTGGAGGACTTACACCGATAAGACACAACAAAAAACACAGATAAGACACAATAAAAAAAGGGAGAGAGCGACTACACTGATGAAGCCCCAGCGCCTCTCAACCAGCCTAAGCCACTAATGAATCTGCGTAGAGAATTGATGTCGGCTCTCGACACAGAAGTCAAACTCTCAAAGAAGGCCCCGTCAAGTGTCCTCAACCTCAACCTACAGTTACAGAGGAGGTGTTCGATAGTCTCCAATTCCTCCTCATCACAACATGCCCTGCAATAGTCCGGCTGGGATCTGTTGTAGATCTCCGTCAGCGATCTAATCTCGCAATGCTCCTTGATAAAACCGACAACCAACCTTAAGCTGGTCTTATCCAAGCCCAGCAGCCATAAGGCCTTTGGTTGGTCTCCTTTTCTACATCCTACCTGTCTATTTACTTAGGCACTTGACTGTAGCCTGGTTATGCGAGTAAATTAACAGGTTTTCTGAGAAAATGCCACCGCCACTTTCAATATGGCCATGATTTCTGCCTAAAAACCACTTCAAAAAATTTATTACATCATAACCCTATAAGAGCCTCTATGTCCAGTATTTTTTTACCATCGGTTTATACTTCAGGGCTCTGCCAGTAACTTCCTAAACATCAAATTAGAAATCCCAAGTAAAAATCCTAAAATCAAATCCACTACGGAGAAAATTATAAGAAAAATTCTTATTCTGTCCAAAATTTTTGAATCATCGATATATACTTCACGGTACTGCCAGAAACTTCCAGGAACATCGGACTAAAAATCCCTAGTTGGAGTCCTAAACTCAAATCTCCAGTGGAGAAAATTTTAATGAACAATGCAGTCAACCTGAATGAGTCTATGGCTTTCCAGTATAGCAGCATATCCATAGCCCAGCTTGTATTGTCATGGGGTCAGATGTCTGCTGCAATGAAAGGTCAAAGGCAAGTCAATTGAGTACAGTAAGTAAGGCCTTAATTGGACTTGTAAAGAATGCACCGAACAGCTGACTTTCTGCCCACTTATAAGGGAGCCTCTTGAGTGTAGTAAGTAAAGGTTTAGTTGGACTGGTAAAGAATGCACTAAACGGCTGACTCTCTGTCCACTCAGAGGGCAGCCTATTGAGTGTAGTAAGTAAAGCCTTAATTGGACTGATAATCGGACTGTACGGCTGACTCTCTGCCCACTCAGCCATGTAGAATAGTTTTAAGCTGAGTAATCACTTCTATTATCTAAGCCAGACTTTAGATCATCAACTATTCTAGAAAAATTTCTATTGCTATTCTGATGGAAAAAATCATCTGCCTGGCCACCATTTTATTTTACAATAAATGCAAGTGGCGCCCTTTGCAATCGACCATAACCTTGAAATTTTTTTCTACTTTTGAGCTAACTTTTCATTCTATTTCTTTTCATATTTTTTTCCATCTTCTTTCGTTTTAAGAAAGACATTTTTTTTCGTGCACTCCTCAGAGCATACCCTTTCATAAGGAGACTTTTAAGCCGACACATAGTACAAGTAATATGTGTCAATTTATTATGACCACAAAGGGGCGTTACAAACTATTTTTCTGTTGCCCTTTATTTATCAAACATAGAGGAGCTTGGAAAAAAATTTTTATAAATTTTTTAAAAACTAAACAGCATTGCAGCGAAGAAAAAAAATTATTACTGAGCCATTATTAATAAGTCTCGTTCAACAAAAGATGGCATTTAAAAACGTTTGCATTTAAATTCATTGAATAACAACAAGTTGAACTCATAGTTGTTGCCATTTAATTTTAAAAACGTTTTCTAGTTCTGAATTTTTTTTTGCTGTTTAAAATGCTTCATACAATTGCTTTCCAATTGAAAATGTTTATCAATTTAATTTATGTACTTGCAGCCATTTAAGTGAAATTAACCATTTTATGCTAAACAGGTGTATTGCATGGCTTTCAATAACGGCATAGAACACAGAAAAATATTCTGTGTGAACTGTCTCTCTCTATTGACAATTTCCATGCCATTTATAGTGTATGAGGCTAAGTGCGTTTACTTGCATTTGAATATTGCGTTTTAACAGCCCGGCCAGCCATAGAAATTTGTATACGAAAAACCATTTTAAAAACTTTTTAATGAACGTATTTCCGCTCAAGCATACATATAATGATGACGATGTTGATGATAATGATGGCAGTTTTTAGCCAAAAACAAATCTAATAACAATTGGCTAAAAGAAGCAAAAGAAAAAATAGAAAATAAATGGAAAATGTTTCTCCCTCTCTAGTCATTATTCGTTTCGTAGTTATTTTTATGGTTATAGTTTCAACTTGTATTTCGGTTTTGATATGCGTAGAATGATGACATTGGCAATGTCGGTTTCTGTTTAATGGCCTTAACAATATACAACCATTTCGTCTTTAATATGCAGTTAAAAGAGATTAGAAAATACAATTGGCCATAAAAATCCAACAACTAACGAAAATACATTCCCAAGACTTACTTCTCTTCTCTTCTTTTCTTGGTTTTTTTTCTTTCGTATGCAAACCTCAAAAGTGCATTACAACACAGTGCTGATAATAGAGAAAAGGAATGAAATTGCAGAAATTGCTTTTAATTTCAACGATTTCCTATGGCAGACACTTAAAACGGGGTACCATAACGATATTTCGTTTAGTAGAACTCTTAATGCGAAACGAATATTTCCATTGTCTGCACGTTTAAAGTTTATTACAGTGTTGCTCTCATTTACAACGTTTAACGCATTAAACCCACTCCTCTTTTTTTAATTCTAATTTTATATGTAAAGTCCCACATAAGCTCTCCATTTTTCTTTATCTTCAATTCTGAAGCAAGTCTCAGGATATTCTTTGAAACTCTAAAGATATGTGTGTAAGCATTGTATTCTAAACAGAATAGTGAAGCAACTATTTGAACAAACTGTTCAAATAGTTTCCAGACGATTGCATAGGTCACAGGATGGAAGATATCATAACACAGTTCTCAACAGAATACAGCTGGACTTGTAGAAATTCCATTATACACCAAGGCTTACAGAGATTTTAAGACCCAGATTAATTATGTGTTGGGAAATGCGTTCCAAATTTTTCAATTTAGAGACCAATTTTCATGGTCACACAATCAGCTGCGATTTCATAATTTTAGGAAGCAAGTGTTCTCAGTGCAGATTATGCGAACGCTTTTCTTATGCCTCGCGTGCACATTGTAGTTATTCTAATCCATTGGACACGGATATCTCTTTATTACATCCAAACAACTACGTTTCTATGCCTGTGTTAATCTTTCGTACACTACCCCAAGTATCTGGATAAAATTTTTGGTATGATCAGGGAACAAAAATATTGAGCATGAATCCAAACAACGCTGTTTCTACGTCTGTAGCAATTTTTCGTAAACTTTTTCAAGTCTCTGGATAAAATTTTTGCCATGAATAAGAAATAAAATCTTGAGCCTGTATCCAAACAACCCCCGTATCCTGTATCAGTCTTTCGTAAACTACTTAACGTCTCTGAATCAAATATTTGCCATGATCAAGGAACAAAATCTGGAGCAGAAGTCTCCAGAAGTCTCGAAAATCAATTTAGAATTCAAGGGACTTGTGATCGAACAAACGACCATTCGATTCAGAATACTTCCAGAATACTCTCATGTCATCGAAGTCTCCGGGAATGTATCCGTACTGAATTCCTTCAGCAAAGCAAACCTCATAGCATAAAAATGAGCAGAGGAAATACCCCTGTTATGGCCTCAATGCCAAAGTGCAACAACTGTACATGCCTCTAGTTATAGGCAGATAAGCCTTAGTTGTCCAATAGCGAACACTAGATCCGCGTCAAGCATCCTAGTAGAAGATGCAAATGTCATAATTTTTAATTGACCTTGTAAATAGAGTCTGTGAATACATCGACTCCCGAATGGACACATACATACTTAATTGGTCATTACAATCCTTCAGTCAGGATTACGACTTAGTTCTTTACACCACTTATGTTGTGTGTGTTAATTCTATACAGGAGTGGCGGGACCTACAGTTTAAAGTCGACTCTGAACAACAGATTTTTGAGAAGCTTTTCAAGGCAATTTCACTCTCACAGTTTTTGTCAGAAATCTGCTGAGAAACGTCGAAGAAATAACCTTTCATAGTTCTTTTTGTTGGAGATGTCTGAAATTGTTGTTTTTGAAGCTGCCGTAGTCTAGTAGGTAGTGTGATGGCGTATTAGACGTAAAGCCAGGCTTCAAACCCCCAGGTAAGACATCAAAACGCAATACGAAGAAATATTTCTTCGGCGACTTCCTCTCAGCAGATTTCTGGTAAAAACTCTGAGTGTCAATAAAATTGCCATGAAAAGTTTCTCAAAAATCTGTTGTTCGGAGTCGACATTAAACTGTAGGTTCCGCCACTCATGTATAAAATTAACACACAACTTAAGTGGTGTGAGAAACTAGGTCGTAATACTGACTGAAGGGTTATAATGACCAATTATGTTACGTATGTATGTGATACACTTTAGGCCTTCTAACAGAAGATGCAAATGAAAAAGAGCCTGTGAATACATAGACGTCCGTATGGATTTTGAAGTAATATAGGATAGGGTAGGATGAAATACTTATACAGGAAGATTGAATATTTCCAACATTTTTTCACAATTTTCGTGACCTGAAAAAAGTCAGAATTTTTGAGACCAAAAAAGACCAATTTTTTGTTAAGGTTTTCACACACTGGTTCCAGGACTATTAATTGACTGCGCAAGGCTGATCAGATTTTGTAAGAAATTTATTTTTCTAATAAAGGATGGGAAAGAGGTCATGATGAGGAATTTAAAAACTTATCATGGTGGTAGCACTGTTAACTTATTTTCATGTTTTATAAGCTCCCTGCTGGTTAGCTCTATCAATTGTTTTATGTTTTCATATGCCATAAATGTATCTGACATGACAAACTGCAATTTGAGTGGAACTTAACCAGTGGAAAATGCAACTGCAAGACTGGAGGCGACCGGAGATAATCTGCAATTGGCTGCCAACGGAGCTTCTCCTGGAATAATAGGAAACTTTTAGGGGAATTTGGTTGAACTTGGTGAACCGCTGCTGTAAGCAGCTCTATGGACATGAACAGCTGTAGTAATAGACCCTTATTGTCCTGTACCAATTGATTGATTTTGTGGAAAATAAAAATTTTTTTTTGTACAATATTTGGAAGTTTTAGATGTTCTTCTAAGAATGTATTATTGGCTCTATGTAAACCTTACCTTGCTGCAAGGTAAAGAGATATTTTACCTGCCGAAAACTAAATAACAACTACCGTATCCTGTATCGTATGTGATGGTGAGGTGGTAGTGGTGTTGGATGCATTATTGAAATGCATATCTCTAGGTTATGGCTGAAGTTTAAAATTATCTTTCGAAAACATTGCATGCCTTTGGACAACAAATTTGTTTTAAAATTTTGGTTGCAATATTTTCCATTTCCACAATTTAATGGCAATAAAGTGAATTCGGCCCATATTAACCATTCGGTTCCTGTCTGTTACTGTTTACTTCTGTTCTTTGTTTGTTGATTTTATGATTCATTTTAATTTTTCTACTTTCATTATGGCCATAAAAAAGTCAAGCTTTTATGATTATTTTTTTTTGTTTTTTTTTTTTTGGGGAAAATTTTTAGATGTTAAGGCTAAATGCTTAGCCAAAATAAAGAGAGAAAAAAAAGAAACCAACAGCAGCAAATCATAAGTTTTGATGTTGATTTGAATATGATTTTTGGTAACCACCAACTTCATTGCTTGATGTGCTTTTCCCCAAAAAATTTTTTCCCTAAAATACGGGGTTTATTATGTCTTATACGAGTACTGAAATAAATAAAAAAATCGCCTTAAAAGTGCTTGAATTAGGGAGGCTTGAATTAGTGTGGCAAAACAAAGTAATAAAATATCACCAGATGAATACAGAGTGGGGGGGGGCGGTCGTAGGGAATAGCAACAACAACAACAACAACAACAACAACAGAAAAATATTTAAACTTAAGTTGCCACTTTACATACAAATCAAAAAGCAGAAGGAATGAAAAAAGAAAAAAATACACACAGAAATATCGAGGAAAACAACAGCTATAGGGCCATAAATTCAAGATGCGACCACAAGATTTATGACCGTAACTAATATGGTATTTTCAACACAAGCATTTGGAAGACAACAACAATAACAATAATATGAAGAAAAAAAAACACAGGAAAATGAAACACTGTGGCAAATATTTAAAGCATGCGGCAAACGCTTCAAACTAAAGGGCCAGACGGGCAGAGAAACCAAGCCAAACCAAACCAAACCGAAAGCCCAAAAGGGAGGCATCATCTTAAAATTATAGGTTCCTTCTTTAGTTTTGTATCTAAAAAACTTTTTCTCTTTCCCTCTCATCTCTGTCCCTTTTTTTTTTTTTGATTACTTTTGAGGCTTTTTATTGAAAAAGTTCAATGTAGAGGTTATTATTTTCTATATTTTCTCCTCTCCTCTCCTGTTCTCTTCTGTTCCTTTATTTTCTGTTTTTTTTTTGTGCTACTTTTAAAATTTTATTTTTCTCTCCCTGTTTTATTATTTTTTGTTACTTTACCGGAAAATATAGAAAATTTGTAAAATTCTCTATAAAAAGCTGAATAAAAAAACAAGAAGTGAAAATAAGTGCTAAAAACACTATGAAAGCGATAGCAAATGGCCAAAACGAATTACAAGATTCATACAATTTTATGCTAAAAAAAACTGAGGCTAATTGAGATCTATTCACAGAAGGCATATGACATGAGCAATGGAATGAAAAAAAAAATAAGGGAATGAAAGTAATATATTCATAAAAGAAAGCTAAAAAGGGTTAATGACTTTCTTTTTCAAGCAGCTACTCGGCCGGGTAGTAGTGTTTAACTACGAGTTATCTCGTAGTAGCAAACCTTACGCAACGGGTCATTGACGAGATAACTCGTAGCAAGAACTTTGCGATTATATTGAATATAATTTCGATATGGCTTATTGAATTAAATTTGTTATTTCATTTTAAGGTAAAGGGTCCACCAAATAACTTTTTTTTTTGAAAATGTTTTAAAAAAAACTACTGAATATTTTCTCAAACTTCTTTTTTATTTGAAAGTACAATCCTTCCGGTTAATAATGGAAAATAATTTCATTCAAATGGCTGCCTCGGCTGGCCATGCAGTAGCCTACACGATCGGTCCAACTTTTAAGCACATTATTGATTGTCTTCACGAATATTGTCCTTTAAAGCGTCAATTGTCCCTGGCTTGTCGGCTTAACACTTATCTTTGACGGCACCGCACAAATAATAGTCCAACGGTGTCAAATCTCAACCCCGAGATGGCCAAACGACATCAGCTCTGCGGCTGATAATGCGATCTTCAAAAACAGGGCGCAAAACATCGAGTGTAGCTTCGGCTGTGTGGCAAGTCGCGCCGTCCTGTTGAAACCCAATGTTGCCAATGTCCTCCTCTTCAATTTTTGTGAACAAAAATTCGTTCAACATGGCCCGATAACGATCGCCATTGACTATAACGGTGACTCGTTTTGGGTGCGTGGGATTTTCAATGTATGCGTGCGGGTTTTCTGTGCCCCAAATGCGACAATTTTGCTTGTTTCCGCCAAGATCAAAATGAGCTTCATCAGATAAGATGACTCTTTATTTTCATTCGAGTGAAGTGTATCATGACGATATTTTCTATTTTTTGGTGGTTATGGAAGGGAATGTAAATCAACCAATTTCCGAGCTGAAATTTCTTTTCAATTTATTTTAGCAAATATGTTGTACTTCTACTATTTACTGAGCAGCTATGGCAAGTCATGAATTTTTCTCAGAAATTTTGTGGCTAAAAAGTTGCCATTTTTCCCCCATGTTCTTTTTTCTTAATCTTGATTCGAATGTTAATTGATTCGTGATATATTAACTTTTAAATGAAAATAAACTCCCCAATATTTATTTAAATTTCTATTTTTACATTAGAATTCAAATGAAATGTTTCTTTGAAATTGAGTTTTGTAGGGTGTCCTTTACAAAAGCAGGAAACATGGTATTTGAAATACAATAGAATACAGCCTTAAAATTATTATACCTCACCAGACACAAACTATAAACGAAAGCGTACATAAAAAGGGAATACTAAGCCACATTTACAAAGAATTGTAAAGAAGGGCCTGTAAAATATAAAGACCAAGAATACTTATGAATAATTTTTCTTTTTCTTTTTTTTATATGCATCCAGCCAAATAAAAATTAACAAAATTAGAAAATTTGTATGTTTTTTATTACACTCCATACCAAATAAAAAATAGAAAAAAAAAATAGAAAAAATATGTAAAAATTGAATAGAAGAAGACTTATAAAAGCGAGAACCTTTTGAAATAAATTCATCAACATTTTTATAGGAGAAATATTTTTTTGCAATATCTAAAGTAAAATATTTTTTATTTTTTCTATTTTTATTTTCCATTTTTATTTCTATTTTTCTGTATATTTTTAGCAACTAAAGAAACATTCGTTTTGGCCAGTCTTGCAGCCAGTTGGATAGTCAGTCATCAGTCATATTTGGAATCAACAGCAACAAACAAATCATAACCAATACTTCACCATACTTAACCGTCTATATTTGCCATACTGTGAAGCTAAAATCCACAGGAAAAAATAAAATGAAAACCTAATCAGTAATGAAATGAAATGAAATAATCCCAGAGACATTAAAACAATGCCATCCATGATTCTGTACTGATTATACGAGTACGTATTATTAGCCACACACATACCATACATAAATAAGCGTTAAAAAGCCAGACACATTTTAATTAAATGTATAGACGGTTACAACAAAAGATGAGTCCAGCTATCAGGACAATTCATACCAAAAAAAAGGAAGCAAAAGATAAAGACTTTAAAAAGGAATACAAAAATATTTATTCCTTCTTCCCTCTACCATACTCTCACAATTACTTAGGAAACCCAACTAAAAATAAAATCTTCTGTTGATATTACTGCCTTAAAACACCTCTTTTTCGTTTTACTTATATCCTTTATCCTCGGAGAGAGAGAGAGAGAGAGTGAGAGAGCTGAAATTGTATAACAATTTTGTACGATGTGTTTGCAATTGAATGGAGTTTGGTTTAAATCTTGGCTAATAGAATGTGCCTAATTAAGTTTTTAGTTTCCTTCTTTCTCTCTTTCTTTTCGGTTATCCGTGCCTTTAATTATTTTACCTTTTTTTGTGTTTTTGTTTAAATGCTTTTCAGATTATCTTGTAATTTGTTGGCAGCCAAAAGAAAGAGAATTTTGATCCAAATCTAAAGATATGTTGAGAATAGCAAAGAAGGAAATTCTAAGTTATTTAAAGCTAATTCCTCATGTGCCAAGCAATCGATTTTAGTATACAAAAAGCCACAATAAAAAGCAAATACATCGCCTTAACTCAAATATCTCTTTTTCGTCATTATCTGACTAAATCTGAATTGGAAATAGAGATCAGCAAATACTCCAACATTAGTCAAAGCTCATTTTCAGTACAGTCTGTATATACGTACCAAAGATCAGAAATGAATATTCAAAAAGATAAGTAGAATCGAATCATACTCATAATTTCTGATACTTATAAGCATTCATACTTATTTTAATATCATGGAACCTCTACTCATATTCAAAGTTTGAAGTACTCATCATATTCATACTTAACACTTATGACCTTGTTGATTTCGACTCTCCATGACTCAACATTTACAAGAATCACAAAATAAGTATGATTCGAGTACGAACACTAAAATGCTCACTACAAGGTTGTGTGTTTGCTCTGCTCACTGCTCTGTCTGTCTTTTTTGCTTACGTCTCTTTTTTCTTTTTTGTAAATGCAACAACAACTGAGACTGTAAATTTTGATGAATGATTCGAATCACTCGAATCATTTACACGCAAGTATTACAAGTATTTTTCTAAAGTTATGAATCTGAATGAGTAGGCTGGCTTATGAATCAAACATATTTCGAATGATATGAGTTTGATGTCAACCTTGTACTCATACTCATTGCAATCTGTACTTATAAATCAACGTTGGAGTGAGTACGAATGAATCAGAGTACATGGTTAAATTTTAATATTGTTGACTCAATTATATTCAAAATTTCATGAGTAGCGAAAAAACAAATCATTGCTGATCCCTGATACGTACCCCAGGATTTTCAACTATAAAAGGAAGCTTTTTAGAGTCTATGATGTGGGCTTCATACAATAAAGAAACAATAAACTTCATACCCAAAAACTTCATATCTTTCTTCACATCCATTAGACGCATTTTAAGATTACCGTCTGATGTCTTTTATTCGTAAGAACATGGAGAAACAAATCGAAGTGAATTTCGATTTAAATATTTTCAACCTAGACTCTCTGCACTAAAGTGTAATTGTAAATAAATTAAAAGGTGGGCACAGTTGCTAGCCAGCCATGGGTCATAGATACATTTCATGCTTTATTAATTCAACTAAGGGAGATTCTGCCCATTTTGAAAAACTTCGTTCCATAAACTAATGCCAGCTACTTCTGGAGTTGAGTAATAATTGGTACAAGATGAGGATTTCGTTAGAGTTATTGCCAGATAGTTATCGAATTTAATCTTTTGTATACAAGCTGATGAAGTCGCCGTATCCTAGTAGGTAGTGTGTTGGCTTATTAGACGTAGAGGCCGCGGTACAAACCAGGTCAGACATCAAAATGAAAATATGCAAAAATATTTCTTCGTCGACTTCCACTCAGTAGAATTCTGGTAAAAATGTGACTTTAAATAAAATTGCCATGAAAAGTTTCTCAAAATACACTCATACATAAAATTAACGCACACAACATAAGTGGTGTGAGAAGCTAGGTCGTGGCCTCTGACTGAAGGTTTCTAACAACCAATTATATATGTATGTTTGTAATGTCATACTGGCGCATTATTTATTCTGGGCACTCTTCTGCATGATACTTCACCGTTTCTGAAGGTAAAATTTAAAGTGAAATTCACTCTATAATTACAAGCAGGGGGCCTGGTTTTCTTACATCTCCAGGCATCCGGTGAACGCCTACGCAGATGGTTCTGTACTTGGGTACGAGGTAGGTTGTAGAATTTTCTTTGAAGGGTTTAATCACAAGGGATCTTAATATGTACTACTGTAGCGTACTTGGACTGATGTTGCCTGTTGTATTGCCTGTTGCATACTAGGACGATATGATGACCCGTAATCATACTGAGGAATTGATCTTAAATAAGAGATTACTAATTTTTCTAATACCTAATCAGCTCTCCTTTAGCGCAACCTTTAGATCTAAACTGGTTGATATCAGCAGTGATTCGCTTGATTGAATTTCGCAGCAACTCTGTGTACATGCCACATTAACAGCGTACACATCTGCGAAATATATATTAAAAGAAAGATTTATTTGGTGGGAGCTGATAAATTCGGTTGTTACATTACTAGATTCAACGAGCCTAAACTGGATAAAAAGCTTATCAATCAACCACTTAAATTAGATTGTAGGTACACCTCTGTCACTGCATATATCCCAATGGGCCAATGCGTAATCGGTAGACGTACAGAGGGACTTCAGTTACATGCTAATGGCTTCTGAAGCTAAGCATCTTTGTGACAGAGTTTTTTATTCTCCGAATAAGAGGGTTTAACAATTGAATAAAAAGTAAGGAAGACAAAACTTCCCAAACTCTAACTTCTGTATTGGTTCAAACTGTCTTACAACATGAGTACGACTGAAATGTGAGCGATGGAATATATTTGTGCCTATATTTCGAACATTTTTTGGCGGCAGCTAATAATAAACCGAGCTTTCTTTGTCCTGCTAAGTAGGTAGGATTTCTGTTTGACTTTTAATATGGCTTTGTCTGTTAGCTTTAAATTGTTGGAAACGTGTGATTTGACTTCTGCAACTCATAAAATGTTGCAGGCTCAACAAAAATGATTTGACTTAAACGCCCCTTAAACTTAAAAAGAACGCTTTTAGTTGAAAACCAGTGCTTAAAAATGTTTCAAAATTTCTGCAAGTTTGGCAACAAGACTTTCCTCTTTTTTTATCGATATTTGATTACAAGGTTTTTAAACGCTTTAAAAGCTTTCAAAGCATATACAAATTAGCGCTATTTATTAAGAATTAACGCTTGATATGTAATACAATCAAGTTGTTTTTTTGTTTTCTTGGGGGGAATTCAATCAGGTTTCAAAACATTTTCACACTTTGATCATAATCGTTTGGCATTTGTTTTTTAAAATGATTCCATGGAAAAATACTTGTCAAGTAATTACGAAAATTTCTTTATAATTTCTTAACACATTATCTTATACAAAAGAAATGTATTTCAAATGATTAACTGTTTTACATTTCACACAATTTCTTTTTAAATTATTTCTTTTCTTTTGATTTTTTTTGATTTTTTTCTTCATTTCGAAGTGATAGAAAGATATGAAAGAAACGAAAAAGAAAAAAATCTAATTTTCCAGTACGTGATTTGAAATTTCCTTTAATTATACAATTTTGAACATTGAGGAAAAACAAGGAGAGGAGAGGATAGGAGAGGAGAGTATATTTCGTAACCTTTTATTAGTGGGAATAAATAATTTTTCTCAGAACTGTGGTTGCTTCAATCATTTTTTCCCCATTTTCTTTTACATTTTCTGACATGAGTTGAGTGTTTTTTTTTTGGTTTGTGTTTTTAGTCAGAAACAACTGCAGAAACATTCGATACGAAATATTGTCCTCAATATATCACTTTACACTATCATTATCACGTAGAAAGAAAGAAAAAAATTTTTATGTGGAGATCTATTTTTCTCACTGGTTAAGTTTTTAATGCATTACTATCTGTCTGTCTGTCTGCAGGTCTGCCGGTCTGTTTGTCTGGCTCTGTGTGACTATCTGTTGGTTAGTTAATGTTGTTGTGTTGCCATGTATTTTAAATAATTTCAGACTATTTACATGCAGCAATGCATGAGTTTTACACGAGTGACAAATATCTTGTCATATAAATCATCTCGTTAAAAACCGCTAGAATCATTAAATAACAAATCATGTTACCACCACTCTCAGCTACACCACACACACCACATACACTACATGCATACATACATATGTATGTATGTATGTATGTATGTATGTATCTATGTATTCATTACAGTAACCATATAATGACCATTAAAAACATTAAGAAAAAAAAACAGAAAAAATCTTACACGAAAAAAGCCAAATAAATTTCAAATAAAATATAGAATTATAACGCGTTTTAAAGTGTTGTTCTTCATATGGCCTTAAGAAATTCAATAAAAAAACAACAAAAATTCATTTAAACTATGTGTAGTGACTGCAATACGCAAACGTTTTGAATTTCTATGGAAATGAACGCAATTAGTCAAACACTTAAAACCTTTTTTTTCTTCTAAAACAGCAAAACGTAACACACTAAATGTGAAAATGAAAAACGAATTACGACAGTAGAAATAAAAAACGTATCTCTACACTATAAAACGTTAAAGCGGGCGCATAAGATTGTACGCTAGAATAAGCGTAAGCATAACTATGCGTGTGTATGTGTTAGTATTACAAATTTAACAGGAACTATTACGAGTACGAGTTCTATAAAAATATAAATTATTTTATACCACAAAGAAAGTATCGCTCGACTCGTATTCATATCATTCCTGTTCATCGTCATCAAGTCATATAAATGATGGCACGTTTAATGCAATACTACGGGGTATAAGTTTAAATGCATTTGTTCCAAATACACTCAGAATTTAGACAGAAAGTAGATGGATATTCCTTAAACACTTGAGGTTTCCCCTCGTCCTAGCTGCCAGGACATCACAGTTAATAAAGGAACGAATGGCAGACGACTTATTAGACGTAAAGCCACGGTTCAAACCCCATGTCAAACATCAAACCGAAAATATTAAAATATTTCTTCGGCGACTTCCTCTCACCAGATTTCTGGCAAAGGCACGGAGAAGTAAATAAAAATTACCATGAAAAGTTTCTAAAAAATCTGTCGTTCGGAGTCGACTTTAAACTGTAGGCCCCGCCATTCATGTATATAAATGAAAACACGCAACATGAGTGGTGTAAGAAGGTAGGCTGTAATCCTGACTAAAGTGTTGTAATGGCCAATTATGTATGTATGTATGTGTAGAAGGATATATAGTCTGTTTCACATTTATAAGCTCACTTCTATTCGTTAGATATGTCTGAAGCACTTTAGGTTTCCTATTGTCCTAGCTGCCAGGACATCGTAATACCTATGGCAACGAACGGCAGACTACTTTGCTCATAGAAGATCTGCTTAAAATAGACTTCATTGGGTTCCCGCCTCCACTGAGGTCTTTTAAGCTAAAGGACATTTTGCAGTACTTAGTAAAGACAAACTCCAATAAAGACTTCGCGTCACTCAAATCATTTTTTGAATAGAGACTTTCTATAGAAAGTGTAGTTGGTATCAAAGATCAGCAATGAGTATTCAAAAAGATGAGTAGAATCGAATCATACTCATAATTTCTGATACTTATATGCATTCATACTTATTTTAATATCACGGAACCTCTACTCATATTCAAAGTTTGAAGTACTCATCATATTCATACCTAACAACACGTATGACGTTGTTGAGTTCGACTCTCCATGACTCAACATAAACACGAATCACAAAATAAGTATGATTCGCGTACGGACACTAAAATACTCACTAAAAGGTTGCGTGTTGGCTCTGCTTGCTACACTGTGTGTCTTTTTTGTTTATGTGTCCTTTCTTTTTTTTAATAAAGGCAACAACAACAACTAAGACCAGAAATTTTGATGAATGATTCGAGTCACTCATATCATTTATAAGTATTATAAGTATTTTTCTAAAGGCTTATGAATCGAAATGAGTACGCTTATGAATCAAACATATTTCAAATGGTATGAGTTTGATGTCAACACGTTGTATGCATACTCATTGCAACCTGTACGTATAAATCAACGTAGTAGTGAGTACGAATGAATCAGAGTGCATTGCTAAATTCTAATATTGTTGACTCACTTATATTCAAAATTTCATGAGTGCTTATGAGTAGCGAAAAAACGATTCATTGCTGGTCTCCGGTCTCCACTGAGGTCTTTTAAATTAAGAGGGTATTCTAGACTTCTACTTTGTAAACGCAAACTCCAAGTGGAAGGCTATAGAATCCAGTAGGACCTCATGGTAGACGTCTACCGAATGTGATAACAGGCATATTATGTCTCTCATTGCCTACAGTAAAAGGCATTTATTTAAATTAGGGGCACTATGATCATAAGTGTAGTTATGTTGACGCGCAAGAGAAGAAAACAATTGAAAACTTCGAGTATAACTTCCTAAAGCATCCTTGTTGCCGTCATAGTGCCTTCAGTCTGGGGAAATGCATATGATGGACACACTATGACATAAGGCTACGAGTGACATGGTATTTATGTAAACGGTGTCTCTCGATCCTACTGGACAAAATTGCTGAATTGAATCAGACACTCAAATACACCTAACTTCCGCAACAACGCTACTTACTTACTTAATTTGCCATTATAACCCTTTAGTCAATATTACAACCTAGCTTCTCTCACAACCCATGTTGTAAGTGTTAATTTCATTCATGACGAGACTTACAATTGATAGTCGACTCCGAACGACAGATTTTTGGAGATACCAGATTTGAGCCACGAGTTCGCATCCAATAAGCGAACACACCACACCACTACTAGACTACCATGACTTCAACGCTACTACTAACCTGTAATGGTTGCAAAAATTGCCGAATTTTCTGTGATCATGGGATCAGCCCAGCAATTTCAATCGCAGCAATAATTTCAACGGATATTACAACACTTCGCCTTATTTAAACATCCTGAACTGTGACACTTTACAATTGTGAAGTTAAAACGCCAAGTGAGAGAGAATCACATTAACATAAGCCCGCAGAAAAGCTGAAAAGTTAAAGTACAACAACAGCAAAACCCATTCAAGCCCAACATGCACAAAGTAAAAGCCGTAAAAGCCGCAAATACACTGTGTAAGTAGAATACGGCAAATGATATGGATGGCATGCCTTATAGCTTCACTTTTGCTAGGTATCGCTAAAGCTAAAGACAGCCCGCAAACAACAAGCAGAGAAATACAATCAAAGAACAGTGAAATAAACTAATAAACCAACAATAAGACGACCAAGTCATACACAGCCCCTGCTTAACAGCCAAAAGACATACTCAGCCGGTATATTATTGGAGTCGGAGTAAAATTAATCAGAAGTCACTATGAATTACGAATGCAAAATGCGTGCGATAAATTACTGCGAAATTCACAAAACAACCAAACACATACATACACATGTGTATGTGTATTACTATAAACGTATGTGTAAAACAATTGTCCGTCTGTCCGTCTGTCTGGCCATCTACAAGAGTATATTTGTGTCTTGATTGTGTTGGTGGTTTTACTGAAAAATACTTGAAAAACTTAAAGCTTAAACACCGATCAACAGAGATGAGCTCTATAAGTACACGAGTTTAGATCCTAAAAACAAATACAAATACTTGCCACAAACGCGAATAGTATGAATAACTATAATAACAATAACAACAACAATAAACTATAGCATGAACTATATAACAACAATAATAGTAACAACAACAATAAGAAACCGATTATAAGGTAATGATAACAACAATAATAAAATGCTGCCTTGTGTTATGAATTTCTAAATAAAAAAGACGAGAAAAAGAACGAAAAAAAGACAGAAGAATATGGTTATAAGTCATGGAAATATACTGAAAGAAAAACACGTGGAAAATAACAAGGCCTAGTGGGGTAAAAATTTTGAAATGAATTTCAAGGAAGAAAAAAATATTTGATCAAAACAAAGACTCAGTTAGGCAAGCAGTCGCAGTAGTCTGGTAGGTAGTGTGTTGGCTTGTTAGACGTAAAGCCAGGGTTCAAACCCCAGGCCAGGCATCAAAACGAAATACAAAAAAAGTATTTCTTCGGCGACTTCCTCTCAGCTGATTTCTGGCAAAAACTCTGTAAGGAAATTAAAAATTGACATGAAGAGTTTCTCAAAAAAATCTGTCGTTCGGGGTCGACTTTAAACTGTAGGTCCCGCCACTCATGCATAAAATTAACACACACAACATTAGTGGTGCGAGAAGTAAAGTTGTAATCCTATGACTGAAGAGTTATAATGCCCAGTTATGTATGTAGGCAAAAAAGTATGCAGCTGGTACTTTTTTCTGTCTGTTGGATCTGTAGCACCAAAAACGAGATCGTGGTAGGGCTAATGCTTTCAGTACTTATAAACTGTGAATATTTAAACGAGTTGAGTTACAAAATTTCTTTCAAAATCTTGAAAAATAAGAACACTTTTGAGTTTTTCTGGTCTCTATTATGAACTCCGTATTCATCACAAATTTCTCTTGTAATCGAAAACAATGAGTATTGTTCCGTAGAGTATACGCAGGACTTTGGTACTTTGTCTAGTACTTTGACATTAGTACTTTATTCTAGTACTTTAGTAGAAACCTGTAATGAATACGGAATTCATTAAAGAATGCATAAAAAGGCGAAAGTGTTCTTCTTGTCTTTAGTACTTTGTTCTAGTACTTTAGTAGAAGTCTTGCATTCTAAAGTACTAAAGTACTAGAACAGAGTACTAAAGTCCTGCATATATGTACATACATCCTGCATACAGAACAATATTGTTTTCGATTTTATGAGGAACCTGTGATAACTAAGGAATTCATAGAAGAGAACATAAATCTGCGAAAGCCCTGAATTTCAGTATTTATTCTAGAAGTTGCTATAAGGCACATTCCACCAATACAAGTAATATTGTTATCAATCATTTCTTTGATTTCCAAGCTACCATCAGTCATGATCATGCTACGGTCAGTCGTGACCATGCTGCGTTCAGTCATGACCATGCATCGTTCAGTCATGACCATGCGTCGTTCAGTCATCACCATGCTACGTTCTGCTCTAACCAGTGGAATTTGTTGGAGCCAGTAATATAATTTATGGGAGGGTGGACGTTAGATTTGAATATATTTGTGTTGTAAATCGCGGAAAATACTTCTGCAGAAGTATATTGCGACTGAAGAATAAATGTATTATGCGATATACAGGCTGATACACCACTAAGGCACAAACTCTACGAGAAAGTCGATAACCACGTAAAAAGATATGATTTTTCGGGACAAGCCCTTTATTTTTCTATCGATTGTAGTAGCCATAAAACAATGACACAAGATACATTGGAACTGTGCTTCAGTGCTCGGTAATCTACTGTCTTTAATGAGAATTATATTCCGTTTTTGATCGGATATAAGTTGGGCAAATGATAACGAATGTGGATAAAGCTAAGCCTACAAAACGAAGAACATTAATTGCATTTTTCAACGATTAAAAAATGCCGAGTTTAGCGAACTTAGGATTGAATTTTCATACCCAGAATATCAATAGTTTTTGAATTTTGCACCTTTGAGTCCTTTCTGCATGAACGTATTATGCAATTGCTTATATGTCAGATGAAAACAAATCATCTTTATTGAATCTTTTCGGCTCATATGAATAGCAAATGTAACTGCCATCTCTGAAAGAGTAGGTAAGAGTAGGGCCGTAGGTTATTGAAAGTAAATCATTAAGTAAACTAAGAAATAAAGTTCGAACTTTGTAATGACATTCATTGTTATGAAATACTATTGGTGCTCCCGTATAGCAATCAGTTAGTGTGGTTGTAAATTCTCCAGAATTTAAATGCCTGAAATTTATTACTTCGGCATCTACGTTTAATCCTGTCGTAAACAACTTTTCAAATATTTCCTCAAATCTCTACGATACGCCGTATTTATATGGCCCAAGGTACTGTCAACATGTTGCCTTGGCTAATGTATGAATTCCTTAAGTCTCCAACAAAAACCAGCATTCATTTGATTGATTTGATTTGATTGATAGATGGCAAATAAAATAATACTAAATTTATGTTTAGTTTTAATTAAAATTCTTTATTATTCCCAGAGTTCTGGGTGCCACTGTTCACAACTTGATGTAGACAACAACAACTCGTATGCATAAACAATAACAATTACTAGTCAATTGTTCGGCAGATCTTTGTAACGGAGATCTTCAAACCACGATTACTCCAAACACACCGCGTTTTCACACAAGACTGACTGAACTTTTACTGACTGCATTGCTTGCTTTGCCTTGCCTTTCATATGGCAAAGTAAACAGTCTGATGAATGTTCTTGATGGCGAATGTTCGCCTTCTCGAGATCCATATGAATGTAAACATTGTTGTTTCACTATTGCTGTTTAAACACCATTTCCATTTTCGTAATAATATCAAAGATTGTGAGCACGAATATTATGATTTGAAGAAGCCATGCCTGCTTATTTCCATAAATTGTAAAAGATTTCTCTCAGTGTCTGTGGTATTGTGTGTTTAAATCATAAAAGTTTTTCCATTTGTTTAAAAGAACTTTAAAAACTAAAGTTATTTTTCATTTCTTTATTACAGTTTGTTGGCTGTTCGTGTGATATTCAATTGAATAGAGAGCAATGTCAGTCAGTCATTCATTTCATTTTTAGTTTTTAAGTCATGCCTCCAACCAACCAACCAAACTTAACAACGTTTGCGAAGATGTTACAACAAATAGACCTTTTAAGTATATGATACCTTCGTTTTTATCTTCTTTTTTTATTATTTTATGTTTTACCTTTAAGAGCTATTGTAGGTTTTGAATACTAATTTCAATTATTCTTTATGATTTCTGTTAAAAAAAAAAAAAAAAATTTATTTATTCCTCTCTCTTTATTTTATGATTACTTTTTGGTTTTCTTTTTTCTTAATTCTGTTTCACTCTTCTCAAGATGAGGCGGTAAAATTGTTTTTGATTCGTATTTTTCCTATTCATTCTTAAGTCTGCTATACAGTCCGTTTAGTAGTATAAAACATAATACCGCCGACATTTTGACATTTAAGTGTGTTGTTATTAAGCAAATGAAATGACAATGTCAGTTAGTTTGGCGCATTTTGAATAATTGTGGACCTACCCAATGTTTGAAGGGTACTTTATGACTAAAAAAAACAGAAAAACAAAAAGATGGAACAAGCATTTCCAAAGACCAGAGTATCCATACAAAACAAAAACTATTTTTTTTTCTGTTTCATTTTCTTTGTTTTTGCTTTTGTTTAAAGGTATGTATAGAGTGAGGGTCTATTAATTTGAAAGACGTATTGAAATGAATGAGAATTATGAGTTAGAACTCCCACGTTATGCAGTAGAAAAGAAAAATATTGGAAAGAAATTTTAACATTAATATTCAAGATACTGTTTGGTTTTTACCTTTAAAAACCTTTAAAATATAAGCTCCTAGATTGCAAATAAATATAAAAATAAATTTGTGTTTAATTTTAATTAAAATTCTTTATTATTCGCACAATTCTGTGTGCCGCTGTTCACAACTTGATGTAAACAACAACAATTGCTTTGCTTTTTATTCTTCTTTACACTCTTTTGCATAAACATTAACAATTGTTCGACAGATCCTTATAATGGAGATCTTCAAACCCAACGCATCTTCACACAAGACTGACTGGATTTTTACTGACTGCGTTGCCTGCTTTGTTTAGCCTTTTATATGGCAACGTAAACAGTCTGATGAATGATCTTGAAGTCGAATATTCGTGGCTTTGCGTCTCGAGATCTCTATAAATGTAAATATCGTTGTTTCATTGTTGTTTGTGTATTTTGTTTACATTGTATGTTGTTGCATTTTTGTTTACTTGTTCATCTTCTTTTTTATGCTGGTGTTGTTGGTATATTTTTGTTTACTGGTTTATCATGCAAACAAGTTCATTGTTTTCGATGTTGTAGCTTTGGTTTATCATTTTAATGTTAAACGATGTAACACCATTACCATTTTTGTAACTTAATCATAGCTGGCAAGCAAATAATAAAAAAAAACTTGGAAAGCCTTTATCCTGTGTGCATGTGATTGTAATGGCCATTAATGCGTGTTTTTAATTAAAAACAAATACTTTGTTTAACATTAATATGTAACGAAAATCCCTTCTTTTTTCTTCTCTTCCTTTAACTCTAACTCATACAATAACTCCTGTTTTTGTGATAAAAATAAATAGCATAACGGAATGAATATTTTCTCCTTTCATCTCCTTTAAGACTCAAAAACCTTAACTGTTTGAAAGGATTTTTTAGTTTTCTATGTGTACTCATTATTAACTCCATGTAAATAGTGAGTGATTTACTTACTACCCCTGTTTTTAATTCAGAATTTCTTTTCCGTTTTACAATTAACTCATGATTAAAATCATATACACACAGTTTTATTTATTTAAACCTCAAGGAAAAACGAAAGGGGAGGGAGGAAAAGAAGCAAAGTAAAGCAAAGGGATTAACACAGAAGCCTTTGCTTTAGCACGAGAAATGGAAAATTAAAAAAATTGAAAGAAAAACAAAAAAAAAACAAATGAAAATTAAAATCCTTTGATCGTGTTAATAAAAATTAAACAATAATTTTTTTGTTAATAAAATATAAATAAATTATATTTAAATAGGAAATGGTTATGGTTGTTATATGAAATAAGCCTAGGCATTTAAATGCATATAAAGGAAATGGAAATATTTGCTGGAATATATTTTTATACTTACTTACTTAATTGGTCATTACAACCCTATTTATATATACACAATTATTCTTTATGAATAATAAAGCCCTTTGGCTTTGAATGTTCTTGAAGAAGAACCACACAGCTCAGGCTTAGTTTTGGAGGATATAACAGATGAGAAGTCGGTGAAACCATCAATTGGCTTCTTTTTTTTTGTAATTTTTAGGGAGAGGTTTCAATCACTAGTAAACCGTGAACGTATTGTAAGGCAAAATGTGCTTTTCGGCCAAGGCTCAATCCTACAGGGACGAAACTTATCCTAGACATCTGCCGTAAGCAGATGAGAGCTATTATAATAGTAGTAATTGGGCATGGACCCTTTAGACACCGAATTTAGATGGAATAGAGATCTCTCCGATTTTGCAGATCTCTGTAGACTTTTTGAAGGAGCACAAGAAACAGTGTCACTGTCCTTGTTTAAAGATGCGTAGGCAGAGATGGCTAATAGTTGATTTATTGGTGACCTAGTAGATCTAAAAGACTACAAGATTGACTGGCTATTCGGATGTCTTTAGAGTTAGAGAATTTATCTATGGGTGCCTTTAGTGGATAACATTGCACAGCACTCTATTTCAATTTCTCTATTAATCTGTTTAGTTTCAATTGCGAATATATTTTCCATTCAAATTATGTCGATAATAAGATATGAATACAAAATTTCTAAAATTTACATTATTTCAGCGTAAGCATAGGCCTTTCTTAGCTCGCAGAACAATAAGATGTTCATTAGGAAAGCTGGTAAGGCTTTGTTCAATTACTGCCATACAAAATATCTAAACCAGTTCATCACTAATGTGTGCAGCCTGGCGTAATCATGATGAAACACAACACATTTCCTGTTGCTTAACTTTGATAGTTTTGATTAAATTGTCTGCTTTTGTTTCATTGACTGTTGGCAGTCAGATCAGAATCAATCGTTTAACCAGATTGTAGGAGTTTATAATGAATAATACCCTTTCAATTCCATCAAACATACAGGCACTACTTTCTGTCAATCTCTCATAAGCATTCGTATTAAAAATGGTTTGCTTTATTGTTGGATCCTAAAATTAATGGTAGTTAAGTGTGGCACCCAATCATTGATGTTCTTAATGTAAACATCTTTCGCCAAATGGTCAATAAGTATGATAACTATGATGACGGTCTTGGCATCTATCACCGTGAACACCAATACTTGGTGAACTAGAATGATGCACTGAGAGTAGGTAAGTGAATCTATTACAGCTCATATAAATACCATGGATTGTTTACCATTTCAAGAGTTACAGCACCAAGTTTATAACGTGATAACTCAGAATATCGGAACTAAAATTTACTATTGCTGTGGCTGTATAAGAAAGGATTGTTTCTATATATTCTCGCTGTTTCATATGAATAACTGAATCATTTTACTACTGAGGATTATATCCCTTAGCCTTCTATGATTTACTTGCGACGATTGTAAATATTGCCTTTGGTCCCAAGCCATATCTAACGATTTTGTAAAGCATTTCTAATACATTCGGAAGAATGTAGTACTGTGAACCTTTGAAACAATTTATTGCTTTTATTGGCCTTGGATCTTTTCTGCTTCTACACATACATACATAATTGGTCATTACAACACTTCAGTCAGGATTACGAACTAGTTTCTCACACCACTTACATATGTTGTGTGTGTTAATTTTATACATGAGTGGCGGGACCCACAGTTTAAAGTCGACTCCGAACGACAGATTTTTGAGAAACTTTTCTTGGCAATTTTATTTCTTTCGCAGAGTTTTTGCCAGAAATCTGCTGAGAGGATGTCGCCGAAGAAATACTTTTTATTATTTTGTTATGATGTCTGGCCTGGGGTTTGAACACTGGCTTTACGTCTAATAAGCCAACACATTACCTACTAGACTACGGCGATTTCTACCATTTGTGGCCATCCACAGGGTATTTGTCTTACGAGGTGTTCAGTTCAGTTACTTGCGGGCGGTACGAGCCTTGTTCATAAAGCCCTTTAACGTTTGTTGAATTTATAACAAATGGGATTGCAAAACTAGATTGTAACTTATTACTTTGTTTCTCTTTTTTATAAAAACTATTTCAAAATCATTTTGTGACCAAATTTTAAAAATAAAAAGAATTTCTCTTATATTTTTATAATGAAGACATAACGAAAATGGAATATTGTATTGATGTGTTTACAAATTTACAGAAAAATAAATACAAAATATAAAAAAACAAACTTCAAAAGAATATTTTTCCTCTTTTTTTAGTTAAAATAGCTTTGTTTTCTTTAGTTTGTTGCAGCTTGCAAAATGGCAACTTGCAACAACAAAAGTTCTTTACTATTTTCAAAATATATTTTGTCTGATTATGACATTTTCAGGGGTTAAAAAGAGAAGCTTTACGAAACAAAACAAAAGAAAAGAAAAATATAAGAAAGACGACTTAAATTCTGTTGGCATGTAAAAGACAATCCCCTTAACAAAACGGCAACTGAACATTTCAATACAATTTATTTGTCAGTTGTTTTGTAAACTATTTTTTTGTATATTTTGTTGTTGTTAAGCTTATACTATTTAAACTTTAACTGATCAGTTAACTGAAGAAAAATAACGAGGAAAAAGAATGTAAAAAAGACGTATTTTAAGTTTAAAATATGGGGGCAGTATTGTGAAGGATTTGAAAAGCATTGCATGTGATATAAACTGCTACGCCATTGGCTAATAAACCAATGACAACAGTAGTGCATTTGGAAAAATCTTTACATTTTACTATAGTTTCAGGAAAATTGAAAATATACAAGACATTTCAGTATTCTTTTTTTGGCCAGTAATAAGCAATAAACTTTTAAAAGTAACAACTTATTGTCAAATTCCTTTGAAAAACAAAGAAAGAAGGAACTAGAAAATCCTAAAAAAGCAACAACATTTTTAAAACAACGAATTTTCTACGCAATAAAGTAAAGCCATGCCGAACATTCTCGTTATAAAATTCCTTAAACTTAAGAACATTTCAATTTAAATTATAAAATGAAGTCGTATCATAATTTCATTTTCCAAAATTTCCTTATTTTTCTGCCTTCTTGGAGTTATGATTTTTAATTAATTACATGTCATCTTAGCTAAGACACAAACCGTCAAACTACCCCAAGCAAAAGTTTTATTTAAAAATTGAAAATTTTAAAATTTCATCCACACACAAGCAATAAACAACCCTATGTGCCAGCATAACAAAAATAAAACTGACATACATTTCCCCCATCAAGTATGTAAGTACGTGTGTAACACATATACTACGTAGTTCTTCCATGAACAGGAAACCTCAATGCATAAATGCATTTTACAGTTATGCCAGTTATACCATATCCTGTATCATGGCTTAGGTATGTATATCATATTCACACACACTTACAAGATTGTGTGAATACATACATAATGGTGAGCCTGTTTACCTCTGTTTATTTAATATGCCTGTTGTAACACACAACCTGACATTCTGGTTTACGTGCCTAAATAAAAATAAAAAGCTTTTTCATTGGTCCAAACTGAAAGCTTTTAGATTTAACGGTAAACTGTAAACATATAAAAGCTTTTTTCTAACTGTAATTTTGCCTGACTAAATAACGGCTTTTAGTTGCAGTTAAAACGAATGTACTGTTATAAAGTGTTTGAAAACAGTTATAAAAAGCTCAATTTTTTCGATTTCCAGAAAAAGTAACAGAAATTTGAAATTCAAAATAAAACAAAGCAATTAGATTGAGTTTTTAAATAGAAGGCTTATTTCCGCTTAAGTTCTTTTAACTCGAGGGCCTGTAAGTGCAAATTATTTAGGGCCATAATTATTATTTGCCTATTGAAGACATTTAAAAACTATTTATGGAGACGAAAGATTAATTTTAGGAGTACATTTCAGAGATCAGCAATGAGTATTAAAAACGATGAGTAGATTCGAATCATACTTATAATTTCTGATACTTATACGCATTCATAGTTATTTTAATATCATACTCATACTACTGATATTCAAAGTTTGAAATACTCATGGTACTCATGCTTAACAATCCACAGGATGTTATTGTTTTCGACTTCGAATCCCTCGAATCATTTATAAGTATTATAAGTATTTTTCTAAATCTATGAATCTGAATGAGTACGCTTATGAAGCAGACATATTTCGAATGGTATGAGTTTGATGTCAATGTTGTAGGCATACTCCTTGCAACCTGTATTTAAAAATCAACATTGTGGTGACTACGAATGAATCAGAGTAGTTGGATTTCAATGCTGTTGAGTCCCTCATACTCAAAATTTCATGAGTTCTTATGAGTAGCGAAAAAGCGATTCATTGCTGATCTCTGGTACATTTCTTTAAAACCAGTTTAATTAAGTAAACAAAAAATGTATTTTTTTAACGAAGGTCTATTTAAAGGGATCAAGTAAGAACAAGATAGAAATAGAACAACTATTTTACGTAAAAAATATTAACGGAGTTGTTGACAGGCGTATTCATTAACGAACAATAACTAAAGGCACCTCTTCATAGTCACCCATGATTTAAAAGCTACAATAAATTGGAATCTTTGAGATCTACTAGAACCTTTTAGAATAATATTGCAGAATGGCAGGATATTGTGATTTGTCTCTGTCTTTAATTTTTCTGCTGTCTTATTTACCTAGATTCACGAGGTAAACTACTCGTTATTTCTGCTTAACTCGTTACAATGATATCCAATAGACTCGATAACCATCCTGTATATTTAAGAACATTTAGCAGCCTTATCTGAAAACTCCATTACTTATCGGGATTTGTTGTTATAAATCTACAACCACAGATAGTCCAAAACATGTTAATTAATTATACAAGTAATACTATCCTATCATTGAGCATGCTGTTTCCATCTTGTTCACTAGAACAACTGTTTCATGCAGGATCCGAGACGAAGATTTAAAAATCGAACAGAACAGAATTATTTAAGCAGTCCAGGAAGCTTTTCGACCCCTTACTATAAACTATTAATCACATATTCATAGCGATCTTAGAGATTTTGTGTTTTGTGAAAGAAACTGAATCAAATACAAATCTTGCTCTGGGTGCCCTGGTAGTCTAGTGGGTAGTGTGCTAGACTATTAGCATGAGGGTCATGGGTTCGATTGGTTCGATATGGTCAAAGTTACTCAGTTCGTATATAATTAAATATAATTTGTAATTGTATTGTAATTAATAAATAAATAAAAGTCTGCCTAAGTCGCCACAGTTGAAAAAAAATTTACTTCAAGCTCTTCTGGTCTCAGTAGAATGTCCCAAGAAGCAAGAAATTGGGTAATACATTGTATATAAATTCTACAACATTGCAGACTACTGAACGACAATTGAACTTCTGACTTTTTTGTAGAAAGTATTCACTATCTGAAGACGCCGTAGTCTAGTAGGCAGTGCGTTGGCTTATTAGTCGTGAGGCCACGGTTCAAACCCCTGGTCAGACATCTCCAACTAAACGAAAATACGAAAAATATATTTCTTCAGTGACTTCCTCTCATCAGATATCTGGTAAAAACTCTGCGAGTAAATATAAAATTTATATGAAGAGTTTCTTAAAAATCTGTTGTTCGGAATCGATTTTAAAATGTAGGTTCCGCTACTCAGCTTAAAATTAACACACACAATGTAAGTGGTGCAAGAAGCTAGGTCGTAATCTTGACTAAAGGGTTGTAATGATCAATTATGTATGTATGTATGTGGTATTGATCGAATAGGTAATCGAAGTAATGCTAAGAAGATGATGTGTGGCTTCATAGATTTATAAGCCTAAAGTCAATCTATCTTCCATCCATCAAAAATTTTCTTTTTATTTAAAGCAAAGATTGGACAGCAAAATTTTTCAAACCCCTTACTTCACTTAAACGGCAATCTGAAAGGATCTCAATCAGGTAAAAATATTATGGACTCACTATGATCACTCACTACTCTCTGTACTCAATCTCCTCCTCTAATAATGCTCGATTTCTGGTGCTTAAATAATGAACTGTGCTCAGAGATGCACTTTTCTTGAGGAAGCTTAAGCAGATCAATGATCCACTTCAAGCAGCAATTTGCGGAGAGCCATGAGAAGTAATATTAAAACTGTCAGCAGTTCGACACTTCAGTGTCGAATCGTCAAAATGATGTCCTTAAGCCCTTGAGCTTTTTGAAGTTTTCAAAAATTTTGAATTGTTCGCTGTTGTATAGGAAAATAAGGTTCAGTATTAAAATCAAAATGCTGTTGTACTCTTGAATAGAAGCCAAAAAAGAAAAGTATTTATTTTTCTAAATTGAAGGCCTATTAAGAGTTGTATTGTTTTACAAAATGTTAGTTATACACTCTCCCTTCCAGTTACTTGCATTTGGTCGTAACGTCAGCTAGATTACAGAGGCCATGCTTACAGGTCATTGTGTTATGGAAAGACACGCGGAAAGAATGCATCTTCCATCTAACGACTTCTGCCGTGGATGCAGATCCACTGAGGAAAAGGAGACTGTTATCCACTTTCTTTGTCATTGCCCATCTCTTGCGAGGTGCGGATATCAAGCTCTCCAATCCTTGTCAGCTTGACGAAGCTATCATCCATTGATGTCAAGGATATAGCTTCGTTTATCAAATTTTCGGGCTGGTTTTCCAGCGCAAGATAGACGTGATTTTAATGTGCAGCCCTTGCGCTAGCCAAGTTCTTTTTCTTCCCTGGTTTGGAAGTCAGTACAGAGACTGTGTTCACCTGTGGCATCACAACGGGCCGCTACCACTCCAACCTAACTACCTACCCTTCCTTCCCCCTCAGTATAAAGTAATTAAAACATTAAATCATCAAGAAATAATATCTGATCGATATTGTATGCCATGAATGTTTGTCACGGCTATTGACTTTATATTCGTATATTTCAATGGAAATCACGTAATATTCACATAAATTATGTATTACTTTGCATTACATGTTAATAATTATAATTATAATGGTTTAAAATCATCATCATCGGTATCATCGGTATCAGTTTTATCATCCACATTGCACAGCCGCATTATTACTACAATTGAATTTAAAAAACAAAAATTATTCACTTTTTAAATTGAAAAGAATTCATAAAAAATGCTTGAATGCTTGTTGGATATGATGTTGAAGTATTTAAATGTTAATGATTGAAATCATTAATTCATGACACATTTCTGTTATGGTTTATTGTCATTTCTGATTTACATTTTTGTCTCTCGTTATTCTTCTTTTGTTTTGTGGTGTTTTTCGTTATAAATAAATATGATCCCGTGGTATTGTTTTGTTGAACTTTATAAACACTTGATAATGAAATCAACTGAATTTCAATACGAGGAATAATTAATTGTTTTGTATTAAATTATTATTACTTTTTTTGTTGTTTATTTTTTTATAAATAATTTCCAACTTTCAAACTGAACAAAATCAGAATCAGAATCAGTCCGTGAATGAAGACAGACAATAAATTTTCGATTGTTTTCGTTACACCTACACCTGATAGAATTTTTAATGAAGACACCACACATCACTCATCCCCGGGGCCAAACCAAACGTATTATAATCATCATGAATTAATTATTGGTGGTAATTATGATACAAATAAATGAAATATAAACAACAAATATAGTTTTTATTTTTTTATTTACATTTTAATTTATACCACAAACACATGTACAAAGCAAAGAAATTAATTGTGGTTAACAAAAGGTAATCATTGACATCACCAGAATACATACAGTGGACAGCAAAAGTCTTAGTACGGCAATATATTTTAGCACTTTAATGAATTTTAACCAAAAGTTTGTATACAAATTTATAGTTTTTATATTTATTTTATTAATTTATTTCTGTTTTATTATAAAATAAATTTTTTTAATGTTTTTCATAAAACAAGAGAAAAATAAGGAAAAGTTTCAGACATAGGTACCCCCAAGGAGCACCGTGAGTAAATTTAAAATTCAAAGTCCTAATATATGAAAATGTTATCACTTGCATTTAGTAGAATATCCCTTAAGATCAAGCACTCCATTTAACCCAATTGGAATTGAATGTACAAGTTCTGTTTAGTGTCTTCTGGTGGCACCATGAGCAAGTTTTTCGGTTGACTTTTGTTTGAGGTTTAGCGATTACGTTACAGGTTCTTTCAAATGATCTCCTAAATACTCTCTTGAGTTCATATCGGGACTTTGTGCAAGAATATTAAACCTATGGGGACTTTTTTTTGTCAAAATATATTGTCGTACTAAGACTTTTGCTATCCACTGTATATAAATTCAGCGATAAGAAATAAAAAATTCAAAAATAATATCGTATAAATTTTAAAACATATTTTTTTATACAATAAATACGTTCTTAAAATCAATAATTAATCGAAATTGGAGTTCCAGTTTAATGAGGATTAAGAATTGTAAGAGTAGCTAAAGTGCTAACTCTTCGAAAAGAATTAGTTCAATGAACTATATTGCCTACAAGCTACGGTACGGATCATTAGAAAAATCTGAGTTATGAGCCAGAGATCAGCAAAGATGAGTAAAACCGAATCATACTTATAACGTACTATAAGCCGAACCTTAAAGAATAAGAATAGGAAACCACAGAACACCTTCTCTGTCATCGTTCGAGAATGCCCAAAATAGATTTTGAGATCTCGGCCCATTTTCAGTGGAATTTAGGTGGGGTAAATGATAGGGAACCTAAAGCTTAAAATATTCGCTATATTCGATTATATTCGATAGCTTTTGACTATACTTGGAAAATTTATTGGGACCAGTGGTCATTTGAATAAATTTTTTTTGAAAAAAAAGAACATCAAGAACTCCTTCTTAAACATCTTATCATTGTTGACGGCATTTTGAAATAAATTCATGCTTATGAGTTAAATCTAGTGAATATGAAGTCGTATTACTCCAGTCGAAAATTTGATTTCGCCTCAACATTAATATTCTTACAGTATGAAGGACATATACTGACCCGAACAAAGGTCAAAGCGAACTTTTTGGGAAGCTGTACTTATGTAATATTGGACGCGGAAAACTTGTTTATATTGAGTGTCACTATAGCTCTTTGAATTCAGTATATATTCTATTTCTGCATCTCTACTTCTCTATCTGAAGATACATAATATTTGTAAATGATTCAGTGAAAAGTTATGCTTGACTAATGGTTATAATTAGATAGAATTTTTATAACTGCTGGAATTAAACTTAGTACTCCTAGGAAAAATAGAGATTTATCCTGTGTATTCTGCTTCTGTTGTGATATTTCATATTGATATTGGTATTTTTATTGATATTTGATATTGGTCGGGTTGCATACTGAGTTAATTCCTGTTTACGTAGCAAATTTTTATTCCTTGTGAATTTACACTTTCCGAAATCTTATGAGAACCTTCAAAGTAGGTACCTTTTTTCTAATTCAGAAGGAAAATTCGGCAATCCACAAACATATTGATTTTAAATATTGGTGGTTAAATATCTTTGGTGAAAAATAAAGCTAAACTTGCCATAGTTGGATAGGGCATACAAAAGTCAATTGCAGCCTATTGAAAATTCAATTAAAATGAAAAAAAAAATATATTGTTTGCCATGTTTGAAATACGTATGTATTTAGAAATATTTTGATTAAAATTGCCAATAAATTAAACAGAAAAAGTCAAAAAATCAAAATCAAAAATTAAACACTGTCAACACCCTTTCATTTCAATTTTATTTAAAAACAAAAAAATGTCATAAATTTTACACAACAACATGATTTTATTTAAATTTTACAAGTCCAAAGACAAAAAACGACCTGCAATACAAACAATACTTTGAACAACAAAATTATGATTATAATTGCTCATGTTCGTGTACGAGGGATTGGAATGGAATTTTCAATAAAAAAAAAATATCAAAGAAACATATTAAATAAGTCAAAATGTGAAATGGGTATGTCAGTCAGCCAGAGGGACAAATAAATAGAGAGGCAGACGTATAGAAAGACAGACAGACGGTTAGACTTTCTGTTGCTGTTGTAAAATGTTGTAATATTGTTGATGTTTTCATTTTTTTGTTGCTGCTGCTGTTTTGCTGGATTGTATATATAATTTATGGTTTTTAGTGATTTTTTTATGTGTGCTTGGGCCTGGTAGCCAGCAGTAGTAGTAAGCGCAGTGCTACATACGTTTGTTGGACAACCTTTACAAATAAAACATTCAATGAACTTGGCAATATGGTACATGCATACAGGGCTTGCTCAGAAGCAATATAAAGAAATTCTGTGCACATTATGACCGGACTTCTTGATTTTTTTTCTTACATTTACTGTCAAGTTGTTTGAAAGCAAGTTGGTTGCCTGCTTGGCAGTTTATACGTTTGTTTGGGTAGTAATAACTAACAATAACAACATTAACATTGATTTATGTATTTTGTCAAATTGAAATTGGACAAAGTTGTCATAAGACAGAATATTTTTTTCTTCTTTTTCTTCTTCGCCTATGGCCCCCTTTACAATTGCTTTCATTTCTTTGCTAACCCGGCATAATACATATAACACAAGACACTCAGTATTAGACTTGTTTCATGTTTTAAAGTTAAATACACAAAAAAAGAAGTCAAATCCCAGTTACCACAGTACTTTACCAAGGTACCTTACGTTCGCTTTTGACTGACGACATTGCACGTTGACAAGTGACAAACACGCAATATTAACTGTGTGTTCATTTTTGGGGAGAGACTTTAGTTTTTCCTTTTTCCTTTGTTTCTTTTCTTCTTTGGTTTTTTGTTGTTGTTTTAGAAAAAATTTTGTCAAAGGACAAGTAAATAAAATCAGAAAATTTCAGCCGTTAAGTAGACAACTACTGACTTATTGTGTATGTTCAAAATGTCATCATCATCATCATTGTCATCATCATGAAATCAGTTTTCCAACATGAAAATGTAACTGAAAATAGTGGGAATTATCAGAGATTTTTTTATTCTCATTTCAAATGATGTAATTGAACAGCTAAGCTGTTGTACTTCCTGTACCTGTGAGACATTCTTCTTATTATTGATCAACTTTGGAAATATGGAATTATGAAGTGAAGTAAAAGCAAATAATTGCGGGATTTGCAATGTAGAACAAGAGGAAGAAGAAAAAAATATGCTGTGGGAAATATCGAAGTTCATACTCTAAGCAATTTAAATGGAGTATATGTAGTATATATAGTAGGGTGGGTATGGTTGGCACACAATTTAAACAGTAGACATAGAATTTAGAATCCTCCTGAGAGGATCGACATATAACATATTGTTACGAAAATCAAAAATCTGGATAGTGGTGTTTTACTTTTACATCGCTTAACATTAAATTTATAAACAAAAACTACAAAAACAAAACGCCAGCATAAAGAAAAAATGGTAAACAATTTAACAAAAATACAACAACAAACACCGGCATAAGAAAATGGTAAACAGTAAACAAAAATATACCAACAACAATACAAGAATAAATGTAAACAAAATACGTAAACGACAATAATGAAACAAGGATGTTTACATTTATATTGATTTCGGGAAGGCGAAATCAAGAACATTCGCCTTCAAGAACATTCATCAGACTGTTTACCACAATGTACATTGTGCTGTTTACCCTGTCATTTAAAAGGCAAGGCAAAGCAGGCGATTGGGTTAGTAAAAGTTCAGCCAGTCTTGTGTGAAGACGCGGTGTGTTTGAAGAGAGTAATCGTAGTTTGAAGGTCTACGTTGCAAAGATCTGTCGACCAATTGTCTAGTAATTGTTATTGTTTATGCAAAGGGTGTAAACAAAAGAATAACAAACAAAGCAATTGTTGTTGTTTACATCAAATTGTGGACAGTGGCACACATAATTAGGCGAATAATAAAGAATTTTAATTAAAACTAAACACAAATTTATTTTGATATTTGCAATCTACGAGGTCATATTTTAAACGTTTTTAAAAGGTAAAAACGTAACAATATGTACATACATATTCAAAATTATTTAGAGGCATAGCATAACCTATTTACAAAGCTCTACTGACTGAAACTGTCTCTCGTCGTTTTTGATTAACGTTGCCATGCAGCCTTTCACTTACACACATTCGTACATACATAATTTGTCATTACAGCACTTCAGCGAGGATTACGACCTAGCTTCTCTCACCGCTTACGTTGTCTGTGTTAATTTTATCCTGGAGTGGCGGGACCCATAGTTTAAAGTCGATACCGAACGACGATTGTATTTAGTGAAATTTTATTTAGTTTCAGAGTTTTTGTGAAGAATCTGCTGAGAGGATCCCTTATTATGCGACCTCTTCAACTTCGTCATGGAGAGTGTTCTGCAATATTTTTCAAAAAAGTGTCCAGTTGCTTGCGTACGCTGACGACATTGACATCATAGGGCATACCAAGCGAGTTGTTACTGCTGCCTTCAGTGCTATTGGGTCTGGCAGTAAATGAGGGCAAAACGAAGTAATGCTATCGACAAGCAGAGACGTGCGGCGTATAGGATCTCAGATAAGGGCCGATAACTATACTTTTGATTTATTTATCTTGGCTCCGACATAACCACCAGTCAGTCAGTCTGAAAATCAAGAGCAGAACCACTCTTGCTACCAGTAGCAGAGGCCTCTCTCGTACGACAAAACTAATACTCTACAAGACGCTCATCTTTCACGTGTTTCTTTATATCCCAGAGGCATGGACCCTATTAAGCACTGATGCAACAGCCTTGAGAGTATTCGAGACAAAAGTCCTGCGTAGGATCTTTGGTGCAGTGGGAGTTGGCAATGATTTCCGCATCCGATCCAACAGTTAGCTGTTTGAGCTCCTCAAACACATAGACGTTGTGTAGCGTATCAAAATCCAGTGACTGCGCTGGCTCGGCCATGTCGTTCGAATGGAGGAGGATGCTCCGGCGAGACGAGTATTTGATGCGGGAATCCGCTGATGTCGTTGGAAGGACTAAATCGACGAACTCCTGTCATCGATTGGTGTGACCAACTGGCGTAGGCGCGCAAGAAACAGAAGCGCCTGGAGGAATGTGTTAAGGCGGGCCGATCTCCGTTGATCGGGTTGTTAATGGCCAATTAAGTAAGTAACTTACTCTAATTTTTTAGAACCGTAGGATAACCTATTTGCCGATCAACACTGACTAAAATTGTCTGTCTTCGTTTTTAATTAATGTCGCCTGGCAGCTTTTATTTACATTTCATTTACATTGTAATTATTTTTAGTATTTTGTTAGTAAAACAAACTCTTCAGCATTCCTTTAAAATTATACATAATAATACTCTTCATGTGTCATTTAATTTTCTTTCGTTATTTTATTTTTTTTTTTAATTTTCCGGGCTTTTAAAAAATTTCTTTTTGATTTTTTTCTATTTAAAGTTCTTCGTGCCTTAAAATTTGATAAAAAAAAAAACTTTTTCCTTTGTTGTTGTTGTCATTATTTCTTTTTTTTTCTAATTAAATAAACAAAATTTTTATTTCTTGTGTTAACCAGTTTTAATATCCTGTCCGTTTCTAAGAACACAATTTCTACCATAAAATCACTCCTCTTTCGTTTTTATATTCCGATTTGAATTTTTTTTTCTAGTTCAAAAACGACAGAAAAAAATTGATGGCAACAAAAAAGAAACGACAACGACAACTACAACGACAATGACGACAACAAAAAATCAACAACATATCACATGCATGACAAACAACTAACAGCAAGCAAATGCTGTAACAACAACTGGCTTGCAGTAGGGCAGGCAATAACAACAAACACTCTCTTATAACATATGCATGTAAAAATGTTGCATGCATGTCTTTAAAATAAAAAGGACGTTTATCACTTTCTGATAATCTCTTTCTCTCTTTGGCATACAACAACAACAGCAACAGCAACAACACATAGAGAGAGAGAGTTAAGAAACCAAAGCATATTATGTCAAACAAGGCACAAGTTAGCGTGTGTATTAAATCGCTTATAAAAACATAGCAAAAACAATCACAACAACAACAACATCGAGAATTTTTAAATAATAATAAGAAGCAGCAAGAACGAAAAACTCCGGAATATTACCGTCCACATTCAATTTCCTATTTGTGATGTGGTGTGGTCAAGTGAATGTAAAAAATAAAGGCTGGCAGAAGGCAGGCTACAAACGGCTGCAAGGAAGCTCAAATACACCCACTCTTGGCATTTTCTCTTTTTTGCGATTTAGAAAATTTAAATTTTTCTTAAAGTCATGTACTGGGAGAGAATTCATAATCGAAATTTCTTTGGTAAAAAGTATACGTAGGTATATCATTGAGATCATTCGTAAAGTCCTCAAGAAAATCTTGTTCATAAAAATAAGGAACGATATTAGGCCAACCCATTCCGTCGGCTGCTGTGTGTGCTCAGCAAATGAAAGATCCAACCACTTAGGATACAGTTTATAGAAAAGATCCCAGCAGGACCATTGCAGGTTATATTGCGATGAGGAGGAGTTGGAGACTATCGAAATTATCCTCAGTAACTGTCCAGCTTTCAGTAGGTTGAGGTTGAAGACCCTTGGCAGGGGCTTGAATTCTCTCACTCTCTTCCCATAGATTCATTATTAGTTTAAACTGGTTGAGAAGTGCTAGGGCTTCATTAGTGTAGTCTCTCTCTGTAGTGACTTTTGTTAGTCTGTGTATTTCCTCTGCTTCCTTATCCTCCCTTTTCTACTTCCTCTCCTTTCCTATCTCCCCTATTATCCACTCCCCTTTAGGACGTTTGTACAAGGGATCAACTGGACCTCCAGGTACTGTATTTGTCTCAATTGGCAAGTATACCTAAACCTAAACCTAGGATACATAGAAAATTGTAGGCGTGTATATACTTTCCTAATTTACCTCAATCCATTTCTCTGCGATGAGCCTGAAAATTTTCACGTGCAAGGTTCCACTGTTTCCTAGTCTTCTCCCAATGTTCTCCATTCGATATTACATTCCACAACTTACTTACTTACATAACTGGCCATTAACAACTCGATTAACGGATTTCGGCCTGTCTTAACACATCATTCCAGGCGCCTCTGCTTCTTGAGCACCTACGCCAGTTGGTCACACCAATCGATGACACGGCTTCCTCGATTTGGTACTTCCAACACAAACAGGATTGTCCTCTTCGCCGATTTTAGCAGATCCCCGCGTCAGATACCCGTCTCGCCAGAGCATCCTCCTCCATTTGAACGACAGGGCCGAGCCAGGGTAACCGCTGTATGAAAATACGCTGCACAACGTCCATTTCGTTTAAGAACTCATACAGCTCACTGTTGGATCGTATGCGGAAATCATCGCCAACTCGCACTGGATAGAAGATCTTACGTAGGACTTTTCTCTCGAATACTCTCCAGGCTGCTGCATTAGTACTTGGTGGAGCCAAGATAAATAAATTCCTTGACTCCATCGAAAGTATAGTTATCGGCCGTAATCTGAGATTCAATACGCCGCACGTCTCTACTTGTCGATAACATATACTTCGTTAATCCCAAAACTATGCGGCTCAAATACGTCTGTGTAGCAGCGTAAGGATACCTATCTTTCTTCTCAGTTAACGTTTTACTAGACTTTGATATCGTGCGCAGAGTGTTCTACTAATCTTGCTTTAGTTGGGGTTTCATAAAGGTCTAACCGATCTTTTAGGCCAGTTGCATAACACGATTTTCAGCGCCCTTAATTATCTGATTTCTTCAAGTTTAATTCATATACCTTAGCTAAGCTAGTTAGAGCTCGCTGGAAGCTAGATAAATTGCCTTTATAAACTAATTTACCTAGATTTGGTACATGTTTGGTACTTATTTTTCCCTCCAAAGTAGGGTGTTCCAAGTTTTTATCAGCAAGAGAACCTAATAATTCAAACTTTCAACATCATTTTCAGGAACAAAATCACCTTTAAGATGTTTTACTTTGATTGCATTTAAAACGAAACGTACTAAATGCCTTTTAAAAATAAAAAGGTACAAAAAAAAAAAGGGAAGAATAAGTGGGAAAAAACATTTCGAAACAAAATTTTTGTCGCAGAACAAAAAAGCCTTTAAACACAATTGTCATTACAATGCTAATACTGATCATGATGGTGATGACGATGATGAGGATGTTGATGATGATGATGTACAACTCATTTGGTTCTATTTAACGTTGATGAGATGACGACAACAATGTCGTCCATAACGTCAATGTTGGTGATGACGATGATGGTCAAAGAAATTGAATAACTTAAGCTTTTAAATGAAAACAACAACAACAACAAAACAAAATACATATAAGTTCTTATAGTTTTTTCTCTGATTTCATCTCCTTGCAATTCCTCACTCAAATGACAAACTTACGCATGCGTTTTATTGACAAATGAAGAAGAAATTGTTGAGACTATGTACGCATGTACGTCGAGATGTACTCTTACGCTTAAGCGTATGCCAGTAGGCAAAAAGGAAATAACCCAGTGAGTCGTGTTAGTAGGAAAATAAATTCAGGGTTTAAGCTACGGCTTTCAGATATTTTTTCAAATACCCTGTAGTCCAATGTGAAGTGACCTGACATTGCTAAGATAATCGATAACAATTATACTCTACCCCTTCATTCATTACGGCCGTGAAAGGGAAATTGTACTTGTGGCTTCTATGGTTCATACCAGATATCAGCAATGAATCGTGTTTTCGCTACTCATAAGCACTTATGAAATTTAGAATATAAGTAAGTCAACAATATTGAAATTTAACTATGTACTGTAATTCATTCGTACTCACTACAACGTTGATTTATAAGTTTAGGTTGCAATGAGTACGCGTACAACATTGACATCGAACTCATACAATTCGAAATATGTTTGATTCATCAGCCTACTCATTTAGATTTATAAATTTAGAAAAATTTATTCTTCTAAATGTTGAGTTATGGAGAGTCGCAATTAATAACATCATACGTGTTGTTGAGTATGAATATGATAAGTACTTCAAACTTTGAATATGAGTAGAGATCCCATGATATTAAAATAAGCATGAATGCATATAAGTATCACAGTATATGAGTTTGATTCGATTCTACTCATCTTTTTGAATACTCATTGCTGATGTATGTTTCATACCGCATCTGAATTTTGGATGAATCAAAAATGGCCAATGAAGAACTAAAACAGAATTTTCAAAGAGATTTGATTAGACTGTGTTATTCATTCACTTACTCAATAGTTCAGTACGGGATTCCCACCTCACATCACCCATGTTGTGTGTGTTATTTTATCCATGAGTGGCAAAGCCTACCGTTTAACGTCGACTCTGGACGATAGACTGTGACATTTTTACTTACATTCAGAGATTTTTGCAGAAGACTTTCGAGATTAGAAGAAACTTTGAAGAAATCGAAGGCGCCAGAAAATTTGCGCGGAAATTCTTACAGGACGCCAACCTATCCTGGGTCAATGAGGAGTCCAGCTTCACCACTAGACTCACTTGGCCTTTGATGGACAGAAGGTGCACCATCTAGTTACTCGGACTTGGTCGTAGCATCATCTCAATCGCGGTGCAGCTCCCGTTTAACGACTTCTGCCGTGGGTGCAGATTCGCTGAGAAAGAGAAGAATGTCATCCACTTTCTTTGTCAGTGCTCATCTCTTGCGAGGTGCTGATATAGGTTATTTGGCTCTCCAATTCTTGTCAGCTTGACGGAGCTATCATCTATAGTCAAGGATATAGCTTCGTGGTATAAATTGAAGCACCACGACGGTATCAATAACTAAAGTAGCATACTGTGAAGATCCACATATGATATACTCGGCGTAGAAATTCTGATGCTGAAGACGCCGTAGTCTAGTAGTGTGTTGGCTTATTAGACGTAAAGCCAGGGTTCGAAACCAGGCCAGACAAATACAAAAAGCATTTCTTCGGCGACTTCCTCTCAGCAGATTTCTGGCAAAAACTCTGAGAGTAAATAACATTGCCATGAAAAGATTTTCAAAAATCTGTCGTTCGATGTCAGCTTTAAACTGTAGGTCCCACCACTCATGTATAAAAAAAATTAACACACACAACATAAGTGGTGTGAGAAACTAGGTCGTAATCCTGACTGAAGGGTTGTGATGACCAATTATGTATGTATGTATATAGCTTCGTTAATCAAACTTTCGGTCCCAGCGTAGGGTAGTCGTGCTTTTAATATGCAGCCCTTGCGCTGACCAACTTCTTTTTCTTCCCTAAAGACGCCAGAGAAATGGTCAGTCGTTTTCATCATCGCAATGTAAGCACTGTGATAAATATCTCTTCTATCTTACCGCTCAATATGGCTGCCTTTCAAAATGTATCAATACTAAGTTTGTATGCAATTCTACTACTGTATGTAAACTATGTAGACATGCAAAGTAACCAAACTATGCATCACCTATAAATCCGATGCCTGACTGCCTTGTGACTTCGTTAAAAATACACATTGACGACGTTTTGAAATAGAATACATTGTACATATATATTTTGTACAGCGGCATTATTAAACACGATACTTTGTTCAAACACAAAGCAATTAACATTTTGGAAGGCAGCCTATGTTGTAGTTTGCTATTGAATCGTGCAACTTTTCAAAATTTCTTCAAAAGGTTAGCTGGGTTCACAACCATTCAACCCCCGATATGAAAAACCTCAGGATATCGTTCATCAATAGTGAGGATAACTTCATGGATATTAGTTGACAAATGCTTAGTTTTTTCGAAGTATGTGTTCCGGCTATTCATTCTCCTGACCACAGTTTCTGGATATTCCTCATGATCCATTATTTATTGTGTACTAATGTACGTTGGACCCACACAGCCCAGTTAGGAGACCGATCGCTTCGGAATAATCTGATGCAATACTGCAATATTTTCCCTCGCTATAAAATAAGCCCCAGCACGAGGCTAGATTGTTTCAATCCTGTGTGGGGTTGGGAAGTATCTCTGCCACTTTCTAACTTCACAGTCATCAAGTGAATGATGAATCTTGCGACCCATTGTGTCGTATTTTTCTTTTGAATTGTGCAACTCTTTAGATTTTCTTTAAAAATGTTAGTTGGGTTCACAACCATTACTTTTTAAAGAGTCTTTCAACCTCTTGTTCGTCTGCATTAAACGATAATAAATTTTTTTTTTTAGTCGTTGCTTCCTTTTTTTTTTTATTTTGTTGTTGGTTGCTGCAGTAGATTTCGATTTCGTATTTAAAAATGTTCATTTGTTAAGTATGTTTACGAAATCAGACAAAATGATCGATTGCGCGCAAACGCATTGACATATCGACATGAATCTTGCATTACATTTGTCTAAAAAGATGCAACAAACACAAGCATACCAGCCAACAATAATGCATGAGGCAGTAGTAAGTAAAAGGCAAAAAAGCAGTAACAGCAGCAACAGCAACAGCAACATGTTGCATTTAAAATAAAAAGGAAATGTTGTGATGTTTATCATGCTAAAGTTCTTCATTCTTTCTCTTTCTGTGGTAAACTCTCTTGCCTTGGCATTTAATGTTTTAATGCTGAGTGTTGAGGTTGCTAAAGGTTTTTTTGCTAGTCGTGTGGGTCTTTTGGCTGTTGGCTTCTGTTCTGTTGGTTCAAAGGAATCGTTCGTATTTATTTTTATCAATTTTGTTACACGTGCACCTGCATTACTACTGCTTGTTGCAATGATAAATATTATGGAATATTTTGTTTTTGTTTCTGTTGCTGTTGTTAGTGTTGCTGTCATTCTATTGAATGTTCTTTCTGTGTAGGTTCCATCAATAACAGCGTCATTGTCTTAAAATGATTTTCTACTCGCTTTTTTGCTGGGTTTTTTTTTCAACAATTTTAAGCAGCTTCATCATCAAACTCATCATGCAACTCATTGACATTGTCTGCATCAATGGTTTCTGCTTTTTTTTAGGTGAAATGTGTAAAATTTTTATATTTTTATTGTCATTGCATTGCATTTTTATTGCAAATTTAGTTAAAATTAATAATAATCATCGTTTTGTGGCATCATTCTTGCAACACAACACAATATTCTCAATGTGATGCTTTTCAATAATAATAACAATAATAATAATACCCGGTCCTTAACTAATGACAATAAATTATGGTTTTCAATTGCTTTTTATGTTGTTGTTGTTGTTTTTTAATTTTTTTTTTGTTTTTTTTAAGGCATCTCAACGAGACGAGTCTAAAATGACAATTGTCTCACACTTTTTGCTTCGCTTGTGGCTTGCCTTCAGGCATTTTATCATTTGGTCAAAGCGTAAATGGCCAGGTAAACGATTTTAACTTGCCTCTAAAAGAGTGTGAAACATGCCATGGCTTGAATTTTTCATTATTACAGATTATTAGACATTCTTGTGATGTATGATGCATTCGCATCTTTCATTTTCATTTCTGTGTTCTTCAAGAAAAAACAGAAAAAAATTGTTTAAAAAAACTTTTTATTTCCTTTCGCCTCATGATTTATATCGTATTTATGATGAGCTTTAAAACATCATTACATACCACAAAAGGGTTGTTGTCTTTGGTGCAACATGCTGCATTTACTATACGTCACTTAGAATTCCTATGATATGTAATGAATCAAGTTGAAAATAAAAATTGTTGTTGTTGTTGTTAACTCAAAAAGGAGTGGTTATCTGCTGTTAAAAGCAAAAGCAAATGAAAAAAATTAATGAAAAATTATATTAGAAAAGTAAAGGAAGAAAAAAACGTTGCTTTCAAATGTGTCCAGTTTCTATTAGGCAACTTGCCAACGTTAATTAGGCTTAATTATATCCTGGCAAACGCACTGTCAATGAATTATAATGAACGAAATGCTAAACAAAAAAAAAAAAAAAAAAAAAAAAAAACAAGAAACAAATAAAAAAAATTGAAATAAAATTGCTTAAAAAGGTGTAAAAACATTAAAGAATTTTCCATTAAGATTAGTAATGGAATGGAAAAATCAGAAAACGCATGACAGTCAAGATTGTTAGCAAAAAAAAAATACTTTAGCTTAACAAGATAAGAAGGAATTCTAAAAGGCCTGCAAAAAAGATTGAGAAGATGTTATAGTCCATCGAATATAATGCTCTGTTTGCTATATTTAGATTATGGTTTAACAAAATTCATTGCACAGATGAATGTGTTATCCATGGGTTAATGAAAAACAAGTTTCAACTTAAAACATTTGCCTTACTAAACATCAAGTAAAAAAATAAATTGATTCGCAATTAGGTTTTGAAGAAATCTGTACAGCATTACGGGATTACAACACTTCGTATGTATGTTCAGATGACCCCCGACACCTCAGGATCAGAGATCAGCAATGAGTATTCAAAAAGATGAATAGAATCGAATCATACTCATAATTTCTGATACTTATAAGCATTCATACTTATTTTAATATCATGGAACCTCTCTACTCATATTCAAAGTTTTAAGTACTCATCATACATCATACTTAACAACACATATGATGCTGTTGATTTCTTCTATGCATAGCTCAACATATAGACGAAGCACAAAATAAGTATGATTCGCGTACGAACACTAAAATACTCACTAAAAGGGGCTGCCTTCCAAAATGTTAGTTGCTTTGTGTTTGAACAAAGTATCGTGTTACATAATGCCGCTGTACAAAATATATACACCTAATTCTGTTTTTACACGGTAGATTGGTTCCAGAAAAAACCGTGTAAAAAAAACCGTGTAAAAAAAGACACTGATCGCATGCAAAAATAGGTGATTGGTTCCTAATCTCTAAAACCTATTAATATTAGTGAAAAACAAGGATTTTTTAAGAAGTTTTGTATTTTACATTTTCTTTAGGGATTCATAAAATATTTAACAAAATTAAAAATATTAATAACTTAATAAATATAAAATATTTTTTGGCTTACCTTTCATCTTAATGCGTTAAATTTAATGTAACGATAGAATAACAAATTTGCCAATAAAAAATTTCTTTACCAAACACAAAATATTAACACATTTCAATTGCTCTGACCTTTGTGCTTGTATGCACAAAAGGGAATTCCCCTAAATTTGTACCATTTACATTTGCTTTGACCAGTAAATTTGCTTGTCGCGCAAAAAGGGAATTCCCTTAAATTTGTGATATGAACATACTTTGCAAAAATTAAATTTGACAAAAAAAATTTAAGCACAAAAAATTTTAAATCGTGCTAAATGGGATAAAATCGTGTAACAAAAATTAAAAATATTTTATTTTCAAACCGTGTTATATCAAAACCGTGTAAAAAAAGACCGTGTAAAAACAGAATTAGGTGTACAATGTATTCTATTTCAAAACGTCGTCAATGTGTATTTTTAACGCAGTCAAAAAGCAATCAGACATCGGATTTATAGTTGATGCATTGTTTGGTTACTTTGCATATCTACATAGTTTACATAAAGTAGTAGAACTGCATACAAACTTAGTATTGATACATTTTGGAAGGCAGCCAGGTTGTGCGTTTGCTTTGCTTGCTGCTCTGTCTGTCTTTTTTGCTTATTTGTCTTTTTTTTGTAAATGCAATAATAACTAAGACTGTAAAATGGCTCGAATCATTTATAAGTACGTATTATAAGTATCGTATGAATCTAAATGAGTATGCTTATGAATCAAACATATTTCGAATGGTATGAGTTTGATGTCAACGTTGTACTCGTACTCATTGCAACCTGTACTTATAAATCAACGATGTAGTGAGTATTAATGAATCAGAGTACATAGTTAAATTTCAATATTTCAATATTTATATTCAAAATATCATGAGTTCTTATGAGTAGCGAAAAACTGATTCTTTGCTAACCTCTGCTCAGGATGTCGTTCATCTACAGTAAGGGTAAGTTAATGGATAGTAGTTGATAAACGCACAGTTTTTTAGAAGTTTATGTCACTGGGATACATTCTCCTGGCCGCAATTTCTAAGTATTGCTCATGATTTAATATTTATTGTGTACTAATGTACGTTAATTCACATAGCCTGTTAAAGAGACCGACTGTTTCCAAAAATCTGATGCAATACTCATACTCTCCCCCACTAAGCTCCAGCACTAGGCTATTTTCTTTCAATTCTAAGTGGATTGAGAAGCATATCTGCCACTTTCTAACTTCCCTATCATCAAGTAAATGAACCCGTAGCTTTTCTCCTGTGAAGCTAATCTGCCTACTCATTTTATTGAATTTCTACATGATCCTGTATCCCTAGCTTAGCTGATTCAGTTCACCAACACAATTTCATACAAATCTCGTGACAATCCCATGTAACATATGCTGCCGAATAGCGGCTTAACAGTCCGATAGTATTCCTCCGTAGTTCCTGTGCAATTTGAATGGAGCACATCTATCGTTGGAGTCAACTTCAGGGTAGAAAATATCAGCAAATTCAACTACAGGTTACAAATACTTCATTCTGTGTACTATCCCTCTTTAAGCCATCCGAATACCCTTTTAAAGAGTATGTAACTTTCAAATTGCTACCTTCTGTAGCATCTCGTGTTAGACTTATCTCTCTTACAACATCTTTTATGGGCATGGTCTTTACCACTATATGTAACACACTTAAATCCCACAGAACCGGCTCTTATTGAACGGGTCATGTTAGCCACTGAATTTTTTTTTTAATTCCTCCTAAGCTGACTTTAACTTCATTCTGCCAGTTCAGCCATTGGCCCTAAGTTTCAGTAGCCTTGACCATTCTGTTATACATTCAACCAAGAGTTCTGTTAATTTTTATGGCATGATTGATTCTTTTTATGAGCCATCGACATGCGTTTACTGTCTAGTACTGATCCTAGATATTTTTCATCTGTGATTTCAATATTGTATAAACCTCAATAGATTTCTGAGCAAAAACTTTTATCGGGCTTTCTCTACAAAGTCCGAAACTTCAGAATGAATTTCAAAAAAATTTTCATGTATTTGTAGGTAACTTGTGAAAAGTGATTTGGCTACTTCACGCTGCTTTTAATATTGGCTTCTTTTTTAAAACTAAATAATAAGAGGGGAAATGTTTTTGATCTTATAAAAGTACACGGCTAGAGGTATATTCCGAAAACTTACTTACTTAATTGCCCATTAATATGCCGATTAACGGATTTCGGTCTGCTATAACACATCTTTCCAGGCGCCTCTGCTTTTTGCCAGTTGGTCACACCAAACGATGACAGGACTTCCTCGATTTGGTCCTTCCAACGCAAACAAGGTCGGCCTCTTCGCCGACTTCCGCAGATCCCTGCATCAAATAACCGTCTCGCCGGAGCATCCTCCTCCATGGGAACGACATGCTGCACCACGTCTGTGTCGTTAAGGAGCTTATACAGCTCAGTGTTGGATCGGATGCCGAAATAATCGCCAACTCCCACTGGACCGAAGATCTTACGTAGGACTTTTTTCTCGAATACTTTCAAGACAGGTGTATCAGTGCTTAATAGTGAAGCACGGGGAGAATGAGCGTCTTGTAGAGTATTCGCTAACCTAACTCTACGGTCTTTATAGCTAGCTGAAATCATCGCCAACTCGCACTGGACCAATAATCTTACATGGGATTTTTCTCTCGAATGCTCTCAAGGCTGCTGCATCAGTGCTTAATAGGGTTCATTCCTCTGCGCCATAAAGAAGCGCGGGGAGGATGAGCGTGTTGTAGAGTATTAGTTTTGTCGTGCGAGAGAGGTCTCTGCTACTCTACTGCCTATTGGGACCATAGTTGCATCTGTTGACAAGAGTGATCCTGCGCTGGATCTCCAGACTTACATAATTTTTGGTGGTAATGGCGGAGTCAAGATAAATATATTCCTTGACTATATCGAAAGTATAGTTACCGGCTGTAACCTGAGATCCAATACGCCGCATGTCTCTACTTGTCGATAACACATACTTCGTTTATCCCAAAACTATGCGGCTCAAATATGTACGTCTGTATAGCAGCGTAATATTACCTACCTTTCCTCTCAATTCACTTTTTACTAGACTTTGATATCGTCGGCAGAGTGTTCTAGTAATCTTCCCTTAGTTGGGGTTTCATAACGAACTAAACGATCTTTTGGGACAGTTCCATAAAGTATAGCATAAGAAGTCTAGTTACCGGCCGTAATCTGAGATCCAATACGCCGCATGTCCGTACTTGTCAATAACATATACTTTGTTTTGCCCTCCCATTCAATAGCTCTAAAGCAACTGGACGCTTTCAAAAATATTACCGGAACAGGGAAAGCAAAAAAAAAAATCTACTGAAAACTTAGAACCCCAAACCCAACTGACTCACTGACAGTTCTCGTTTTATAGAGTTTACAACCTGAAACAATTTTTTACTAACCATCAGCCTTCTTCTACGAAAAGTCGGACAGTTTATCCATCGTTTCCAATTTCTCTTCTTCTCTACAAGATATGCAGGAATGCGACTAAGATTTTTTCCAGATCCCTATTAGTGTCCTGGCACCAGCGATTCATTTGTATTTGAATTTTTTTTTTCTATAAAAATTTCATTCCCATGCTACTAACGTTCTGAATATCTGCAGAGATACAAGAGTGTTTCTAGTTTTTTCATTGCTTTTCATCACAAAGTCATTATCATTTTCGAATAATCTTTAGTGCCATACCCCCTACAATTTTAATGTTTTTTTTTAACAACCTCAAGTACTACGTAGAACATGGCATTCATAATGGTGGTGGTGGAAGTGGTGGTAAATAAAAATTATTCTATTAAAAGTGACACATCATTTAGCGGCATTTCTGTTTGATGGCCCAGCACTTTTTTCATTTTATTTAAGCGGCTGAAACATATTATTTTAACCACAACTCGGGCCATATACTAGTTAACAACAACAATACTTTATGCAAAAATATATCAGCAACATAAAATCCAGGCAATATGATCAAACTCAACTAAATGCATGTGTGTGCTCGTATGTATGTATGATGAAAATGGAAAAAAAAACACCAGAGTAGTACACAAAAAGGATAAACTTAAATGTAATAACCTTTAAGGGTATCTGGCTGAAACACATCAGTAACGCGTCGTCATCATCGTCATCATCACCAGCGGCATGTTCTCCCTACTAATAACAACAGCTCTCGACTAGACTAGATAACTATGCTTTGTGGCATAAGTATAGGCATTTATGAGTGGTTGGCTGGTTGGTTGCTTGCAACCTTGGCAGGCCTGTTAAATGTTCTAAAAAAAAAAAATTTTTAAACAGAATTAACATTGCTTTTTGCCACATACCGTGTGCATGTAGGCAACACGGTACAGTAAGTTGATGATCAGTTTTTAAAACATGTTACAGAAACACCATCATCATCATCAGCAGCACTAGCAACAACATCATTCACATAAGCATTCTCTCATTATGTTCAACAAGTTTTTCATGCAAAGCGTTAACGAAATATTGTTTAATTAAGGCCACAGGGTTTAACTATCAGTTGGGGGCCCAAAGAGGGATTAATAATGTTGGCACCTTAAAGGGAAAAAGGTTAATTGTTGTGTATAAAGAAGAAAAGAAGGTAGCTTCTAGGCCAGGTGAAATAGGTAGGAGAGGCAATTTTTCCTTTAACGGATTATAACAGAAGCATTTCATACATACATACATACATAATTGATCATTACAATCCTTCAGTCAGGATTACGAGCTAGCTTCTCACACCAATTATTTTGTGTGTGTTAATTTTATACATGAGTGGCAGGACCTACAGTTTAAAGTCGACTTCGAACGATAGTTTTGTTACATACATACATAAAATAACTGGTCATTACAATCCTTTAGTCAGGATTACAACCTAATTTCACACACTGCCTATGTTGTGTGAAACCCAGCTGAAGCCTTATATACATTCAAAACAAAAGACTTAAGAAACAAGCGTCAAAAGATCATTCGTAACATTTTTTATTTAAATTTTAAAAAGAATTTAAAAGGAAAATAATGCACAATTGTTTATTGTTTAATAGCTTAAAACTAGGGAAATAGGTTGCCATATCCAAAATTAATAGAATTTTAATTGCATTTCCCATTATAACTGCCATAAAGCTCAGTTTCAGTGCATATGTCCATAAGCAGCAAACCTGTCTGTAATGAGTAATGTTTGTGTGACAAAGAAAAATGTCAACGACACGTATAAGTTCGTATGAATTTTCTGTTATACTAGCATTTGTATACGAGTCGGCTGTATTGCCAACTTTAATGTCCCCGGCTTTATGAGCTCATAAGAGCGTAAACGTCTAATACCCTGCAATCTCCTCTAAAGAGAAATAACATGAAAACATCGGTTTTCTTAAATAACTTTCTAGGCTTCTTAGGTACACCAACTTTTCCAAGTTGAAATACACGCCCTAAAAGAGTTTGGCAGATGTGCCACATGGTGTTAGGTTATCAAATAAGCCTTTTGGATGACAATTTAATACAACCTTAGTTTGGTTTTACGTACATTGTTGGTCATCACAAGCCTTCAGTCCGGATTACGACCTGGCTTCTCATACTCATGTTGAGTGCGTTAATTTTTATACATCAGTGCCGGTAGCTCCAGTTTAACCCTGGACGGTTACTGTTAGTCGAATCGACGAATCTCATTTGCTCTTTATCATATAACTCTTTTATGTTTGACCAAATTTCGCTCTTTTTTCAACAACGTTAGTCGATAATGAAAGCTTGCAGTCAGTAGACGAAAAAAGCATTTTTTTGTTCGTCGTTTCAACGAAGAGTAACCTTAATGTACAAAAATCATGAATAACTGTTTTTAAGAAATTTTTTTGGAAATTTTATTTACTTTCAGAGTTTATGTCAGAAAACTGCTGCGAGGAAGTCGCGAAGAAGAAATATTTTTTCATATTTCGTTTCGGTGGAGTTATCCGACATAGGGTTTGAACCGAGGCCTCATGTCATATAAGCCAACACGACTTTAAATTTAAGTTTTTACGTTTTCTTCACCTTTGTTTAATTTTCTAAACTGTCAAGACTGTGGTATACAGTGTAGACCAGAGATCAGCTTGAATCTTTTTTCGGCACTCATAAGCACTCATGAAATTTTGAATATAAGTGAGTCAACAATATTGAAATTTAACTATGTACTCTGATTAATCGTACTCACTACAATGTTGATTTATAAGTTTAGGTTGCAATGGGTATGAGTACAACGTTAACATCAAACTCATACCATTCGAAATATGTTTGATTCATAAGCGTACTCATTTAGATTCATAACTTTAGAACAATTATTATAATACGTACTTACAAATGCTTCGAGTCATTTTACAGTCTTAGTTACTGTGGCATTTACAAAAAAAAAAAAGAAAGAACAAAGACACATAAGCAAAAACGACAGACAGAGCAGCAAGCAGAGCAAACATACAAGCTTCTAATGAGTATTTTAGTGTTCGTACGCGAATCATACTTATTTTATTATTCTTGTGAATGTTGAGTAAGGGATAGTCGAAATCAACCACATCCTACGTGTTGTTAAGTGTGTGAATATGATGAGTACTTCAAACTTTGAATATGAGTGGAGGTTCCATGATATTAAATTAAATATAAATGCGTATAAGTATCAGAAATTATGAGTATGATTCAATTCTAGTCATCTTTTTTAATGCTTATTGCTGATCTCTGGTGTGTATTTATGTATGTATGCATGTATGTATGTAAAACCTTCATCTTCTTGCCTCATGTGATAGCAAAAATAGTTGAGCCATGATTAGTAGAAGATTTTCTATATGATTTGCGAGGGATTTATATCGCTGCAGTTTTTACAGTTCCGTTGGTCAACAAATGGTAGAGTTATGATGAGACTTTCGATCCGAATTTGTATAACGATTTTTAATGATCATTAAGATTTAGAAGATCTCGTTGGCCTGAGTGCTTTATTTTTGAATACTCATTGCTGATCTCCGGTGTGGAGCATCCCAATCGGGTTTTTGTTTTTTCTCATTATAGTTTAAGGCCCTTTAACTTTACCTCTAAGTCCACTACTGTTTTATTATTTAGTGTAGACTATTAAAATATTATTATCCTGCTGCTTTAATAACAACAATACAAAGGCTAAATACAATACTGACTTTAAATATACGTATTTATTGTAAAATAAAATGTGGCAGCAACAAAAATGAATCTGGAGGAAAATGGAGGAGAACAAAAAAAAAAAAAACTCACGTGTTTGTAATATTTTCAATATGAATATTTACATCCAGTTTAACTAAATATGTCGTTGTTTACGGCAGATTGCGGCAAATTCTCGTCTTGTAAATAACATACAAGAGATGCAGATGCAGATGTTATTGCTGGTTGCTGGTTGCTAGTTTGCTAGTTGCTGTTATGTTAACATGTTACACATGTACCGCGGGTGATGATGTCTATGCTTTAATGGCCTTCATTATGTCCACAGCAATTCCAACACGCATATGATTTCAATCGTTTTTTTTATTTTTTATTTTTCGTTAAGTTTTTTATGCGTTTATTGTGTGGAGAGATATGTCCGTCCAAATTATAAAGAGCTGTAATAAAAAGTTGTTGCAATGAAAAAAAAACTAAACTAAAGGATCTTGGGGGCATAAACAATTGGAATTTTTATATTTTTTTTTATTTTTTTTTTTTTGATATTTTAAAAAGCAAAAGATTGTGATAAAAGTGTTTAACTCTTGGAAAATACCACCTTATATTATAACTGAGAGGAAGCACTATCATTTCCAGCAGGAATCATTGAAGGAAATCTTAAAAAGTCGGCATCTTATAATGATTCGTGGCTTTTTATAAGAAAAAAACAACGAATTTAACTCAGATGCTGGTTCTTTCGCTGGTTGTGTTTAAAACAAGACGGCGTGCTTTATTGAGCGGTTTTTTCCAACTGTTTACGATTAAGAATTTTTGTTTGTGGCACACATGTGGTGCTTACGGGAGGGAGCCTTTTAAATCTCAACAAAACCGTCATGTGTCATAATCAGCATCATTTATAACAAGCATGTCTCTTAACAGCACACACTAAGAAAAGCACAATAACAGGAGAAGCTCAACTATTTTGTTTCAGGTTTTGTTTTAAATTTTTATTCTTTTAGATTTTGGCATTTTGGTTTAGAAAAGTGAGAGAGAGAGAGAGAGAGAGAGAGAGAAAAACATAACACCAGAACAAATTCTATACAACGAGGAAAAACACAAGCTTTTAATACACTAGACCAGTGTTGCAGAAGAGAAATTTTGGAAATGGTACTGAACTATAACTGAAAGAGTACTTTTCTGCATCAAATGGTACTTTTGGTCATTGCAACCCTTCAATCAGGATTATGACCTTACTTCTCACGCCAATTACTTTAAGTGTTAGTTTTAGTTTTTAAATTAGCGCACACAACATAAGTGGTGTAAGAAACTTGGTCGTAATCCTGACTGAAGGGTTGTAGTGATCAGTTATGTGTGTATGTTAGTTTTATACATGAGTGGCGGGGCCTACTGTTTAGAGTCGACTCCGAACAACAGATTTTTAAGAAACTATATCATGGCAATTTTAGTTACTCTCAGAGTTTTTGCGAGAACGAAGTCGCCGGAGAAATATTTTTCCATATTGGGTTCTGTTACAGATGCCTGACATGGGGTTTGAACCGTGGACTAATGTCCAGTAAGTCAGCTCACTACCTACAAGACTATTTATTTATGTATATTTAATACACATACGGCATGGAACAGAAAGACTAACGAGTTATTCATGTTCCCCACATACAAGACAAAAACAGCTGATACGGAACGTAAAAAACGTAAAAGCCCCGATTAGTCAAACGTCGATGAAACGCAATGTAACATAAGTTCGTTTTTAGCATATGAAGAGGAATTCAAGTGCTTACCGAAATTGCATTACGGTTCGGCAAACATTTTTAATGCTTTTCGTATTCTAAAAACAAACGTACGTTTCCTGGACGTTTGGCTAAAGCCTAATTCTATCTTTAGCATTACGTTGAACATGTTGCATTAATGGTTGAAAATCGCAGGACAAATAGTACTGAGAGAGTCGCGGGTGTACTGTGGTATCTTTGAAATGAAAAAGTACTGAAAAACGTACAAAGGTACTGTATTTTTCATCACTGTCCTAGACTAACAATAGTGTTGTTATGCTATGTGTTAAAAACAAACTCCTGCTGTGTGAATTTAACTTTTCCCTCTCTATGCTTAGTTTTAATCGCGATTTTCGCCAAAAACAAAAACTTTTTTTATTCATCTTCTAACAGTTTAATATCTCAAGCTCTGTCTCTCTCTCCCTCTCACTTACCTTTATTCCTGTGTGTGTGTTTTTATTTTTTAAGAACAATAGAGTACTTTGAAGTTCAAGGCGTTGTTTGATGTTAGCTGTTTAACCTTTGCATACAGTTGGAGATTTTATTTTTTTTGCAAGAAAAAAAAAATTTTTATTTTCTTGTCAAGATCACCAGGGTTCACTTGAAGTGCTAAATGTCAGATGTAAATAGTTTGGTTTTAACAAAATAGTTAAAAATACTAAAAAAGCCCTGCTATTGTTTAAAGGCTTGAAAGTTTAGAAAAATTTAAACAAATAAATAAAAATATAAAGCAGATGACCCACTTTTAATCAAACAATAAGGCTTTGTATACATTTTACAGCCTAGCCTCATTATTTTGTTTTTCATCAATTTTAAAAAAGAAAAAAATTAATTTTTTTTTTCAAATATTACAGAAAATCTTACTGCCAAACAGCCTTTCATTTCAAATATTTTTTTTCTTCGCAATTTTATTTAATAAAATGATTATATTACATAATTATGATTAACTTAAATTTAATTTAGACATAATGGTCCTTATTATAGACGTGCAAAATTATAGCCAAAAAAAACAAAAATTATGAACAACTTTATTAAAGGAAAACATAAATCTGAGCATAACAAGAAAGAAAAAAATTTAATCATCAATTGAGTTTTTTTCTTCTTTTTTTATTAAACCATTAAGGGAAGACAGGTACGTTAAGTAGACAAAGAACTCAACTCAAAAGAAAATTAGATAATAGTACCTCAGCGTTACAATAAAACCGATGAGCAAGCTACCATACAAGACGTTCATCCTCACCGTGTTTCTTTATGACGCAGAGGTATGGACCCTATTAAGCACTGATGCAGCAGCCTTGAGAGTATTCGAGAGAAAAGTTTTACGTAAGATCTTCGGTCCAGTGCGAGTTGGTGGTGATTTCCGCATTCGATTCAACAGTGAGCTGTATGAGCTCCTCAACGACATACATATATGCACGTTATGCAGCGTATTAATATACAGCGGCTGCACTGGCTCGGCCATGTCGTTCGAATGGAGGAGTATGCTCCTGCGAAACGGGTGTTTTCTGCGGGCATCTGCGGAAGTCGGAGTATGCGTTGTAAGGACCAAATCGAGGAAGCCCTGTCATCGATTGGGATGTGACCAACTGGGGTAGGCGTGCAATGGCGCCTAGAAGGAACGGCATGTCGAAATCCCTTAATCGGGTTGTTTATGGCCAAATAAGAAGAAGAAAAAGCTACCTTATTCTGTAATTTAAGACCTCAGTGCAAAGAATAATTTGTATGCCTTAAGTACATATAAATACAATCAAGTATACAAATTATCAATGCTAGGATTAAGAAATCCGGCATAATTAGGTGAACACCTTCGTATAGAAGTATGACGTTGGAGATATTTTTCACAAAAGAGGAACTTCAGGATAGTTTAAGAAGCAACCATCTAAAAGAATATTTCATTCATAAGTTTCTATACGACATAATACAGAAATCATTGATTGATGGAAGCTATGTCTATACAACAATTCTTTTTAATAGTCAATATAACCCGATAGTCAGGATTATAACCTAGCTTCTCCCACTGCTCGTGCTCTGTGTGTTAACTTTGTACATGAGCGGCGAGACCTACAAAAATCTGTTGTTCGAAGTCGACTTTAAGTTGCAGGTCCAGCCATACATAACTGGTCATTACAATTCTATTGTCGAAGTCGCCGTAGTCTAGTAGGTAGTGTGTTCGCTAAGGCCACGGTCCATACCCCTGTTCAGACATCAAATCAAAATATGAAAAAATATATATTCGGCGATTTCCTCTCAGCAGATTTCTGGCAAAAACATTGCGAATAAAATAAAACTGCAATGAAAAGTTTCTTAAAAAATCTGCCTTTCGGAGTCGACTTAGTGGTGTCAGAAGCTCGGTCGTAATCAGAGATCAGCAATGAGTATTCAAAGAGATGGGTAGAATCGTATCATACTCATAATTTCTGATACTTATACGCATTCATACTTATTTTAATATCATGGAACCTCTACTCACATTTAAAGTTTGAAGTACTCAGCATATTCATAATGGACAACACGTATGATGTTGTTGATTTCGACTCTCCATTACTCAACGTTTACACGAATCACAAAATAAGTATGATTCGCGTACGAACACTAAAATACTCACTAGCAGGTTGTATGTTTGCTATGCTTGCTATTCTGTCTTGTTTATTTTTTTGTAAATGCAACAGCAACTAAGACGGTAAATTTTGATGAATGATTCGAGTCACTGGAATCATTTCTAAAGTTATGAATCTAAATGAGTATGCTAATAAGTCAAACATATTTCGAATGGTGTGAGTTTGATGTCAACGTTGTACTCATACTCATTGCAACCTGTACTTATAAATCAACGTTGTAATGAGTACGAATGAATCGGAGTACATAGTTAAATTTCAATATTGTTGACTCACTTATATTAAAATCTTCATGAGTGCTTATGAGTAGCGAAAAAACGATTCATTGCTGATCTCTGGTCGTAATCTGACTCAAAGTTGTAAGGACCAATTATATATGTATGTGTGTAAGTTTGTTATTTTGTAGACAAATCTCATCAATTTTAGAAAATTTGAATCGATAGCTTTTATGTTTTTTATGCTTATGTCGGCCTCCCATTATTTTCATGTAAAAATCCTGTTAAAGAGTTTACAATCTTGGTGCAGTCATAAAAAATTAAAACAGTTTCTGACTTAATGGGTTAACTAGATAACAGTAAATATTGTTATAAACAACACCAACGACATTCGTACATTTAACTCAGGTGCAGCAGCCAACGTTCAAGATATTCGTTGTTTAAGACAACAGCTGCTGACAAACGACACACTACAACACAACAAAGTTTTTATGATAAAAAAAATAATAAAACAAAACAAATTTGATTAATTATACAAGAAATTTTACAAAAAACACAACAACAAACATTAAAAACAACAACTACTAGTAGCTTAGATGGTAATAATAATAAATTTTTGTATTGTTAAAGGAACAACATAAATAAATTTCATTGGTAGTGTAAGTCAAATAAAAAAAAGTAGGTGGCGTTAAAATAACGCCAAATAAAGGTGTTGCTGGCAAAAAATAAAAAACAATAAGAAATAATGAAAAAATACTTAAAAAATTTAGATTGAAAAATAATAATAAAATACATAATAAAACTGGCGAAACCAAAAGGACAGACAGACAGACAGAAAGTCACACAGGCCAGTTAGGCAGTTAGGCAGTTAGTTATACAAGGTGTAAGGTGTTCTGCATATAGCAGTATGTTCTCCCTCTCTAGTAATAATTTAAAAAAACCAGGCATTATTGTTTTTATTTTGTGTACGGCAGATAAAAATCTTTCAATGGCTTTTAAAGGATTTTTTTGTGTGGTTTTTGTTTTTGTTTTCAGAACTTTTTTTGGCTTGGCTAGTCAAGGAGGTCGGTCTCACCAAACATGTTAATGTGATTATAAAAATTTATCTCACGTTTTAAATCTTTTAATCATTAAATGAAAAATGTTGCTCTCGCCAAATGAAGGTGATAACGACTACTTAAAAAATTGAATCGAAATTATAACGAAAATTAAATACAAATTAAATACAATGTGTTCTTTGCTAATTTATTACAACACAGCCAAGCAGCAGCAGCAACAGAAAAAAATATTGTATCCGTATAAGGAAAACACCTGTTTTTTTTTAGCAATTTTCCAATTTCCAAGTAAACAAATTCTTTTTTTGCTTTTGTTTAATAAAATTTTAAACTCTTTATAGAGCTACGGTATGAACCGACAAAAAATCAATTAATTTTTCAAGTCAAAATAAAAGCAACAGAAAGAAAAACTCTGCAGAAAAAAATTGTTTAAAAAAGTCGTGAGTCTCCCAATTTTATTTTATGACATGAATTTCAGAAGACCAAACAAGATTGTAAATAAAAATCCCCAAAACAAATTAGTTTCAGAAAAAAAAACCAATTACCTTTTATACAATAACAACAACAACAAAATCAAGAAAAAAAACTTTACAATATGCCAATAGGAAATTTGCAACTCAAAAGATCAATTCATTGCCTTTAATTCCTACAGGTTATTTAAAATGCTTTAAATATGCCACACAAAAAAACAAAAAAAAAAAAAGACAAATCCTTTCACTTTTATTTGTAATACTTAAGGAACGTAAGTAAGAGAAGAAAAAAAACCCAAATACAAGCAAAAAATTATAAAAATTTATTGCATGCAGCATGAAAATTGCTCTGGAAAATATCCGAAAACGAAACGTAATTTATTTATAAAAGATTTTTCCTTTAATGCTCATTACTTTTGCCTTTTTTTTTAATGAAAGTCTTTGCATGCTTGGTCTGTATAACTATTTTTAGGGGGAATTGCTAACACAGAAAAAATTACCCCACTTACCATAGAGATTGTCAGAAATTATAGAAATAAATTTTTTTTATAATCTTAATTTAATATTTAAAAGGGAAATAATTTATAAAGAAATATGAGTATTAAAGTCTAGTAATTGCTTACTGCATAAGACTACAATAAATAATTCCAAACTTCCATCATGTGATATCTCTAGTATATGTTCGTAATCTGCCGAAATCTGCTTGCTAACTGCCACTTAATCTTAAATAAGTGGACAACGGCCGTTCAACGTGACGCCTGCAATTCAATCTCCACATCCCTAGCATAAATGCCTTCCAAGTTATTAATTTTCCTGAAATCGCCGTAGTCTAGCAGGTAGAGTGATGGCTTATTAGACGTAAAGCCAGGGTTCGAGCCCCAGGCTAGACATCAAAGACAAAATACAAAAAGTATTTCTTTGGCGACAGACTCTCAGCAGACTTCTGGCACAAATTCTGATTGCAAATAAAAAATTGCCATGAAAAGTTTCTGAAAAATCTGTCCTGCCACTCATGTATAAAATTAACACACACAACATAAGTGGTGTGAGATACTAGGACGTTGTACAATGGGTCAATTCGACCTCTGGGTACTGTACTTGTCTTAATTGACAAGTACACGTCCTCTAACCTAAATTACTAATTTTCCTCAGAACTCAAATACACTCTCGACATCTGGTCATCTAAAATTACTTTGCAGAGATTTTTGCTATTTCGTTTTTGCAGTGCATAGTTCTCGGTTTTCATTTTGCCTCATTTAACCTTAAATATATACATAGATACATAATTAGTCATTACAACTCTTCAGTCAGGAATACGGCCTGCTTTCTCACACCACGTATGCTGTGCGAGTTAATTTTATACATGAGTGTAGGGACCTTCAGTTTAAAGGCGACTCCTAACGAAAATTGTTTAAAGAAACTTGTCCATTGGCAACTTTATTTTATTCGCAGAGCTTTTGCCAGAAATCTGCTGTAAGAGGTAGTCGCCGAAGAAATATTTTTTTTATATTTTCGTTTTGTTGTCTGACATGGGATTTGAACCGCGACATCACGTCTAATAAGCCAACACACTACTTAAAAGACCAAATCAACATCAGATAATCTAAAATTAGTTTGTAGAGATTTTTGCTGTTTCGCCCTTGGAGTGCAACGTTCACAGTCTTCATTTAACCTCATTTAACGTTGGCTTATTAGACGTGAGACCACGGTTCAAGCCACAGCTAAGACTTCTCCAACAAAACGAAATTTCAATATTCCTGCGTAAAGTAGCCCTAGTCTAGTAAGTAGTTGTTGGCTTATTAGACATAAAGCCATGGTTCAAACACCAGGTCAGATATCTGAAGTATGAGAAAATAGTTTTTCGGCGACTTCCTCTCAGTAGATTTCTGACAAAAACTCTCGAGAGGAAATAAAACTGACATGTAAAGTTTCTCAAAAACAATCCATCGTTCGAAACCGACTTTAAACAGTAGATCCCGCCACTCATGTACAAAGATGACGTACACAACTTAAGTGATGTGAGAAGCCAAGTCGTAATCATGACCGAAGAATTTGCGAAGCAATTATGTATGTATGTATTATGTAAACCACTTCTCAATGGTTGACTTCTCTGGTGCAAAGCCCACTTGTTTTATCAAAATGTACACATAATCGTTGCCCTTTTTACGATTGCCATTATCGCCCTACCGAGAGGATAAATTCGAATGCAATGGCTTTGTAAACGATCAGCCATTGCCCGTACGTTGACGAAAATCAAGATCTGTAGAAAACATAGCCGCTGACAGTGAGAATGTGCAAGCGAATCCTAAGCAATTGATTGCGAGTCACTCATAAGAACACAGCCTGTCCCAAACCACAACTTGAGGAATTTTTCCTCTTCACTTAGGCCTACACCTGCAAAAAAATTCAACTGATCCAGCAATTGAACATAAACGACCGCAGATAAAGACTAGTATTCGCTAAATGGGCTCTGAAGCAGTCGGCAACTGACCCTTATGTTGATCGAAAAATCATCTTCAACGATAAGGTCTTTTTCTTAACGAATGGACACGAGCATATACAAAATTGTCGTATTTGGGACGATCCCAATCAACAAGATATTCAAGAGTGTTCAATGCATCCCAAAAAATGGCGGTGTGAGTGGTATATAATTTTTTATTTTAGAACGACGTTGGCTCGGTTGTCGCTGTGAACGATGAACACTAGCGGTTGATGATTCCGACTTCTGAATTTGATAATCTAAAACAGAAATTAACAAAGAGTATTCAAAAAGATGAGTAGAATCGAATCATACTCATAATTTCTTGTACTTATACGCATTCATATTTATTTTAATCTCTACTCATATTTAAAGTTTGAAGTACTCAACATATTCATACTTAACAACACTTATAATGTTGTTGTTGTTGATTTCGACTCTCCATAACTCAACATATACACGAATCACAAAATAAATATGATTCGCCTACGAACTCTAAAATACTCGATCAATGGTTCTCAATGTTGTACGCATACTCATTGCAACCTGTACTTATAAATCAATGGTGTAGTGAGTACGAATGAATCAGAGTACATAGTTAAATTTCAATATTGTTGACTCATTTATGTGCATTCAAACTTTCATGAGTAGTAATGAGTAGTAAAAAACGATTCATTGCGGATCTCTGATAACAATCTACATGATATTCAAGAGCGTTCAATGCATCCAAAAAATGGCAGTGGCAGTGGTCCATAATTTTTTTAGAACGACGTTGGCTAGGCTGTCACTGTCAACGACGAACACTGGCGGTTGATGATACCAACTTCTTTTAGCCTGAATTCGTTGATGTGGAAGCAAACATTATGCGATTTCAATAGGACGTCACTACATACTACACAGCTACTGTCATAATGGATTTTCTGCACAAGCGATTTGAGGGCATGGTCATCCCAGGTGGAGCTGATGTAAACTCTGTTTTGTGACTGAAACTGTAGACCTTTTCGGATTAGAGATACATACATATAAAATTGTTCTTTATAACCTTTTATCCAGGATTACGACCTAGTTTCTCACACCACTTATGTTGTGTGTGTTAATTTTATACATGAGTGGCGGGATCTACAATTTTTGAGATTTTTCATTGCAATTTTATTTACTCTCAGAGTTCTTACCAGAAATCTGCTGAGAGAAAGTCGCTGAAGAAATATTTTTTAGGTTTTTGGGTTTGTTGTGATGTCTGACCTGGGGTTTGAACTCTGTCCTCACGCCTAATAAGCCATCACACTATCTACTAGACTTCGGATAAGAGATGTGATTTTCTAATTTACTTGCAGTGCTTTGAGTACATATCCTTACGCTTCTTACCATTGCCTTTCGTTCTTCATACGCATTTATTTTCCCAAAACCAATTTTTTTCTGTTTTTGATTTTGAACTCATGTGAAGTGAAATGGAGTAGACTAGCAATAATCATTAGTTTTCAGCACGTTAACATATCCCTTCTCTTAGCTGGAGGATATATTACAAGTGTATTAAAATTTAAAGGCCTATTCAAATAATTTATGTTGTTTCGGTTACATATGCGATTATACTTACGTACGTATTTTCATGTTGTTGTCTGAAGATAACACCAGGAAAGCAAAAAAAAAACGTAGAAAATGAAGCTGATGGCGATAAAAATCTGAAAATAAATTTCCTATAGATTGTAAAAGGCCAAGTTAGTAGAAAACATGTTTGTTTGTTTTTTTTTTTTTTAAGAAATAATACTGACGGCATGATTTTTGTAGACTGATTATTTAAAACTAAAACCAAGCTCTCATATACTCGTATATATTCGTAGTATTCGTACCAGTTTTAGGATGAAAAAAATTAAAAAAAATAAAAATCAGGAAAAATACTAATTTTTTACTTGTGTGCATATTAATCTATTTTGTCTGTGCATGTATGTGTGTCTGCGTGTGTGTGTTTTGCAGTTAAACCGTACTTGAGTTGAGCAAATGAATGTTTAAATGGCAGTTGAGTAATTTTTTTAATTTTTTTCTCGTTTTTTTTATGGCCAGCAATCAATCAAGTGTCAGATTTTAAATGATTTTTTATGGCTTCTGTAGACATTTATTATTAAACAAAAATTTGTTGTAGTTTTCTTAGTTTAATTTAGTTTTTTCTTTCGTCATTCATTTAAAAAAATATGTATTAAGTTAGTGGTAATTAAACTGATTTCTGTTTAAATATTTATTTTAACAAATTAATGGCAAAAACCAACACAAGGCACTCCCATGTAGTATTTGAAATATCAAAAAAAAAAAACAAAAAGATTTATAACTTCAGTGGCATTTGATTTAAAATCATTTTTGTTTTTGCTTTGCATTAAAAATCTATGATTGTCATCATGATTAAGTATTTAACAATCAACACTTTTCATTAAAAATTTAGTAAAAACTTCAGCACGTTTCGTTACTCGTATTAAAATAAACTTAAGTTCACAATATTAACCTGAAAAAGGAAGATTCTAGGATATGCGCCAACTACAGGGGCATACAAGGTTCTTATGGGCATATTGTGCGAACGATTGAAGTCATTCATCAAAACACTAATTGGACCTTATCATTCCAAGTCCACCATCGACCAGATATTCACACTACGTTAAATCCTGGAAAAACCCACGAAAAACAAGTCAACACACACCATCTTTTAGTCGACTATAAGACAGCCTTCTATAGCCACCTAGGGGTGGTGTTTTTGCCGCAATGTCTGAGGTTCTTATGGGTGTATTGTGTGTAGGACTGAAGCCATTCGTCAAAACACGAATTGGACCTTATCAGTGCGGCTTCAGACCTCGCAAGACCATCATTACACTACCCACGAAGAACAAGTCAACACACACTATCTTTTAGTCGACTATAAGGCAGCCTTCGATAGCCCCATAAGGTATCGTGTTTTTGGCGCAATGTCTGAGCTCGGTATACCTGTGAAACTCATAAGGCTATGCGGAATGATGTTGAGGTTGCAATGGACCTCTCCGAACCTTTTGATAAGTGCGAGTTTCAGACGAGACGATCCCTTATCATACGACCTCTTCAACTTCGTCATGGAGAGTGTTCTGCGAAAGGCGGAACACAAAGAAGTGTCCAGTTGAAGTCGCCGTAATCTAGCAGGTAGTGTGTTGGCTTATTAGACGTAAAGCCAGGCTTCATGCCCGGCAAGACATTAAAACGAAATACAAAAAGTATTTTTTCGGCGATTTCCTCTCAGCAGATTTCTGGCAAAAACTCTGAAAGTGAAGTAAAATTGCCATGAAAAGTTTCTCAAATCTGTCGTTCGGAGTCGACTATAAACTGTAGGTCCCAACAATCATGTATAAAATAAAAACACACAACATAAGAGGTTTGAGAAACTAGATCGTAATCCTGACTGAAGGGTTGGTTTGGCCAATTATGTTATGTTATGTGTGTCCAGTTCCTTGGCGTACCAAGCGAGATGGTACTGTTGCCTTTAGTGCTATTGAACGGGAGTCTACTAAGATGGGTCTGGCAGTAAATGAGGGCAAAACGAAGTATATTTTATCGACAAGTAGAGACTTGCGGCATATTGACTCTCAGATTACGCCCGATAACTATACTTTTGATATAGCCAAGGGATTATCTTGGCTCCGTTGTTACCACCAAAAATGATGTCAATCTGGATATCAAGCGCAGGATCACTCTTGCAAACAGGTGCTACTATGGTCTCAATAGGCAATTGAGTAAACTAATTCTCTACAACAGGCTCATACTCTCCATGCTTCTTTATGGCTCAGAGACATGGACATATGGACATGAGCTCTGATGCAGCAGACTTTAGAGTATTCGAGTGAAAATTCCTACGTAAGATCTTCGGTCCAAGGCGAGTTGGTGTCGGTTTTCGCATCCGATCCAACAGTGGGCTGTATGAGCTCCTCAACGACAAAGACATTGTGCAGCGTCTTAATATCCGGCGTCTGTGTTGGCTCAGAAATGTCATTCGAATGGAAGAGGATGCTCCGTCGAGACAGGTATTTGATGCGAGTATTTGCAGAAGTCGGTGAAGAGGACGACCTTATTTGCGCTGGAAGAACCAAATCGAGGGAGCCCTGTCATCGATTGGTGTGTCCAACTGGCGTTGGCGCGCAATAAGCAGAGGCGCCTGGAAGGATGTGTTAAGGTAGGCCGAAATTCGTTAATCGGGTTGTTAATGGTCAATTAAGTAAGTAAGAAAGATTGCCGATTGGGTTTGGCCAATAATCATGGGAATATGAATGCAAAAATTATTATCATCTGCAAAAGAGCAGTTAGGAATAGAAGTTAATGAGAGAATATTAAGGAATAGAATCGTGTAGTAGCACTGAATGTGATTTGAATTTGAGTGGACTTCCATCTTTAACCACATGAATAGTTCCGCTCACGAGAAAACTCAAAAAAGTCACTACCCTTACAATAATAGCTCAACATGGGTTGCTCCATCCAAATTGTTTGAGGATAGTATAGCGAGCCTTGGAGTTGACGTAGTGTGGTAGGTAGTGTGTTGGCTTATTAAACGTGAGCCCACCGATCGAACCCTAGGTTAGCTATCTCCAAAGAAATTGAAAATATGAAAAAATATTTCTGCGGCGACTTCCTCTCAGCAGATTTCTGACAAAAACTTTGAGAGTAAATAAAATGTCGTGTAAAGTTTCTCAAAATTCTGTCGTTGATGGTTGTTGTATTGCTGTTTGCTTTATGAAGTACATTTAAGAAATATTACCGAGTAATGAGAAATAAAATAAGTCTAGAGTACGAAAACTGGGTGCATTGAGAACGAATTTATGATGAACTACATTTTAAAACTCAATATTGAGTCCAATATTAGGAAAAATTTGTTAATTGGACCCGAAATGTTAAATAATATATATGCGTCGTAGTGCGTTGATATGCGATTGTATGCGTCGTATTGAAATAACCGGTAAAAAGTACTAATTGGATAGTTTAGTTAAAAAAACCATTTATTTTGTGTAGAAAAAGTATTAAATTTCTGTAGTTTGTTGACTTTAAACTGTAGATCACGCCACTTATTTATAAAATTAACATACAGATATAAGTGATGTAGGAAGCTAGGTCGTAATCCTGACGGACGGGTCATAATGACCAATTATGTGTGTATGTATGTGGAGCGAGCCTTTCCATAATCATATTGTTGGATCGTAAATATTTCATTATATTGGGTTTAATGTTTCAAATAACTGTCTGTGAAAAAATAGATGACCTGGTAGTCTATTGGGTGGTGTACTAGTCTGTTAGTAATGATTTAATTAAATAAATAATATACTTACGTACTTACATAGTGGTTTTTTCTTGCAAAAATTCTGTATCATTGAAAACAATAATAATTAAATACTCTTTATAGATGATTTATTATAAATTCATGTGAATTAATTTCAAAATACTTTCCATTAATACGAGGAGTATTAATTTTTTTTTATTTATTCATGACAAACAAAAAAATTACTTATGAATTCAACTAAGCGTATGATTAATTTTAATTGGTGGTTTTAAGGATTTTATTGATTCAATTTTTATATGACGCAAAAGGAAAAAAACAACCCAGACAGTTAAAAAAGTGTTAACAAGTGTAGACCACAAATTAAATATGAAAACCTCAAGTTGGTTTTTTTTTACTTTTTTGTTTTGTTTTAATAAATAATTAGCGTGTGATAAACCATGGCGGTTTATCTTTTTTTTTACAAGAATACTTGCAGGGTAAGGGAATGAAATTGTTTAATTTATTGTTTTATGATGGCATTACAAAACTTTTGTCTTTCCATTAAATGCATTCTTTTAATGCCTTTAATAGTTTTTACGCCAGATAAGCCCTCTCTTAGCAACAAGGTGCGTTAACATATGATCCTAAAGTTCATATTAAAATTAACTTCCATAATAATTATAAGATTCGTTTGCAATTAAAAATTTTACACAGTAAAGATGACTAATTAAGATGTCGCCAAAGTTGCTTTTAAAGTTTTCCGGCATTACAAATATGGCATTTGGTATATGCCAACTGTTTTACAACCTTCTGTCAGATAACTATTGAGTTATTTCAATAAATAATTAGCCATAGCCGTTATATATGTTTCTTTGCAAGCTTAATTCATAATCCAAGTCAAGGAATTTTCAATTCTAACCTTTATAAACCAAATATAAAACAAAAAATATGGAAATTTTAGTATTTAAAATTAAAATTGTTTATTATTACAGCTTTAATACAACATAACATATGTTTTTGATCTTTTCTCTAAGTACGTCAAAGTGCGTTAACATGCGTGTTAATCCTTAATGTTTTTTAAGGATATTAATAAAAAATTAAATAATTTATAATTTTAAATTTATTGGGACACTTGTAAAAACACTAAGACCAAACCTTTCGAGTTAAAAGTAAACCGATCAAGATAGATGTTATAATTCAACTAATTTATTTCTTCAATTTTTACTTAATCTAACTTATTCTATTTACTTAATCCTAACTGTACTATTCTATTCAGCAACTCCGTTGCCTACTTATTTACTATACTTATAATTTAATGACCTTGTAATTCATATGGTCATGAACCTTAACGTTACGTTATACTAGGGTGATACTTATTTATAGTTTTAAATTCATTATGTATTTTAATTCAATTATATATTATTAAGTATTAGTATTATATTATAGATATATATATTATATTATATATTATTTATTATGTATATATTTATTGGTTGTTATGGCGCAACATTCCGGCCCCATTGAAGGACTGAGCTTCTTCAATCATTTGGAAGTGGAGCCAGTTTGTGGATTGGGCGCTTATAAACGCCGTTGCGCGTTGCGACCTCCGCCACTCTGACCTTGCCGTCTTCTCCTTCTATGACTTTGACGACTCTCCCGGTCAGCCACTGTTGAGGCGGGCAATTGTCCTCGTGGATGATCACGACCTGACCTAGCTTCAGGTTGGGCGATTCGTTGGACCACTTGGGTTTGCCTTGTAGACCCAGAACGTAGTCGCGAGACCAAGCCTGCCAGAACGTCTGCTTGAGTCCGCAAAGTAATCGCCAACGCTTCCATAATTTGGGTTCTTTGAGTTTCTCGTCGCCTACGGATTCGAGCGGCAGCGAACGCAGACCCTCTCCTATTAGCAGATGTGCTGGAGTTAGTGCCTCTCCGTCGTTGGGGTCTGGAGACAGCGGTGCAATGGGACGACTGTTGAGCACCGCCTCTGTTTCTGCGAGCATCGTCTCCATTTCTTCTTGCGTCAGCGATGCGTTGCCCACTGCGCGCAGAAACAGGAACTTCGCCTGCTTGACGGCTGCTTCCCACAGCCCTCCGAAGTGCGGCGCCCGAGGTGGTATGAAGGTGAACTTCACCCCGGACGACGCTGCGTAAGATTCGAGGGCGGGTCGACTCCTGTCGAATGCTTGCTGCAGCTGTTTGAGAACGTTGCTGGCTCCCACGAAGTTCGTCGCGTTGTCGCATAGCACTTCCCTCGGAAGACCTCTTCTTGCAGCGAACCTTTTAAAAGATAAGAGAAAAGAATCAGTCGATAAATCAGACACTAACTCTAAATGCACAGCTTTTGATGTGAAACACACGAAGACCGCTATATACATTTTCAATGGTGGTCGACCTCGAATTTTCAATGAGACATTAACGGGACCACAAAAGTCAACGCCGACGATAAGAAATGGTCGGGTAGCTCTCACTCTATTGGTGGGTAAGTTTCCCATTATTTGGGACATAAGTCTTGGTTTATAGCGGAAACAGTGTACACACTTGCGAACAATTCTACTGCACTCCTCCTTGGCGTTAATTAGCCAGATTCTCTCTCTAGCGAGAGCAATGAGTGCCTTTGTGCCGGCATGGCAATTCTCGAAATGGAGATGTCGCAAATAGAGTGTAACAAAGTCATTTTGCTTCGGTAACAAAAGTGGGAATTTTGCATCATATGGCAAATTTGCATTAAGCAATCTCCCACCTACCCTTAATAGTGAAAATGTTCTCCCTTCCTCAGTGAAGGTATGAATGAAAGGTGTAAGCCTCTGTATATTTGACGGTAAGATCAGAGATTTCTGTAATTTAGAAATCTCCTCAGAAAAATTAGATTTCTGGATAACCTCTACGAGGCGATAAAATGACCATTTCATTTCCGTTGCAGTAGGTATGATACTTTGATTTAATTTTCGTTTCTTTAGATTATCAATGAATCTGAGTACGAAACATGTTACCCGCAGTAACTTCTTATATGAAGAGTATTTCGATATCATTTCCAGTAGACAGTTAGAAGTCCCCTCTACTGCAAGAAATACATTCACCTTTCTCGTTTCCAATAACTTCTGGTTCTCTGTTAATTCAAAATGTTCATTAACAGGCCATTTGGAACTGTCGTCTAAAAGAAATGACGGTCCTATAAACCATATTGAGTTTTTCAAATCTTTTACGTCGGATCCTCTTGACACAATGTCAGCTGGATTCTGCTTAGTAGGCACGTGGCGCCACGAAACTTGGTCCGACCACTCCTGAATCTCAGCGACTCTATTTGACACAAAAGTCGTCAAAGAGGATGGATGCGTTTTTATCCAATGCAGTACTATTTCGGAGTCCGTCCAGAAATAAACATCATCTATTTTAAAATTCATCATACGCTTAATTCTATTCCATAACTTAGCCAGCAGGTGTGCAGCACATAGCTCAAGTCTAGGAAGTGATTTAGACTTGAGAGGGGCAACTTTGGACTTAGCCGTAAGTAGTCTCGAGACGACCGTGTCCGTCTCGGAGCTCCGAATGTATATGCAACACCCATATGCTCGAATTGAAGCGTCAGAAAATCCATGAATCTGAATTCTCGATGTTGATGTGGTATGGACGAATCTTGGGATACTAATTGAATCAACTTCCATTAAATTAGCTTTGAAGTTTTCCCATGAAGTATTCAACCCCAAGGGAATTGATTCATCCCAGTCAAGCTTTTGAATCCAAAGCTCTTGCAACAGGATCTTTGATTTCGTAACAAGTGGGCATAACAGTCCGAGAGGATCGAATAATCGAGAAGACACCGATAATATGTTTCTCTTTGTGGCCTTCAAGTCCTGAAACTTATCCTCCAAATGAAATTTAAATAAATCATTCTTCGGAACCCAATGTATGCCCAATGCTTTCGCAGAGTCGGAATCGCTATGAATTAGTTTCTCTTTCTGTAGAGAATTTAAAAATTCAGGATGGTTAGAAAACCATTTGGTGAGATTGAAACCAGCCGAAGCCAAAATTTCAGTCACCTGATTTCGAATTAAAATTAATTCATCATAGTTTTCAGCTCCGGTAAGTAGGTCATCTACGTAGAAATCACTGCGAACAACTTTCGAACCGATAGGCAAAGTCTCTTTGTATATATCGCTTAAGTGAATCAGACATCTGATGGCTAAAAATGGTGCTGAAGCTGTACCATAAGTAACAGTATTCAACCGAAAATGTCTCAATTCATCAGATGGATTCTGTCGCCAAAGGATTAATTGAAAATTCCTATCTTTGTCACCAATCATGACCTGACGATACATTTTTTCAATATCTGCAGTGATTACATATTTGTGGAATCGAAAACGGATTAATGTAGAATATAGTTCTTCTTGAACTGTAGGACCAACCATTAACAGTTCGTTAAGAGATACATGTGAAGAAGTTCTACATGAAGCGTCAAATACTACCCGAAGTTTGGTAGTTGTACTCTGAGGGCGTAAAACGCATTGATGTGGAATGAAGTAGTGGGGAGTGTCAGGGAATTTGTCCAAAAGAGACATGTGACCCAAGTTGAAGTACTCCTTCATGAAATCATGATACATATGCCTCATAGTATCATCTTTGGAAAGTCTTCGTTCCAAAGAGAGAAATCGTCGCTTGGCAATTTCAAACGAAGATCCTAATAATTTAGGATCAGACTTGAAAGGTAAAGAAACCTCAAACCGTCCCGACGCAAGACGTCGTACTGTCGTCTTGAACTCGTTCTCACATTTCTTATGCTCCTCAGAGTAAATTTCAGTTGATTCGGTTGGAAGTTCTTCTAACTCCCAAAATTTCCGAACGATTGAATCAACATTGCTCTCGTCTTCAATTGAAGTATTTATATGAAATACTTTAGTGTTACAAGAGTCCTTTGAATGATTGTATCTTCCAGTAACAATCCAACCAAGAGAAGTCTTTTGAAGAACTGGAAGACTCGGGCCCAATTTGATTTGGCCAACACACATTAAGTCAAAGAAAGGACCTGCGCCAATTAACAAATCAATTTTTTGCGGCTTATAGAAGCAAGGGTCAGCTAATTCCACGTTTGACGGGATACTCAAACTAGCTATGTTAACCCTACGATCAGGTTGCAAGTTTGTAATTGATTTTAATACCCAAAACTTTGATGTAAATTGGGTAGAGTTGACACTCGAAGTAACAGTCAAATTGACGCGAGATTTTGATAATGAATTTGTTTCACCAATGCCATTTAAATTCAATCTGCCTCCTTCCTTTTTCAAACGTAGCAGTTGCGCTAGTTCCTCGGTTATTAAATTAGGTTGAGAACCGGAATCCAACAGAGCTCTGGCTGGTATCAGTTGGCCAGAACTACTTCTTACTTTTACCACAGCCGTCGCTAGAATTATGCGTTCATCTGACGCTGAATAGTTAACAGAAGCGTGAGAAGTCGAAGGCTGTTCAGAGTAGTTTATCGAGGCATTATTAGAACTTGTATTATATCGGTGAAGTAATGAGTTATGTGCACCATTACATATCCGACACTTGGAAGATGGACACCTTGCAACTGTGTGTCCCTTTTTCAGACAGTTAATACATGCTGGCACGGATTTGATGAAGTCAAATCGTTTGACTATAGGTTCAGCAGTAAAGGAAGGGCAGTTGTTGATCATATGCTGCGTCGATTTGCAAAATAGGCATCTGTCAGCAGATTGTTTCGATTTGGTACAATTTAATGATGTTCGACTGGTTTTAAAATTAAAATGTTCATTTTTAGGTTTATTAACCCTCGGCCTTGTATTAGAAGACTCGTCAGCAGAGATATGCTGGTAACGTCTATTCAAGGCGGCTTCGCAATCCGACCACAATGGGAGCTTCTCGAAATCAAGCTGTTCTTCCCATTTTGATTTGGTGATTGGATCCACTTTCGACATCACTAAATGTATTAATATTGCATTAGTTATTTTCTTGTCATCACCAATTGACAACAACGAATCGTAAATGGCAGAAACAGTATCGATCATGCTTCGCAATGCAACAGCCGAAGGCTTGGTGATTTCGGGCAAATCGAAAAGTTTTGCAATATTATCGAAAAATATCAAGCATTCGTTATCGTAAACTTTTTTCAAGCTTGCCATTGCTTTGGGGTAATTCTCTTCGGAGATCTGAAAGGCCTTCACTGTACCCAAGGCCGATTCGGATAAGCATGAGATCAAGTGATTGAATTTCTCAATATCCGTCAAAGTCGGATCGTTGTGGACCAGGTTCTCAAATAGGCTCATAAAATTCTTATAATCAGCGTATTTACCACTGAATTTAGGGAGCTTCATATTTGGGAGTCTTGAATGGTGAGCCTGTACGCTAAACGAAGTTTCAGGCACATTCGATTGCCTATTCTTGGCCAACAGACTCATGAATAAACTCTTCGTGGTCACACAAAGATCTTCAAGCTCGGCCCTGTCGTCATTATCGGGATCCAAATTGTCCACTTCCGACTGAAGCTTCATCGCTTGGTCTATATATGATTTCAAAATATCCAATCGACATTCGAGCTCCATCGGATTAAAAGAAATAGTCTTCTCCACAATGGACTGTCGAATCCTGTCGATATTCTTAATGACCTTCGCTTTTTTCGCGAGTAATTTCTCCAAGCTTTCAGCTCTGGAGGGAGAATCTTGGCGTTTAGAGCCCCTACTAGTCATTATGATTGTTGTCTAAAAAAAATTCCTCAAAACAAGAATTAAAAATTGACCAAAGTAAATTATTGGTCGGACTATATTTAATAGTATTTACTTGTTTTGGACAATAGAATTTTATCGATATTATTCGGACACGCAATACCCGAAAGTTCCGATTCCAAAATTTCAGTGACTTTAATTGAGTCAAGATTAACTTACTTGATCTCAGAAAGTAAAAATCTTTACACACAGCCGTCGGTAAAAAAAATTATTTTAATTTACCGAGTAAAATCGCTTAATAATCGATTTGTAAACAATAAACAAAAATCAAATTTCAATATGAACACACAGCGTTATTAATAATAACAATGAAATAATAATTCGATGACCGAAATTTGTGTGAACAATTTTTATTGAAATTATTTGTTTTGATTTTTGTTCTAGTGTGACCACTGTACACAGCTGTAATGTGTAACTTATATACAAGCAGTATAGGAACGCGTGAAACGGAACACTGATCGAAACGAATTTACGAAAAATAAAAGGAAAGAAAAATGAACAAAAGTAACACGAATGGTACGCTGAATGTTCTCTCACAAATAATACAAACGAATTGTTAGTGTAATTGCCAATCAAATCAAACACTCGCGAATTTAGTTCACAAAATAAGGGTGGGTTTATCAATTTATAAATAATAATATTCAGGGAAATATTTCGTATATTATAAATATATAAAATAATAAGAAAATATAATGTTCAAATTTTTAAAATGTGGAATATATTCTTGTGTTCTGCTGTTAAAGCGATTAGCAAATTTTTGTTCAATTTACAAAAATCTCTTAAATTCGATCAAATTACAAATTTAAGGAAAGAGAAACACAAATATATTGCACACTTTTTACCTCGAGAGAGTCTGAAGTACTCCCCTTATTTTTGTCCGACCGGCACAAGATGCAGTGACAACGAGGCATCTGTGTAAAATTCCTTTCCTGGAGTTATAGGATTTGGAGTCGTCCAACGATGTGATGGTTTTGCTTGTGTAGTATGATGATTTGTTCGGTGTATTCTTAATGTTGTGATATTTATGGCACTTTTGTGTTTGTATATCTTTGTACACTGTATTTATTTATTTTTTTTTTTTCAATTTTATTTTGCTTTTCTTGTTCTATCTCTTTTTTTTTTGTATGTTAATATGTTCTCACAGCACTAATATACCACTGTATATCTTGTTATTTTGTTATGTTTGTTTTTAATATATCTATTTTTCTTTTTATGTTTCGTATTATTTGTTTTGATTCTTGTTATTTCTGTTTTTAATATTTTTCTGCTTTGTTTCGTTTCACCACACACTTTGTTTTTTTTTTTTTTTTTTTTTAAATTTTATATTATTTTTCTGCAATATATTTTGTATGTTTGTTCAATTTTTTTTTTTTTTTTATTTTATGTTTTATGTTGCATTTGTCTGTATCGTTTACTTTGGTTTTTTATTTTGTATTTTCTGTTTTTGTTTTACTAAGAAAATTTTTTGGTCTTATGTACTCAATTTTTATTTGTGGTTTTATATGTTAATTGTAAACCTTAATTAAATTATAAGGTTTTTTATAAATTTTAGTACACTTTTTTGTATGTATAAAATTTATCACTCGCGTAACTTTTTAATTAATTTATAAAAGGTTCGCGCGGATTTGGTCTTTTTTTTTACTTTTAGAATAAATTGAAATAATTTATCTAATTTATATTTTTTGTCACTTATTTTCACAAGTCCCTGCTCGGGCGCCAAAATGTTAATCCTTAATGTTTTTTAAGGATATTAATAAAAAATTAAATAATTTATAATTTTAAATTTATTGGGACACTTGTAAAAACACTAAGACCAAACCTTTCGAGTTAAAAGTAAACCGATCAAGATAGATGTTATAATTCAACTAATTTATTTCTTCAATTTTTACTTAATCTAACTTATTCTATTTACTTAATCCTAACTGTACTATTCTATTCAGCAACTCCGTTGCCTACTTATTTACTATACTTATAATTTAATGACCTTGTAATTCATATGGTCATGAACCTTAACGTTACGTTATACTAGGGTGATACTTATTTATAGTTTTAAATTCATTATGTATTTTAATTCAATTATATATTATTAAGTATTAGTATTATATTATAGATATATATATTATATTATATATTATTTATTATGTATATATTTATTGGTTGTTATGGCGCAACAATGCGTTCATTTTACTTCTCAATACAGTATAAGTTTCTAAATTTGTTTTTAAGCTTGTTTTTAATGTAAAATTTTAAGTGTAGTCTAATCATTTGTGTTGGCTTACTATGCGTTTAATGAAACTGAAAGAATTTGTAATTTAAATCTTTATAAACCAAGAATAAAACAAAAAATACAGAAATTTTACTATTTCAGTTTAAAATTTGTTATTGTTACAGCGTTAACACAAGTTAACACGTGTTTTTGATCTTTTCCATAGGTACGTCAAAGTGCGTTAACATGCGATCTTATATTTCCCAATGCATTAGAAGTTTCTAAATACATTACTTATCTTAGTTTTAATACAAAATTTCAAGTGTAGTCTAAAAATTTGTGTTGGCTTACTAGGCAAGAGTTCGAGGATTCAAACATTTACTCTGGATTTTCCAAAAAAAAAAATGGAATGGATTTTCAAGGACTGGGGTTTTTATTTTTACAACTTTAATAATAGCCAACTCACGTTTTCGAGCGCTTTTATAAGTACGTCAAAGTACGTAAGCCCGGACACTGCGATATTCCGGGAAATTATAGGGCCGACGAGCTGGCAAGGGCTGGCGCACTACTTCCGGAATCTTCCTCAATCAACTTGGGAATGCCACTTACCTCGTTCAAACTGGCTATTGCGCGGAAATTCTCCCGGGATGCCAACCGGTCCTGGCTCAATGAGGAGTCCTGCTCCATCGCTAGGCTCACACATCCCTTGCGGGGTCCAAATGTATTTTATTTGGCTCTCCGCCCCTTGTAAGCCTGACGGAGCTATGGTCTATTGATATCAAGGACATAGCCTCGTTTATCAAACTTTCTGGTTGGTTTTCTAGAGTGGGGTAGTCGTGCTTTTTGGAAAATGTGCAGCCCTTGCGCTGACCTACTTCCAATGCCTTGGATCAGAGGAACCTGGTCAGTACAGAGGCTGCTTTCACCTGTGGCATCACAAATGGCGGCTATGCGTGCTCAAGTGAGCTTTCTGGTAAATTAGAGCAACCAGGCTAACCTAACCTAACGTTAACTAGGCGGTAGTTCGAGAATTCAAACATTTGCTTCGGCATCTACCAAAAAAAAAAAACAGAAAAAACGTATTAAAAAATTATAATTTGGCGCCTTCAAAGTGCGACGTCATGTGATTTTATGCATCCAATCTTCCTAAAAAAACTTATTATCAAACGATTTCTGTGTAGCATTAAGCCGAAATACTTGTACTTTTAAACTTTTCTGCAAAATGGCAGCCGAAGTACTGTAATGGCTATTGCCACAGATAAACTAGACATATAAACTGATGGCAAAAACATGAGAAAACCTTTCGTAAAATACAATCCAATTGGAATCCAAAATTAATGCTAAAAATTCCTTGTCCATATTAAATATTCTTAAAGCATTTACGCTTCATGCCAAGAGCGTCTTGTTTAGCATGTCACCCTCACTTTACTTCACATCACATCACTTCACATCAATTGTATTTAAAAAATGTTTAAATTTCAAACTGTAACAATAAAACATTTCCGTGACATTCTCTAACAAACTATTTATGTGCATCTAATTACCTCTTACTATTGTATATCACCAGCACCATTATTTGAATGAAATACCCTTTAAAACTTTGCTACATATTTTAGCAAACCAACTTAATATGTTGTATGCGAAAGTGAATGTGTGTGTGTGTGAGTATGTATGTGTGTGTTTTCAGAAGGTAATGTTTGCATATCAATAACAGAAAATCCAAAAAGGATTTTATTAATTTGCATAAGTCTAAATGACATAATATTTGTAGAATACAATGGCAACAATACTTTACTTATACTTGCTAACTTTGATATACACCCGGAATTGCTATTATTGTTGTTCTTGTTGTAGTTACTGCTGCTGGTAAACTGTATAACAATGCAAAAACAAACCTTCATTTACTTCACAACAATAAGAATAATGAAAACGAAAAAGTTTTCTTTTCTGTTTTTTTCTTCAAATGCTTCAAATATATGCACATATTTTCAAACTCATTTAGATTGTCAATAAAACTTAAAACCAAACATTAATCTTTGTCTTTTAGATTTTTTGTTTTGTTTTTGTTTTTGCTTTCTACTGTGATCGTTGTTGTATTGCTGTTTGCATTTTGAAATACATTTAAGAAATATTGCCGAGTAACAGAGCTATTAATAATGAGAAATAAAAGGAGTCTAAAGCACGAAAACTGGGTGCATTGAGAGCGAATTTATTAAGAGCTAAGTTTAAAAACTCAATAATGCCTCCTATATTAAGACAAATTTGTTAATAGCTCGCGAAATTTTAAATAATATATATGCGTCATCGTGCGATGCTATGCGATGGTATGCGTTGTATTAAAATAACGGGTAAAAAATAACAATTGCATAGTCTAGTTACAAAAACTATTTATTTTGTGTCAAAAAATGTATTACATTTATGTAGGTTGTCGTGCGATAACATACGTTACTATGCGTCATAAAAAAATTAAATAAATGGATATAAAAAAAACTTAAAAATTTAAAATTATACTTCATATACCAAAATAATGCTGAGACGCATGTGTAAAAGTACAAACATATATTTTAATTAACCATAATAACAAGTGCGACAAGTCTGAATAGCTTTTAAATACCAGCTAACATATATTTTTGAATATAAGGAAACCGCTTTTTCTACCAAAACAAATTTAAAACATGCGTCGAAATGCGATGTTATGCGAACGATCGTATCATTTTCGCGTTCATTGCTTAATTTGTGTTGCTTCCATGTCCAGTTTACATTTTGCCTTGGACGACCTTTTCTCAAACTGCCCTAATGATTACATTCACTAGCGTTTCCATTCATGTAGGACTAGGTTTTAATCAAAATATTCGTCTTTAGACTTTAGTATCGACTTTGATTAGTACAGTTAGTGGCGAGAGTTGGCTATTGCTGATTAAGTCTTTTATATTTAAACGATATGAGAGAATGAAAACTCATCTCAGACAATAAAATGGGTAGAAGTTTTGCCGTTTCAGTAAAATTGATTGAGGCAAAGAAAAAATTCGCGTATCGATGCAATTTCCCTGGAGATATTTGTAATACGAACAAAACAGATAAAGAACGTCCCCCAATTCTATCACCTTTGGAGCACTATATCCACAAACGGGAGATCAGGCGAGAAAATTGATAATTTCTACCGAAAAGCTTGTCAGGTCTCGTTCCACTCATGAATGCGAAACAGCTGTCTTCTTAAGATCGTTCAAGATCGTTTAATCGTTTAATCAAAGGTTCTTATAAAAGACAGACGAACAAGCCTTATCGATCAATGGCATTAAATCTGACAATGCAACCACAATTTTCTCAGAGTGCAATATGCAAGGGAAGAGAAAAAGTGAGGGAGGCAAGTATAGTGCTAAGGAAACAGCAAATGAAAGAATTGTAGTAAAGTGAAGACTTTGGCACAGAAGACTTTTTTCCTGTAAATTTGTTAAGATCCTATGCTTCTTATAATAACCACGGGAACTTATATGTACGTACATATGTAGTCTTCCAGTGTGATGGTGTAGGTACGTAGATATGAGTGGCCTTCCCCCCAAATGAATTGGATGGACGCACTTAGGCCCCATGGTGCCCATTGTGATACCACAATTCGCGTCTACCATCCCCTAGTCATGGAACCATCAAGAGCTCACAATGAAGCGACTCAAACTGCCGACGTCAATGTTCGACAAATCACTGAGTTCATCGATATAGTAGGCATCAAGATGTTTCTTCCTTATCTGACATAGCGCCGGACATATTCCCAGTAGATGAAGAACCGTCTCTTCCTCCTCTTCGTCCTTGCAGCTTCTACAGAAATCATTCGCGTGGTGTCCCAGACCAATGCGCCTCGCGTGGACATCCATAATGCAATGACCCGTCACGACTCCATCAACCGCACTGAGCACGCCTCTTTGGAGTTTTAGCAGCCTTGCAGTGCGTGTTCTATCCAGCCGCGGCCAGATCATGCGCTCTACCCTGCCCTTATCCGAAGATGCCCACCTGCTGTTGACAGAGTCCGTGATCTCCTCATCAATCAGGAGCCTAGAGGTCCCCAAAGGGACCCCAATACCTAAGAATTCCGCGGAGAGCTTGATGGTCGTGCCGCGTCTGGCCAAATCATCCGCTCTGCAGTTTCCCGGGATATCATTGTGTCTTGGAACCCAAACGTTATGCACACCTCTTCGCTACTCTGTTCAGGTGTTTTCGACAGCCGTAGATCATCCTGGATTTCATCACATTGGAGCCCAGAGCCCTGATAGCCGCCTGGCTATCGGAGAGTATGGAGATGTTTCCCTGATGATGGTGTTCAATTGTATCCTTCAAATTGCTGTTGCCTGCCGTAGGGCACTTTCTTGTAAATAAAAAAGTCTTATTGTGCAGTTGAAGGAATTATTTCCTGTTAAATAACAAACAACACCAACTATTTTCATGCAACTGTGTATGTGATTTCAAAAAGTCATAAAAATCAATCACAAATTGTATCTCAGATTTGTGTTTTTCTTTCAATATTTTCAGAAAAAAAAAACGACGTCTCAAGAAACCACATAAATCTGAAGCTTAAATGTTGTTCACCAAAAAAAAAAAAAATACAATTGCAATGAGAAATCAAAACCCCCACCAACTGTTAGCAGCTAGAAATATCACACCAATATAGAGTATATGGCAGTCAACTACAAGAGCTATGACAATGCTAACCTAAGCAATCAAACATAAAGCTCTGGCCAGCCTTTTAAGCAAGGCATGCATGAGAATGCAATGAGAATGAAAACGAAATATGTGAGTACATATCACATGACTGACTGACGACTGTGGCTGTGACTGTGGCTGTGGCTGTGACGACGTTTTAGTGGGTGTAACATTTAGATTCTTAAGCCATTTAAATTGTTACCATAACTGTTTCTATTGTTTTTGTTTTTATTTTTTGTTTTTATTTTTTGCTTTTCATAGGGTTTTACTGAACTCAGCTAACAGTGTGACAATCAGCACCTTTGCTCTGCTCTGCTCTGATTTTTATTACGAATTGTAAGTTTTAAATATTGTTTCTCGCTCTTGTTGTTGTTGTTGCTGTTATTGTTTTAAGCTTTTCTATTGATTTATCATATTTAAGGTTGAAAACAGAAACAACAAATTTTCTCAAGAAACCACATAAATCTGAAGCTTAAATGTTGTTCACCAAAAAAAAAAAAAATACAATTGCAATGAGAAATCAAAACCCCCACCAACTGTTAGCAGCTAGAAATATCACACCAATATAGAGTATATGGCAGTCAACTACAAGAGCTATGACAATGCTAACCTAAGCAATCAAACATAAAGCTCTGGCCAGCCTTTTAAGCAAGGCATGCATGAGAATGCAATGAGAATGAAAACGAAATATGTGAGTACATATCACATGACTGACTGACGACTGTGGCTGTGACTGTGGCTGTGGCTGTGACGACGTTTTAGTGGGTGTAACATTTAGATTCTTAAGCCATTTAAATTGTTACCATAACTGTTTCTATTGTTTTTGTTTTTATTTTTTGTTTTTATTTTTTGCTTTTCATAGGGTTTTACTGAACTCAGCTAACAGTGTGACAATCAGCACCTTTGCTCTGCTCTGCTCTGATTTTTATTACGAATTGTAAGTTTTAAATATTGTTTCTCGCTCTTGTTGTTGTTGTTGCTGTTATTGTTTTAAGCTTTTCTATTGATTTATCATATTTAAGGTTGAAAACAGAAACAACAAATTTTCTTGAAAATTTCTTGAAATGTATGTGTTATGGCCTGCTGGGTTCAAATGGATTTCGACGTTTTTCTTGACTTGACAGCTGAAGCTGTAAATGTTGTTGTTGCAGGATTGCTGTTTGCATTTATTTTATGTTAAATAATGTTACACAAATCTTATCAGATGTCCAAACTCCAAAACATATATACATACGAGTACATATACTGTGGAGTGGTGGCAAAAAACCCTATGCTTGCCTGGCTGCCTGTTGCAAACTTTTCAAAAAAATACTTTACCAAGCTGTGCAGTATTAATGTTTTCTCAAGTTTCCAGAGACATTTAAATCCCAATTTTATCATTTTGAAAATTTGTCACAAATGTTTGTTACGGTTTTTCATTTCATTACTGCATTACAGCATTACAGCATTACATTTGCATTAACAATACATAACAAATAATCAGCATCATTCATTTAAGTTGCAACTAACAATGGCAATAACATTAACAACAACAATAGCAACAACACCTACCAATATACACACCTACAACTGTCAAATGCAAGTATACATGGAGAGAAAAAAAGGTTGACAAGTCTAGATATTAAATGCCTTGATAAGCCAACAACAACAACAATTAATCGAAAAAACATTCATGTTTTAAAACGTTTTGAAAAAGTGTTCGTTTTATAAATGCAAGTTTATGACAGGCGGCACAAACTACAACACTTCACAATTTCATTTAAAATGTTCGTTTATTATTTATTTTATTTGTTACCCGGTAACATAATATTCTGCCATAAAATGAAATCGATCGACAAAAGAGTTTTCAAAGTGCATATGCATTAAAATTGTGCATTAAAATGACTCATGACAATTACTTAAAGGGCAGCAATACCTTAGTCATTTACAGAGGAGAGCAAATCTGGGTTTGTATCTCTGACAGACAGGTTAATAACAATTTTATGGTTCTAAATTGATATGCGTTCAATAGTCCGTCAAGGCTTCTTTGTATGGAGAGCATTCGAAATGACAAATTTCCCAAGTCTCTGGCATATAAATCAGGTCGAACGCATAGAATATGTTGGATATGAGGACCCATTATATCTCCAACTTAACGAAATCCAACAAGAAACAGTCTCTCGGGGCAAAATCGTTTGATCTCGGTGGCCCTCACACTGCTTGTGCAGAATATCCAATGTAGCGACACAGCAGCACGTTGGTACGTCATTCGGTTCAAAAAAGTTGGTAATCATCGAAATACATACATACACACATACACAATTGGTCATTACAATCCTTCATTCAGGGTTACTGTAATCAATTCAATTATTTCCACTTGCAAAAGCCTTATTCAAGCTTTCGAACTATAGGTTGCTGTTACACTAAGGTAAACTTTACAATTATTACTCTTACAGACGATGTCTTTAACATTTTTCTAATAGCAGCACCAATCTCGGATGTCACAATGACTTTGTATATGTGATCTTAAATCTCTGCTGGTATTAAGAAAGGTTTTTGTGCTATTCGCTTACATACATACATAATTGGCCATTACAACCCTTAAGTCGGGATTACGACTTATCTTCTCAAGCGACTTATGTTGTGTGCGTTAATTTCACACATGAGTGGCGGGACCTACAGTTTAAAGTCGATTCTGAACGACAAATTTTTGGGAAACTTTTCATATTTTATTTTACTCTCAGAGTTCCCTCAGAGAAATCCGATGAGACGTAGTCGCTGAAGAAATATTTTTTCGAATTTCATTTTGATGTCTGACCTGGGGTTTGAACCTTGGCTTTACGTCTAATAAGCCAACACACTACCTACTAGACTACGGCGACTCATTAGCACACAACTGCGATTAAACGAAATCCCACAATAAGATGTATTACGGGGACGGATCTCTTGATGTCAGTGGCCAGTTCATACCACATGTCCTCACATCGCTTTGCAGAATATCTTATGTAAAGCGCGCATTGTGGCACGTGGTAAGTTGCTATTGAAATCACATGTCCAGATCATACAATTCAATCCAAAAGAATTTAAAGGTGGACCGATGACGCCAACAGCCCACATATCCACTTCATACAATCCAGTCGAAAAAAAATTGGTAATCATCGATTATGGCCAACGTAGTTCTTAAAGAAAGGTGGACTGATAACGCCATCAGCCCAAAATTCATACCAAAAAGTGACTTTTTCGGATGCATTGGACGCTCTTGGATCTCATGTATATTAGTTCAAGTAGCAATTCATCTTAAAATGGGCCTTATGAATGAATATGGTTTGTCGATAAAAATTAGGTTCAGCTTCAGAGCCCATTTAAGCAACACACGTCATTTCTATGGTCGTTTGCTATCAGTTTCTAGGTTAATTAAATTTTGTATGGGTTCACGCCCAATAGGATAGGTTGCAATGATAGCTTTGATACCAAAAGCTCACTTGAGCACGCATAGGGGCCCGTTGTAACGCCACAGGTGAACGCCGTCTCTATACTGACCAAGTTCCTCCAAACCAGGGAAGAAGCAGTTGGTCAACGCAAGGACTGCACTCTCAATATATAACGTAAAATTCAATAAGTAGTGGCCTGTGAAAGGCCGAGTTCTAGTGAGTGACGCAAAATTGACTGCCTAAGATTCTTCTGAACACTCTAACGGATGGCAGCGATGTTTTCGAAAGATCTTTGGTTCATTCGACGTTCTAATATTGATCGATCGTTTGCTGAATATAGATAGAATTTATATAGATTCGAATTTATCCACCACATTACCAAAAATTCTCTCGGCAGGACGCTTATGGCGACCGTATAATTAGGGAGGAAGTCGTTGAAGTGTAGTAGGTAGTGTGTTGGCTTATTAGACGTAAAGCCAGGGTTCGAGTTCCAGGCCAGACATCAAAATGAAATTTGAAAAAATGTTTTTTCGGTGACTTCCTCTCATCAAAATTTCTGGCAAAAACTCTGAGGAGTAAAGAAAAATTGCCATGAAAAATTTTTCAAAAATCTTTCGTTCGGAATTAACTTTAAACTGTAGGTTCCGCCACTCATGTATGAAATTAACGCACACAACATAAATGGTGTGAGAAACTAGGTTGGAATCCTGGCTGAAGGGTTGGTAAAGCAATTACATTAGTTTGCACGTGTTGGTGAATGATAGATCCATGAATGGGGACTTGTTAAAATAGATTGAATAACTCACAACTAATTTAATAGACCTACCTTTAACCACGCGTTAGCATGCGATTATACGCCTGATCTTGAGATAAATACTTCAAGGCACATACGTTATTAATTTGGTTGTAAATTAAACTTTTAAAACTTAAAAAACTTTGCTTTTATTTTTGTTTGCTTCTTTGCTTTTTTTTGGTAAAGTATTCTTATTTTTCCTATCGTACTTTAAATTTTATTTTATTTTCATAAATATTTTTGACATTTATTGCCACATTTGATTACTCATTACATTTGAGAACTACACGCGGCAATCATAATCCATACCAATTATTGTCATGACAAGAGTAGTACTCTTAAGTGATAAAAAAAACTTATTTTGTTTAACAAAAGTTTAAAAATATTTAAAAAATTTTCAAATCTTAGCATTAAGATAGAAGAAAGAACGGCTGTAACTGTTTAAAAAATTGCCATAAAAATAGAATTTGTAATTTCATTACAATGACATTCTCTAGTCAAGTCTGTTTCCATGTGAAACTTATTTAATGTTGTAACGAGTGTTACAGTCTGACTTCCAAAATTGTTTTTTTTCCAACAAAATGACATACGATTTACGAACAAAGCAAAAAACCGTAGCTAGAGAAGCAAAAGAGAACTATTTTTTACCAAATCATTAACTTACTGGTAATAAAATATCATAGCATAGGAAAAAAATATTAATGGCCTTACAAAAGTCAGGCGCTTAAAGGAATGAAATGAGAAAGCAAGAAGAATTATCTGCTTTCCAGAGCTTAAAAATTGTATTACACCTAAATATCAGTACTAATATTATGTTAATCAGTCTCTAAATACACATTTTGCTTGAAATGACATTGCGCCAACATGCGTTAATATGCGTCGATATGCGTCAACTTGCGATTATATGCGTTTTTTATGTTTTTCGTTTGGATTTGAAAATATATATTGATTACATTCCATTTAAAAACATTTTAAGAATTGGGTATACCAAAATGAAGCATGCTTATACTCCCTAAGCTCCATTGGAAGTCTTACGCATGAGCGCACTATAGATTTTAGAAGCTTATTTTTCAAAGTTAGTTAGTCTTGAGTCGGTGGGCTCCATGACGTAGGTCGCCAAGGTGTCACAGTTGGAAGCTGGAAGATAACATCCAAGTCTTTATAGGCTACTGAGACCTGTAATAGCAAAGCAGATTTCTTTACTCAAATAAATTTTGTTTTGAATTTAAATTAACTCTTTTATTTCTCTTAATTATACTTAACAAATGAACCAAAAGGTCGTACTTTTGGTCAACTTTTGTTCTGTTTTTCTTATATTTTTTTCTTATTCTTTCATGTCTATACATTATTTTGTTAAAAATAATTTGAAATAAACGAGAGAAGCAAAAAAAAAAAACAAATGGCAAACGAACGACATCAATCACTTTTCATTTCGTTACACATTTGGCACAATCTGTGGTGCTTTGAACCCGGTGTTCAAGTTTTATATTCAATGGGTACTTAATGCTCAAAAGCACCCACACATAAATAAACGTTGTTTTAATGTCGATTTTAAATTTTTTAAACATAATTTTTTTTTCCCCAAAAACAAAAAAATACAATGGAATCCAATGGATTTTTTTTAGTTTGTTCCTTTAATGTGGAGGTATTTTTTAAAATTTTTTTTTTAAGTTTTTTTGGTAAAACATAAATTAAATAGCACAGTGGCTTATAAAAAAGAATAATTTTTTGCTTTTGTTTTTCGTAATTGACATAAAAATCTGTGTATTTTTTTTGATTATAATTAAATTTATATTCTCCTCGTCTGTTTTAAAGCAGTTTCTATCTCTCTTTAAAAACAAAGTTTAAATCACATTAAAATGGCAAATAAATTCTAATCAAGCGTTATACATACAATATTAAATGGATTTCCAAATATTTGCACATACGAGTACATTGTGTACCCTGAGTATTTACTCCTCTGTTTGTAATAAATTTAACACACACACACATAGAGAGAGAGAGTTAATTAATAATTTTGTTGATTCTATTCGTTGTTTATTAAACACATACAAAATATTGTTTTTAAGCAAATACGGATGTGCGATACAAAAAATTTGTTTTTATAAACGACGGATTTATACCCGCGTAGACTTTATATTTAATTATGCCTACACTCACATACATATCACATAGAAAAATCACAGCAATTTCTGCAGAATCATGGAAAATGTTAAGTGGTGCTAAGCACAAGTTAGTTTAGATATTTAAAAACCTTGGTAATTTAATATTTTTTTGTAATTTTACAATTTCTATTCAATTCAATCATTTTAAAGCCATTCTATTAAATTTTTCTCTTTAATAATTTTAAATTAATTCAAATTAATTATAAATTACCCCACCATTTGTGTTTGCTTATTGGCTTAATCAATGCTGTTATTCAATATGGTAACACGTGAGAAAAAGACTTGAAAACTAATTTAGAAAAAAAAATAAAATAATAAGCCTTTAATGCCATCATATTGACACATGATCCGTCAAAATTTTTGAATTTAATTTATAAAAATAAAATAACCTGCTAAAATTTATATTTTTTTCGCAAGAACATAAAGTTTTTTTTGCAGATGCGTTTATATGCGTCTACATACGTTTATATACAATTTATTTAACACATACTATTACAATTGTTTTTAGGATGCCGTTTTTTGAATAAAATAATTCTTACTTTTATTATATAAACTTTGATTTGATTTCCGTCAACATGCGTTTGCATTCGTTTGTATGCATTCGACTAAAGAAAATAATTTATTTAGTATTTCCAAAACAGTAGTAGAATTTTTTTTACAATCAAATGACTTATACTATCATTTATTTATTTCTATGACGCCTATTTTTGAAATTGAAACATTTTTTATAGCAATTATCTAAAATATGATTTGATATACGTCAACATAAAATCTCATTTATTCAGTATTTCAACGAACATAGAAGTCTAGCAGGTAGTGTGTTGACTTATTAGACGAGAGAGCTTGTGGTTTAACCTTTGGCTTAGACATTTCGAACCCGTAGAAATTGGAAAAAAATTCTTTCCACAACTTCCTCTAGTAGTCTTCTGTCAAAAATTTTGAGTAAATAAAATTTCGATGACGATTTAATATACATCAACATGCGTTTGTATGTGTTCAACTAATTAAACCTCATTTATTCAGTATTTCAACGAAAATAGAAGTCTAGTAGGTAGTGCTTATTAGACCAGAGAGCTTGTGGTTTAACCCCTGGCTTAAACATTTCGAACCCGTAGAAATATTAAAAAAATATTTCTTTCCGCAACTTGTTCTCAGTAGATTAGGTTTGGATAGGTCGGACTGGCAGCTCTGGTATTAAAAAGCTCACTTGAGCACGCATAGTGGCCCGATGTGATGCCACAGGTGAACGCAGTCTCTGCACTGACCAAGTTCTACCAAAACCAGGGAGAGGAAGCACCCACCGCAATAGTCGTTAAATGGAAGCCGCATCCTTTCCGCGTGTCTACTCATAACACAAGCAAGCATGGCCACTGTGGTTGAGATGATTCCACGACCAAGTCCTAGTAACTGGTTGGTACGCCTTCTATTCATCAAGCGCCAGGTGAGCCTAGCGGTGGACTCTTCATTGACCCAGGATAGGTTGGCGTCTCGAAAGAATTTCCGCGGCATGGTTAACTTTACCGAGGCAAGAAGAGTTTCCGGAAGAAGTGCACCAGCTCTGACAGGCTCGTCGCCCCTGCAGTTTCCCGGAATGTTAATATGCCCGGGGAGTAAGACACGTAAGCGCCTAGAAAGAAGGTCGAGACAGCGACGACATTCCCTAACGGTTCTGGAGTTATTCACAAGACTCGAAAGAGGCGGCCTGAGTCAGAGAAGACCGAGACGCGGGTGAATGTAGCACCGTTGACTAGAATCCATGGAGCAGCCCGGTAAATTGCCATTACCTCCGCCTGAAACACGCTACTGTGATCCAGTAGTCGGAGGGAAATGTTTAGTCCCAGAGTAGACTCCGCTACCAACCCCATTATCGAGTTTAGAGCTGTCAGTCTATATATCCAAGAGTTCCGGAGGGATGATCGTGTTAGGGTGCTTATGTGTATACAATTTGATTAATCTTTAATTATGCTATTAAAGTCCAGTATTTATTTATTAACTGCCTTTATTTATATGTCCTTTAGTGTATCCTTTCCGGTGATGTCATTTGAATAATTTTTATGTTTTTCATAAATTTTTATGTTTAACACAAATAAAATCAATTTTCCTGTATCATAAGCAAGGCGTGGTCGGTCGATTGCTACAACTGCCAACTTAACAAAACCTAAACAAAAAACAAAGTCACTCGAACTAATGCCTGTTTACAGCATGTATGGATATAAATCAGTTAAACTAAATTAAATATAATTTTGTTATTAAAAAGCAAACAAACGAACAAAAACAGTTCATATGATTGTTTGTTTGTTGGTTTTCCAAGATTTCATAAATCCCCATAACGATAACAATTTTTGACACATACAAACAATTTAAAAATTTTGGCAGACAGGGTAAATACATGCAAGAGTTTCAGTTTCTGTTTTTTCCGTTGAGTTTCTTATGAAAATTCAATTAAAAAATCATGTTTGTTTTAAGCGGATTTCAATGGAAAAAATGAAAACGCTGACCACATAAATTTTCAAGTGCCTGGCTTTTATCAGCTGCTGTGGACATAGAACAGCCATCGAAAAAAAATTGTTCAACATATTCAGCATATTTTTCGCTGTTTTTTTTTTCTTTTTTTAATAATAATTTGGCAACCAAAAATTTTTGAATTTATTTTGTTGTTTTTGTATCATAATAACATTAAAATTGTTTTTATTATTAAATCGTAAGTCAAATAATAACTTATTACGAAAATTTATTTTTTTTAAACAAACAAATCAAATGTTACGGGGCATTTGAATACATTGTATAGTTAGTTGGGGCCCCACAAACAAAGCACCGCCATACATATGTTAAAAGCCAGGGTAATTGTTTTTAACAGATTGATTTGCCAAATTTACAAATAAAATTAAATTTAAAACATTCAAGAAGTATAACAAAAAATAAATTTAATTTTAATTTTTAAGATTTTTTTCTGCTCGTTTTTTCTGTTTTTACAGAAAAATGTGGGTCAATTATGATTGCGTGGTTGTTTTCATATTTTAATACCCAATAATGGGCGTTTAAGTGGAACAATAACCAAAGAGATAAACAATGTTAGAAATAAAAAATTATTTCTAAATTATAGAAAATCATTAGAAAAAGAACGAAAAATGGAAATCATTTTGTTTTGTTATGGAAAAAAATCAATCAGTTTCAACAGAACACCCAAATGAATAGAGGGGATAGGACCTTGTCTTTTTTTTAAATGTAATCGTTACTGTTACATTTTTACCTTTTAAAAATGTTTAAAATATAAGCTCGTAGTTTCCAAATCAAATAAAAATAAATTTGTGTTTAATTTTAATTCGAATTTTTTATTATTCGCACAATTCTGTGAAACACTGTTCACAACTTTATGTAAACAACAACAATTGCTTTTTTTATTCCTCTGTTTAACCCTTTATATAAACAATAACAATTTCTAGACAATTATTTGTCATATCTGTGTAACGGAGATTACTCTCTTCAAACGCACCGCGTCTTCACACAAGACTGACTGAACTTCACTAACTCAGTTGCCTGCTTTGCCTTGACTTTTATATGATGAATGTTCTTGAAGTTCTCGAAATCTCTATATGTGTAAACAACGATGTTTACATTTATTATTGTAATGTTGTTGGTATATTTTTGTTTACTTATTTACCATTATTTTCATGCTGGTGTTTGTTGTTTTATTAAGTAGAACGATAAATTGTAATCAGGTTTGTTACAGCATTGTTTTGCTTTTATAGCTTTTGTTTATAATTTTAATGTTAAGCGATGTAAAAGCAAAACACCAGTATCTTGATTTCTCATTTACGTAACAATACATACATAATTGGTCATTACAGCCCTTCAGTCAGGATTACGACTTTGTTTCTCCCACCACTTGTGTTGTGTGTGTGAGTGGCGTGACCCGCAGTTTTAAAGTCGCTTTCGAATGACAGATTTTTGAGAAACTTTTTAATGGCATTTCTTTATTTACTCTTAGTGAAGTTGCCAAAGGAAATATGTTTTTCATATTTTAGAAATAGTTTACGCCAGAGATTAAACCATTAGCTCTCATCTAATAATGCAACACAATACCTACTATACTTCTATTTGCGCTGAAAAACTGAATAAACCTATACAAACGGATGTTAACGTATATCAAATCATATTATTTATTTATTTATTTATTAATTACAATACAATTACAAATTATATTCTAATTATATACGAGCGGTGTAGTGACCATATGCTCGGTGTAGTGTCACAGACCAGAGTCTCTTGTGGGAATCGAACCCAGATCCCTCATACTAATAGTCTAGCACACTACCCACTAGACTACCAGGGCACACTATACCAAATCATATTTCAGATAATTGCTATAAAAAAGTTTCAATTTCAAAAATAGGCGTCATAGAAATAAATGCTATAGTATAAGTTATTTGATTTTAAATAAATTGTAGATAAACGCATGTAGACGCACGTAGACGCATCTGCAAAAAAAAATAAAATAAAAATATCTATGTTTTTGCGAAGGAAAGTGATGAAAACTAGATCTTGACAGGCAATGAACCTGAGTTATTTTTCTTTTTGTACACACAGTATTTAGAGTTTCTCTACAGAGTTAACTTTAATATGTATTAAAATGTGTTAAACCAAATTTAATTAATATTTAAATTAAAAAGTGAATGCCAAGATCCGCTTCGTCATGGATATCATGTGATTGCATCAAAGATAATTTCTGTATTTTTTTAATAAAATCAATATTATTCACATTTATGTACATATGTACATACGTACTCTATTTGAAATTCTGAATGAAATACGAATTTATTTTTCTAACTTTAATTGCATACGAAATTCCATAGAATATTAAAACCAACTGGCAGTTTCTTTTCGCAACAAAAAAACGTCGTCTATTGTTTGTAATACCATGGCATTGCATTGAATTAAATCTGATTTATTTATTTTTTCTGAAATATTTCCATATTTGACTTCAATTATGAAGTTTAAATCAGAAATAAAAGAAATAATAATTCTTTTATTATTGTTTTTATTTTGTTTTTATTTTTGTTTTTTGTTTCTTTATAATTTGAAAGCCTTAAAAAATAGTTACTTTGCGGTTTACAGTAGACCTGCTGCTGCTAACTTAATGAGAAATTAATTTCAATATTTTTGAAAAGGTTAACAACGAATAATTGAAAGGGGGGCTGAACGCAATAGAAAATAATTGAAATTTAAAATTTTTAATTCAAAATCTAAAAAGAGCAATTGTTGGAAATCTAAAAAGAAAAAAACAAAATTAATTAAAATTTTAAATTTTGTTTTAAGAGATTAAGTGCTGCAGTCAAGGTCTAAAACAAGACAACAACTCAAGGTTAGGAAATTATTTTAAAATAGAAAAAATATGCATTCAACTGTCAGCTGGTAAATGAAATGCAAAACGATGTAGTTTTGAGAGGATTTTGAATACTTAAATAATTAAATACCTTTAGAATAGGAAACTGTGGATCAGAAGTATGTATATTGTTACGAAAATGGGGAATCTAGATACTGTCGTTTTGCTTTTACATCAATTGAGATTAAAATGTTGTAATGGGTGATTTTTTAGTTATTATCTTTTTGGCAACACTGGTTTAAACAGCTCACGCACGTTTCGTGTTTTGTTTCACTGTCAAACATCTTCAGTTTGATCTATAATTTAACCATGGAGTCTCTTACAAACGAACAACGCTTGCAATTCATTGAATTTTATTACCAAAATGCGTGGTCTGTTAAAAAAGTTCATCGCGCGCTTCTCCCATTTTATGGTCAATTTAATCGATCCACTGAAGCGGCTATTCAGGCTATTGTGACTAAATTTCGCATCAAATTTACATTGTTGGACATTAAACCACCAACACGCTTACGTAGAGTGCGAACTGAAGAAAATATCTCAGATGTATCGGCCAGTGTTAATGATGACCATCAATTATAAATTCCTCGCCGTTCGCAGCAATTGGGCCTCTGTTATTCAACAACGTGGAAAATTATGCGGAAGGATTTAAGTGTGAAGCCTATCAAAATACAGCTGATGCAAGAATTGAAGCCGAACGACCTACCGCAACGCAGAATTTTTGGTGAATGGGCTCTTGGAAAGTTGGCCGAAGATCCACTTCTTTATCGAAAAATTGTGTTCAGCGACGAAGCTCATTTTTGGCTCAATGTATACGTAAATAAGAAGAATTGTCGATTTTGGAGTGAAGATCAGCCAGAAGCATTGCAAAAGCTACCAATGCATCCAGAAAAAGTTACAGTTTGGTGCGGTTTATGGGCTGGTGGTATCATTGGATCGTACTTCTTCAAAGATACTGCGAATCGTTATCTAACTGTGAATGGTGCGTTACCGTGAGATGATATCCAACTTCTTTTTGCCCAAAATGCAAGAGCTCGACTTGCATAACATATGGTTTCAACAAGACGGTGTCACATGCCACACAGCACGCGTAACAATGGACTTATTGAGGGGCAAGTTCGGTGAACATTTTATTTCACGTTCGGGACCGGTAAATTGGTCGACTAGATCGTGCGATTTAACGCCTTTAGACTATTTTTTGTGGGGCTATGTTCAAGCTCATGCCTATACAGACAAGCCCGCTTCAATTGACGCATTGGAAGACAACATTGAAGCATTTATTCGTGAGATAACGGCCGAAATGTTGGACTAAGCGGATGGACCATTTGAGGCGCAGTCGCGGTCAACATTTGCATAAAATAATCTTAAAACATTAAATTATATGGACCGTACTATCGATTCAAATAAAGATTTCATGAATTTTTCTGAATTTTATATTTTTTTTTTTGAAAAATTTTCCTTTGGCTCTTAAGAAATCACCCTTTACTAGTAAACAAAAATACAACAACAAACACTACATGAATAAATGTATACAAAATACACAAACAACAATAATGAAACAACGATGTTTATATTTACAGAAGAAGGAGAAGTCATGAACATTCGCCTTCAAGAACATTCATCAGACTATTTACGTTGCTATGTAAAAGGCAAGGCAAAGCAGGCGTCTAAGTCAGTGAAGTTCAGTCGGTCTTGCTGGAAGACGCGGTGTGTTTGAAGAGAGTAATCGTGGTTTGCAGATCTTCGTTACAAAGATCTGTTGGTTAATTGTCTAGTAATTGTTATTGTGTATGCAAAGGGTATAAAAAGAGGAATAACAAAGAAAAGCAATTGTTGTTGTTTACATCAAGTTGTGAACAGTGGCACACAGAATTGTGCGAATAATAAAGAATTTTAATTTAAATTAAACACAAATATATTTTTAATTTTAAAAGGTAAAAGCGTAACAGTATGTATGTAATTTGACAGATGTAACTTCAACAAGATGACTGTTATCTCCTGATTCCTTAAAGTTAACTCTGAATTTCTAAATCTTTTGAATTTTATTCAACATATTATGCGTCATTATTAATGATGTTACAATTTTCAAAGAAATGCTTTTAAATGCCATAAAAAACTATTATTTTTCAACATTTGTTTTTAAGTTTTCGAAATTAATGTGTTAATTTCAAATATTTTATCAATTGTAATAAATTTTTGTAAATTTTTTATAATAAATTTCGGCGGAAAAATATTTTTTTTGTGGTGCTTATCTTGTACATAAAATTGCTAAATGTTAAACACAAATTATAAAATTCAGACAAAAAGAAACAGAAAAAGAAAAACACAATAAAATAATAGTAGAATAGTAGAATAGTAGAAACCGTGCAAATGTATTATTATAAGATAAAAAAGATAAAATAGTTTAACAATAATTAAAAACGCTTTTACTTAAAGCCGAAAACAAAATGAAAAGCGAAAAAAAAACAAAATTTTAAATTTAACTGGAATAATCATATCAAAGGAAACCTTAAATTTGACCCCTTTCTACGGCCCAACAGCTAGCAATACAGCAACCAAGTGACACATGCCTTCAAAAAAAAAAAAAAAAAAAGTAAGAAAAAAAAATAGAAACTACGGAAAAAGAACCAGAAATATTGAAATGGAAAAAAATGTTGTTGAAAATTGTTATTTTTGCGACAAAAGTGGTTTAAAAAAAAACGGGCGTCGTCACTGCAAGTCACTTATAATAGATGCAATCGTTTGCATCTAACAGTCTGTCTAGTTGTCTGGCTTTTTTTCCCCATTTTTTTGTTATGGGCCAGGAATAAAATGCTGCCTGCAAAACAAAAGTGTTGTACCATGTCCATTTCGATTTTAATCTGTGTGAGTTAAATGTGATCAACAATTTTTATGTGGCCATAATAATACGATCAGTACGCGATCAGTTGTCTTATTTGCTGGCTTTTGTTTTTCTTATTAAACAGCTGGGCCCCATATTACTGGTTGTTATTCGTATTATTATTATTATTATTTAAACTTTTATTATACGATTGAATATTTGCCATGTTTGACTACTACTTGTACTTGGATTTGAGTGCCAGAATTTTATGGTGTTTTGGGATTTTATTTTCCGTATCAAAAAATTTTTGGCATAAGCCATGGTTAAACCTTATACCGCTCCATAGATATGAATGAGTGTTAACTGCAAAATGCCATAAAACTTCTTGACACAATTTTCTGCTGTGCTGTGTTGTATTGTGTTGGCCAAAAATAATTTTTTTTTTTTTTTGAAGTCAATGACTATGAGTTCAGCCATACACAGCAAAAAACAAAAACTATCATGCAAATTACAAATATTGTAGACCAACTGAAACAGAAATTTATAGAAAAAACAACAACAACAAAAAAATAATAATTTAAGCCACCGCCTGTATATTGGCTGTTGATAGTCAAGGCAGTCACAGGCACAGGCACACTTCAAGTGGCTGCTTGGCTGGCTGACAAATGCAGCTGATATTGAGGCTCTGCTGACTAACTGACTGACTTGTCTCACTTTATACAAAAAAATAGAAAAAAAGTGTATGCAACCATCCATCCAAAACAATTTTAAAAATTTCAAAAATATATCTCCCTTGCCCCCACAACGTTCATATCTGTCTGCATAACTGTTGTTGTCTATATAGCCGTCATTACTAGACCTCTTGCCTCTTAACAAATGCACAAAAAAAAAAAATATTTTAAAACAACAACAACAACATGAAAATCTACAAAAATTGTTGCCATATTTTCAAATTGTATACAATTTTTTGGTATTTTTTTTCATTTTTCTCGATGACTAGACTATGCAACAGCAATAACAACAACAACCATATCAGCTGCAACAATATTTACTCGGCTTCCATGGAAATTGTTTTGAATTAAAACAAGCCAAACAGCCAACATCATTTTTGCAACATTTTACGGCAACAATTTATTTTATGGAATAATACAGCGAGGAGAAGTGATAAAAAGAGGAAAAAAATATTTTTATACGCAAATACTCACAATGTTGACGTTTTTCCACTTCAGTTAATTTCAACTGAATTGTAGCCAGAGAGCTACGCACAATTTTCCATTGTTTTTCCTCTGTGGAAACACTGGGGTCACTACAATCGGTATGAAAGATACATAGTTGCAAGGCTATACGCCACTTTAATTTTTTACTGGCGATTATATCTGGGTATCTCGAAACACCACAATGCGAGAATATACCTTCCAGAGTAGTCATACCTTCCCTAAGTAGCCTCCCACAACTTACCCATTGTCACATACGGCAATAGCCTGGCAGATGATATCTGTTGTTCTCAGTACTTCCTTGACAATTTTGATTAACTTCCGTACATGTTCCAAGCTCTACTCGAACAATTTGATCGAAATTTTAAAAAATCGATAACATCGAGTATCTAACCATGCAACCAAGACAGTTCACCTCAGAGAACAGCAATGAATCGTTTTTCGCTACTCATAAGCACTTATGAAATTTTCAATATAAGTGAGTCAACAGTATTGAAATTTAACTCCACTGATTCATTTATACACACTACAACGTTAATTTATAAGTTTAGGTTGCAATGATTATGCGTACAATGTTGACGTCAAACTCATACCATTCGAGATATGTTTGATTCATACGCGAATGACTCGAATCATTCATCAAAATTTACAGTCTTAGTTGTTGTTGCATTTACAAAAAAAGAAAAAAAGACACATAAGCAAAGATAGACAGAACAGGAAGCAGAGCAAATACACAGCCTTTTAGTGAGCATTTTAGTGTTCGTAAGCGATTCATACTTACTTTGTGCTTCGTGTAAATGTTGAGTTATGAAGAGTCACAGTCAAAACATCATACGTGCTGTTAAGTATGAATATTGTTACGTTTTTACCTTTTTAAAAACGTTTAGAATATGAGTTCGTTGATTGCAAACGAAGTAAAAACAAATTTGTGTTCAGTTTCAATTAAACTCTCTATTTCTTACACTACTTTTGTGTCACTGTTTCTAACTTATACAACAATAACTACTTGTTCGTTATTCTTCTCTGCTCACAACCTTTTTGTAAGCAACAACACTTGTTCGCTAGATCTTCAAACCACGACTTCTTTACACGAGACTGACTGAATTACTACTGACTCGTTGGTTGCTTTGTCTGGCCTTTTTATATACGCACAAAATCAGTCTGATGAAGGTGCTGGAAGTAGAATGTTCTTGTCTTCGCCTTCTTGAGAGTTCAATCGCGACTACATCGTTGTTTGTGTATTTTGTTCACGTTGTTTGTAGTTGCGTTCTTATTTACTTGCCTATCTCCTTTTCTTTCACACTTGTTGTTGGTGGTTTGGTTGTAACATGTTCGTTGCATATGTGTGTGTAGCTTTTGTTTATCGTTAATGTTAAACGATGTTTTCATTTTCGTAACAATATGATGAGTACTTCAAATTTTCAATAAGAGTAGAGGTTCCATGATATTAAAATAAATATGAATGCGCATAAATATCAGAAATTATGAGTATGATTCGATTCTACTCATCTTTTTGAAGACTCATTGCTGATCTCTGGTTGCCTGTCTACTCGGTCACAAATTGTCCAATGCCATACGCACTGTAGTAGTACAAGAGCCTGGAAGATATCTTCCGTTATTACCAGTACCTTCTTGGCATCTTGCAGGTTTCAAGTTCTCCTATAATAATTTACACACAATTTTCAAGAATTTATAGTTTCTACCCTGTGCCCTTCACTAAGTTTGAGCGTCTAACAATGTAAAAAAGACAGTCCACCTGCCGTAGCGTACTCCTTAATTTCGTTAAATATTCCCTTGTGACAAATCCTGCAACATGAAATTGCTCCCAATAACACACACACAATATTGGAAAAAAGAAATAAGTACTCAACCCCTTGTCACTCCATCAGTTATGAGTACGTGTGAGTGTCCAACTGTTCAACTCTATCATCTGGCATATGTTTGCCAAAGTGATAGAAACATTGGAGTGTTGATTTTATAAGCGACAACACGTGAATGAGTAAATTATACAACCAAGAATAAAAATGCTTTGTTTTTGTTTTTGTCCACCCAAATACAGTGTATGAAAATGTGAATTTTCATTAGGGGGAGGAGGGTGGTAGATTTCGTTTTTTTTGTTTAATTTTTAACAGCTTTTATGAGCTCATAAAATTAAATGTTTGAAGTCAGGCGAGGTTGTTTGAAAATTTATGGCATGTCGTTGGAATATTGTGTAGATTTGTTTGCAACATATTTTCTCGTCTCACTTTTTTTTTCCAATTTTTTTTTGGTTTTTGTTTTTGTTAGTTTTTCCAAGCAACTGAAAGTGAAATATTTATTGGCGATTTCAGGCAGAATATTTTTTTTTTGTTTGTTTGTTGTTGGTTGGTGGGAAAATTTTCATTTCAATTTTTAAACGCTTGAAGATTAAAGTGAATGTAGAATTTATTGAATTTTGTTTAGGATTTCAATGAATTTCAAGGATTAAAAGGGAAAGTGTAATGGGTTTTAAAGGATTTAAAAAAATATCATCAGATTTTTAAATTTATGAATTCATGGAGTACATGGTTCACAAAGCTTTGGAGTACAAAAAGTTGTTTATTTTTTAAATACAATTTAATATTTACAAAATTTATATTCTGTTAATTGTGAAATATTTACCTTTGACCGACAATTATTTGGAATCCTCAAAGCTCTATTTCTGTACACAAAAAATAAAACAAAACTTGTATTTTTTTATTGAGAAATAAGGAAATATTTATGCAATAATTCTTGAATTTTTCTTGCGACTGCAATACAGTGGAACCTTCTTTAGTAGCTTACTTACTAATCCAACAGCATTAAAAGATTTATGCTGCTTTGTGGCAGCTAAACTGTTTAGAAAGCATTTGCTGTGTTGGGATGATAGTGGTGATTACATACTACGCATGCTAGAGAGTCTACTGTTTAAATTTTTGAAGTTAATTTAGCACCACAATATACTCAAGTTGAACTTTGAAATGTTCTGGTATCCAGCATATCTGAAATTACAATTAGATGTACCGATGCATGACCATATTCGGGTTTCCAATGATACGGCAGATACAATGGTTATGGGTTCACCTTATTGAACAATGACTGGCTACTTCGAACATTTGCAATGAATTCGCTGAATACTAAGCACAGGAGAAGCTATTTTCCAATAGAAAATCGTTCAGATTGACCATTTGGCTTAAAAGTATCCGGTGTTTGCCTTAAAAATTGCTTTTGCAAAAAGCAGTTACTGTTCACTGGCTATGCCAATTGCCTTCCTTATCCACAATTATCGACAGCTGTTTCTCAAGAACCTTATTATATGCTAGCCGTTTTAGCGTCCATCAACATTTTTAGGGTTTTTGAACTTCGACAACTAGCAACAGTCTTAGACAGGCCAGATTATTTCCTTGGAACATACATTTGTTCTTTATAGTTGAGTAACCTAGGCCACGGTAAGATATCTTCAACAAAAACGAAATATTTTTCGCAGCCTTCCTCTCAGCAGATTTCTGGCAAAAACTCTGAGAGAAAATAAAATGCCATGAAAAGTTTCCCAAAAAATATCTGCAGTTCAGAGTCGACTTTAGACTGTAGGTCTCGCCGTTCATAGATAAAATTAACACACACAACATAAGTGGTTTGAGAATCTAGGCCGTAATCCAGACTGAAGAGTAGTAATGATCAATTCTGTATGTTTGTATGACACCGATATATGAATCGATTGAGGTTCTCCATGACGCATTCTGTATAGAACTTCAAAATTTATAAAAATCACATCAAACCAAAGGCAGCCCTTCAACCTGAAAGCATATATATTAAGTACTATCTAAGACGACCATTGTTATGCTATACGCTTAATGAATGGGAAAGAATATAGCTTTACTGAACTAAGCACTCTACAGAACTACCAGAAATATTAATTCTGAGAGCTGTTACTGATTGCTCATCAATTAACTGCATTGTAGTCATGCACAGTTCTGTAATTATTGTGTTTGCTTTCTTAATTCTGGATTCTATCGGTATTCGTCATGTGTGTGATTTCATCGAAATCGAAATTTTATTCGATTGAAGTACCTATCAATGCTAGTATGTGTGGATTATAACATCGTTCGAATGTCCGTCAAAGCTTCAATGAATAGAGCGCATTCCATATGTCGAATTTTCCATGACTCTGGCTCATAAGTCACGGTAATTTTGACCGATTTCATGGGTTATGCTGGCTTTAAGGACCGCTGTGGTTTGTGGTTTATCTGCATACAACTGCAACTTAAGAAAACTTCACAACTAAAAGTCTAACGTGGCCGATTCTCGTGAGATGACCGTGTACTCAAACAGCTTGTGCAGGACCTCCAATAAGGCATGAACTGTGTGACACCGTCCTATTGATACCACATGTCGTTGGTGTCCAGATCATTGTATAAAGTCGCCGCAGTCTAGTAGGTAGTGTGTTGGCTTATTAAACTGTCCTGGTTCAAATCCTAGGTCAGACATATCCAACAAAACGAAATATGAAAAAATATTTCCTCGGTGACATCCTCTCAGCATATTTGTGGCAAAAACTCTGCGAATAAATAAAATTGCTATGAAAAGTTTCTCAAAAAATCTGTCGTTTTGAGTCGATTTTAAACTGTAGGTCCCACCACTCGTGTATAAAATTAACACACACAACATAAGTGGTGTGAGAAGCTAGGTTGTAATCCTGACTGAAGAGTTATAATGATCGATTATGTATGAATTATCAGCGTAAAGTACTCGTTGTTGGCAAAGATTGCCTAGCCACCGTCGTTCCTAAAGAAATATGGATCGATGACGCCACCAGCACAGAATTCACACCAAACAGTGTCTTTTTCGGGATGCATTCGTGACGCTCTCCTGTTTAAAATTTTTTTATATAAGAAAACTTTTCCGAAAATTTTTTCCGTGACTCTTTGGCCCAGGAACGTTAAAAGGTTTTGCTAATCAGCAAATTGGATTATTGGGTTCGTTTTTATATCGAAGATCCACAAGCATAATAACCACATCAAATCTGATTACATTCCACCAAATTTTTCAATTTTTATTAACTCAGACTTAAGCCATTTGACATAAGCCACTTGACATAAATATTATTTCAGTCTCATTTCCTTAGCCGCCACTGTAACTTATATGCTGCTTTATATTTTTATTTTCCATTTAAAAGTTTTTGTACGTGTGTGTGTGTGTCCCTTGATTAATGAGGCCACGTTTAACCATCGATCTCCATTTAGCATTTACAAACTGACACGCGGCCTGCCAAAAAATATAAAAAGAACGAAAAAAAAACAAACAAACCAAAAAAAAATGAAAAAATTTACAGCGAAAAAGAGTTAAACAGTGCACAATAATAAAAATTACAAACAAATTACAAACAGCAACAGAAAAGACAGACGACTACCCCAGAGACAGACAGGCTAGTGGATGGAGAGACGGACATACAAACAGACAGAGAGACCTATAGATCTTAACGTTTAACCAAAAAAACAGGCGCAAAAAATATTAAATCGCAAATAATAACAATAAATGCAGCAATAATAATAAGAAGGAAACATTTGTAATGCACTGGTAGACAACGACTTTAGATTGCGGTATGGGAAAATAGAAAAGAAGACAAAAAATTACGTCTACAGCAGGACAGTAAATATATTGTAACGTTTTTACCGTTTGAAAACGTTTAAAATATGAGCTCGTAGATTGCAAATAAAATAAAAAGTAAATTTATGTTTGGTTTTAATTAAAATTCTTTATTATTCGTATAATTCTGTATGCCACTGCTCACAATTTGATGTAAAAAACAACAATTGCTTTTCTTTCTTATTCCTCTGTTTACACCCATTGCATAAACAATAACAATTACTAGACAATTATTCGACAGATCTTTGCAACGGAGATCTTCAAACCACGATTACTCTCTTCAAACACACGGCGTCTTCACACAAGACTGACTGAACTTTACGCACTCAGTCGCCTGTATTGCCTTGCCTTTTATATGGAAGAGTATACACTCTAATGAATGTTCTTGAAGGCGAATGTTGATGGCTTCGCCTTCATGAAATCTCTATAAATGTAAACATCGTTGTTTACACTTATTATTGTAGTGTTGTTTGTGTATTTTGTTTACATTTATTCTTGTAGTGTTGTTTGTGTATTTTTGTTTACCATCTTTTTATGCTGGTATTTGTTGATATATTTAGCTGTGCGATAATTTGTAAACAAGTTCATTATTTTGTTTTTGTAGCTTTTATTTATAATTTTAATGTTAATCGATGTTAAAACAAAACACCAGTATCTAGATAACAGTATCTAGACAATATACATGGGAGTAATTTGTTGAGCTTCAGATTGTTCTTTGTTTGGCAACCTAAACAACCATTTTAACACACAAGAAGTAGGGTATGTTTAATAACAACAATAGCGGCAAATATTAAGAGTTAAGTAAACAACAACAAAACTTTTTACAATACACTGGCCGGCATAAATAAATGGCCAAACATACACACACAGACACTTACTCACTTGTATACGTTTAATACACAATATTTCTTCGTACATATATTCCCATAAAAATACTGCCAGATACACCAGAATAAATATAATTTGTGATGGAGTGCCATTTGTCCGTACACGGACGTGGTTGTATTAAAATTTCATGGTAAACAGCGGAAGCTAAAAAAATCTGAAACATTGTATTGCGTCTGATGATGCAACATTTTGAGACTGACTGGCAATGAGTGTGTCGTATCAATTGATGCTTTTACAGAAACCGACTACAATTATGTGATTATTTTGGTGGCAGCTTTACTGCACAAACAATGCACAATTTAAAGTTAAGCTAATAATCGGGATGGATGGACAATTTTATTCTGTTTTTAAAGATTTTGTTTTAAGAAATAAATGTACGAGTTCAGGAAATAAATATCAAAAGAAAAATGTAAAGTTTTATAAGAGAAGAGAAGGTTATTGGGCTTTTATAGGAATGGCAACAAAATGCCCACAAAAACGTCAATCCCTAATAGACAGGTTTGGAAGTAGTTTTACTCAAAGCTACAATGCTTTTGTGTATCGATTCTATTTAATCCTTGCCATGCTATCGAGCAAGCTATCCCTTCTAAAAATATTCAAACCCTAGTCTGAGACTACATACACAACTGGTCATTACAACCCTTCAGTCAGGATTGCGACCTAGCTCCTCACATCACATCTCGTGTGCGTTAATTTCAAATATGAATGGTGGCACCTACAGTTTACAGTCTATTTGGAACGACAAATTTTTGAGAAACTTTTCATGTCAATTTTATTTACTACCAGAGTTTTTGCCAGAAATCTGCTGGGAGGAAGTCGACGAAGAAATATTTTTCAAATTTCGTTTTGAAGTCTGACTTGGAGTTTGAACCGTGGCCTTACGTCTAATAAGCCAACATACTACCTAGTAGACTACGGAGACCACTGGTCTGGTAATATTGGTCCAAAACTCTTTTAGGGCGTACAGTTGGGAAAGGTGGGGTACCTAATTAGCACAGAAAGCATTTGTATATCCGTCTCTGTAGTCTAGTACGCAGTGTATTGGCTTATTAGACGTGAGACCTCGGTTCAAACGTCAGACGTCTCCAACAAAACGAATTATGAAAAAATATTTCTTTGTTGACTATCTCTCAGCAGTCTTCTGGCAAAAATTCTGGCAAGAAAAATTTCTCAAAAATCTGTCTCTCAAAGCGAACTTTAAACTGTAGGTATCACCACTGATGTATAAAATTAACGCACACAACATAAGTGTTGTGAGAAACTAGGTTGTAATCCTGACTAAAGAGTTGTAATGACCGATTATGTATGTAAAGACAAAATAAGGTTGTATTAAACTGGCATCCAATAGGCTTATTTGGTAACATAACATCATGTGGCACATCTGCCAAACTCTTTTAGGGAGTGTATTTCAACTTGGGAAAGTTGGTGTGCCTAAGAAGCCTTGAAAGTTATTCAACGAAAATAATATTTACTCATAATTTGAGTCATTTGTCTTTAGAGGATGTTGCAGGACATTAGACGTTTACTCTCAAATGGGCTCATAAGCCCGTGGACATTAAAGATAGCAACACAGCTGACTCGTTTACAAATGGTGGCGTAACAGACAATTCATATGAACTCATACGTGTCATTGGCATTTCACTGCAGTGGGGCATAAACATTATTTTTCACAAACTTTACTCATTACTTTTGGAGACCAGATTGGTTTGCACCAGAGATCAGCAATGAGTATTCAAAAGATGAGTAGAATCGAATCATACTCATAATTTCTAATACTTATACGCATTCATACTTATTTTAATATCATGGATCCTCTGTACTCATATTCAAAGTTTGAAGTACTCATCGTACTCATACTTAACAATTTTTGATTTCGACTCTCCATAACTCAACATATACATGAATCAGAAAATAAGTATGTTTCTCGTACGAAAACTACAATACTCACTAGAAGGTTGCGTGCTGTAAATATTGATGAATTATTCGAGTGACTCGAATTATAAGTATTTTTCTAAAGTTATGAATCTAAATGAGTAGGCCTATGAATCAAACATATTTCGAATGGTATGAGTTTGATGTCAACGTTGTATGCATACTCATTACAACCCGTACTTCTAAATCAACGTCGTAGTGAGTACGAATGAATCAGAGTACATAGTTAAATTTCAATATTGTTGACTCACTTATATTCAAAATTGCATGAGTGCTTATGAGTAGCGAAAAAACGATTTATTGCTGATCTCTGGTTAGTATCCACTAATGGTGAGTGTTTTACAAGCCTAGTTGATGGCTTGAGTGTTTGCCGATAGGCCAGAGATCTTTGGTTTATTTAGTTTCTACGTTTCTATCTACTTAGACACTTGCCCGCTGCCTGGTTATTCGAGTAAATTAACAGGCTTTCCTGGTATAACGCCTTGACCACTTTCAATATGGTCTGGTATAATAGCAAATTTATACGAATTCATACATGTTATTGGCATTTTTCTGCAGTGGGCCAAACACCTTATCGCACACAAAATTTACTTAGAACATTTGGAGACCAGATAGGTTTGCTGCTTATAGACATATGCACTGAACCTAAGCCTAACGGCAGTTATAATGGCAAATGCAATGGACATTCTATTAATTTTGGGATATGGCAACCTACATATTTCCCGAGTTTTAAGCTGTTAAACAATAAACAATTGCGTGTTATTTCCCTTTTAAATTCTTTTTAAAATTTAAATAAAAAATTTTAACAATGATCTGTTGACGCATGTTTCTTAAGTCTTTTGTTTTGAGTGTATTCTTAAGGCTTCAGCTTGGTTGCAGGTAAACATTACTATCAAAATGTCTTACAAATAATTTTTTCTGTTAATGTCCAAACGCATAAAATACACACATAAAGATTATTTGTTTGGTTTTAGCCAAGAGAAAATTAAACACACCTTTGGTTATAAAAAATAAATTTTCTTTTTCGATAAGCAATGTTAAGGTGAAGACTTTTTTGTGGCTGTTGCCTGAGTAGCAACTACCATTAAATAAAAGGGTCAAATGGGTACTTCTAGCTTTTATTCTTTATTAGAAAAAACAAAAAAAAAATAAATTTTGAAATTAAAAAAGTCATGTAATGTCTTCAACAAATGTCATGTTAGGCAATTGCATAAGGTTTTCCAAAATAAAAAGTGATTTTCGAAATAAAATTTAAAGCGCGAAATTGCTTTTCAAAGTTTTTTTTATAATGTTGGGATCTATGAAACCATAAACTTAAGGAAGCCTAAGTGTTAATTTGAAAGAAGACCTTTCGATGGCAGAAACGAAAAATTTTATGTACACGTTATAACACTTACAATAAAAAGTGGGTTGTGTTAACGGTTTTTGTACATTAGAAGCCCACTTTGGCTATTAACATTTTTACTGGTACAACACACTCATGAAAAAAGTGGGCTAAAAACGCATGTTTTATGCTATGGACTGTATTTGTTGCCATTAAGGCTACGTATGCTGTCATGTCTTTACGACAAGCAAATTAAAAATTCGTTGTTGAAAGTGTTTGAGCATCAAAAGTGTTAGGAAAACTTATTTTTAAGCTGTAGTTGATTGCTTACAGGCTTTTATTGCTTGCGGTTGTTGCTTATTTGAAGTAAAGAAAGGTGGTATTAAAGGAAATTCAATTTTTTTAAAGCGGTGGCGTCCATTGCAAGAACATATTATATGAATTGTATGGACGTTACAGGATTACGACCTAGCTTCTCACAATACTTATGTAGTGTGTGTTAATTTTTATATATAAATGGCGGGACCTACGGTTTAAAGTCGATTCCGAACATCAGATTTTTAAAAACTTTTCCTGGCAATTTTATTTACTTTCAGAGTTTTTACCAAAAATCTACTGAGAGGCAGTAGAAGAACAAAGTAATAAAAAATATATTTTTTTTGCTTTTCACGTCGCATCTATTGTTACGAAAATTAAAAATCAAGATAATAGCGTTTTGCTTTTACATTGCTTAATATTAAAATTATAAACAAAAGCTACAAAAACAAAACAATACAATAAACAAACCTGTTTACAAATTATCGTACTGCTTAATATAACAACAAACACCAGCGTAAAAACATGGCAAACAAGTAAACAAAAATACACAAACAACACTACAATAATAAATGTAAGCAACGATGTTTATATTTATAGAGATATCGCGAAGGTGAAGTCATGAACATTCGCCTTCAAGAACATCATCAGACTGTTTAGGAAGGAATAACAAAGAAAAGCAATTGTTGTTGTTTACATAAAGTTGTGAACAGTAGCACACAGAATTATGTAAATAATGTGTGATTTTTTAAGAGCTATACGAAAATTTTTCAAAAAAAAAACACATAAAATTCAGAAAAATGCATGAAGTCTTTACGTTCCATATAATTTAATGTTTGAAGATTATTTCATGCAAATGTTGACCGCCTCCAATGGTCCATCCGCTTAGGCCAATTTCGGCATACTCTTTCCAACATTTCGGCCGGTATCTCACGAATAAATGCTTCAATGTTGTCTTCCAATGCGTCAATTGAAGCGGGCTTGTCTGTATAGACATGAGCTTTAACATAGCCCCACAAAAAATAGTCTAAAGGCGTTAAATCGTACGATCTAGGCGGCCAATTAACCGGTCCCGATCGTGAAATAAAATGTTCACCGAACTCGCTTCTCAATAAGTCCATTATTACGCGTGCTGTGTGGCATGTGACATCGTCTTGTTGAAACCACATGTCATGCAAGTCAAGCTCTTGCATTTTGGGCAAAAAAAATTGGATATCATCTCACGGTAGCGCTCACCATTCACAGTTACGTTACCATTCGCAGCATCTTTGATGAAGTACGATCCAATGATGCCACCAGCCCATAAACCGCACTAAACTGTGACTTTTTCTGGATGCATTAGTAGCTTTTGCAATGCTTCTGGCTGATCTTCACTGCAAAATCGATAATTCTGTTTATTTACGTATCCATTGAGCCAAAAATGAGCTTCGTCGCTGAACACAATTTTTCGATAAAGAAGTGGATCTTCGGCCAACTTTCCAAGAGCCCATTCACCAAAAATTCTACGTTGCGGTAGGTCGTTCGGCTTCAACTCTTGCACCAGCTGTATTTTGAAAGGCTTCACACCTAAATCCTTCCGCAAAATTTTCCACGTTGTTGAGTAACAGAAACCCAATTGCTGCGAACGGCGACGAATCGATAATTGATGGTCATCATTAACACTGGCCGATACAGCTGCGATATTTTCTTCAGTTCGCACTCTACGTAAACGTGTTGGTGGTTTAATGTCCAATTTGGTGTGACATTTAGTCACAGTAGCCCGAATAGCCGCTTCAGTGGGTGGATTAAACTGACCATAAAATGGAAGAAGCGCGCGATGAAGTTTCTTAACAAATCACGCATTTTTATAGTAAAATTCAATGATTTGCAAGCGTTGTTCGTTTGTAAGACAATTCATGGTTAAATTATAGGCCAAACTGAAGATGTTTGACAGTGAAACAAAACACGAAACGTGCGTGAGCTGTTTAAACCAGTGTTGCCAAAAAGATAATAGCTAAAAAATCACCCGTTAATAAAGAATATTAATTAAAATTAAACACAAATTTATTTTTATTTTATTTGCTATCTACGTACTCATAAACGTTTTTAAAAAGTAAAAACTTAACAATATTTTGTTCTTAAAAGAAAAGAGAAATTATTTTCAAATAAATTTCCCAACTATTAACATTTAATTGTCATTGTGGTTATTTGGCTTATTTTCACAATTTGATTTGTCTTGTTACAGAATGTTTTTCTTTTGAATTCTTCTTTTTTTCGGTTTGCCGTTCATGTGGCAATTTTTTAAGGTGTCACTGAGGCAATACAAGGAAACCAATCACCACCACCACCAACACTACCATCACCACCATTGCCAGCGACCAGTTGTGAGAGTTGAGTTGACTTGTGTTGAGCAGAGCTGTGTGACAACAAACTGCTGCAGACAATCCATTTAAAATAGAATTTCACTTGTAAACATGGCTTAAACGTTTTATCACATGTCTTAAGTAGGCGTTACAACAACACAATTTTTTTTTTGGTTCTTTTGTTTTGTTTGAATTGTTGTTACCACTTCTCGCCAACTATTTAATGCAACATGTTGATGTTGTTAGTTGGATGTTGCGGGTTTTTTATTTTAATACTACGTTAAACAAAAAAGTGTCAACATTTTATTGGTTTTTGTAAGGTATAAGCAGGTAGTAGGAGGCACGCTATGGAAGGTACATATATTTACAGAATTTTTATAAGCAAAACAAGATGGGATTTTTAACTTGAATTCTCGAGTATAATTGGCTTATCTTACAACCAAAAAGATGGAATTTTGGAAATTAATTCCAAATTACCTTAAGTAGGGTATTCTTATTGGAAGACAAGGCAAATGAAAAATGAAAAAGAAAAAGAAAAAAATTCCAGCACAACAATTGTGTGAAATTTATCAGCTTAATAGTGGGTGGTTTTTCTTAATTTCCACAAACAAGGGGGACAATTTTCTTTTTCCTCTTTTGGATAAAATTCATGCATTCATGCTGTACTAACAACACCGACCAACTGTTTGTCTGTCTAGGTGACAGACTAGTTAAGGCTGAAGGCTTGGTTTTTAGCAAAAAACCCAAAATAAGCCAAAAAAAATAATCAACGCCAACTTAACATTACCAGCCAAGAATGTCGCCTTTGGATTTGGTCTTCTTCTGTAGACAATTTTTATTGTTTTTATTGATGTTAACTTGAGGCCTTAGGCAGGCAGATACAGAGAGAGAGAGAGAGGGAGACTGTTAAGCAGATATCTGTTAACTGGCAACCTAGTTTTTCCTGCTGTTTTTTTTTCATTTGGTTGTAAGGAGTTATTTTAATTGATTTGTAGTTACCAGACGTTATAAAGTGTTATTTTAAATGTTTTCATTTAATTCCAAACAATCTTTTCAGTTTTATAGCTGCCTAGTGTTTTTCCTTTATTTTTTTGTCTTTTTTGTGGTTCATTTTCTTTTAACCACACTTTCTACGGCATTTAAGTTTGCTTTTCTCTTCGCCTTGGTATTGTAGTTTTAATCTCAACACAACAAGTTGTTGTATTAAATAGTTGAAGACAACATACAAAAAAAAAAAAACATAACAATAACAACAACAATGTATTGTTTAACCATTATTTTCAAGCTAAGAAATGTGGCCTATTAAGTGGTTTCTGAAAACTTATTTTTATATGCTGGTTCCCTACTAAAGAAAATGTGTTGGAAATTCAATTAACTCGTTATAGTTTTAAAAGTAATGGAAAGCATTTGTTAGCTTACAATAGTAGTGCAGTGTAGAGCCAGAACAAAAGCAAAAAATTTTTGGGAAAGTTTTCTTTTCTCTTAAATCGACTTAATAAAGTGCAGTTCATTTCAAAGTTATTAACGAAGTTTCCTTGTTTTTCTTTTTCTTACAATTTTTACTTTAATTTAGGATAAGAAAACAAAAGAAATTAAAATTTCATATTTTTATGATAGAAAGTTAAGTTGAGTCTTAAGAAGTTTCATTGCAAAGTAAGATGTTCAATAAAAAAAAATATTCTGAAATCGATAAACAACATTGCATAGTAAATTATTAAAAAGAAATGCAAGCGCTTAAGCAAATCTTAAGTATTTTTCTAAATAATTAGGTACATGAAGTAAAAATTTAGATACTCGTGTTTGCTTTTACATTGTTTAACATTAAAATTAGAAGTCGCCATAGTCTAGTAGGCAGTGTGTTGGCTTACTAGACGTAAAGCCACGTTTCGCAACCCAGGCCAGACATCAAGACAAACTGCAAAAAGTATTTCTTCGGCGACTTCCTTCCAGCAGGTTTCTGACAAAAACTTTGAGAGGAAATAAAAATTGAGATGAAAAAGTTTCTCAAAAATCTGTCGTTCGGAGCCGACTTTAAGCTGTAGCATGTATAAAATTAACACACACAACATAAGTGGTGTCAGAAACTAGGACGTTGTACAATGGATCAATTCGACCTCTGGGTACTGTACTTGTCTTAATAGACATGTACACGTCCTCTAACCTAACCTAACCTAACCTAACATTAAAATTACAAACAAAAACAATGTACTTGTTTACAAATTATAGCACTGCGCACACCAGCATAACAAAATGATAAACAAGTAAACAAAAATATACCAACAAACACTGGCATGAAAAAATGTACAAAAATACAACAACAAACACTACAAGAATAAATGTAAACAAAATACACAAACAAAAATAATAAAACAACGATGTTTACATTTATAGAGATCTCGAGAAGGCGAAGCCATGAACATTCGCCGTCAAGAACATTCATTAGACTGTTTATGTTGCCATATATAAAAGGCAAAGCAAAGCAGGCAACGGAGTTAGTAAAAGTTCAATCAGTCTTGTGTGAAGACGCGGTGCGTTTGATGAAAGTAATCGTGATTTGAAGATCTCCGTAGATCTGTAGAACAATTGTGTAGTAATTGGTATTGTTCATGCAAAGTGTGAATAGAGTAATAACAAAGAAAAGCAATTGTTGTTGTTTACATCAAGTTGTGAACAGTGGCACACAGAATTGTGCGAAAAATAAAGAATTTTAATTAAAACTAAACACAGATTTATTTTTATTTTATTTGCAATCTACGAGCTTATATTTTAAACGTTATTAAAAGGTAAAAATGTAACAATAGCATAAAGCATATGAGATAATCTCAAAAATGGTATTGGACTATAAAGTCAAGTCAAGAGTGTCCAGGAGATGTGATTTCAACAAGACGGCGCAACATGTCACACAGCTCGTGCCACAATAGATTTATTGAAAGACACGTTTGGTGACCGCCTAATTTCACGTTTTGGACCTGTGAATTGGCCTCCAGGATCTTGTGATTTAACACCGCTAGACTACTTTCTGTGGGGCTATGTAAAGTCATTGGTCTATGCGGTAAAGCCACAAACGCTTGACCATTTGGAAGACAACATTCGCCGTATTATTGCCGATATACGGCCACAAATGTTGGAAAAAGTCATCGAAAATTGGACGTCCAGATTGGACTACATCCGCGCCAGCCGTGGCGGTCATATGCCAGAAATCATATTTAAAATGTAATGCCACAAGATTATCTTTCGGATAAATAAAATTCATGGCAATCGAATAATCCATCGTTGTTTTATTGCAACTTAAAGTTCTATACCTCTATAAAAAACACCCTTTACATCGGAAAATTGTTTCAGCCTTTTCTGGATCCAATAGTAGTAGCCGGTGGCTTGAAAGGGCACTCTAGACTTCAAGTGTATTCTTTTAGAATAGGAATCGAATCAAAACCAATACGTGGATTTTGTGATGAGGAGAGGGAATCATAAGAACATTTACTTAAAGTCTGTAAGGCGGGCATATCGGAACTAAATACCTGGTTGCGTATAAACTTCTTGTCAGAGAGTTATCCCAACTGACAACAAACGATATCTTAATGTCCGACAAGATGAAAAAATTGAGACATTGTAGGAATACATACATACATACATAATTGGTCATTGCAACCCTTCAGTGAGGATTACAAACTAGCTTCTCACACCACTTATGTTGGATGTGTATTAATTTTATACATGAGTGATGGGACTTACAGTCTAAACTCGACTCCAAACGATAGATTTTTCTTTTTGAGAAAATTTTTCATGGCAATTTTATTTTATCCCTAGAGCTTTGGCCAGAAATCTGGTGAGAGGAAGTTGGCGAAGAAATATTTTTCAAATTTCGTTTTGTTCGAGATGTATGACCTGAGGTTTGAACAATGGCTTCACGTCTAAAAAGCCAACATACTTACCTAGTAGACCACATCGACTTCAAGTTACTTGATTTTAAAGTTCAGATCTCTCTTTCCCTTACTTTACAACCTTTCACCCTAATTCTAAACTTTCATGCAACATAAAAAGCTGTGAATAAATGTTTACACCAGTAATTTACAATAAAATATGCAGCCTTGTTTCTCATTTTCCTACACCCCACTGTCCACAATAATGCATTCGATACAGCAGCTGTTAAGGGCACAAGAAAAAATCAAAAATTCAAATAAACTCCAACAACCGTAACATGTCGTCATAATCATCAGACTATAGTCTGTATACAAACGGCTACAAATCGATTTTAATTTTTACACTTGCCACACTAAACAGTAACAACAATAATAAGAAATATTTTTGAAAATATTTTAAAATACAACAACAACAGCCACTTTTAACAACGAAATCTTTTTGAAGGAATGATGACGACAATACTGCTGCTGTTATTGCTGGATGATGATTTTGATGATGATTTTGATGACGATGATGGTTATGTATGTGTTGTTATCATTAGTTTAGAACAAGTGATGAAATAAATCATTTTCATCATCAGAAATAGCATCACATGTGTATGTTGCAGTAGAATATTGGGGGGTAAGTTTCATACAATTTCATTGGGGGAGATGGAGACAGATTATGAGGCTGTATTGGTATATGATTTTCAAAGCCGTGTTCTTATGTAGACATGAATATGTCGAGTGATGAAACCAATTTATAATACTCATGTATTCGACTACTTGTCAGAAGCGTCTATAGAGAGGGGGTAAAAATAAAAATAGTTTGGCTTCAGCTGGGGTAAGACCAATTTAATTTTCTCAAAAGAATCAGGGCTTTGCAGGAGCATGAAGCTTATAAAACCTTTAGGCTTTCGGGGACTTATCTGTAACTACTCCTACCAAAAATTAAATATAAATACGCATCTGTAATTGTAGTTGATTGCTGTAGAACTGGCGACTTTTTGAATGCCTTTTGTTGCGTGTCACACTGACTTCGAAACGTATTTTTATTGTAAAAAAAATCTGTAAATAATGAAAGCAGGGTTCAGTCATAAATTATAAAGAAAAAGAGGTGCAATAAGGCTTTATATGTTTAGCATATGTCTTGTTCGTATTTCAAATTTCTTGCCAGTGTAAACCGCTTGCAATTGGCTAAATAATCTCTCCATATACAACAAGTGCTGGTGTCAATTACATATCGTGTCAAAAATGTCAAAAATTGTCTTGTCTAAGGTCGAAAATAAATGGCGTATAATACAATGGCATCATAGACAAACTAGAAAAGAAAACATGCTACCCTGTAGAACAATAAGGCCATCAGCAACAGCTTTATGGCAAGTATAGCTATTACAACGATAAACATTTTGTTCTTGTTAAGGGTTTCGAATTTAGACCCCCCTGTATAAGAAGGTTGTCAACAGAGTCATATATTTTATATTATAAGGCTATGGAACATACAAATAAATATGGGAAACATTTGACCCCATATGTATGTACACATAGGGTTGAGTTCATTTACTTTTCTTAAAATCATCACTTTTCCAAGAGCAGCATCACTATTCTATCAGCCATTCATAACCATCAGCAAACAACACAAAACTCCATTAATGCCCATCATAAAGTTCAAATAAGAAAATGTTGTTCTCTTCTTGCCGTTGTGGGACATTTGATACTCCAGGAGTTTTAGTCACACTATCACACAGCGTTTGCGTTGAACAATAAAAACGATTTTACAAAAATATTCTTCAAAATTAAAGCCTGCTGAGTATACTCACATAGGCTCTCACATAAGACAAACGCAAGTACTTTTATTTGTAACAGTAATGGGAATCCGTTTCCATCATCGTGTTCATTAAAACTGTCAAATTGTATGTGACCCTTACTGCACTGTGTGCGTAGCAGGAGTGTTTGTCTTCAATTTCTGCGCGATCCATAACTCATAATATATGCCTGCTGGGGCTGAGTCAATAAAAATTGAAACTAAAAAGGAATTTTTTATTTCAACTTTCTTTAATGATGTATGATGGCTTTGGTGTTTCTTAAAGGAAAAAAAAAACGGAGAAAGGAGATGTTGTAGAAACATAATAAATATTGAAGATGGTTTCATTTCGTATTTGTAATAGAAAGTCATTAATTTTTGTCAGTTCTGTGATAGATGTTAAAAGAGTTATTAACCCCATATGAATTTAAAATAGAAATGAATTTTTATACTGATTAACTTGCAGGAGGTTGCCATAATGATGCATGATTGTATTACAAACAATAAGTTTGTTTGTGAAATTCCTTATGAAATCTTATGTAATAGAGAAGTTTTAAAAGATACTTAGCAATCGTAACGATAGGAAAAAGAAAGAAAAACAAGTAAACAAAAATACACCAACAACATGTCTATATTCATAGAGATTCCGAGGAGGGGAAGTCATCTACGTTCGCCTTCAAGAACATTCATCAGACTGTTTACTTTGCCATATACAAGGCAAACCAAAGCAGGCGAGTGAGTTAGTAAAGGTTCAGTCTGACTTGTGTGAAGACGCGGTGTGTTTGAAGAGAGTAATCGTGGTTTGAAAATCTCCGTTACAGAGATTTATGCAAAGAGTGTAAACAGAGGAATAACAAATAAAGCAATTGTTGTTGTTTACGTAAAGTTGCGAACATTGGCATGTGTTAGTATGATTCGATTCTACTCATCTTTTTGAATGATCTCATTAAGTGATTAAGAAGACCTTATCCTCTTTACTTTGTCAATATTTTTATGATAAAGGCTCCCTTACCTGCCGCTATAAGAGTGAAACTCTATAAGAGCGATAATATTTTGACGTCGAGTGGATTTATAAACGTGTAAATCGATGCATGATGGGAATATCTACAGCAACTTCGAATACTGCTACCTTGGTACAAGCATATAATAGTGTTCCGTTTTTACCTTTTAAAAACGTTTAAAATATGAGCTTGTAGATTGTAAATAATATAAAAATAAATTTGTGTTTAGTTTTAATTAAAATTCTTTATTATTCCTACAATTCTGTGTGCCACTGTTCACAACTTGATGTAAACAACAACAATTGCTATGTTATTCCTCTGTTTACACCCTTTGTGTAAACAATAACAATTACTAGACAATTGTTCGACAGATCTTTGTAACGGAGGTCTTCAAACCACGATTAATCTCTTCAAACGCACAGCGTCTTCGCACAAGACTGACTGAACTTCACTATATCAGTCGCCTGCTTTGTTTTGTCTTAGACATGGCGGATTTCATGCTGATCATCTACTCTGTCTCTGCCTATTCCATTGGACTTGAATTTGGTATCGATATAATTGAGTTCTATGCTGACTATTCTATGATAACTTATTGCAATTTTTGGATATTTTGGTACACAGACCAAACTGAAGGTGAAATCATTTACATCTCCATACCTTACTACATAACATTCACATCGTATATTCTAATAATTTTGAATTTAGTTTTAAATTCGAATTTATTTGAAACTGTTACCATAAACATTTTATCATTAAAAATAAAATTTTTCTCAAACTGTGTAGACGATGAAAATATTTTTTTCAATTTATTTTCTTAGATGCGCTACATTTTATCACTTTAGTCAGACCATGTAATTTGACGTATAATTTGCACATACAATACGCGTTTAAGAAAACAAAAACAAACACAAACAACAAAAAATGTTGCAAGTACAGCTAGCGTGTATGACAGCAGAACTGGCAAATCCTTTTCACATTTTAGGTGGGGGTATAGAAAACTCAACTAAAGGCGGCGTCGACAATGCTGACGACATCGTTGTTGTCGTCATGTTGGAGAAGAATGATGAAGATGAAGTACGAAGTATGAATAGTTTTTGGTGTAGAAACGAGTGTAATACTGTCTTGCAAATGTCAGTGTTGCACTAATTAATATTCAAAAAAATAAGCAAAAAAACAAAAACAAAACACAGAACAACAATTGCAATAACAATTTACAACATGTTGTGTATTAAAATTTACTCATACGTTAAGAAAAATAAGAAGAAAAATAAAAATGAAGCAGCAGAAGCAGCAAACTACACTAATTAATCTAAAAATAAAAATAAAATGAAAGCAAAGGAAAGAATTTTACAAAATTCTCTTGGAAAACATGAAGTTTTCTAATAAAACGATTTATTCTATAAGAATTTATTTAAAATTCATTTACAATTTGTAATAATTTAATAGGTCAGCAATGTTTTTAACCTTTAACTCCATTATTACTATGGAAATATTTCATTTTTATGTACGAGTGTTTTATGCTTATTTTCAATAGCTTTTCTTGTTTAAAAAAGAAGTCAATTTAAAATATAAATCATTTTTATTATAAATAATGGTTATGCACTGTATATCTGTTTATTTATGCGTTCTTTTACTACAAAATTTTTTTCTGAATTCATATCCGGTTAATTATTAACTTATTTACGAGTATTTATATCTACTGTTTCTATTTTTAAAAAAGGGTCAGTTTCACAGTGGAAGCAAAGAAGTTAAATAATATTCGACACAAAATTGAAGTTACAAACCAAAGGTTTAAGGGGCTGTAATGAACATTTTATTTGGACTTTGTTTAATCATTAACCAGGCTATGTATGATGTGGAATATGTTTTAAAAAGTTTCTATACGATTGTGATTATAGACTAGCAACCAGGGGCCTTAATGACAAAGTCATAAAAAGGAATGTGAACTGGAAAATTATGAAGTTGCACTTGTATACCACAAAATTTAAATCTGTTTGCGCCTTATAAAGATATTGAATTTAGCTGTGAGTGCAAATGAAAGAAATAAATCAAACATTGGTGTTTGGAGATGACTTTGCCATCAGAAGAGTATATAAGCGAATGCGTTTTAAGATGGTGGATGGTTGTAGAGTACTTCAAGTGAAAATATTTCCTATGTGCCACAAACTGGCTAAGATATTATAGCGCATATAGTCGCCGTAGTCTAGTAGGTAGTGTATTGGCTTATTAGAAGTAAAGCCAGGGCCCCAGGCCAGACATAAAAACAAAATACAAAAAGTATTTCTTCGGCGACTTCCTCTCAGCAGATTTCTGGCAAACACTCTGAGAGTAAATAAATTGCCATGCAAAGTTTCTCCAAAAAATCTTTTGTTTGGAGTCGACTTTAAGGACAAGGTAGTGCAACTCATGTATATAATAACACACACAACATAAGTGGTGTGCGAAACTAGCTCGTAATTCTGTCTGAAGGGTTGTAATGACCAATTATGTATGTATATGGTAGGAACGCATGAAACCTTATGTAAAACAACACATTAAAAAATTCTAAGAGGCAACTTTGACAGCGAATGTTTGGTCTCAATGAAAGGAAAAGATATTCATTCTGCACAAGGAGTGGTACAACTTTCTTAAAATGTTTGCAGACAGAATGGCAAAGTCTTTAAAAAGGCAGATTCCTCAACACTGCTCAGTTTAATGAATCACGTTTTTACTTAACTTTACCTAAGAATTATAAAAGCATATTTCGACTTCCGTATTATAATTTCTGTAAGATAAAAAGATAGCCCTCTTGTTTTGCCATTGCCGAGCTTTACCGAAAACTAGGGATACGTTTCTAAGGATGCTGCGGCGAGAAGGGTCTTTGATGCGGGGATCTGCGGGAGTTGGCGAAGAGGCGCCTGAAAGCATAGGTTAAGGCAGGCTGAAATGTTTTAATCGGGTTGTTAATGGCCAATAAATAAGTAAGTAAGAGAGACGTTTCTGGTCTTCCTGATTTGGAACTTTTTATACTAGAAAGCTCCTGAGAACTTTAAATGGTTTGGCATGCACTTAAGTTCCATTGCTTAAAAGCCTACTTACTTATTGATAATTACCTTGTCTTTCATAAGGATTGTTCTGAGCTTAAAAATGATTTGATCCCCTATTGCTAAGGTTACTGTAACTACCGATAGTTTGATTCATTTTACAGGGACATAATACGTACATACATACATACTTGGTCATTACAACCCTTCAGTCAGGATTACGACGTAGCTTCTCACACCTTTTATGTTGTGTGTATTAATTTTTGTCGACTCCGAAAGACAGATATTTGCAGAACTTTTTATGGAAATTTACCATAATAAAAAGAGTATTTGATAGAAATCTGTTGAGAGAAAGTCATCGAAGAAATATTTTGTCATATTTTGTTTTGTTCGAGATATCTGGCCTGGGGTTTGAACCGTGACCTCACTTCTAATAAGCCAACGCACTACCTACTACACTACGGCGACTTCAATTAGAGTTAGAGGGACATAATATTCGAGTTGTTTCATGTGTTGTTAGGTAGTTTGTGTTCGTTGTGGCCTTTATTCCTGTCATAATTCCCCGACTTCTTATTATTTTCTTTTGCTTTGCTACAGTCTACTTGCCAAATTTTTCTAGATAATTATGCACTAGAATGTCGTTGCCTAGAAACAACGTTCACTGTGTACATGTATTGGATGTAGTGACGAAGAACTTTTTGTTGAATGAGCCCTACTCTTCCTCAACATGTGCCTGCTCTTTTAATTTTATTCATTGATACTGTTTTTTCTTTGGATAGAGTAGAGTTTAGATTGCATTTGTAAAACTGCTCCTCCTAATATATTGTAATACAACACAATGCCATAAATAATATTTTTTTTGTTGTTGTTCCAGAAAACTATTATTCAACCTTTTATTTCAAAGCCACTTTTAATTTCTCACTACTATTGGATTATTAAACTAAAGGTGTGTCTCTCTTTTATGTGTTCGTTTTTAGTGTGCCGTATTCGAACTTCAAACAATTTTTTACCGCCAACCAAATAATTTTGCTCCACTTTTGAAGGTGTTTTCCCAAATGATTTAATGTAGAGCTTAGAAAAAAAACATTGCTTGCGTAGCAGAAATTTGTTAGCATAACTAAACCAACGCTCATAATTAAGGTAATTAACGATAAATTTGTTACGGAGAGTATACACTCTTTTAATTTTTTTGGGAATATACCACCAGTATCCAGTATATTATGTGGCTGAATGCGTGCAGAAAATTGTTTTCATTCATAAATTCGAAAAAAAAAATTTGAAATAAATCTCAAATAAGTCTGTTATTGTATGAATCATGGTAACTTGAATAATAGAGATAATTGGAGGAGGAAAAAAACAAAAACAAAAATTAAAAACGGGTGTTACATTTCTCACCGTTGCAGACTATAAACTCAACTAATTGTTGGTGTTGTTGGCTAAACGGAAATGTGAGATTAGTGAGGCGGAAAAAAATGAAATTGTTTTTAAATAACTTAACTTAACTTAACTATCAAACAAGGGCCTGAATATCAATGTAAATATGTTTATAATGAAAAACTGTACCCTTTTATATCAATGTAAACATGTTTATAAAGAGAAACTATACCATCAATGCACTTTTACATCTAAAGAAGACAAGTCAGTGTTGTAGTTTGTGATCATGTTAAGTGGAACTAACCTTGGAGTCTCTCAAGTCTTTTATCCAGCGATGTTTCCTAAACCGACATTGCTCTACCGGCCTTGCCCCTTGGCCCCTGTTGTAAGCATAATAGTACTTATGTATGACCATCATGTCTGAATAGTTGTAACACAACGACCTTCTCAGCTCCCCAGCAAGCTGATTACTTGTATTGTGGAATATATAATCATATTATTTATAGAAGCTTTGCTCTTCCTCCAGCAAAATTCTCCACCAACTCCATTCACTTTATATTCACCCAATTAAATTATAGGACTGAACGTTAAAGTTTTAAACAATGTAGAATGTCCTGACATCTTGTCTAGTGCTGTAATGAAAACTTTGTACAGATCAGATTCCCTTTAGAATCTCTCCAGGTCCCTTATCTGAAAAATATGAATATGTATTCTATGTATACAATATATGTGAATCTGTAATAGCGCTGTATTGTGCTCTGGAAGACATTACATCCGTTCCCAAACCTGATAATATTGTAGTTTTCGTTCATCAGCAGACATCAAGTCAATGCATTTCGTTACAGAGGTTAAATATAAGACGGACGCTTTAAATTTATTCCCAATCAAGGATCGAGAGCCTCTTGAGATGCATTATTTCTGTTTGTTATTCGTTCCTTTTCTACTATCCCCAACTGGCTTTGCATACCATATAGCGCACATAATTGGTCATTACAATCCTTCATCGTGTGTTATTTTTATACATGAGCGGCGGGAGAAACTTTGAGAAACTTTTCCTGGCAATTTTTATTTACTCTCAGAGTTTTTGCCCGAAGTCTGCTAAGGGGAAGTCGTCGAAGAAATATTCACATTTCCTTTTGCTGCAGATGTCTGAGATGGAGTTTGAACCGTGGCTTCAAGTCTACCTACTAGACTACGGCGACTTCAACAGGCATTTGCCTCTTTTAAATGTTCCAATTGTTGGCATATGAAGCCGACTTAAAAGTCGAAATCCTAACGTTTGGAAAAACCTTTCTTATCATAATTTTATCCTGACTGATAATTTGAAATTTGCTTGCCATAGTCGTCATGGTCTAGTAGGTAGCGTGTTGGCTTATTAGACGAATGGTCCGGGTTCGTATCCCAGGCCAGATATCAAAACGAAATATGAAAAAAAATATTTCTTTGGCGACTTCCTCTCAGCAGATTTCTGGCAAAAACTCTGAAATTAAATAAAAAATTGCCATGAAAAAGTTTCTCAAAAAATCTGTCGTTCGGAGTCGACGTTAAACTGTAGGTCCCGCTACTCACGTTAAAATTAACGCACACAACATGAGTGGTGTGAGATGCTAGGCCATAATCCTGACTGAAGTGTTGTAATGACCAATTATGTATGTATGTTGCCATAGCTTACTACGTTGATAAATCTACTGTTTGCTCTCTACGTTGCTGCAACTGAAAAAATCATCATCGCGATACTCAGTCTAGTTCAGTCAAAAATCCAACATTTTAAAAAACCTTTCTGAACATAAATCTTATCTGGACTGAAATTTGCTTGCCATAGATTACTACTTCGCTAACTCTACTGTTTTCTGTTTACGTTGTTGCAACTGGCGAAATTATCATTGACAGTCTCAATACTCAAATGAATTCAGTCAAGAACCCAATATTTTCAAAAACCTTTCTGAACATAAATCTTATGTTGACATCGCGAACTCTACTGTTTTCTCTCTACGTTCATGCAAGTGACAAAATTTTCATCGTCAGTCTCTAGCCTATAGTCAGATGAAATTAGTTTGTTATAGATTTGTTGCTTTAACGCGTTCGGATCCTACTTTTCGTATCGTATGCAGCCATATATAAGTTTTAATGTGCATGTTAATATGTGTATTGGGTGTTATACTGCATTTCTAAAGCTTAAAAAAATTCTTTTTATATTTTTTATTTAATTAAAGGGAACTGTAAACAGTTTAAAATCCATTTCATTCTTTGTTTGTAACATGAAATTGAAAATAAAAATTTTTATTTGTAAATTTCCCTTTTCATTTGATTGTAAAACATTATAAATTTTCATCTAAACTAGACTTAATTTTGATTGATGACATTAATTTGTCTATTTTGTTATACAAAATTGTTGAAAAAATGAGAAAATGAAATTCTAAATGAAACTGAAAACTGAAAATATTAAATATGCATGAAACTCCAACAAGCATACAACTTATGTCAACTGCTAGTAAAACTATGAAGAAATAATAAAAAAATGAAAATGGAAAATGAAAAATATGATAAATGACTATTAAATGTTTAATAGTTTGTTTGCCATAGATTACATTCATACATATGTATGTATTTATAAAAAAAAAAGAATGAAAAATTAAAAGAAAAAAAATTAATTTTTTTTCCTTTCCTCTCTCTATCTATCTCTATGCATGTAATATTAACAAGTAAATATTTGTATATTTAACCCTTTTACAAATAAAAGTTCAATCAGTCATTCATGCACTCACTAACACACATTCAATCATGCAATCACTCACTCACTCACTCATACAGATGACTTTCTGTTATTCATTCATTCGTTCATTCATTTTTATTTGAAAACTTTTTAAATATGAATGCAAATGACATACAAATTTAACAGTCAAACATGTATGAACCAGAGACTTATAAATGGACGCTGCTGTCACAGTTATTATAAGAAACGCAATCCATATAGAACAACAACAGCAACAACAACAATGGCCAAAAGTGTTATTAAAATGTGGGTGTTTTTACAATGGCGATAAGCTGATGAAACATAATTTTTTATTGTTTTTAATAAATATTCGTTTCTGACAACCTAAAAAAAGATTTTTTTTGTTTTGTTTCTAATAAATGGAACTTATATTTGAAAAGAACAATAACGAAATGAGCTCATAACGGCTCATAAATCTCAATTAGTTCAGAATGTGACAAAACTTAGCAAATGAATAAAAGGGTCTCCATATATGGCTGTAATATGCCACACCAATTGTTATTGAATTTCAAAATAGTTAAGCGTATGAATTTAAAATTAAGATTTTATTTCCATAGAAAATCTATGATTGATGACTAGATCAAGCTAAAAACAAGTTTACATAAGACCTTTCTAGTAATATTATGCCATAAAGTGGTAGAAACTGACATATAGGAGCTAAATGATCGAATGTGGACCTTATCTGTTAGATAGTATTTAATAACACATGAAAGAATTGTGGTTTTGAAAATTTGTGGAGATAAAGGCTTTGGGTAGAACTGGTCCGTGATTTCGTTTACCTTAAAGGTCACTAGAATAAATAGGAATTAAGGCCAGAAAAATTCCACACAGTCCACAGTCGCAGTAGTCTAGAAGGTAGTGTGTTGGCTTATTAGACGTAAGGCCAGGGTTCAAAGCCCAGGTTAGACATCTCCAACAAAACGATAATATTAAAAAACATTTCTTAGGCGACTTCCTTTCAGCAGATTCTGGCAAAAGCTCTCAACGTAAATAAAATTACCATAAAAAGTCGTCTGTCGTCTGGAGTCGACTTTAAACTGTAGGTCCTGCCAATCATGTATAAAACTAACACACAAAACATAAGTGGTGTGAGAAACTAGGTCATAATCCTGTCTGAAGGTTTGTAAGGACCACTTATGTATGTACATATGTATATACCCTACTAAGAGAAGAACATATATACGGATAGATTAGAAACGAGTAAATATTTGCAACCAGAAGATGTGCGTGTGAATGTTCCAAGCGATTTCTTCATAGAAAGTTGTGTTCCATTTAACTTGGACAGGCAAAGCAAAGAATGGAACACAGGCAATGTTATCTGACCGCTTAGTTTCATATTCGAGCATTTAGGTCCTCTGAAGCTGACACTAAATGAGAAGGTTATCGTGTAGACCAGCTGAATTAGCTAGACTGGAAAATTAAGGTGACCGCCTGCTAGACTATGACAGGTCATTCAGACCGCTTAGTTTCATATCCGAGCATTTATTTCCGCTGAAGCTGACTCTAATTGAGGAGGACATTGTGTAGACCAGCCGAATTAGCTAGACTGGGAGAATAAGGTGACCATTTGCAAGCCTATGACAGGTCATTCAGGGTGAAAGAGTTCTCCTAGAACCGATAAATATCGTTTGTTAATATGATTTACACTGAAATTAGCCAAAAACAACATCTGCCCATTATATCTTTTATCAGTCCGACACATTCGTCTTGTTGCTCCAAAATGTTTCAAACTTTTTGTCTCTGGAATAAACTTTTTAGCCTTTTTAGCGATAGAAGCGCGTCTAAGTACGTTATAGGGATGATTTTAAATTGGTCAGTTGCACACAATCTACTACTTGTTTTTTATTTTTCAAAATTTCTATTCCCCATAACCTAGTTTAAATCAATTACATATGTTTTCTTTGTTAAATTAATTTATCATAATTAAAAAATTTTTAGATTTCTGTGACCAAAAAATGAGCGATGTTGTAACACATATTCAATAAAAAATAAAAAATAAAAAAAAAACAATAAGAATTTCAACATTTATGTATGTTTTCATATAATATTTGATTGCTAGTAATTGCTACAAAAAAACAAAAGAAGAATAAAAAAATGTATGAAAAATTCTTATAAATTTCTAAACAAAACGATTTACAACTTTCATTTGATTAACATGCCATCATTAATATCATCACATCACAGCAGCAGAACCATATCATATCATTAGGCCATGATGGCATCTGATTGCACTGTTCCATGTCTCTTGTTGTGTCTGTCTGTCTGTGCTAAGCATGACACAAAGAATTGTATGATGCTGCTGCTGCTGTTTAAGAAGACATTGAAAACGATGCCGATGATGGTGGTGGTGATGGTGATGATGGTCGTCTGTCTATCAAAAAATAAAATGTTCAAATTAATTCGACAAAAAAAAAAATTCTATCAAAACGAACAATTTTAATTAATTTCAATTTGTTACAACATGTGTTTTGTGTTGTTTTTATGGGTATCGAAAACAAAAGAATATTTCCCTGTAATGAAATTGTTTAACTTTTTCGAGAATTCTTAGAAAATATACAAAAAAAAGAAACAAAATCGTAGCACTAATTATAAAAGTGACCTCTGGTGTTGATATTTAAAAAAATGCTGACTTTTTTTGATTAATACAACCATGCTAATCAGAATTTCGTTCTGAAAACAATTACAGCGTAAACATGTAATGGTCAGTGTAAATGAATCTTATAAGAAAATTTGTAATAAATAAACACGCCATTAATTAGGGCCAATTAGCACTGTTACAGTTTGAGAATCTAATTTCGTAAATATAGTTACGGCAACAGAAGTGAGATGTCGCTTATGAATGTATATGTACTTGATTAAGAAAATAAAATAAAATAAATGCATTGTTTTTAGGTTAGAAAAAATTTAAACAAGGAGCTTACTGCTGGACCATCAATAGCAATCCTAACACAGCTGCATAGACAGTATTAAAATGCAGGATGTAAAGTGCCCCTTTGTTAATCTGAAAGTTAGCTTTTATTGCATGTTCTCTCAGAAAAAGAAGACAACTCGATAATACATCTCTAATAGCGGTGTATTGCGGTCCGAAAGAGCTTTCATCCGTTCCCTAGTCTAATAATATTATACTATCCCTTCGCCACCTGACATCAAGTTAATGCATTTCATTGTAGAGGTTAAATATTGTTACGGTTGTGTTTAGTTTTAAATCAATTCTTTATTGTTCCATACAATTCCGTGTGCTACTGTTCACAACTTGATTTAAACAACAGCAATTTGCTTTAATTGTTATTCTTCTTTACACTCTTCCGCATACACTAACAATTGTTCGTTAGATTTTTAGAACGGATATCTTCAAACCACAATTATACTCTTCACACGCAACGCGTCTTCACACAAGACTGACTGAATTCTTTCTGATCCCGTTGCCTGATTTGTCTTGCCTTTTATATCGCTGGGTAAGCAGTATGATGAATACTATTGAAGACGAATGACTTTGCCTTCGCGAAATTTCTATAAATGTAAACATGTTGCTTACGTTATTGTTGATTGTGTAATTTGTTTACGTTTGTCCTTGCAGGGTTGTTGTTGCTTATTGCTTACTTGTTTATCCCTTTTTTATACTGATGTTGTTGCTAAATTTTTGTTTATTCGTTGATCATGTAAACAAGTCCATTGTTTTGGTTTTTGTAGCCTTTGTTTATTATTTTAATATTAAACGATAACACCATTTCCATTTTCTTAACAATATATTACGGAATGGAGTCCTAATAAAGTCCACAGTTTATGCTTTAAATTAATACCCTATCAAGATCTGTGAGCCTCTGGAGATATATTATTGCTGTTTGTTATTTGGAGTTGTCCCTCAACAGGCATACATAAATACATAATTAATAATTACATCCCTCCAGTCAGGATTACGACCTAGTTTATCACATCACTTATGTTGTGTGTTAATTTTATACATGAGTGATGGGACCAAAAGTTTAAATTCGACAGTTTTTGAGAATTTTATTTATTTATTTCTCAGAGTTTTTGCCAGAAATTTTGATGAGATGAAGTCGCCGAAGAAATATATTTAAAACATGGCCTCATGTGTAATAAACCAATACTGTGCCTACTAGACTACGACGACTTCAACGACTTCTGTATTCAGAACAGTGAATATTACCACCTACTTATCATCTAAGAACCCCTTAGTGGCGACTATATCTACGAGATATATCTACGTAGACTAATCCCCTTTGTATATATGTCCATCAACATTTGGACAGGAGAAACTCCATCGCTGACTATAATCCTAGCTTATGAGTAAACTCCATAGGAATATTCAAATCTTTGAATGACCTTTTTCATGTGAGGAGAATTCCGAATACTGAACATGCGGGTCTAGTGAGGACCCTTTTACGCAACACAGTTTGTTATCTATTAACTTAACTTTTTAAAATGTTTTGTCCCGACATTGTAGCAAAAATATGTGAAAGAAATATTTCTGAAATTGTTTCCTTATTTTGCCTTCCAGTCCCAGGCATGTAAAATAATTTCTTTTTTTAATTTTAATCTTTCTTTTGTTTACCTGCAATCTTTTTACAACAACGAGAATGAATTTTTTCATTATTTTATTTAAAAGAAATCTTTACTCTTAATTGGTTGGAGGAATAAATTAATTTACCATAAAAACATTCGTGATGAAATTTGATAGAAATTGGTCAGTCAACATATAAAACTCTTTTGAAAAAAAAAAATAAAACAACAGTTCTCTTTCCAAAATAAAAAAAAACGTAAAAACAGTGTCTCTTTTGTATACAAAAATATCTGGGTGTAGTAGCTGTGTACTCTGGTTACCTTATCCCAATGAGTGCAGCCAACTGTAGCTTTACGTATCCATTCAGGCAAAATCATGCAAACTTTGTGTTTATTTTACAAGACGAAAGGAAAAGAAATTTAATACCACACCACACCACACAATTCATGTGAGTTCCTCATCTCTTCTTCTGCTGCTATATATACATACGTATGTACATATCTGTGTCCAGAAAAAAGGAAGAAAACGTAGAGTTCTTTATGAAAAAGTAAAATATGGCATATGAACGCTCTACAAAGTTGTCAATTGATGTGAATACCAGTAGAATTGATATTAAAATTTAAGAAAAAACAGCAACAACAACAAACATTTTATGAAAACTTTTGTGAAATTGTTTTTGTTTTCTTTTTGTTTCTTTTGTTGCATTTGAGTATATTGAACTCCACCATGCAATACTTTACAGATATTGGTATCAACAGCCGTCCAGTTAAAGCCACCAACAACTTATGCAATTAAGAATTGTTTTCCATGGAATATTGTTGCCCAGTGAGTGAAAAGGGTTGCTAAGCAAATGGGAATTTCAAAGAGATATACATTCTCTGAATATGTACACAACGTTGCTAATAAAACAATCACAATGTGTCCTTCCTTACTTCGCTCGTTAGACAGCGACATCTACCTACCTACCAGAGATCAGCAATGAATCGTTTTTTTGCTACATAAGCACTCATGAAATTTTGAATATAAGTGAGTCAACAATATTGAATTTTAACTCCTCTGTTCCATTCTTACTCACTACAACGTTGATTTATAAGCACAGGTTGCAATTAGTACGCGGACAACGTTGACATCAGACTCATACCATTTGAAATATGTTTGATTCATAAGCATACTCATTTAGATTCATAACTTTGGAAAAACACTTATAATACTTATAAATGATTCGAGTGGCAGACTTAGTTGTTGTTGCATTTGCAAAAAAAGAAAACAGACATATAAGCAAAGAAGACAGAGCAGCAAGCAGAGCAAACGCAGAACCTTTTAGTGAGTACTTTAGTGTTCGTACACGAATCATACTTATTTTGTATTTTCTGCGTATGTTGAGTTATGGAGAGTCGAAATCAACAACAACAACATCATACATGTTGTTAAGTATGAATATGATGAGTACTTCAAACTTTGAATATGAGTAGTAAGAGTATGATATTAAAATAAGTATGAATGCGTATAAGTATCAGAAATTATGAGTATAATTCGATTCTACTCGTCTTTTTGAATACTCATTGCTGATCTCTGCTGCCTACCTACTAATAATACAGAGTTTGCCCAGAACTTAATGCCTTCGTGTTTGCACCCTTTTAACAGAGTTTTTAAGCAATGTTCTCATACAGTTTGATATTGAAATATAATATGTAAACGGTTCGTTACAGTTAAAAATTTTATGACCACCATGCTTTTTTATGATGCACCATGTCAACTGTCGTAAACTTTGCAATTATAGAATATTGTTACGTTTTTACATTTTAAAGACGTTTAAAATATGAGCTCGTAGATTTCAAATAAAATAAAAATTAATTTTGTGTTCAGTTTTAATTAAATTCTTTATTCTGTTCACAACTTGATGTAAACAACAACAATTGCTCTTCTTGGTTATTCCTCTGTTTACACCCTTTGCATAAACAAAAACTATTACTAGGCAATTGTCCGACAGATCTTTATAACGGAGATCTTCAAACCACGATTATTGTTTTCAAACACACCGCCTCTTCACACAAAACTGATTGAACTTTTACTAACTCCGTTGGCTGGGTTGCCTTCTCTTCTATATGGCAACGTAATCAGTGTGATGAATGTTTTTGAAGGCGAATATTCGTGGCTTCACCTTCTCGAGATCTCTATAAATGTAAACGTTGTTGTTTCATTATTGTTGTTTGTGTATTTTGTTTACATTTATTCTTGTAGTGTTTGTTGGTATAGTTTTGTTTACTTGTTTATTATTTTTATGCTGCTGTTTGTTGGTATATTCACCCATTTTTTTTTGTTTTTGTAGCTTTTGTTTTTAATTTTAATGTAAACGATGTGAAAGCAAAACACCAGTATTAAGATTTTTCCATTTTCGTTATTGTTCTATAGACTGATGGGAACCCTTTTTAATATATTTTTTTTTTTCTTCTTAATATTATAGAAAACTGATAATCATTTGCTGTTAAAGAAAAAAATTCCAAATTATTTTAATTTCTTTAAAGTTTTATTTTACCAAAACAACAAAAACAAAAAAAATTATAAAAATTACGAAAAAAAATCGAATGCAGACCACACTAACGGGGGGTTTTCAATTTGAACATACAAGCGAGTCTCTATGGTCAACATACTTGCATGTAACACGAAATCAAAGCCAGTAGAAGGATATAAAATAGCAAAACAGCAACACAGAGTGGTGCACTGGACTAAATACAACGACAGCAGAAAAGTTTAAATTACCATTTTTACAATATTTTTTGTTTTTTTTTTTTACAAATCTTTCCTTCAGTATTTCAATATAAATCTTGGCTTTGTAAAGATAAATCTGAAATCTGAAATGCAATGAACCTTTAATAAAAATATACAATATATGATGGCCACTATCTTCTCAAACAAAAACGAAAAATGATATACGAACACTACTATTAAAGGAAACTGAGGGAGTATATGTGTGTTATAGCAAGGTCTGAGGCTAAGCGAATGTATAAAGATGTGATCTCTATACACATGAAAGGTTGCTTGAAACAAATAACGGTCATCATCATAAAAATACAATGAAGGTGAAACAACTGCAACTAAGGCCCAACTCCAACTAAGACCATACATATATGTATGTATGGGTGTGATAAGAACTTACATCCACAGAATGAAAGAAAGAAAAAAATCAAAGCGAAACTATAAAATATTTCAATACTATTAACACAATTACCAGTTGATGTCTTAAAAAGGACTCTTATCCTGAAAACAAATTATTTTATATACGAATTACATACATACTCGTATTGTGGTTTCAAGTACTTTTGATACAACTATAAGTCACGGCTTTCTCTATTACTTGCTTGTGATAAGTAAACATAACAGAATTTTTGAATTGAATTCTTCTGCTTTATCTGTGCTACTCATAAACATTTTTCTTTCTTTTTTTTGGAAATTTTTACGACTTTTGTTATCACAATAACAGAAAAAAAATATGAAAATTCGTGTCATCATTAGTTTTTCTCTTTTTTTGTTATTTGAACAAGGATTCTTCAATAAACCATGACTTCAGTAAATAAATACATTCGCACATATTTTAGTTTAGATTTCGTCTGTTTTGTAGGTTTAGAGGTTTGATAAACTCTCATCTGTATTCTTCGTTTTATGATGATTATTTGGTTTTTCATTTTGCAGGATTTTTATAGTCCTTTAACTATAATAAGGACATCATTATTTTATGAGCTATGTAAGACACGCTACAGTCGATAATCGCAAGACAAGACATTAAAACATTTTTAACTTAAAGCTAGAAATATACGATATATGTAGTTTGATTCGTAGAGCTACGAACATCCATTGCAACATGATCCTATATCGGTAGTTTAACAATGTTTAAGAGTCAAATATTATCTCAGCACGAGCTGCTAAGGGAGTTATAAAAATTATAAGTTTTGACGAGCTTTTCCTCGTGACGGGATTATTAATGATTGATGAAAATGATTGATAATAAGGAATGATGAGCAACTATTGATAGAGTATAGCATTCTTCTGAAAAATCATAACAGAGTAAACATGACCTGCATTAGTTTGATCAGTTATCTTAGGATTTCTGGCTGATACGATGATATTTGTAAATTACGGTTATGGCAGGAGTTGTAGGTATTGCAATGAGCCTAATGTCCTAATCCAAATTAGAATCTTAATCAATATAGATCGTATAGAAATCGAAAAAAGGCTAATACCTGATTAACAAGATCATTTCAGATGATCAACTAATCAATCAAAGCATTTAGAAGACTGACAATTTCAAAAAATTATAAGTTTTGACGAGCTTCTCCCCGTGACCGGGTTATTAATGATTGATGATGATTGATGAAAATGATTGACGATAATTAATGATGAGCAACCACTGATAGAGTATAGCATTCTTCTTCATTTACTCATAGACAGAGTAAACATGACCTGCACTTGTCTGATCAGTTATTTTAGTTATCAATGAGCCTGATATCCTAATCCAACTTAGCTCCTTAATTCTAGATAGATCGTATAGAAATCGAAGAGGGGCTTCCACTTGATTAACAAGATCATTTCAGATGATTAACAAATCAATCAAAGTATTCAGAGGACTGACAATTTCGAGAAGGTATACCTTTTGACAGTTACATACATAATTGGTCATCCGTTTGTCAGGAATACGACCTAGTTTCTCACACCACTTATGTTGTATACGTTAATTTTTATACATGAGTGGCCGAACCTACAGAATTTTTGAATTGAATTCTTCTGCTTTATCTGTGCTACTCATAAACATTTTTCTTTCTTTTTTTTGGAAATTTTTACGACTTTTGTTATCACAATAACAGAAAAAAAATATGAAAATTCGTGTCATCATTAGTTTTTCTCTTTTTTTGTTATTTGAACAAGGATTCTTCAATAAACCATGACTTCAGTAAATAAATACATTCGCACATATTTTAGTTTAGATTTCGTCTGTTTTGTAGGTTTAGAGGTTTGATAAACTCTCATCTGTATTCTTCGTTTTATGATGATTATTTGGTTTTTCATTTTGCAGGATTTTTATAGTCCTTTAACTATAATAAGGACATCATTATTTTATGAGCTATGTAAGACACGCTACAGTCGATAATCGCAAGACAAGACATTAAAACATTTTTAACTTAAAGCTAGAAATATACGATATATGTAGTTTGATTCGTAGAGCTACGAACATCCATTGCAACATGATCCTATATCGGTAGTTTAACAATGTTTAAGAGTCAAATATTATCTCAGCACGAGCTGCTAAGGGAGTTATAAAAATTATAAGTTTTGACGAGCTTTTCCTCGTGACGGGATTATTAATGATTGATGAAAATGATTGATAATAAGGAATGATGAGCAACTATTGATAGAGTATAGCATTCTTCTGAAAAATCATAACAGAGTAAACATGACCTGCATTAGTTTGATCAGTTATCTTAGGATTTCTGGCTGATACGATGATATTTGTAAATTACGGTTATGGCAGGAGTTGTAGGTATTGCAATGAGCCTAATGTCCTAATCCAAATTAGAATCTTAATCAATATAGATCGTATAGAAATCGAAAAAAGGCTAATACCTGATTAACAAGATCATTTCAGATGATCAACTAATCAATCAAAGCATTTAGAAGACTGACAATTTCAAAAAATTATAAGTTTTGACGAGCTTCTCCCCGTGACCGGGTTATTAATGATTGATGATGATTGATGAAAATGATTGACGATAATTAATGATGAGCAACCACTGATAGAGTATAGCATTCTTCTTCATTTACTCATAGACAGAGTAAACATGACCTGCACTTGTCTGATCAGTTATTTTAGTTATCAATGAGCCTGATATCCTAATCCAACTTAGCTCCTTAATTCTAGATAGATCGTATAGAAATCGAAGAGGGGCTTCCACTTGATTAACAAGATCATTTCAGATGATTAACAAATCAATCAAAGTATTCAGAGGACTGACAATTTCGAGAAGGTATACCTTTTGACAGTTACATACATAATTGGTCATCCGTTTGTCAGGAATACGACCTAGTTTCTCACACCACTTATGTTGTATACGTTAATTTTTATACATGAGTGGCCGAACCTACAGTTTAAAGTCGAATCCGAACGACAGATTTTTTTTGAGAAACTTTTCATGGCTATTTTATTTAACTCCAGAATTTTTGCCAGGAATCTGCTGCAAGGAAGTCACCGAAGAAATATTTTTTCATATTTCGTTTAGTTGGAGATATCTGACCTGGAGTTTGAACCCACGCTTTAGGTCTAATAAGCCAACACACTACCTACTAGACCACGGTTACTTCAAACAGTTTAGTTGCTTTCATTAGAGACGTTGGTGCTAATTTAGATGCAAGAATATGATATGTCCACCTGAGATTTAAATAAGGTACTGTGACGTTTACTTATGTGGCCATTACAACCCTTCAATCAGGAATACGACCCAGCTTCTCACACCACTTGTGTTGTAGGTATTAATTTTATCGATGAGTGACAGGACCTACAGTTTAAAGTCAACCCCGAACGTGAGGTTTTGATAAACATTTCAAGACAATTTTATTTATCCTCAGAGTTTTGCCATAAGACTGCTGAGAAAAGTCCCCGAAAGCAGTATTTTTTTACATTCCGTTTCGGTCGATATGTCTATGCTGAGATTTGAACTACGGACTCCTGCTTAAAATGGCAACATACTACCTACTAGACTACGGCGACTTCTCTGTAGTAACAGTTTCAAAAAATATTTCGTTTTGGAGAGATCGGCTTATCACCGGCGTACAGGCATAGTTCATATTTTTAGTGGGATAACCTCTTCCAAATAGAACCATTTAAAGTTGTCTAGATCTGTCATAAAAAATGTTCCTCTATCTTACCATAATCTTATAAAGGATTCTTATACGTTTTTCAATGTGTTTCTGCCTTAAAAAACTACTTTTCTAAGAATATTTTATGGCTGACTTTGTTACATATTAGACTACCTACCTGTATACGAGTATGTTCTGCTTAAAAGGATTCTAATTTTTGTATGGTAACAATTCTTTACTTCTTTTCAACTGTAAGCCAATAAGCATGTAGTTTGAGCATGACATTCATAATTTGAGTGTTCGTTAAGGAAAAAAGAAATGAAAATAAATAATGAAACATATTTTGTTACAAAATTTTATAACAATTTTATTCTCCGGCATTATTAAGGCTAAAGAGGAGTATCTACAGTCATTAGGGTTTCGAATTTTTTGAAAGAAATATTTTCTTCTAATAATAATGATAAGGCATTATTAATGTGTTATGCAAGATTAAAGGATTAAGCTGTCATACAAGACATATTAAAGTCAAGCTGCATTATGAACAGACAAAGACAACCCTTATCAATACAAATCGAGAAATTTTTATAATAAAAATAAAGTTTTAGAGAGAATTTTTTAAATGATAAATTCGGATGGTTTGTAGGAGTACTTATATAGACTTTATATAGACGACCTATTTTCTTAAAATATTTTATTATAAAAGAAAGAAATTCTGTAGGAAAGTATCTGCTTTCGAAGTATATGATCGCATGTTTTCTTATAATGGCACATGCTCCATAAAATTTTAATCCATGTTACGAAAAATATTAACGCCTTCTTGAAATTTCTGAACGATCAGATCAGAGCGATCATCTTATTGAAGACATATCTGTCGAACTAGTTGTTGTTTATTCCGTCTGCTTGACTAAATCACCGTGGATGGCCATATACAAAGAAGTGTGGTCGCTGAATGCTAACTAAATTGGGCTCTGAAACTGCAGGCATCTGATAATTCAGGTTCAGGTCGGAGTGGTAGCTCTGACGTGCTCACTTGAGCACGCGTATCGGCCCGTTGTGATGCCACGGGTGAACACAGTCCCTGAACTGACCAAGTTCCACCAAAATCAGGGAAGAGGAAGAAGTTGGTCAGCGCAAGGGCTGCACTGCATCTGATAATAATTTCCATCAAAATATTATGCCGTTTCTGAAAGAATTCTTACATGAACAAATAAATTTGTCCAACTTAGGACATCCAGTAAAAGTCACTGTTTAATGTGGATTTTGGAACGACGGCGTCATCGAGCCATATATCTTTCAGAACAACGTTACACTATCACCATCACAGTTAACAGTGAGCCTTAAAGGCCGATAAATACCAACTTAATTTGCTTTGAATTGAATGTAGTCGTATATGGCATAGCGCAACATGTAGCACAGTTCAAGCTACATTAAATGCTTTGTACGAGAGCAAGATCATCCCCCGTTAAACTTTTTCTTGTAACATCTTCAAACCCAACACAATCCATGCCATCATTCAAATGCAACGTGATTTATTAGCCAGGGTCTCGGAAAATTGGATATTTCGGAGCCATGGCGAACTTGAGCGGTCTTGTATTCTACACATAATGGTCTTTCATCAAAAGGATACATCCAACGAATACAAAGTTTCTCTGATATCTTATAAATACTTTGTTTTATTTAAATTTAAAGTTAGGAAGCGCTTAATAAAAGACTGTACAGTAGACTGTAGGTACAGTGTACAGACTTAGTAGACTAAGGTACAGTAGACTAGAAGTTCTACAAATGTGGCCAAATGTGTATGTAAGAAAATTGTGGCGGATAATGCGAATTTGTCGATTCCGCGATGTTCTCCACAATTGGGTCTATCCTTCGGGTCGTAATGATGTATTTGATTTGTATTCGAATTTACACCTCCATCCATATGACTGCCTACTCATACAATAATTAAAGCCAATTGATCATTCACAATGTACCGAAGTACGAAGATGTACTGATTGCGTAGTGAAGCAACAAAGTTTCAATGCGGATTTTTCGAACAAAATATTCTTCAGCGATGAAGCTCGTTCCTGGTTATGGAAACAATTAAAATTGTGGCCTATGTGACTCAAAGAACCCAGAAGTAATGCTGGAAAAAGCATGTGAAAAAGTGATTGGTTTTTGAGCATTATGGTCGGGAGGTATCCTCTGGACAGGATTTTATTGCAAATTACCCGAATCGGAACCGTAAGTTCAAAGCCGTAAAATAAGCGACTTATTTTAGCATGATAATCCTCCTTTATGGGTCGCTGTAGTCTAGTAGCTAGTGTGTTGGCTTACTAGACGCAAAGCTAGGGTTCGAGCCCCAGGCCAGACATCAAAGACAAAATACAAAAAGAATTTTTTCGGCGACTTTCTCTCAGCAGATTTCTGGCAAGAAAAATGAGAGTAAATAAAATTGCCATGAAAAAGTTTCTCAAAAATCTGTCGTTCGGAGTCTGTAGGTCCCATCACTCATGTATAAAATTAACACACACAACATGAGTGGTGTGAGAAGCTAGGACGTTGTACAATGGGTCAATTCGATCTCCGGGTACTGTATTTGTCCTCTAACCTAACCCAACTTAAAAGCGCTGAGAAAATAATTTTGGAAAATATGTAAAAAGGAAGGCCGATTTTTAACTTTTCCCATCGTTCCTGTTGGAACTTTCTGTCATAGATTCCGTATCCACAATGCATATTTTTTTGATGTTTTCAAGGTTGTTGACATGAACTCACATCTTCAAAAAAATGTTATAAAAAGGGGTCTAGAACGTCTGCATTGCGTGATCTTGCCGGAAACGGTATCTCATGAAATCAGAACATACGAAAGCCGAAATATAGCCCCCAGAATTTAGGTTGTAGGTTACGGAATATACATTACTCCTCCATTCTGTTGTAGATGCTTTTTTTCAATTCATTCACTTGGTGTACAAGCGCTCACCGTTCACAAGTGTACGCAGAATTTTCAAAAAACTAAAACTCGTAGTCTAGTAGTTGGTGTGTTGGCTTATTAAAAGTGAGGCCACGGTTCAAACCCCAGGCCAGAGAGCTCTAACGTAACGAAATATGAAAAAAAATATTTCTTCAGCGTCTTCCTCTCATTAGATTTCTGGCAAATACTCTGAGAAGTAAATAAAACTAATAACGGACTTATTTTGGCTTGAGGAGGATAATAATCTGCTTAGATGGTATGTGGTTTCCACAAGATGTTGCCCCGAGCCTTACAACGCGTTCAGTGTTTTCAGATAAAATAATTTCCCTTTTTATCAACATCAATTGAGCCAAAATATCATGTAATTTAATGACTTTTGAACCTCCTAACATTGGGGGAACATTCGCAACGTCTTCGTCTGGATACCACCCCAAAACCACGTCCACTTATTTGTCTCTACCTTTAAAATCAAATCAAATTTAATGAATTGAAAGTAAATTTTAAAATCTTAATGAAACTTATTTAATTATAACAAATTATGTTTTAAATTTTCTCTTGTTTAAAGCAAGAACTGAAAATGTTAAAAAATATCCAGAGTGCAGGATGAACCTATGAAATAAAATCTCCTGCCTGTAATAAGAATCTCCAAGTATACCTGCTTCTTAATTGTCTCCAAAACTTTCACATTCCCCCAAGAAAATTAAGAAACAAAACCAATCAAACATCATCAATGAAGTGTAAAATAATTGCCTGGCAAGAGGAAGTATTCAATTTCATTAAAAAAAAATTTCATGTCAACCAAGGTAAATTACGCACAGGTTAATGATTACGTTTACACAATATTAAAAGCTGAGATTGTTTTTTACTGTAAAAAAAACAAAACGTTCTTACCACATAATTAAAAACTGTAAAAACTCGGCAATTATTATAGGGAAGCCTAATTTACAAACGATATTATATTCGTCTTTTTAGGAAAGAATACATAGCAAACAGCTGTGATTTGTTTCGATGAAGAGAAAGGCTTAAAAACGTAGAATTTTTGTTCTCATAACAGCTGTAATAAAAATGAAAAAAATTTTGCCAAAAAGGCCTGAGAATTTCTGCTTTTAAGTCTCTCAACATGGATGACGATGATGACAATTTTTATTTTGTGGGATTTTTTTGAAAAGATTTTTTTCATTTTTTTTATTTTTTTTTTTAATATTCTAAGGAGGTTCGTTTGAAGATCAGTTTACTGCCAGAGAGAAAGATCCATTGATTGGAAGTAAAGTGAATACTATTATTGGTTTGATTTATCATATTTAAACGATCTTTCTTTTTAGAAATAAAATCCTTTTCTTTGCTTCTTTGACAAACAAAACGTTTTAGTTTAGCAATCTAAGGCTATGGATTACAAAGAGGAGTGCAGTTGTATTATTTTCTACATTTTTTGGCATTGTCAACAGATGTTGACAACATAAATGAAATGATGCTGCTTTCTTTAATACTATAATGCCATAATAACTGGCGCACTTACCACGTATTCTATTGAAAACTGAAACGTAAAGTCTTTTTATATATACAACCTGGTCTACACTTCTAGATTTCAAATGTATTTAAATCAACTGATAAGATTTTCGTTTAAAAGCCCGCCTTCAAAATGCCTTTTCTTCCTTTCCTTTGGCATAAACAATATATAGAGAGACGCTTGGCTAGATGACAAACCTTGTTTCGCTTTTTTTTTGTGTCCTCTCTATGAAATTGTAGATCATTTGTTAGAGATATACAGGATCAAAGTATTAGTAGAGTATCATGGCAAGGAAAATTGATATTTTTTTTTTCAAATATTTTTTTGCAAATGCTAATGATAGGTTTCTGGTTTAACAACATGTTAAATAATCCTCCTTAGCAGTTGACAAACCCACCATCTCACACAAAAAAAAAAAAGAAAAATCTATAATATTGGTTACATTACTTCACTTTATTTCATTTCACTTCACTCGATATTAGTAGTTAAGAAGTCTGCTGTTTCTTTTGAGGTTCATAAAGTATTTTTTTTTTTGTTTTTTTTTTTGGTAACGATTACTTGCGCTTGCCTTATGTAAAAATGTAATGACTTAAACTATAAAAGAAAATGATTTGAATCAATTTTTTCTCTTTGGGATTTTTATGTACAATAGTTCTGAGGATCACTCCTTTTGTGGTTGTGATTTTCAAACTAAATTACAGAACATAAGACTTAGAAAAATAAAAAACAAAAACCAGCAAATCATTGTTAATACACTTGGAAAAAAATAGTGGTTAAAAATGTATCGAATTTTACATAATTGGTCACTACAACCCCTCAATCTGGATTACAACCTAGCTTCTCACATCACTTATGTTGTGTGTGTTAATTTTATAAATGAGTGGCAGGACCTACAGTTTAAAGTCGTCTCCGAATGACAGATTTTTTGAGAAACTTTACATTGCACTTTTATTTGCTCCCAGAGTTTTTGCCAAAAATCTGCTGAGAGGAAGCCGCCTAAGAAATATTTTTTCCCATTTTCATTTTGATGTCTGACCTGGGTTTTGAAACGAGGCCTCATGCCTAATAAGCCAACACACTACCTACTAGACTAAGGCGATTGCATTATCGAGCTTTAGTTTTCTGAAAACCCTACGGACCAAGCGTTTTCTGTGAAGAAAACAAAATGCAAAATAAGTAGGGACAATACAATGGGGGAATGGCGTACATTCTGTAAGCTACACCTTAAATTCTGGGGACTATTTGTGGCTTATCAGAGCCCGTGGGGGCATGATAAACTATGGTTTTAGCTCAATTGAGCTAAGGGTCTACAAGTCGGATTCTCGCGCTGCTGTACATCCCCCAACAGAACCCATCCCCGTAGATTCCAGCCCCATCGCAACCCATCCCACAAGACTCCACCCCATCTGACCCGACCCCTGAACCCCTTGAACCCGCCGAAGACGTCGAATGTAGAAGCGTGTGCAGTCACTCCTCTCGACGCTCCTCAGCCTGCAAGAAGTCCAAATCTGAGCTGGTTGGGGAATTCTTCGACGGCATCGACATTGACGCGGGCCCAACCTCTCCGTTGTCGGACGAAAGACGCTGATGTGAAAATGGTTGATTCTCTAGCCAATGATGAGAGTCATCAAAATTAACCTACAACATTCCAAAACCGCCTCCGCAGCTCTGCTCCTCCGACTAGCAACCAAGGATGCAGAGCTCATTCTGGTCCAGGAACCCTGGGTCGTAGATGGCAGTGTTTGTGGACTCAATACCAAAGGATATCGCTTAGCGTATATCCAGAACGCAGGTAAGCCCAGGCCTTGTGTCATGGTAAGGACTAGTATTAATGCTCTTCTCTTCCACAGGTTCAGCGACAAGGACACCGTCACCATGGTCGTCGAAATAAACTCGATGACCCTATACCTATTCTATTTACGTTCATGTGAGTTCATGTCATGTAAAGTCGTCGTAGTCTAGTAGGTAGTGAGTTGGTTTTTTAGACGTGAGACCACGGCGCTAACCCCAGGTTCAGATAGATATCTCTAACAAAACGAAATATGAGAAAATATTTCTACGGCTCCTTCCTCTCTCAATTTCTCAGATTTCTTCAAAAACTCTGAGTGTAATTAAAATTGTCATGAAAAGTTTCTCAAAAATCTGTTGTTCGGTGTCGGGTCTAAATTGTAGGTTCCGCCTCTTATGTATAAAATTAACTCACAGAACATAAATGGTATGAGAAGCTATGTCGTAATCCTCACTAACTCTAAGAGCTTTTGCCAGAAATCTGCTGAGAGGAAGTCGCCGAAGAAATATTTTTTTCCCATTTTCGTTTTGATGTCAGATCTGGGGGTTTGAACCGAGGCCACATGTCTAATAAGCCAACACACTACTTACTAGACTACGGCGACTACATCAACGCGCTATAGTTTACTGAAAACTCTATGGACCAAACGGCTTGTGTGAAAAAAAAACGAATTGAAAAAAGTATAGACAACACAATGGGGGAAGGGCACATACTCTGTGACTTACAACCTAAATTCTGGGGGCTATTTATCGGCCGTCTTATATTGTGTTTCGATGACTTTTCCCGGAAACCTTTCCCGGAAAGATCACTCAATGCAGACGTTCTAGACCGGTTTTTGTAGCATATTTTTAAAGTCATGAGTTCATGGCAACAATCTTGAAAACCTTAAAAAAACTATGACAGAAAGTTGTGACAGAAACGATGGAAATCGTTATAAAATTGGCTTCAATGTCTAAAATTTTGGCGGCCACTTAGAAAGTCTTCAAGCCTTTATTTTTTATTTAACACACACTTTTTTCTCTCAGTGCTGTTAGTGCCTATAAGTGCTTAAATATTGTTGTTTTTTCTTGCCTTAATTTCTCATCTCATCTTGGCCTGCTTTTAAGAAACAAAAAAAAAATTCTCTCATCAGCATGCGTCTGTCTCGGTCTCGAGTCTATTGTGTCAACTCAAGTAAAAATGTCATGTTTGTAGGTTTGTATTCTTTGTTCGTATCTTTTGAAATTTTTTCTTGTTTTGTCTTCATCTCTATTGTTTTTGAAAACCAAAAAGATATCGATCAATAGAATTCTATTGTTGTGTTTGTTTTGGTGTTGTTTTTGTTTTTTTGGTAGAAATTAAAATAATATTTGTTGTTTGAGTTATAGTTGTTGTTGTTGTTATTAATGTCTAACCTCTATGATATGCTGTTGTAACCATTAATTATTATGTAAGTTTTTAATTTGAGTCCTAGAAAAACAAAAAAAAACCATGAACACACGTACTCTATGTCTAGAACACATGACAACGCAAGACAGTTTATATGATTTAAGGAAAAGGAAAAAGGAGCAGAGAATAGAAATAAGAAAATGAAATTCCTTGAAATTTAAAATTCAATTCAAGTATGTATGGGGTTTTCTTATAAAATTTTTTTTTTAAAAGAAAAACGAATTGAAATAAAAATTTAAAAAACATATCATCGTTGAAAGCAACATTGCCTTGTCTGTTTATTATTTATGTTTAAGGACGACAATCAAAACATTATTAATTACTGGGCCTTGGTTAAGGCTTAGGATGACAATGACATTTTCCAAGCATAGGCATGGGCAAGCCAACCAAAATTTGATTTAAATGACAGATTTTCCTAAGGAGGTTTTTCTGTTCTTTGTTTTCTAAACAAGTGGCGCTTACATGGTGGCATATTTTGTATTTCGTTTCAATTTTTCTCTTAGGTTTCTTGAAGATCATAACTTTGTAAGTAAATATGTACGTACGCATGCATGTATTCTAGAGTTAATGAATTATTGTAAAAATATGTTAAATTCCTTGAACGCTATACATGTAAGGTAGATTTTTTTAAAAAACCAATCAAGTTTTCCATGATTTGAATATTTTATAAAAAAAATATTTTTTTATTTTGAAATACTTTTCATTATCTTTTTCAATTTCAATGTCTGTTTCTATTTAGAATTCTTTCATAGTCTACTTATGTACGTATGTCTCTGTTTTATATCAACGATGAAAAGTCAAAATCTTAATGACACCTGTTCTGAAATTTAACATGCATCGCTATTTTGACATCATAATCATTTAAAGAAAACAGAAACAGAAAACAAAATTTTAAAATTATTTCTTTCTTTTTGTTGTAATGCATTAACATACATACATACATACATATTTTTTGTTTTATTTAAAAATATTTAACATTCGTAAAATGCAAAGCATTAGCATGGTTAAGCAATAAATTTTTTTTGAAAAATTAATGATGTTTCCTGAACATATAATCCATTTAATGTATGACATCAGGAATGCAAATGAATTTTAAATTAAAAAATTAAAAACAGGAAACTTTATAATTTTCTTGTTTAAAATGTCTTACTTTTGTTAAAAAAAAATAAAAAAGTGTTGGCATACCAAAGTGTTTCCAATGCTCGCCTACAACCCCGAATAATTCTGGTTTTAACACTGGAGAAGCTGAATAAATTTTCAAAATAGTTTTTGAATTTATAAATAAATAAAATTCTTCAATCCTCTTTAAATAATTCAAATCGGATGTGCCTTGAATCCTGATCAATACATGAGAACATAGAAAGAGCAGGCAGAGCCTTTTAAGAGGTGGTCAGAGAGTAAGTCAGAGTCTGAAATAAATTTATTTCCACGATTTGTACAGACGACATTGGTATTACCTAACGATAGATAACGTGCTATCGGACAAGATATTTATTTGACTGATTAGTTAGAAAAATTTGATCATTTAAACCAAAACTGAGTTTCATAAATCCTAATGGCACATCTGTTTGAATTGTAACATGCCAGTTTGTTGAATTTCGAATTTTTAAAAAGCACGGAAATTGTGTGATACATGAACTGAAGCCGCATAATAATGTAAGACAATTTTATACCTCTGAAATCATTTTTGCCAGCAAAAGGCAACGAAAAATTGTTTTATTACGACAACTCCATCCACAATGTAAAGTACGGGTAACGTGCAAAATCTGTGTCCAAGCAGAATATCCGTTGCGCCATGGTAATGTTCTGTATTTCTGCCTAGACTCTCCCATTCGTTTAAAGCAAGGATTGGTTGAAAAACGCCCTAAGTATGCTAACATACTCGATTCTGTAATTTTTCTCTTTATGACAAAGCTGCGCAACATTTTTCTACTGAAAGCAAGGAAAATCCCGCACGTCCAGAACTCTATACCAACAATAATTGTAAAAAATCCACATAATAGAATTGATCAATTGAACATTGAAAGTGTTAGTCATTGTTGTGAGCCATAGCCATCTTGCACGACAAAGGTTTCCACCAAATCGGAATCGTTTGCTTACAACCGACCATTACATTACGTAATAACTAGAACGAGTGCTTGAAACCTTATGTTCTATGTATGTGATGGGACATTGATAAATGAGTGATGGGGTCTACAGTTTAAAGTCGACTCCGAACGATAGATTTGCGCTCAGAGTTTTTACCAGCAATCTGCTGAGAAGAAGTCGCCGAAGAAATATTTTTTCGTACTTCATGTTGTTTGAGATGTCTGTCCTGAGATATTTTGATGTTTAGGATGTTAGAACCGCGGCCTCATATTTAATAAGCCAACACACTACCTAAACAGTTCAAATACAGGCATCGCACATTTGACTATCTCCACAGACACACTATTGCCATGTAGTCTTCCGATGGCTTCATAACCGTACCAATTGGTCGCGCCTATGAGTGTTACGAAATGGAAAGTGGGTGTCTACAAAATGTTCGAGAATTTTTCACGGCTATGAGTCATTCTTCCTTTGCAGCAAATTTGACACAAAGAATGTAGTCCTCAGAAACCTCCTTAACCTCGAGGTTTACTTGGAAATTTTTATGCTGAAACAGAAACTTTACACTATTTAATCTTAGCATGTGCTAGGATTTTCTGGATTTTTTCAGGATTTTCTTGCTTCATTGAAGAGTCTACATGCCTCCTTTCTAAGTTTTTCCATAACTTAGTTCCACCCTAGAGGTTTACATCTCCACATCCTGAGACACTATTGATATGCATTTTTAAATGCACTCACTGGACAGTCGTAAACTAATCTACCACTGTCTGAAGTTCTATATTCAATAAAATACGATTAATTGTAGGACGCCAAAGAAATTTATTTCTCCAACCTTAAGTCAATAGGTGTCTTATCAGGAAAGACACTTACTAACAGCATACATACGTAATATATTCAAACATTAAAGCACGGGCTTGCATTTCCCTATTTTCTTAAGCAAGTAAAGTAATTAAATTTTCCCCTTTTTGTTTTAAGTACTTAAGCCAAAATTCTTTATTCTTGTGGAAGTGTCACAATGGCTACCAAATGTTAAACATTCATTATTTAAGCATAACACTTTAAATTTTTGACATTTAAAAGAGAAACAAAAATTTTTATTTTCAAAATGTTCTTCTCAGAACAGCAGAATTTAAGCAGACAATTTAAAAGGAAATAAAAATATAATTTAAGCCGGCTATGACCACAAACAAGGTGTGAATCGTCATAATGAACAATTTATACAGAAATTCTGGCAGGTGTCAAAATAACAATAATAACAACAATTTATTTCTTTTTTTTTTGCTTGGCTTTTAAGCAGAAAGATATCAGGAGAATTGCCATGTCATTTGGTGATCATTAAACAGATGAAATGAACAGCAATTTTGCTTGAATTAATCAGAAGGCAATTGTGATGGCTACAGACAGTTAAGCAGCCATTCCAACCATCAAACCATTCAGTCATACAAATCCTGACAAATAAATTTTAAGGATGCCAAAATGTCAGAATCGACACTTTAAACAACCAACACCTTGTTTAAATTGATGTTTTTGTTGTTGTTGTTTTTTATCAATCAAAATTATTTTATCGTTATGAGGAAAGAGTGTGAATAAGAAAACCGACAAATAATTAGGCTTCTCCATTTCATCATCATTATGAGGCATTTTGAAATGGAGAAGCAGGCAACAAATGCTCAATTCATTATGAGATGAGAAGCAAAAAAATATTTTCAAAAAAAAAAAATTTTTATTTCAAGAAAAATACAAAATGCCTTCGGCTATTGATTGTAGAGTATAGAAGAAGAAAATTAAATTTTTTTAAGGCGCCAATCATAATTATATGGTGCAATGATTAAACAAAAACAATGTCTTTCATCTTTTGGATATTTTTGCTGCAGCATTTTAACAAAAGGTGTTAATGAAATACAAACTTTAAACCAAACAGCCAACCAACCAACCAACCGACTCGTCTATAATGAAAAAAAGTCAAGAAAAGAAAAGAACAAAAAATTAGAAAAATTATTCGTTGTTTTTTTCGTTTTTTTTAATCAAATATGCAGCAACACTGTAATTGTTGCAACATTTTCAACAGCAGTGTTAAGCAGCAAGTGCAATATCCTGCTGTTTAGTATCTCCCCTCCCCCCTGAAGTGTTACTGTAACACTTTCCCTAGTGTTTCCATTGTATAACTTCTAATACCATTTCCCAAAGGAAACTGAAGCGGTGAAAGTCCGGTGTAATATGTCTGTGTCAACGCCTCTACAAACACCTTATTCTTAAGCACGGCTTTAGATACAAGTGTTTACACGTTTTTTTTTCTGTTTCTGTTTCGTTTTTTGTAAAATCATCTTCAAAACTCATGCCGAGTTAAATGTTGTGAAACCCTATTATTACATGGAAAATATTATAAATCAACTGAAACCAAAAAAAAAATTAAATGCTTCGAGAAATACTCGTAACTTAAATATTTCATTTTCATTTATGGTGAGTGGCTATGTATGACTTCCTTTAAGACAAAATGCATTTAAAAGGTTCGTTCGTAAATCTGTATTTGAGTTTATTTGTCGGTATTTTGGAAAGCAGGTGAATTTTATTTTACTTGCTTCGAACTAAACAAGACTGATATTATTGCAAGTAATATTGACTAAAAGAAGATTATGTTTTACACCGAAAATCATTAAAATATTTGATATCGCTTGAAAACTGTGCCTACAAAGTATAGCAAGGTTTTAAGCTAGGGCCATATGTGATTTAAAAAAGCTTTAAGTGTGTGTGCCTTATCCACTCGTCTACGGAAATAATGATACAATAAAATCCAAACAAAGCCTCAAATTTCCTCCTCTCCTAATTACCCAACTAAAGTTTCGAATTACTTAAACGCATTTGTTTTGAGAAAAGTTGAGGCCTTCTACCACCTTCTTTTCAAACAGCCCTTCTCATTTCACAGAAAGCTTTTAGCTCCATCAGTGATGTAAAAACCACCACCTATAAGCTCATCTGCTTTCTCACTGCCATCAATTCCCACCTAATCTGTTACCAAGCTGAGGTAACTTGGTAATTAGATGATTTAACTTGCCTGGACAGCTCCATACTATCCTCAAGCTACTCTTAAAAGATCCGTCTGCTCGGATGTTGCACTGACTATCAGATAGTACTGTAATGTACTGGTGTTTTTATTACCTGTACAACTTGAATGATGTAGACTTTCGCTTGAATGATATACACGAGTTTCTTCAAGGGTTCCCTATATTTCTACCTCTGTTCCTGTTCCATTATCTGTTTTCAACCCCTCGATAATTCTCAGATGAGTTAATACTCGAACTCAGTGTGAAACGTTTCTTAACATCACAGACTTTGCAACTCCTGTCAAGGGAACGGTTGATGTTTGATACCTCTTAATAAAATTCGTATTGGGCAACGGGCTTAAATACAAAAGAGTTTACAACGCGGTGGTACGACGAATTTTCCGGCTATACCACTCCACTGAGCAGTTTTCAAAGTCGTCCTTCTTAGCAAGAACAATGAACTTGACCACCATGGTATGCATTGCTCTTGAGATTTGTTGCTCCCAGATTTGTCTGCGAGTCTTCTGCTATCACTAAGGCGTGCCCGACATTTCTTGAAATGGTTAGCTTGCCCTCCGTATCAGTTTATTATTCCGTGCATTTTCTTTTAATTTGCCGTGACATTAATTCACTTAAGAGTTGAATATTCTGCTGCCTTGGAAGTTTCTTTTTCTGTGTAAAGAAATCCTTTCCACTACAATCATTCGACTTCGAACGACAGATTAGATTAGACTACGGCGATTACTTATGTTCAATAAAAAATTCGTTCGTACTACTTTTGTGTGCCACCGTTTACAACAATAATTTCTTGTTCGTTATCTTTCTCAGATCTTTTCAACGATGATCTTTAAACCACTACTGTTCTCTTCACAGGCAACTCGTTTTCACACAAGACTGACTGAATAATTACTACTCGTTAATTGCTTTGTCTTGCCTTTTTCAATGCCCACGTAATCAGTCTGATGAATGTTCTAGAAGTAGAACGTTCGTGATTTCGCCTTATCGAGGACTCTATCGCGACTTCATTGTTGTTTGTGCATTTTGTTCACGTTACTTGTTGTTGTGTTCTCGCTTACTTGTCTATCCCCTTTTCTTTCATGCGGATGTTGTTGGTGTACTTGTAAGTAAGTTCGTTGTATTTGTTAGTGTAGCTTTTGTTCATTTTAATGTTAAACGATATACACCTTTCCATTCTTGTAACAATATTTTCACTGTTGATACTGTTTCTAGACAAAGTTAGGAGAAAACTTCAACACCTGCTCCAGTTGAACAATAACTTGCTGCAAAAATTCGAATAACGTAACAGAAGCAAAGCAAAGAAAAAATGAGTTATAGGAATCCATAGTAAAATCAATGCCTGCACCAATAATAGAGCACTGACAGGTTTTTCAGATTGTTGAAAATTCAATAAATTATGAGTAAAGAAACGGTCCGAAACTCGGTATAATTTTTTCCATTCCATGTCGTTCAAATATTTCCTTCTCCTGACCACTCCTAGTAGATCAATCTAACATTGAAAATTTTGTGATTTTTGTTTTTCCTAAAATGTTCTTCATATCCCGACTAATACAAATATGTTCTCTGTTTATCGACAAATCCATCTATTTGTACAAACTCTCTGTCTAATAGCCCCTAATATATGCATTCATACATGCATATACATATAAGCAGCAGCAACAGCAGCAATAAAACCTAAGCTCAACAAACAACACATGTTAATGCGCACACCTTATCATGTGTATTTTCCAGAGAATTATGCAAAAGATAACATCATCAACATCAATATCATATGCCACAGAGCGCACTGGAATAACAGTGTAGGTGACACCTTCACTAAGGAAAACAAAACAAACAAATCAAACACCAGGCTGCAAGCAACCAAACAACCATCCAACCAACCTACCAACTTGTGCTAAGGTTTTTCCAAACTCACGCATATTTACGCTGCCATTGACTACTGACTACTGTTACAGGCAGCAACTTCCTTTAGAGCAGAACTGAAAATATTTAAATTTTAAAGCAAGGAATACAAATAAAAATGAGACAAAAGAAAAACAAATTTTTGTTTTTTTTTGTCTTTTTTGTTTTGTTTTCCCTCGATATTCATATGAAAGGATAACTGAGAACAAGAGAAACTCTATGAATATTATCGCAACCGAAATATCAATGATCTTGATAGTAAGCCATGTTGTTCCATACAGTGTACTCGTACAGTGAACAGTATTTACAAGGAAAACCAATTTTTTAAGGCCATCATATTATATTTTGTGGTTTTGGAAGAGACAAAAAAGCGTGAATATGCGTATGAAAACCCAAGCAACCACATGTTGCCATTGTTTGCGAGGATCTCAAATACAAAACCAAAGAAAGAGGTTTTCTTTCTTTCTTTCCTTCTTCTAAAAAAAAGAAAAAGAATTTGAATCGTATCTTGATTTAAGTTTTCATAAACCTACAACACATGTACTATTTTATAAACACATTTTATTTTCTATTTTGTTGTTGTTTGTTGGTTTTTTTTGTTTGAGCAATGAATTAAGATCATAATTGCATAGTAAAAAATGATAAGAGAGCTTTAACAATAAGGACATACTGAAGAACAATTTCAAGAAAATTCTTTTTTTTCATTCATTCTTTACAATTCAACTACTTTATTATTATAATGCTTGTATGTATGTACGCATATTAGTATGTTTGTACTCATGTATGTATGTGTACTTACTCATATGCATGCATTTTTAATGAAAAGAAAGGATGTGTTATTGAGTAGTTATGGTTTATGTGAGTATACGATTTTAGTGGTTTATTGAGAAAATTTACTGGCTTAATAGAGAAGGCAGATGTTGTCAACATAAGATGAAAATCTCAAAACATTCCCATGCATCCATAGAGTAATTCAAAAGGAGAAGTTTTCTTATAACAACATGTACTAAAAATGGGTGAACTAGAGTCATAAGTTTCTGAAAATCTGCTGAAATGTACTGCATAAACTAGAGTCTTAAGAGATCATATTTTGTGGGGGTCAAGAGGCTTGTTGTGAAAGGTTTGAAACTTTTGCACAACTTGCAAACAATGTAAGCATTTGTCTTAACTTCCAAGGCAAAAGGCATCATACGGCGGTTTAATATACGAAAACAATTCTCGTCTAAATTTGGATACAGAGAATATACACACAGTTACTAAAGTATACATACGGTTAACAAATTTCAGAAATTTTTTAACCAATCCGTTCTCTTTCAAAATTTTTATAATTTCCTCGATTTTAAGACGGTCTTTTGCATTGGTTAAAAAGTTTCTGAAATTGAACTGAATTGTGGCCCTGCACAGGCCCACAAAAGTATACATCCGATTAACAAATTTCACAAATTTCTGAACCAATGCAAGAGACCGTCTTAAAATCGAAGAAAGATGTCAGACAAGTATAAAGATTTTCAACGAAAACGGATTGGTTAAAAAATTTCTGAAATTTGTTAACCGAATGTATACTTTTGTTGCTGAGTGTACATATATAACATACATGATTATCCATTACAACCCCTCGGTCAGGATTACGGCCTAGCTTCTCACACCACTCATGTTTTTTTATACATGAATGGCGGGACCTACAGTTTAAAGTCGACTCCGAACGACAGATTTTTTGAGAAACTTTTCATGGCAATTTTATTTACTATCAGAGTTTTTGCCAGAAATCTGCTGAGAGGAAGTCGCCGAAGAAATATTTTTTTTTCATATTTCGTTTTGATGTCTGACCTGGGGTTTGAACCATAACCTTACGTCTAATAAGCCAACACACTACCTACTAGACTACGGCGACATTTGGTTATTCTCCTCATGAGTTCATAGATAAAACTACGAAAACAATTCATGTGGATCATATATAAGAAACATAGAAGAATATGGACCCTGCAGTCCAATAAAACAAAATATGAAGAAAATATTTCTTCGGCGACTTCTTTTCAGCAGATTTCTGGCAAAAACTCCGGAGGCAAATAAAAGATTGTCATGAAAAGATTCTCAAAAAATCTGTCTTTCGGAGTCGATTTTAAACTGCAGCTGCCACCACTCATGTATAAAATTAACACACACAACATAAATGGTGTGAGAAGCTAGATCTTAATCCTGATTGAAGGGATGTAATGATCAATTATGTATGAATGTATGTATGGACCCTGTTATAACCGGACAAATGGTTAAGGTCCTATTTTCACAATCTGTTTAACCCAAATGCAGGAAGACGAATTATAACGGCACAACTAGAGATTTGCTACAAGGTGGGATTCTTTCCCCAATAAAATTGAGTCTAGTTGTGATATTTTTAAAGGCGATCTTAATCAATTCTTATAAAAAGAGGCAAGTTTGAAAAACCCTTGGGGACATCTTGAAAAGGCGACCAGAGGTAGGAATTGTACACGGTACCTGGAATAACCAACGTCATTTATATTCCTTCCATCAGGCGGTTACAACCACAGTCAAGGCAACCATAGTTAGGATAATGGAAGGCATATAGGACACAGGATTCATTAGATTCATTAGAAGAAGAAGGTGATTACAACTTTCGTTCTTAACTACCTACCAAACAAAATCAGTAGGTTATATGACTCTGGGAAATGGTTCACAAGGAGACGAAGTACTAAAAATCAAAGGGAGATTTTGGAAGCCTTGCACCTCTTTTGGAGAAGAACTTTTCTATGGCATACGGATGGATTCAAATACAGAGTAGTGTACTCGGAATGTATGAACAAATACGTGAGTATTTTCAAAGTGAAAATTTCTATCGAAGAATGAATGGAAATTTGGGCAGCCAGATTACTTAGCTCCGGTAATTTTGATTCGAAATTGGCACAGGACTAACTAGGAAAGCTGAAAGAATAGAGGCACCCGCTCTAAGGTTTGGGCCTGAATTTTTCGTGTACGCAGTAGATCACTTTAAATAGTATTTGGAATTGCCTGGATAGTCAAGACAAAAGTACTTAAAGAAAATAAAAAGAATCAAAACTACTCATGCATTTGGTCAGTAGCATAAGAAGTATTTCCCAGCAGGCCAGGACGAAGTTTGCACGTTGATAGTGGCTCAAATAGTGATCAGGAAAATTGGATGGAAAGTTCTCATTCACTCGTGTAATAATCCCCAGCTGGTAGCAAGTAAATATTAAATATTCCTGCCTTAAACAAACAATTGCTGTGCTATTTTTGTTACACCCTTTCCTTATAAATGTTTACTTGCTATTGAATTTCGCCCCTAATGCCGTTGGTGTTGTGCATGAAAATGAAAAGCTTCTTTCGTTCTCTCTAACGATATCAAAATTTATTAATTTAATCAGCATTTGTCTCAGCAATTTATATCACTTAAAGCTGTTTAATTAAATTGTTTGCACATAAATTCTACCGGCTACCACAACACAGCAGCAGCGAGTCTATAGTTTTAATAGATAAACTTTAAAAGAGAATTTTTCGTTTTTTTTTTGCTTTAAAGTTTAATTCAGCGGTAATTGCAACGTGCAATGAAAATTTATTCATAAAGCAGACATGTTGCTAAGCAACGAGTCATACATATATGTATGTATGTAATGCAGGAACATTGTCATTAAATTGCCCAGGAAACAATTACAAATTGGATTTGAAAATTGCAATTTGGATGAATTTAAATCACAAAAATATACAATGCTGGAGGGGGAAGGAGAAAAATAAAAAAGGCCAGTAGGAAATGGAATGAAAAAAAATATTAAAAAATATGGTGTTGTATAGCACTGTATTTCCTTTTGGGGTTTATTTAAGTGATGTTTGCTTAAATGCTTTTTGATTTTCAAAAAAAAGGAGAAGTCAAAGCGTTTAATACATTGTTATGCTTGAACGCTTTCTCTACACTTTGACGCTGCATACGCTGTGCTACAAGACAATACGACGATTCGTTTCAATTCAATTCACATCGACAAGTTTTGTTTTCGTGCAATTGACAACAGCAACCATATGAATTCGCATTGAGCCTGCAGTGTTTCGTTAGGCCTCGGCAAATTTGTTGCTGTTGCTGTCATATATCAGCAATAACAACAATTATTTGTTATAAATCCGTATGCTTTTGTGTTCAATTTACACTCATACTGCTGCTTGTACATTGTTAAAGGCTCAATCACTAATTTGCTGCTGCTTTAACAGTTTTATGCCGCGCACAGAGACAGACAGCGAGAGAGAGCGAAAGAGAGACAAAAATGATGATTTATAATGCCGAAATTATAGTCTACGTACCAAGTCAATATATGTGTGCGTTGCTTACGTATCATTTATACATGGTATAAATGGTTGCCGTCTACCATGTATTTAAGTTTTGGTTATTTTGGCTTTGCCGTTATTATTTAAAGACCAAACATACTTGCATACATACATATGTACATACATATTTATACTCAATATAACTGTCTTAGACTTTATAATTGTGTTAATTTTTTTGCGTTTTGAGGGGAGTAGCTTATATCGAGAGACACTTACATACACAAACATGGGTTTAATCGCAATTCTTAAATCGATTGAAAAGGCATAAATTTCAATTGCCGCAATTGAAATGTTTTGGCAATTAATTAAAGCTTTTATAAGCGTTCAAATAATTTTCTCTTTATTTAAGACTTTTCTTTAATTCTTTTAGTTCTTTTAGTTTTCCACTTAAGGATAGAGAACCATGAACTTTTTCTTATAAATTGTAAAAAAAAATCGTATATTTTTGCAATAAATTGAAGAGTTAATTGAGCTCAGTTAGGGACTTATGGTTCAAGTTAAATATACACCTTCTAGTTTGATAGCTATCAGGCCTTTTGAACTCTCGTTCCTACTGAACCTTTATTGAGCCGAATGTTAAATCTACAAAATTACACGTCATGTACAGAATTTACTGATAATACATACACATAAATACCTCATTCGTCATTACAATCCTTTAGTCAGGTTTACGGCCTACAGTGGTGGTGGTGGAGTTCTCTAGAGTGACGAATGTAAGTTTAATTTGTCTCATTCTGATATAAAAACATATGTAAGACGTCCTCCAAACCAAGCCTTTGATCCCAGGTACACAGTGAAAACTGTAAAACAAATTAACAAACACGCATGTTGCTAAATCGTTTCTAATTATAAGGCCACCACTGTAGCTCCTCACACCACTAATATTGTATGTGTTAATTTTATACATGAGTGGCGGGACCTACAGTTTAAAGTCGATTCCGTACGACAGATTTTTTTGAGAAACTTTTCATGTCAATTTTATTTGCTCTCAGAACTTTTGCCAGAAATCTGCTGAGAAGAAGTCGTCGAATAAATAAATTTGAAACGTGGCCTCATGTGTAATAAGCCAGCACACTACCTCCTAGACTACCGCGACTTCATACTTACCAAGTAGGCCTACAATTGAGCCACGAATCAGTTCACAGTTTGACAAAAAAAAAAAAACGCTGGTGTTTTAGCGGCAGAAAAGTTGTTACGATAAGGAATCTTATCCGATAGGAAATGCAGTAGGTGGCTGATAGTAAGTGACTACCGAAGAGCTGTGTTATCAAACGTTTCAAGAGGGACAATAGTGAAGAATAAAAGATTAAAAACACCTTCAAGACAAATTTCCGATTGTAACCAGATAAACTGGATCCTGAGCAATCTTGAGTACATGAACGAACTGGAGACTGTCTACATCAACATTCTAGAATTATTCTAAGACTGGTGGCAGGACTCAGTATATACTATTGTATGCCAGAGAGGCGCATAATCAACAGGAAGGCTTACTATTCGTGCCATATAAATCTGTATATTCATAAAGAGATCTCATGTGAACTCGTTTTTGGCTTGATCTTGTCATCAATCTTGAATTTTCTACGGAAATAAAATCTTAATTTTATACTCATACGCTTAACTATTTTGAGATTCAATAACAATTGCGTGGCGTATTCCAACCATATATGGAGACCCTTTTATTCATTTGCTAAGTTTTGTCACATTCTGAACTAATTGAGATTTATGAGCCATTATGAGCTCATTTCATTGTTGTTCTTTTCAAATATAAGAAATCTTTTTTCATATTTTCGTTTTGATGTAAGACCCGAGGTTTGAATCGAGGCCTCACGTCTAATAAGCCAACATACTACCTACTAGACCACGTCAACTTACAGTTCAAATTAAATATACACCATTTCGTTCGATAATGGGTCGAATGGTACACCTAAAATATTTCCCATCATATTCAGAAGCAGAAGATAATTGGTTCTGCTCATAGCAAATGACTCTTCTAATTCTACATAAAAACTCTTCTGAGTTTTAATCTTAACTTGACTAACTTTTGTTCTGACTCATCGCGAGACACATAAGATTCCCAGCAATTTACAAATTTAGTCATTTTGAACACATGTATGAAACTTCTTCACCAGGCATTCGTACTGTTTTGCATCAATGAGGTTACCTCTTTTGTTTGTTGTATAATTGTCTTATCCTCTCTCTATGGAATCCTTTATCCCACTGACTTACTGACTCTATTTCATTTAAATGCCGGCCAATAATAAATGTCACTTAATAATGTACAACAATTAAAAGCATTTACATGCACTCAAGCATTCTAAGAGAATATGAAAACAATTGCATACCATTAGGAGCATAAAATGGCTTACCAGTGTTGCATACATAAATAGTCAGGCATTCTGGGTTAATAGCAAACAAGCAGCGAATGTTTGTTATCAATTAATAATAATTGCAAAAGGCTTTTAAGGAAATTTCGTAGGGATTTTCAGCAAATTAAAGATTTTGTATAGTTCTAGTTTATTAGGGTTACCATGTTTCATACATATGTAAACAATGTTACTACTTTCCTTATAAAACAGAAATGCATGGTTATATTTTGTATTCTTACAATCATAATATAATAATAACGATCGAATTGTGTAAATACAAGAAATTCATTAAGGTATACCCACAGAATACGATTTGTAACGGCGGCAATTCATCAAGAGACCTTGAAAAAGGGAAAACAAATTCAGTTCAAATGTTGTTTATTTTTCTTGAGATTTTTTTCCGTTCTTTTGCTTTTTCTTTTTCTACCTTCGCTAATGATGTCTGTATTTAGAATGTGAATACTTCTCTCTAATATTTATTTTAAATATTTAGTCGGCAATAATCAATTACCAGACAATTACCGGTAGACGCAACAGACAAAAAGAAGAAGCGTAAAAACTGTAATACAAGCGTTTTCGTAATTAGCGAAAGGGCGTTAATTAGAGATAAATTGTTGTTGTTGTTTTGGTGTTGTTAATATTGGTTTTATTGCCAAAGAACAAACAGCAATAATAACAAATATATTGGTAACAATATTCAATAGTTATGAGAAGAGTTTTTTTTTTATTTTTCAAGAGTATATACACGAACAATCTCTTCGTCGTTTTAATAATTTATTTCATGAGGGGGACCATTCTCTCAAGAAGGCAGCCGCATAATCTTTCAAAATACAGAGCACGACGGTAAGAAAGAAGGCCAGTTTGAATCGAAGACCCAGAACTAACTGAACACTGATAAACCGACCTTAGCAGATAGCATCAAGACTTCACAATTAAAACATCAGCCTCTTGGACATATAGGAAAACTAGTCTGAACATTTAATGACTTCAGTGCCTGATTCGATAGCAAGCTCTGTACCTTGAAACTGTGAACCATATTTAAGAAGGTTGCGTTGAGATTAGAGATCAGCAATGAGTATTCAAAAACATGACTAGAATTGAATCATACTAATAATTTCTGATACTTTTATGCATTCATACTTATTTTTATATTATGAAACCTCTACTCATATTCAAACTTTGAAGTACTCATCATATTATAAACAACACGTATGAAGTTGTTGATTGCGATTCTCCATTACTCAACATTTACAGGAATTACAAAATAAGTATGATTCGCCTACGAACACAAAAATACCTAGTAAATGTGTTTGCTCTGCTTGTTGCTCTGTCGGTTTTGCTAAGGCTAAGGCTCGAGTTACTCGAGTTACTCGAATCATTTATAAGTTTTATAAGTATTTTTCTAAAGTTATGAATCTACATAAATGAGTAGGCTTATGAATCAAATATATTTCGATGAATTGACGTCAACGTTGTACGCATACTCATTGCAACCTGCACTTATAAATCAACGTTGTAGTGAGTACGAATGAATCAGAGTACATAGTTAAATTTCAATATTGTTGACTCACTTATATTCAAAATTTCGTGAGTGCTTATGAATACAGAAAAAACATTTTCGGTGCTCATTGCTGATCTCTGTTACTCATGGGATATTGTGCAACCAGCACTAATGCTATCCCTCTATTAGGAATTAATGGACCACAGAAAATTTATTAAAAAACTTGTTTTTATGTCTCCAGGTAGTGCCTTGATGAACTGATTACATATACACATAATCGGTTATTAAAACCCTTTAGTCAGGTCTACAATCTAGCTTCTCACATCACTTATGTCGTGTGTGTTAATTTTATATATGAGAGCCGGGGACCTACAGTTTAAACTCGACTCCGAACGACGATTTTTGAGACAATTTTTCATGGAAATTTATTTACTCTCAGTGTTTCTGCTAGAAATCTGCTGAGATGAACTGATTATCTGAAATAATTTTGAATAAATTCACCCACTCACCTGGATTTTACATGAAATAGTATAAACTTACCAATGAAACCGGCAGAGAATTTTATAAACTATACGGCTAAAAATCAGTAGCTGACCTAGTTTCCTTTGCAGCATTATAACAGTATAACGAATGTTATTCTTATTGTTAAGCCTGCTTTGGTTTCCATTACTTTTACTTTCAAAGCTGTACTTTATTTAATTGATGCTCATCTAATCTTTTGTTTTTGTGTTACTTTCTCTTTGCAATTAGAATTTTTCATTTAGAAAATGTTTCTTTTTAAACTACCACGGAAACCAAAATTTCCGCAGAAATGTAACATAAAAACCAACACATATGAGTACATGGAACAGGCTTACAAAGAGCCATAGAAAGACATGCTTTTACATTCACTATAAATATGTTGTAAAATCCTTGATTTCATAATGAAAAAGTTTTTGTTGAAAAATATTAGATCTGATGCTCATATTAAGCTCCCTTTTGTTACGGCATGTACTTCTTGTTATAGAATTTGTTTACGGCACATAAAATCTCTTCTAAACAAAATGGCATATTAAGTACTTAGAAAAGATTAAAAAATACAGTTTTTAATACCTTTTAATAGTTCTAGCTGTGAGATTATTATCTATCCAACTAGTATTACAAAATTTTACAGTCTTTGCTTAGGAGATATGACGCAATCACATATGACTTAAGCGAAAGTCACATTGATTCATCAAGAAACTGATATAAAGTTATGCCAAACATTTTTGTTTACAAAAAAGTTACGATTTTAGGCGATAACTTGCATCTTCAGAATAATCAGAGCATTATTGAGTACCAATGCCTTAAATATTGCTGAAGAACAGCGCGATTGCCTTTTCCGCTAAACAGACTGTTGCCAGTACAAACTTACTTACTAAATTGGTCATTACAACTCTTAAGACAGGATTACGACCTATCTTCTCACACCACCCATGTATACAATAATATCGGGACCTACAGTTAAAAGTCGACTCCGAACGAAAAATTTTTAAGAAACTTTTCTTTGCAATTTTATTTACTTGCATAGACTTTGCCAGAAGACTGCTGAGAGGAAGTCGCCGAAAATTTTTTTTTCATATTTCATTTTGTTTGAGATGCCTGAACCAGGGTTTGAATCACGAACTCTCCTCCAATAAGCCTATTAGATTACCTATTAGACTGCCTAGTAGACTACTTACTAGGGTACTTACTAGACTACTTACTAGGCTTCATACTAGACTACCTACTAGACTAGCTACTAAACTAGCTACTAGACAACCTACTAGACTGCCTACTAGACTACGTACTAGACTAGCTACTAGACTACCTACTAGACTACCTACTAGGCACCACCGATATATACTCACGAGAGCAATAGTTAGTAAAGAAATTCCTTGCAGATTTCAGGAAATGGTGTAATTGACTTTTATGGACTTCGTGGTAATGTCAAGTATAGAAAATATCGGCCACCACACGATCTTCCATTTGAAGAAAGGTGGCCCCCCAACTCAGAAATTGGAATGCGATCGGAAATTCAGTCCATTGTCCTCACTTCCTGTTGGCTTTTGACCACATTTTTTCTGTGAAATTAATCCAGCATGTAGGATATTGCAACTCGCAAGAGACTCCGTACAAATTTACACCGATGGCTCCAAGCTGAAGGGACCCATTGGGTGTGGAACGACTGCAGCGTCTTTCAAGTGGAAGTGTTCGCAATTTAGGCTGCTTTTAAAATTCTTGTGGGCAAAAATGTTCTCAGGCGGGAAATCACCATACTTTCCGATAGGCAAGCGGATATATGGGCATTGGATACTAATGTAATGAACTCCAGGACGGTATATAACTATGGCAAATGCCTTAACGAGGCGGCAAAACGATATGATGTTTGTATCACATGGGTACTGGGACATAGGGACATTTCCGGTAACTGCAGAGCCGATGAAAGGGCACGACCATCAAACTCTCTGATTAATTCTCTACATTAGGGATCTCTTTGGGTACCTGCAAGCTTATAATTGACAATGCAATCGTGGACATTGTCAACAGTAGATGGGCAGCTTCGGACACGGGCAGAACGGCGCAGAAAATCTGGCCAAGGCTGGATAAGAGGCGCGCGACGACTCTGCTTAAACTCCAAAGAAGTAAGCTCAGCACTGTTATCGGGTTAATACAGGGTATTGTATTATAGGAACGCTTGCGAGGCGTATTGGTCTTGGACACCTTGCAAATGATTTCTGCAGAAGCTGTGGAGATGAGGAGAAGGATGAGACTGTTCTTCACCTACTGTGCACATGCCCGGCACTTGGTAGCAGGAGAAAGAGGCACCCGGGTGCCTACTACATGCATGATTTGGATGCACCGTCATGCATGGATATTGACAGCCTGAGCCGCTTCATCGAAAGTTCCGAGTGGTACCTGGACTAGGGGAAAATGTGAAACTGTCGTATCACAATGGGCCCTGAGTGTGATCTAAGTGTGCCCGCTCATGACTCCATCGAAGAGACAGCCACTTCTATCTACCTACCAAAGCTTGTTTTTACATAATTTTTTCGATGCACTTGTTTACATTAGATAGCAGGCGACATAGCAATTTAACAAGTTCCGCAAATGAATTCCAGCAATACTTTGAAATTTATGGTCCCTTGCGTCAGGTGCATTGTAGTCGCCACTTGTCAAAATAGAATTTTTATTTTATTTCGAAAAATTCTTCAGAAAAATAATATAAAACTCCGGATTTACAAGTAAATGTTTAGCCTTTAAATAAATATACTGCAAAATAAATACTGGCCATAATCCTGGTGAATTGTAAAATTTTTGGTGGAAAACAAATTAAGGAAGACTTTGGCATTACAATGCAATTTTTCAACTGTTAGTGCTGCCTGCACTCACTTCGTTTTATTTATTTAACAGGTCTTGGTTTACATTCAGCTCCTTTTCGTGTACCTGTTTTTATTTCAAATCCTTTTCATTTTGTCTGCGGCTTTAATCAATAATCGTCTTTTGTTGTAATTTTTTCTTTGTGTAACCGGTTGCTGCCTTGTCTGATGATGTGGTGTGAATTCCTAGAAATTGTTGTCACCCGTTTAAAATAATATTCTTAAAGGATTTGCCCGTTAAGCAGAATAGAAAAGAAATTTCTTAAGAATCCTTTCTTTTCCTTTAAGAACAAAATCTTGTTAGTTTAGCAGAAAAAAATTTAAGCTGTTGGCTTTTAATCCTGTCTACAGTAAATGGATGTTAAATTTTTAGTGTGAAGGAATTTTAGTTTTAGAAAATTAAAAAATTTTAAGACAGTGATTGGTTTAATTATAATGATTCTTGGTTTAATTATAGATATTAAAGGCCTGGCGACTTTCTCTCAGCAGATTTCCTGCAAATACTCTCACAGTAAATTAAATTACAAGGATAAGGCTCGCAAAAATCTGTCATTTGGAATCAGCTTTAAATTGTAGGTCCTGCCACTCAGGGATAAAATTAACACACACACAATTAACAGTCGGAGTCCTGACTAAAGGGTCGGAGTCCAGACTAAAGGGTTCCAATGACCAATTAAGTAAGTCAGTATTGTTCCTCCCCTGGTAATTTTTTCAACTTCTCTCTTGTTATGAGGATTTTTCAAATGTGTTCTGTGTGACTGTCGATTTTTGGAATTGACCAGAAACACTATTTTCAATAAAAAGATATTCTGCTGCCCTAGTGTATTCCACATTATTGCGGTTTTCGCATAAATCCTTTAGTGGAAGTCATAGTTTTTAGCCTAAGCACTAATCAGGCAATAACTAGTAATTAGCTCAACCGCAATTCCTATTTGTGAATTCTATTGAGTCCTTGAAGGCGCCGTAGTGTAGTAGGTAGTGTGTTGGCTTACTAGACGTGAGGCCTCGGTTCAAAGCTGAGCTCAGATATATCCAACAAAACGAAATTGCCATGAAAAATTTCTCAAAAAAACTGTTGTTCGGAATCGACTTTAAACTGTAGGTCCCGCAATTTATAGAAAAAATAGCACACACAACAAAAGTGTAGGACGTAATTCTGACTGAAGGGTGGTAATGACCAATTATGTACAATGAGGGGCGAAAAAAGCAGTACACTATGGATAAAATTCTAACAATCATCAAACTCAACTTTTACCACAAGGAGAGTGCCCGAAAAAATTTGACAAATTTTTTAATTTTTTCTTGTTTGAATTGTTAATGAAACACTTTTAAAATAAAAATAAAGGTAAATTATTAATGTATATATTTTTTAATGTACAGTTTTCTTTGACGCTCACTGTATGTATGTACATATGTACTTTTCAAAGATCAGCAATAAGTATTCAAAAAGATGAGTATGAATCGAATCATACTCAAAATTTTTGATACTTATACGCATTCATACTTATTTTAATATCATGGAACCTCTCTACTCATATTCAAAGTATGAAGTACTCATCATATTCATACTCAACAACACGTATGATGTTATTGATTTCGACTCTCCATAAATCACAAATATACACAAATCTTAAAATAAGTATGATTCGCTTACGAACACTAAAATACTCACTAGAAGGTTGTGTGTCAGAGATCACCAATGAGTATTCAAAAAGATGAGTAGAATCGAAATATACTCATAATTTCTGATAATTATAGGCATTTACACTTATTTTAATATTATACTCATGCTACTCATATTCAAAGTTTGAAGTAAACATCATACTCATACTTAACAGCACGTATGATGTTGTTGATTTCCATGGCTCAACATTTACGAGAATCACAAATAAGTATGGTTGAGTGTTTGCTTTGCTTGCTGTTCTGTCTTTCGTGCTTATGTGTCTTTTTTTCTTTTTTTGTAAATACAACAACAAGTAAGACTGTAAATTTTCATGAATTATCCGAGTCACTCGATTCATTTATAAGTATTATAAATATTTTTCTAAAGGCTTATGTATCTGAATGAGTAGGCTTATGCATCAAACATATTTCGAATGGTATGAGTTTGATGTCAACTTTGTACTCATACTCATTGCAACCTGTACTTATAAATCAACGCTGTAGTGAGTACGAATGAATCAGAGTACATAGTTAAATTTCAATATTGTTGACTCACTTATATTCAAAACTTCATGAGTGCTTATGAGTAACGAAAAAATGACTCATTGTTGATCTCTGGTACTTATTAAGTAGATACTTATTAATAGATAAGTTTCGTAAGATGTTGGAATTGCTTGATTAAAGAACGAAATTTTATAGGAATTTAATTTTATAGGATTTCTCTCTATTGAATTAAATATTCCATTGTAGGTTGTCTAATAAAAAATTGAAAAGTTTCTCAATCTTAAAAGCAAAACGTTCTCCAAAGTATTGAAGGAATTGTGTTATTAACTTATATTTTTATTAAGCCAAGACAAATTTCTTTTCTAACAGATTCTAAGGAAAAATATTTCCCTTAAATTTTGTGTAACCTTTTGCGTTCCATCGTCCACAAAGGCAATTTCTTTGCAAAGGTCACAAATAAGTGAAGGAAAATTGCTATTTTTTTTACGGGCCAGGCTGGCAAGAAAAATTGATTAATTTATTGCTTTATAATGAGAAACAGCCATGAAACTATGCCGTAATAAATATATTTTTTAAAGCTTCTTTTTCTTGGACAGATGATAAAGCAGTTATAAATTATTTAAAAACAACAAGAAAAAAAAGCATTGCAATTTCACATAAATTATGAAACAAAAAAATGAACAAAAATTCAAGTAGAAATAGTTTCAAGTCCACAAAAAAAAGAAAAGAACATGTAATTTCGGTAATTCTTGTTATAAAGGAAACCCTCACCAAAAAAATGTTGTTCTTCTTCTTGGTTTTTTTTCTAAGGAAAAAAAGGTCATAAGTGTGAATATCAAAAGAGAATATCTTGCTTTACAAAAGTGTGAAACGAATTATTTTTTCTTGTTGTTTTTATTTTTATTTTGTTTTATTTTTGGAAATCAAAGAAAAAAATAAAAATCGTGCCAAAATTTAAAGTAACACAACTTTTTAACTCATTACCTTTAATTCTTTTTCTCATTTTTTTTTTCATTCTGCCATTATTTTTTATACAATCCAATAATTTCTTTTAACTTTATTACGAAGACTACTTTAAAATACTTTTTTTTCACCAATAAAACAAGGAAGCTTTTACACTAAAAAAAAAAAATATAAAAATAAAAAAAGAAGAGGAGAAATCTATCTAAACTACATAATCGGTGGGTGTAAACCCCTTTAACAACAGCATTAATATTACCACCTTCCATTTCCATACACTTAGTTTTCTTCTTGATTTTCCTACAAAAGAAATGTTCTTCATAAAGTTACCCAATATCGTCGCCGCCGTACGTCTGCTTTTTAAATCTCAGCTTAGACAGTTAGCCAGTTAGTACCAGCAAGCTAGAGATGATCGTGTCTAACTGTCTAACCTTTATTTTTATGATTTCTTTTCTAAGTCTAGCTTTGGTAGGGGTTTTTCTTTTTTAAGAAAATTAGTTTTTTTTTTGGAGAACTTTTTCTTGTTTCCCGCAAAAGTCCATAAAAAATTTTTTATTGCCACGAATTCTTTTTACTGTGTGGAATAAGACAAAAAGAAGTTATAATTCCATAAACTAATGTTGCATAATAATCTAAGATGCTCGCACGCTACACTAGGTTATGGAGAATCTATATAAGCTATAACGCAATCTGATCTATCTGATCACAAGGGCTCAATACATACACACATTCTTTACAACCCTTTAGTCAGGATTACAATCTAGTTTCTAACACCATTTATGAGTGGCCGAACGACAGATTTCTGAGAAACTTTTCATGACATTTTCATTTATTCTCAGAGTTTTTGCCAGAAATCTACTGAGAGGAAATCGCCGAAGAAATATTTTTTTCACATTTCGTTTAGTTGGAGGTGTCTGACCTGGGGTTCGAGCCGAGGCCTTATTTCTAATAAGCCAACACACTACCTGTTACACTACGGCAACTTCAAGGGCTCAATAGAATTCACAAACAGACATTGCAGTTGAGCTGATAACTGGCCATTGCCTGATTGATGGTCAGGCAAAAAAACTATGACTTCCACATGAAGATTTTTAAGGGAGCTGCAATAATGTGAAGTGCAATAAGCCGACAGGACATCTTTTTATATAAAATAGCGGGTCTGGTTAAAAACAAAGGACGACAGGCGCATTAAACATATCATAACAAGAGAGAAGCCGAAATAATTACCAGCCAGAGGAGCAATGCTGACTTACTTACATAATTGGTCATTGAAATCCTTTAGTCCGGACTTCGATCCTTTGGTCAGGACACACATCTCACATTTTGTATGTGTTAACTTTATCCATGACAGATTTTTGCAAGCCTTTTCGTGCTAATTTTATTTACTCTAAGTTTTTGATAGAAATCTACTGAGAGGAAGTCGCCTAAAGAAATATTTTTTTGAGATGTCAGAGTCTGGTTTAGAACCAGAGATCAGGAATGAATCGTTTTTCCGCTACTCATAACCACTCATGAAATTTTGAATATAAGTGAGTCAACAATATTGAAACTTTAACTATGTACTCTGATTCTTTAATACTCACTACAACGTTGATTTATAAGTACAGGCTGCAATGAGTATGAGTACAATGTTGACATCCAACTCGTACCATTCGAAATGTGTTTAATTCATAAACTTTTTAAAAATACTTATAATACATATAAATGATTCGAGTGATTCGTACGCGATTCATACTTGTTTTGTGATTCTTGTAAATGTTGAGCTATGGTGAGTCGAAATCAACATCTAATGTGTTGTTAAGTATGAATATTCAAACTTTGAATATGAGTAGAGGTGCCATGATATTAAAATAAGTACGAATGCGTATAAGTATCAGAAATTATGAGTATGATTCGATTGTATTCATCTTTTTGAATACACATTGCTGATCTCTGGGCTCTCATCTAATAATCGAACACATTACTTACAAGACTACGACCACTTCTCAAATTCTGTAGTGCTTTCAACAATTCGTACACCTTCAATCCTTTACAAAGCTGTTAAAAGAGTTCTGTTCTTAATGTTAAACTTTTATTAAAGCATTCAGCAGTCTTGCGAATACTGTCTTCGAAGACTGTCTGTTCATATTGTAAAAAAATGTTTGTTGCATCAACAGCGTGCATAAAACGAAATCATAGAAATTCTTAACATTACAGGCAGTATTTTTGTTTTGTTTTTTTTATACAATTCTGCTGAAATATTGGATTGTAAGTGAGAAAATTAGTCTAAAATACGACTGTAAAAATGTAGGTCTTTCATGATCTATAAACTGTAAAGTTATTTTTTGTTATTTTCTTGTAGTTTTATAATCTTTTTGGCTATAAAAAAGGTATTTCTGCCATAAGACCTTCCGCCAAGAGAACAGTTATGGGCCGTTAAATATTCTTTTTTTTTCTTACGTAATTTGCTTTTTTTCTTTATTTTTCTGAAGAAAAAATGTAGTCCAGTAGTAAATTAAAATTGCAAAATAATTTGAAAAATAATCTCCTGTTTTTTATGGCTATGTATTGCATAAAATGCTGGCTAGGCTTGCTAGAATATAGACGTTAAAATTGTACAGAAAATTGTAAGAGGAGAATGAATGCCAACATATTTGAAATTATTCAAAGGAAAGTATTAAAAGGAAGGAAATTCAAGAAGGTAACCTTACGATTACTAAGCATTTGTGATCGTAGGAAGTATAGAAGAATTAAAAGAAATTTCGTTTGTTTTTCAATTGCAGGCCTATTTAATGGTTATCATCAATTAAAAGAAATTTTGCGCCTCCAAACTTCAACTTTAAATTAAACAAAGTGTAACGAAGTTTTAAATTCATTTGAAAGATCTATTGATGCCCTTACATAATTGGTCGTTACAATCTTTCAGTCAGGACTACGAAGTAGCTTCTCACACCACTTATGTTGTGTTTGTTAATGTGATCCATAAGTGGTGGTACCTACAGTTTAAAATCGACTCCGAAAGGTAGATTTTTTGAGAAACTTTTCATGGCAATGTTTATTATTGACTCTTATAGTTTTTGCCAGATATCTGCTGAGAGGAAATCGCCAAAGAAATATTTTTCCAAGTGTCTGTCCTGAGGTTTCAACCGAGGTCTTACGTCTAATAAGCCAACACACAGACTACGACGACTTTATGGATGACATTACTTATGCAAAATAACATCGTCCGCCAAGACTTCTTTAGGTGGAATACATACGATATGTTTAATTTTCAATGATTCTGGTGCTTACTACTTCTACTTACTACAATTTACTGCTGTTTTTTCAGATTAATGGCGGCTTGCTATTCTTGTTACTACTATCTACTATTAGTTTTTTCGATTAATGGCGGCTCGATGGCGGCTTGCTATTCTTTTTACTACTATCTACTGCTGGTTTTTTAATAGTTTAATGGCGGCTAAATGGCGGCTTGATATTCTTGTTACTACTATCTACTACCGATTTTTTATTGAATTAATGGAGGCTTGCTATTATTGCTACTACTATCTGCTATTGGTTTTTTTCGGATTAATGGTGGCTCGATGGCGGCTTGCTATTATTGTTACTACTAACTACTATTGTTTGTTTCTTCGAATTAATGGCTGCTCGATGGCGACTTGCTATTATTGTTGCTACTATCTATTGCTGGTTTTTTCGAATTAATGGCGGCTCGATGGCGACTTGCTGGTCTTGTTACTACTATTGGTTTTTTCGGATTAATGGCTGCTCAATGGCGGCTTGCTATTTTTATTACTACTATCTACTATTTGTTTGTTTTTTTTTTCGAATTGATGGTGGTTCAATGGCAAGGTTGAGCTTAAAGAAAAAATTCACAAGAAAAAATCATATGTGGTGGAATCGAACGATCTCGTTAGTCAGGTCACATCAGCTTCATGTGAGATGATCATACTTTCAAATCGCTTATGCAGAATAAGTCATATACTGTGTGTTACGTGCAACACAGTCCTGTGGAAGTCACAACATCCCATTCGTCTCAAAAGAAATTGCTTAACATCTACCTATAGTGTTCGCTGTTGCCTGTGGTGGCCTGGGCAAATGTGGGAAATGTGGATTGATGACGCCGCCAGCAAACAATCCACATCAAACAGTGACTTGTTTGGGGAGGTATTGAACGCCTTTGAATCTCATGTAGATTGGTATTGTCCTTAATAGAAAATTTTGTTTATTCAAGCATTCATTCATCCAGAAATGGAAGTTATTGCTGAACATGAAAATTATAGTAAGCTGCGAACTCCTCCAGAGACCATTAAGTGGTTTAGCAAAACATATTGAATAAATAACAACTAATTTGACAGATGCGGCTTCAACAAGATGGCCGTTATTAACTGTCACTTTTCATAGGGCTCTATTGATTGTCTTAAAAATGTCTAATCATGCTCTCTTAAAAATTTTTCTTTTATAACTGACGATATTATTTGGAAAAAACCTTTCTTCAATTTTTTTTTTCATTTACACAGAAACAATGAAAGGCTTAACATGCATTTGCCACTATTAAGGTCATAATAAAAAAGAAATGTTTAAAAAGAAGTGATCATATTCAAGCGATAACATCATGTCACAAATTTTGACAAGTTGTTCGAAACGTACTTTTGATGAATTACAATAGAAAAGTAAGGAAAATGAATTTCAATTTCCATTATGATTTTACCCAGGGCCATAATGATAAGGGGGAAAATTTATAAAATATTTTCAAAGAAAGAAAATTCTTGGAAATGAAAAATTAAGCCATTATTAGAAGGAATTTATTTGAAACAAAAAATAATAAAAATAAAGAAATGTGGAGATTAACATCTAAAACAAGACATTGAAAGCGTAACAATTTTTTAAAATATTTTTTTTCGTAATTAATATTTCAGACAAACAACAAATCGTATCTAAATTGAACCTGTGACTGTTACTCTATTAAAAATTTATTTTTTCTTGTCACATGTCTGTCAAAATTTCGTCATACATTTCCAAAGTGGCACTTGACAGCTGTGTGTGGAGATAAGGGCGATAATTTGTCATAATATTCAGGCCTGTTTCCCTCAAAAAAAGGATAAAAATTTTTAATGAAAGTAAATTACTACAGTTATCACTTACCCTCAAGTGTTGCAAAGAAATTTTGAAAACAATTCCACTATTTGGACAATATTTGAGCAGGTGATTTAAGTTTTCACACGTTTTCACATTCAAATATGAAAATTGTCGACTGCGGACTATATTTACATGCACTTGTGATGGTTATACTAGGAATTCTTAAGAATTTTTGTCTGACATTTCCTCTTAACCTTACCTAACAATATGGGCTTTTCCTAACCTCCAAGTACGTGCAGTTATGGCATCCTTTGATAATAATTTTTCTGTTCCAACATGTAAATGTTTATCAAGGTTAACGTTAACTGACATTCACCAACCAAACAGTCAAAAACCATAAAAAAGACAACTCATAAGTCTACGATTTATTACAATTCCGTATCTCTCTGTATCACATAGCCAGACTTGTCTCATTCAATGTGTAGTAAACATTTGAAAGATTTATTAGTATTCAAAAGCTGTTACAAAACTAAGGAATGTGATCGCAAGTATTCTTATGGAGCCAGAAATATCAAATTCAAATGACATTGCATATGTAAGAAATCAAAAGTTTTGAATATGTCTCCGACATTTCTAAGTATTGAAGGACGTTTTGTTGTGGCATAGACAATCAATCAAAAAGTTTGCCATTTGAGTTGCAAATACTTGGAATGGATTTATTTTTACTTTTACATTTCTTAGCCTATTTATTGAACAAAAATCAAATGCATATGCAAAGCGTTAAGAATTTTGTCTATGCAATTTCTATATTAAGGCTGACAAAACAAGTGTGAAGAAGCTAACCTCCACCCAGAGAGCAAAGAGAAAGTTTACGCAGATTAGCCCCAAAGAAAGGATCAAAAAAGCTGCAAACAAAGAAAAGCAAGAGAAATGTCTGACAGTTAGAAATGGAATAAGAGTAGGTTAGTGAGAGATCCAAAGGAAATTAAAGATATATTGCCATTTCACACAACTTTGAATCCTGTATGTTGTATTGAATACACTTGGTTGTTTGTGAACGCTCAATACTATGCTGAATTGTGTATGTCGTATTCTTCTTCATAATTTTTGGCATTCACACAATTTGATAGCACGAAACCAACCCAACTTATTAAAAACATATGAAAAAAATGTGTATAAGTGTATCGGATTTTTACATGAAAATTATCAACAACAAACACACTGTCGTATAGTCGTCCAACAATACAATGAATACAACGATACAATGGCTTGTGTGAATTGACCAATAAAAAGTAAAGTTAGAGGACAAAAATAAGAAACACCTTCATTTCATCAGCTAACTGATGCCACAGTGGAATTCGCATTTCATAAATTTCCAGAATCTTGAGTTTTCGACTCTATGTCTATACTTGGGCAGAATACAGAATGTGTTCGGTTTCAGACGCAGTCATTTTACGGCATACTCTACCACAAAAAGGTCTCCATATGTCCCACAAACAAGTCTATACTCTCAAAGCATAAAGTCCCGTAAAAAGCCTATGAGACTTGTAATAGATTTCCTTTGTTATAGAAAGAGCAAATCTTGATAACAGTAATCTAAAAATTCTACAAAAAGTATCCACTTTCCGCTTAATTACGTGATCGATCTGCCCTACCAAGCGAGGGACTTGTTTAAAAAGCAGACTACGGCGACTTCAATTTTCTGAGTTACTCAGTCAACTAAGCCGGAAACCGGAACTAAACCTATTTACAGAACCACTAAGTGGTTTTAAAGCAGGAGGTTAAACAGAGTATTCCATTATACTAATTCTCTGCACAGAGCCAGATAGGCATACAAAAGTTACTGTCTAGGAAACATTACGTAACAAAAGTTTAGATAGCCTCGAACCAATTTCGATTGAGAAAAGTGTCAGCTTCTCTCTACTTATCCTTCCACCGAGTATATAATTCCTTCGCTTCACGCTTCACGGCAAGGTTTTTGGCGTAGATTGAATCACAAACTGACTGTCAGACCTTTACACCTGTCTGTCCAAGTTGAATTAAGGATTTTTTCGACATTGTAGATTTCCTCTTAGAAGATACCCGCAAGTTTCTTGATGGTCTCTAAATATTTTTCTTTTGAAAAAAACCCGAAATATCAGCATACCACAGAATGGTTCCTCTCTTCTAAGAGTATGTTATCCAGATTTCTTCTCCGTATAGAGGACAGTTAAGGAGGAACTTGTTAGTCACTGATTTTATCAGGTCATGTTACTCTAGTGATAAATCCTATATTAGAGCTGTCTCCCATTATCCTAATGAGCTTAAATCAAATACAGTGCTTGGCACTGCTGTAGGATTGGCTCACTACTCAGATTATTACTACATGCCAGTCTCATTATTTTATCCACGACTATCTCAGCTGTTTTAAATTTGTGCTGCTTTTTCTGCATAATCCTCGCATATCTTTAAGATATCCTTGGCTTTTCCTGAAATACTGTACATATGAGCCTTCTTTGCCAGTTTACAATCTTCCATTTAGGAAGTTAACTGCTTCCCGTCAATGATACTACTGTGGATTCGACTGAATGACACCAACGACTTATAATATCAAGAGTTAGTATTCTTTCGTAAATGCATTCACAATTTCAAAAGGAAAATTAAAATTAATAGTGTTCAACCCTCCAAAACATATGGTATGACATTATAAATTTGAAAACCCAATTCGAACTTAAAACACCACGTATGTAACATTTTTAAAAATCCTGTGCTAAAGATATCTAATTTATTATGAACTTTTCTTTTTTTTTCTTTTTCTCTTTTAATTAATTTCTGTTTTCATTCTAACAATCATTGCTAATGAATTTCTGAAGTGAGTCTTGATTACGTTTGTATGTAAAGTAAGGAGATGTAAAGTAAATGGTAACCAGCCGGCAAGAGTATTTGGCAACAACCTGATTTGCCACCCATTGAGAATATTTTTTTTAAGGAATACAGAGATAGACAGACAGACATACAGCCTCTTTTAGATTAAGACAAACATATGCCTGGTATTACTATAAGAACCTCTAGACGAGTGAGTGTTTATATCAAATACAAGTAATGTAATGTAACGTGTTACGCATAATAATGATTGCTCAAAAGACAAGTTTACAACTTTAAGCCGAAAAATATGTTGTGTTAATATGGTATGTATGTATGTATGTATGGTACTATACGGGTAAGACACGTCCTATATAGAAAAACAACACCAAAAACAACAACGAGGGAATGAAGAGGCCAAATATCAATCTTTTAACTTCAAAAACAAATAACTGGGACATCTTTTACACGTTCATTCTTATCTTACAAGAGAACAACACATTTACAATACTCGTGTATACTCGTACATACCTACATACAAGATGTTAATGTTTATTGGATCTAAACAGAGATGGTAGAACGTTTTCCTAATTTCAGTTTTCTAGTCTACAATATCAACTAAATGGAGGCTTGTATCTCTTGAATAGAAAAAATAAAAACAAAAAATATCTCTTAGTATGGTTTTGTTTTGTACCCGTACCTTGCTTGCATTTCTTAAGAAAATTGAAATGTTATAAAACGTGTGGAGACTTTTTGGTTTGTTTGTTTCTATGTGAATTTAGTTGTTCTTTTTTGTTTAGACAGGTCAATTCATAACTGGAGTTTTTGTTTAATATTTTCAATTTCAGTTTTATCTGCCTTTATTACGTTTTTTTTTTGTGTTGTGTGTAGAACAGTTAAAACATGTCTTAAGTTCGGCTCATAAATTTCATTTTTATTTTGGTTGTTCATTTTTTCTTTTCATTTTCTCACATCTAAATGAAGTCCATTCATTGAAAAAAACAAAGTGAAAATGTTTACTTTGCCACCTTTTTAGGTTTTGATAACACACTTCAGTCAGGAAATATATTTCTGTTGTAGAAAATGTTAAGTACGTGACTTTTATTCAATGATTTAAGTAAACTGAAGCATTTTTTATGGGCCTTCATATCAAAATAATTAGAAGGTGTTATAATATGACTGAAAGGAATGCCCTACACGATAAGCCTACTTGGAGATTTAATTTTTTAAACTAAAAAATATTTTTTTATGCTGGTGTTTGATGTTGAATTTTTGTTTACTTGTTTACTATTTTCTAAGGTGGTGTTTGTTGTTGTATTTTTGTTTACTTGTTTACCATTTTTTTCAGTTCTGGTGTTTGTTGTTGTATTTTTGTTTACTTGTTTACCATTTTTTTCAGTTCTGGTGTTTGTTGTTGTATTTTCGTTTACTTGTTTACCATTTTTTGGCTGCGGTTTGTTGTTGTATTTTTGTTTACCAATTTAATGTTAAGTGATGTAAAAGCAAAACACCAGTATTTAGATTCTTCATTTTCGTAACAATACTATCTGAAGGCCAACTAAGAATACTTACAGTGCAACTGTAACTGACAAATTTCATTACCCCGTAAGCCATGATTGATTGATGATATGGCTAGCTGTTGGCTTTGAGGATCGCTGTGATTTGTGGCCCTGTACATTTGAGGCTTAAGAAAACCTCACAAACAAGAGTCCAATGGGATCAAATTGCACGATCTTACAACAGGTCACATCACTTCCTCGTTAGATGGCCATGCCATCGTAATACCATCTTTTTGAAACGTGGTGTCCAGACCATCCAATTCAAATCAAAAGAATGTGGTTGACATTATTCTAAAAGAAATACGGAGCTATGACGCCGCCAGTTTAAAATCCAATCCAAACAGTGTTTTTCTTCGGGATGCATCGGACTCTCTTGATGTCTTGTGGTCTGTTCACGTATCCATTCATTCAGAATTATTTTTCAATGATAATTAGCGCCAGTTACCAACTACTGCAGAGCCCATTCAATGAAAACGTCGTGTCCTATGGTCATTCCCGCTTCAGTTGGATTTTGTGTGGGAGCAAGCCTAATTAACGACACAAGATTCGCCAAGTTGTGGTCTGCGAAAGTCCAAATTCTTGTGAACGATGCGAAATCGTCGTCTTCTATGGTCATTCCTGCTTCAGTTTAATTTTGTGTGGGAGCAAGCTTAATTAACGACAAAAAATTAGCCAAGTTGTGGTCTGCGACAGTCCAGATTCTAGTGAATGATGAGAAATCGGATTCTCAGATTCTCTTGCACATTTTCATGGACAGTGGCGATGCTTCTCGCAGATCTTTGGTTTCATTGACGTCCGGGTGTTGGCTGACACATTACTCAACCAGTGGACTGGAATTTATCCAACAAATTGGGGGCAGTCTTCTCATAAGAACGATTTCGACGATCGTAAAGTGGGCGAATATAACACCCGGACAGAACGCCCATTTTGATAAAGCTCTTCTGTTTCTTGTGAGTGTTGGTGAATACTATATCCGGCCATGGTGTTTTGGCAAAATGAATAAATGACAACTAATGTGGCAGATATAGCTTCAACAAGATGACAGTTATCAACTGCTTAAGTCCGAAATTCCCAATAGAACCCAATTAATTTTAAATACGACCCACTGTTTATCGTAAACTAAGCTTTTTGGCTAAACACATAACTTTATAGTAATTATTATGCCACGCCTACTTTCAAAGAAATTTTAGGAAATTTTCCTTTAAAATTCCTTCAGTATTTTGCTTTTTGATATGCGAAAATAAATGGCTATGGTCTCTCATTATGTAAGTTATTATAAAACCGACTATAGCGTATTCCTATGGCCTCGCAGTGAAATATTTTCTGCTGCCCATTGCTAAGGCATGCTTTTTTATTTATCTTCTCAATATTTTGGTTCTTTGATAATCAAAAAAAAAAAAACGAAAAGAATGAAACCAAAATTATTACTCAACTCAATACCATTCATTGATGTTTTGGTTTTGGGCCTACTCGTTTAAGCCACGTATTGGCCAAAGCTGTTAAATGTGTTTTAGTTGTTGTTGTACTTGCTCGTAATCTTGTTCTGGTTTATGAGTTTCCTGTTGTAGCGGGTGTAACTAAATTGAAATTGGCCTTTAACTACTCGAAAGAAAAATTTTTAAACCATTTTACAGAAAACAAATAAAAGCCAGACTACTTAAGAGTATACTGGTTAATAAAACCGAGGAGCATATTTTGCTTATTGGTTATTGCCTAAGAGATGCCACTGCTGGTGATATCAAATCATTGTCATCATCAGCAGCAGTACAATTTCCCTGATTATCATTGATGGGGATGTGCTGCTTAAGCAAGAGTTTCATTTCATTTCACTTTTCTTTGTAATCTTTTCTGTTACCTTTTGATTGCGGGACATTGTTTTTATTTATGACTTTATCTTTTGGCCAGTTTAGTTACGTTTCGTTTTTTCTTTTCTTTTTCGTATGACAATTTCAATTTCTTGGGAATTGAGAGCGAGTTTTGAGTAGCGTGCGATGCGTTTACCACATCTGATATCATTGTCTAAAGGCTGAAATCATTTCGTTTTTGAGAAGTTCATAGTGTTACGGTTTTTTATTGCCTTGATTTTGAAATCACGTGCAATTCGTGGTAATTATTTCATTTAGAATTAGATTTCTTGGCCAAATATGTGACTTGATTTTGGATGACTAAAAAAAATTATTTTTTGGTTGTATTATTCATTACCTTCAACGAAATGTTCTCATGAACTGAAATGATGAAACAATTTTGATAATTTTTTCAAAGTAAAAGAGAAATTCTGTTTACATTCCAATGACACTGAAGTGGGAATATAAAAAATTTGTATGTGGTTGAGCTCTAATTTTCTTAAAAATGTTTCCTGTATTAATTTAAAGAACAAGACTTTCAGTACAGGTTCAGAAATAAGAGAAGAATTATGTGAATAGCAGAGTTTAAAAAAGCGAGCAAGTGCTTAAAGTGGTTCAATAGCTTTGTTAAGAACATAAATTAAAGAATACAAGTGCGCTGTAATTGAGCTTTAAAATGCAAAATTGCAGCTGCATTTTAGAGAAAAATCGTGCGATAGGGTTACTTGGTGGCAACACCTTAAGCAAGCTCAACTTTAACAGATGACTCCATCCAATCATGTTTTGAATATTTGGTACGAGACATCTGGTGCTCCAACTTTATTTCAGGAGCACTATTAATTCGTAACAAACAAACTAAACCAGCAATATATATATTGTCTGCTATAAATCGATTAAGATTTTAGGCTTTCTTTAGTGCTTCCATATCCAAGCTTCTAGTCAAAATAAAATTTGTAAGCTAACATTAGCCATCACTGACTTTTTTTGATCAGAAACGATGCGAAGTAGATCTTCGAACTTGACTGACGCTCTGCAAGGATTCAAATATCTTTATAGCAGCCAGCTATACTAGCCAGCTTTAGTAGCCAGCTATACTAGGCAGCTATAGTAGCCAGCTATACTAGCCAGCGATGCTAGCCAGCTATACTAGCCAACTATACTAGCCAGCTATAGTTGCCAGCTATATTCGCCAGCCATACTAGCCCGCTATACTAGCGAGCTGTACTAGCCAACTATACTAGCCAGCTATACTAGGCAGCTATACTAGGCAGCTATACTAGGCAGCTATACTAGGCAGCTATACTAGCCAGCTCTAGTAGCCAGCTATAGTAGCCAGCTATACTAGCCAGCTATAGTAGCCAGCTATACTAGCCAGCTATACTTGCCAGCTCACATTTAACGATTTCTGCCGGTGTGTAGATCCGCTGAGGAAAAGGAAACTGTTATACACATTCTTTGCCAATGCTCATCTCTTGCGAGGTGCAGATATAGGTTATTTAGCTCTCCAATTCTTGTCAGCTTGACAGCGCTATGATCTAGTGATTTCAATGATATAACCTCGTTTATCAAACTTTCGGATTTTTTCCAGCGTAGGATAGTCGTGTTTTTAATATGCAGCCCTTGCGCTGATCAACTTGGTCTTCTTCCCTACTTTGGTAGAACTCGGTCAGTACAGGGACTGCGTTCATCTGTGCTGTCACAACGGGCCGCTATGCGTGCTCAAGTGAGCTTTTGGTATCAAAGCTATCACTCCAACCTAACCTAACCTAACCTTATATAGAAATGTTTTTTGCGGAGCCATATCGATAAGAAACATTTGTTCAGGATATGGCGCTCTTGCTTTATATAGGTCCTAAGGGTCTTGAAGTTTAAATTGAAGGGCCCCCTAAGGAAGGTTCCTCAAATTGAGTTCTTTTTAAAGTTCCGTTGTGATACCTGCTTATCTATTTCAACGTGTGTCTATAAATCCTTGTTTGCATCATATTTAGTCATCTCATAAAGGACTGGATGTTACGCACGTTTTACACGTTCAAAGTACTTATAAAAGTCTTGAGTTTGTAGGAGAGAAGGGAAAAACGAGCGGGGGTAAGTTCACACTTTGATGTACCCGCAAAGTTACTTTGTTCTTCGTTCGTCGTCTACCGATGGTTGTATACACAACAACAAAAGATCAAGAGTTTGCCAACATTTTTCGCAAAGTACTTTGAACGTGCAAAAGCGAAACAAAGTTTGAAAGGAAATGTAAGAGTGTAAGGCGTCTTACTAAACAAGCTGTGGCTTTAACTGCTGGGTCTCAGGTTGTCTGATGCCAAACAACGATGTCGAAGTTGTTTAATGGTTTCATGTTCTTTTTCACTACAGCTTCTGTAGAAGTCGAGGTGGAATGCTTCAGTCTTTGGGCATGTATACCTGGGGGTCTTGAATACCATTGGGACCAATGTCAGCTTCAAAAGGTGGATGTATTTGCATGCCTGGTTAGTCTACAAACGTTTTCATTTTAAATTTTTGTGCAAATTACTGATATTTGTATCAGATTTGCTACTAAGAGAGGCATTTCAGAGTCACATAAGAATTTGTTCCAATGACACTTATGGTTCGAACATGGTTGCAATGGTTTTCGCAAGTGCGTTAGCTATGTTCTAACCTTCATTGCTGCAATAGGAGGAAACAACCGAAATCTACGTGATGTTAAGCGAGTGATGATGACTGAATGGATCTGAATATAGAGTTTGTTTGTAACTTGAAGAACCATAAGTAAGTTATCCAAGGAACTTTGGCATACTTGGGTATAAAGCCGTATTGGTTTGATCTTCAAGTTCGTTAGTTTGCATTCGAACCTTTTAGTTTTCTTTTCCATACGTACGTATGTAAATATGCTTTAAACAAATAATGTTTGAGATTCAATCATAAATCTGTCATAAGAACAAAATCTGCTTATTGTTGTCCGCATAATGGAAAAAAAACGAAGGCACACAATAACTAAAGAGAGGTTTTTTATAGATTTTCCCATAAATATTGAGCTTAAATTAATAACAATCAAAATTTATTTCCAACTCAAAAGCCAGACATACATACGAGTACAACAAATGAAATGATTCATAAATTTCCAGTAACAAAATGAAGAAAAAACAACGAAAAAGAAAATTGGAATTGGAATTGTTTTTAAGTAGAGGTGGTAGTAAAAATGATTTTTATTTGTGAATGAGAATGAAATCATTTGTATGCTTAATGCGTATATAAAACCCTACTTAAATACTGATTCAAACACAACTAATCCTTATTGTTCAAATGTCAAATCACCATACAAAAAAAAAAAAAATATGAAATCAGAACGAAAAGAAAATTACAGTCAAAGAACAGTGCCTGCTATGCTACACAAAAATATGAAATGAGGGACAATAAGCTGTTTGTTGCCTGCCACTCACTCACTCACTCACTCACAGTTGAGAGAGTAAATCTCTAAAGAGTTTAATGGTTGGCTTAGGGGAGTTCTTCAAATAAGTTCAGCTTTAAAAGCAATACAATCAGATGCAATCAGATCGTGGTGGCAGCATCTTTAAATCTCATCACCGATGGAAGTGTAAGATTTTGTTGTTTTATGTGGCATGCAAGATAACAAAAACTATTCTGTTCCATTCTATAGAAAATGAATTGATTTTTAATGCCTTTTTACGGGTTTTTCAATAACAAAAAAAAGCAGACTAAAAGGGTTCAATAGAAAACAAAATTGACAACCTAAACACTAAGGAATCATATTCTATTTATTTTTATTTATTTATTAGCTTAGGGATTTCTATCCTATGCTCTCTTTCTCTCTCTCTCTCTTTGTTCGGTTTTATCTAAACTCCATCAATACTAAAGCCACTTGCAACATGCTACGAGTACGTAGTAATAAATCGCTCTTTTTTCTGTTTTTGCTTTACAACTAACGCCTTGAAGTCATAAATAGAGTTAAAAAAAGAATGTTTCAAGTATGTTTTATGGCGGGAGATCTCCTCTTCTTGTTCTATTTCTACATTCCTTGCAAAGACCACAAACACAAAAAAAAAAGATCTCCTGGGATATTTATTATTTGAACAACTGATTACTTGGCCCCAGCCTATTAGAAACATAAAACTGTACAGACACACACACAGACAGCTAGACAGACAGCAGAGGAGATCATTAAATATCGCAATCAAATGTAATGAGAGTCCTAATATTTTTTAATGATTTCAAAAATGCAGTGACATTTTTATTATAACCCACAAATGATCACAAACTTAGACTCATAAATGTCAATCAGGATTTTCATTTGTATGGGCATGGGGCATAAGGCATAAAGAGCTCAGAATTAAAATCATAAAAAAATAAAAACTTTTTTGTTGAAAATTAAAAGCCTAGTACAGCGCAGAGACAATAAGCAAAGGAAACAAGGATTTATTCTTGTAGTCGTAAATTTTAAATTTCAAAATGTAGCAGAAATAATTTTTTCTCTTCTCTTTTTTAATAAATTTTAAATGCCAGACACGTTAATTAAGGAGAAACATTTTATTGCGCTACACACTGTCAATTATCAATAACATGGCATCGTGGAGACTTAATTAAGTTCGCAGGTATACGGGTCAAAAGTTGTTAACTAATAAAAAGGTCCTTCAATATACACAAGAATACTAAACAGAGAAGAAAAATTTTAATTTCAAAATAATTGCCGTATGCAATCTGCTAATATAAAATGCATAATAGGACCAACGATCTTAATCGGAACCGAACTAACGGAGCCAAGTCTACAATATCTGAAACCTAGTTGACTGATTTGCTGCTCAAAGAAGAGAAACAAAGCCGCATTCAATTACGAAAGAACATTCAATAATTCATTATAAAAGGGCGTTCAAGGCCTATTAAAACAGAGTATAAACCACGAAGTCGCCGCAGTCTAGTAGATATTGTGTTGAGGCCACGGTTCAAACCCCATGTCAGACAAACGAAATATGGAATAAAAATATTTCTTCGTCGAGTGCCTCTAAGCAAATTTCCGGCAAAAACCCCGAGAAAAAAATAAAAAGTTGCCATAAAAAGTTCATAAAAAACCTGTCGATCGGAGTCAACTCATGTATAAAATTAACACACACAATGTAAGTGACGTGGGAAGCTTGGTGATAATCCTGATTGAAGGGCTGCAATGGCCATTTATATATGTATAGTGTTATGTCTGAGAAAGATTAACATTTTGAATTACAGTGTCAAAATGATACTTTTGTACACTACACTACACTCTTTCGCCGGCTTGTGCGAAGTTTCTTTGCCACGTAACAACCCAATGTAGATCACCCAGAGCCTCTGCTCCTTCTCCCCAACCAATAAGTCGATATGTCCATAGGGATAGCAGATAGAATTGAAGCACCAACCACTATATTATCCGCAGAATGGAATATCAGTCTTGCAAGAGTATCAGTCTTCGTGGACCCAGGTATACTACTTATCACGAAACCACCCTTAAAGTCGTGACTTACATCACACTAACCTTATCACTTATCACAGGACGGCTTATTGAAAATTAAATCTACAAGCGCAAGTGGCCTCGAATACGCATATCTTGAGGAGCACATCAGACGAAATTGCCATTTTATACACAGGGTCGTAGAGAACATTGGGAGGCCGTGGAATAATTGAAAAGGTCGAAACATTACTTGGAACCCAGCTAACCTAGCTAACGATCGATTAGATGGAATGAATTTATTGCAGTGTTATGTTCCCTCGTGGACTTTTATTAAGTCTCAACCACAACTTTGTATGTTGTATTCTTAACAAAGGATGTAGACAGCATACAGTTTCTGTATTTCATGCTTTCATGCTACATAACGCTTTGATACCTAAAGTGGAGTAACTCTAAGGGCACCTTTGCCATGATTGTTAATCTTCTACGAGAGATGCCCAAAACGGTTTTTGGTAATTTTTTTAATAATGTTCGCTCAGTTCGTTGAAGGTTTTTTTTGCCTTTTTCTTACTTTCATATGATGCTACATGTTGACGTTATCCTCTCTGGCTATTTGGCAACTTTTGGATGTATTATACGGAGGGGATATGAGTCTGCTCAATACATATATGCATAAATGATCATGAAGTCGCCGTGGTCTAGTAGGTAGTGCGTTGGCTTATTAGACGTGAGGCCTCGGTTCAAACTCTAGCTCAGACATTTCCAACAATAAAGAAATATGAAAAGATTATTTCTACGGCTACTTCCTCCCAGCAGATTTCTTGCAGACTCTGAAAAAGTAAATAAAATTGCCAGGTAATATATTTAAAAAAATCTGTCGTTCAGAGTCGACTTTAAACTGTAGACCTCGTCAACCATGTATAAAATTAACACACACACAACATTGGAAGGATTGTAATGACCAATTATGTATACAGATCCTAGTGACAAAAGATAAGCATCTAGACAGAATGAAATGAAATTGAGGTTCCCCGTAAAACGAATGAACAATATCTAATTTAACTGAAGCAATCGGTGCAGAAGTCGCCGTAGTCTAGTTGGCAGTGTGTTGGCTTTTTAGACACAAAGCCACGGTTCAAACCGTAGGTCGGATATCAAAAATATTTCTAGGGTGACTTCCTCTCAGCAAGTTTCTGGCAAAAACCAGAACGACAAATTTTTGAGAAACTTTTAATGGCAATTTTATTTTACTCTCAGAATTTTTGAATGAAACCTGCCGAAAGGAAGTCGCCGAAGAAATATTTTTTCATATTTCGTTTCGTTCGCTATTTGGGATTTGAATCATGGCCTCACGTCCAATAAGCCAGCATACTACCTACGAGACTATGGCGACTTCAAGGTTGCTCAATGATTTTTTAAAATTCGAAACACTCATAATGAAAATACCTCTGTGCTCAGCTGTATACCAATCTGGAATGTATTCTTTATTGAGAACTGCATCAACGCTTTCCAGAATGGGACAAAACCTCATCAGCCTGGATCTAGGTATCTTGTAGGATCTTCCTTATGTTATTATTTGTTATCAAATAATTTTAACAATACCATACACATCCTCTCAGCAGATTTCTGGCGAAAACTCTGAAAGTAAGTAAAATTGTCATGAAAAGATCTTCAAAACTCTTTCAATCGGAGTAGACTTTGAACTGTAGGTCTCGTCACCCATGTATAAAATTAACAAACTCGCAACAATCCTGACTGTAGGATTGTTATCACCATTTATGTATACACACCCTTGATGTCAAACCTGAGGTTTGAACATAATAGGCCAACATTGTAGTATGCAACTTCTAGTATATAACATACAGCTTCAGTATCTCAAGTTTCGTGCAACATAACTGATGGCGGTGAGTTAATGAATTAAGTGGAGTAACTATAAAGTTGTTAAACGTCTAAGAGCACCTTTGACATGCTTATTAATCTTCTACGAAAGACGTCCAAAACGGTTTTGGTCACTGTAACCTGGGCGGTTACTCTTCGTTTCTGTACAATAAATTTACTCTTCGTTAAATCGACGAACACTTTAACCTCAATTGGTTACTGTTCGTCGAATCGACGAAGCTCATTTACTCTTTATCATATAATTCTTTTATATTTGACCAAATTTCGCTTTTTTCTCAACAATGTTGGTTGAGTGAGTAGTAAGTAAAAGTACCTTGGCCACCCATTTTTTAATCCTGGATGGTAATTTTTGTACAGTAAGGTTACTCTTCGTTGAACCGACGAACAAAAAATTTTTTTTCCTCTACTGGCTGCAAGCTTTCATTATCAACTAACGTTGTTGAAAAAAAGAGCGAAATTTGGTCAAACATAAAAGAGTAAATGAGTAACCGTCCAGGATTAAGGAGGCTAGGGATTTGACAAAGCGTCTTCATCTTTTTAACCGGGTTTCTGCCTTCTTATTACTTTCCTATGATAACTAATTAACAGCCTTTGGATGAATTATTCCGAGGGGAAATAAGGCTGCTCAATGTTTTTTTAAATACGAAACAGCCATAATGAAGACATGTTCGTTATGAGCTGTGTTCGAAGCTGGATTGCATTATTTGCACCCTTTCAAGGATGGGACAAAGCATTATCAATGTACATCAAAATATCCTGTAAATGCTCTCGATGCTATTATCATATCCTGATAAAAAAGATGTGCATCTAGGAAGAAAATCGTTGCAAATATTTTCCTTCCTATTATTTCAAATAAAAAAATTCTCCTCTTCTGAAAGTAAAAACTGTAAACGGATCTTTACTGTAGACAATCTACAGTGTGCCTTTTTCTCTAATTGTTCCCAAATGTAAACATAATGTCTTCCATAAGTTATATTTAAAGAATGCTTTTTATAATTGCCATTGAAAAGTCACCACCATAAATGTCAACTACAATCTGTATAAGTTATGGATGGGAATACTTGTACAATTCAATCCTATAAATTTGTTTTTTTTCTTTTTTTGAGCACAGGCTTTTAAATTTATGTACGAAAACTAATTTTATTACATTGCAAAGTAAATATTCTTTAAACATTCTGTTTAGTATACGTAATAAAATTAAGTAATATTTTTTTATGACCATGACTATGACTTTAACATTTAATGAGTAACCGTCCAGCAAAGGCAATAAAATTAATAATTATTTTATTCTCTCCGGCTAAAACTATAAAAGAAATATTTCCTGCTTTAAAAAAATTGATAATTATTAACGAAGAAAATGATTCTTTTTCTTTTCTTTTCATTTTTTTTCTAAAACGAAAATCAATATTTACTTACTTAAGTAAGTACTTAAGTGTTAAAGATTTTATAGTTAAATTCCTATTAACGGTTATTATGACTGCTGTTACAAAAATTTTATGACTCCTTAGAGACCACTGGATAATAACAACCTGAAGCAAACCAAACCAAACAATACGGGACAATACAGTTATTAATAATAACACAGTAATTTCTTTCATTTCCTTGCAACCACCACAATATGAATAGGCTTGGGATTGGTAGCAAAACTTTACTTTAATTTATCGTCCAGATTTCAATATCTAGTGAATGAATGTTCTACGTTAACTACAGCTGCTGCATAATAATTATTTTGTTGCATTGTTTACCTTACCTCTCTGTGTTGTCTAGTGTAGTGTTAAATTAATTTAAAATTTATTCATTACATGCTAGCACACAGGCAGTCTACAGATACAGGAATGACTCCTTCCTTCCAAGAAATTATTATTTTAAGGTGGCATTGTACCTGTTCACATACCGCAGTTAATTTTAGTTCTGGCGTTGTGTGGTTCACTGGCATTGTGTGGCAGTGTTAATTGTGTTTTGAGGTTCTTATCTTAGTTTTTTTTTAGATTTTAATCTTTAAAATTGTGCTTCTATCAGTTAGCCAAGAACGTTAAGGATTTTGTTTATAAAAATTAGTTCAGAAAATGAATTTTTTCTAGATTTACAAATGCAATTTTCTTTTTCAAGAGATTTTCATTTTATAAAGCAAAGCAGTGATAAGAAATAAAGTAAAAAAAGTTACAGCAACTAAGATAATCTTTTGATTACGTTTGAAAACAACAAATACCAGGTAATTAAAAATGATAATCGATGATTATAAAGTAAAGATTTTCTGCAAAAATTTAAAGGAGGATATAATTTTTAGAACAATTTATTATTTCACTTTCGTGGAACTCATCAATTCTCTCAGTTCCATAAGTACAGCTCGTTTTAGCCCAATAGCATAGGCATAAAGGTGGTCGCTTATGTTCCTTAATAGCGAAAGTTTCTTCACACAACAAGTGAGCTCATGACTTCATTGCTGAGTCTGTCCTAGACCAGCGAAAACTCTCAGCGAATAATCCCCTTAGAGGTCAATTTGGTGTTTTTACCAGAATATATAGAAGTTGTCGTAGTTTAGTAGGTAGTGTGTTGGCTTTTTAGATGTGAGGCCAGGATTCAAATCCCACGTCCGACATCTTTAACAAAACGAAATATGCAGAAATATTTATTCATATGAGAAGGAATTCATTGATAAGTATCCTTTTGTCCCTCGGTCAGAATCTAAGCTTCGTAGAGGTCAATCTTTTATAGAAACTCGCCGTAGTCTAGTAGTTAGTGTATTGGCTTATTAGACGTGAGGTCATGGTTCAAATCCCAAGCTAGACATTTTCAATAGCACGCAAAATATGAAAAAAATATTTCTTCTGTGACTTCCGCTCAGCAGATTTCTGGCAAAAACTCTTGAGAGTAAAAATAAAATTGCCTTGAAAAGTTTCTCATAAAAATCTACCGTTCCGAGTCGACTGTAGGTCCCGCCGCTCATATATAAAATTAAAACACACAACAAAAGTGGTTTGAGAAACTAGTTCCATAATTTCGACCGAAGGGTTGTAATGACCAATTATGTATGTATGTCTGTGCAGAAAGCAGCGCTATGTTAGACACTGTATTTGAAATTTGTAAGCCAAACAGTGCACTCCTCAAGCTACGAAATACAATATTTGGAAGGCGCACAAATTTTCACAGTTGAAATTTTGAATATAAGTGAGTCAACAATATTGAAATTTAACTATGTACTCTGATTCATTCGTACTCACCACAACATTGATTTGTACGTACAGGTTGCAATGAGTATGCGTACAACGTTGACATCAAACTCATACGATTCGAAATATGTTTGATTCATAAGCCTACTCATTTAGATTCATAACTGTAGAAAAAAAACTTAATAATACTTATATAAATGGTTATGCAATTCGGTCTTTTCCTCATCGATACGTGTCCAGCAGAGTCTAGCAACATTGCATGTACCGCCTTGCTGTTAATGATATTGAGCCTCTCTGTAAAACGAGTGTGAAATATCGAATTTAACGTAAGCAACTGGTGCAGAAGTAAATATGTAGTATGTTGCCTCATTAAAAGTGAGGCTGCGTTTCAAAAACGAAAAGAAAAATTATTTCTTTGGCGACTTTCTCTCAGCATATTACTGGCAAAAACTCTGAGAGAAAAAAAATTGCTATGAAACGTTTCTGAAAAATCTGTCGTTCAGAGACGACTTTAAACCATAGCTCCCTACACTCATGTATTAAATTAACACACACAATATAAATGGTCTTCATAACTAGGTTCTAATCCTGGCTAAAGGATTGTAATGACCAATTATGCAGGTATCGGTGCAGAAGGTAGTGTTATATCAGACACTAAGTTTGGAACTTGAAGCTACGAAATACAATATTTGGAAGGTGCACAAATTTTCACAGTTGAAGATTGGCATACAAATAAGTAAATAAACCTGCCATGAAAAAGTTTCGCAAGAAGTCTGTCTTTCGGAGTCGACGTTAATCCGACACTCACGTATAAAATTAATGCACACAACATGAGTGTTGTGAGAAGCTAGGCCGTAATCCTGACTGAAGGGTTGGCATACTACTCACTAGACTATCGCTGCAATATTGAGCCTATTTCTACCATTACAAACAAAAGCCAATGGAAATCGTCCGCGCTTGAGCTAAGAAAGAGTGTAAATACGCTGGCTGGACTTGGATTTAATGAGAGATGTGCAGAGAAGCTGGCGAAGATGGAAAGAAAAAAATTGCTAGCAAACAATGGATAAGATGGAATTAGAAGATATGGTATTTAACACTCTTAAGGGGACATTATTTTCTATTGTAAACCTCAATAGCTTGGAATTCGCATTAAATTTATTTCAAGGCGCAGCACGTTCATTATATTCGAATGCGCGTATTAGAACAAAATTTATTTGAGTTTAATTATACGCAAATAGACCATCGTTTGTTCTAGAAAATTATTTTTTAATAATATTTTCATTACATTGCATCAAATAAACTGCAAAACTGCATGCATGTTTGTCTATTTATACTGTCAGTCTGTTATGATAATTAAGTATGGAAAATAAACTTGGCTTTCAAAATTGAAATGACTTATTGGTCTGACATACATTTCGTTTAATATCCTTTCCAGTTAAGCTTCTTTATTTTACAAAACAAAAGCGATTAAAACAGAAACAATGCATTGCTCTTTAAAGAAATGTTTTTATTTTTTTTTTATTTTCTTTAAATATGGAAACAAATTTAAATTGGCATACGGCATATGGTGAAGCAAAACGGCAATAAATTTCTATTTTTTTAAAAAGTTTTGCGGTAAACTGCACATTAACATTTGACCGCCGTACATTCAATAAATGCAAGAGGCAGGCAAAAAAAAAAATTTTCAAATTTAATTATAATAAATGAGCATAACAACAACAGAACAAAAAATCTTAATTAATCAATACTTTGAGGATTTCATTGTTTTATTTAAGACAGTTGGGTTCGGTGAGTGTTTTAAAATTTTACCGTTTTAAGCCTTTGAGACGATTATAATTTCCCTAACCGAACCGGTTAAATTAAAGCAAAATTTTTCCCTTGTTTTTTACGGCTTGAATTTGTTTTTCTCCTGTTTAATGATAATAAAACAAAACGTTGCTGTCAAAAGCTGAGCATTTCGTTCGGCTGAAACAAAAGTCTGCATTGGAAGAAGTATTAAAATTAAGGAGAATACATCATTATTTTATGGGATTTCGTTTTTTCGCTTTATTTTCATTCTCTTGGTTTTAATGCCAAAAGACGAGGCATTACTTTTTTTTATAATGTTGCCACCCAGTTAAGGCATTCATATTCGAAATGCAGGCAGTCAGACAAAAAGGATGGGGGAGGGCGGAGGGTGTTAAAAAAAACATTGTCATTTATTATGTTGTTGCTGCAGCTTAGTGTAACAACAAATTTGCTGAAACACAGCTTCCGAATGTGAAACAAATCTGTGACATGTGTTTCATGTTTTTTTGGTTTATTTTTATAGCACGGCAGCCCCTTGCCTTGCTTCTTTAGCTTCAAGCAGGCAGTATAATGTGCTTGATGTGCTTGTGATTTTATTTCAAACTTAATGCGTCTTTTGCTGCTGCTGCTGCTGCTGTTTTTAGCCGGTTGTTATACATTTTTATGGGCGTTTGTCTGTATGTAAAATATTTAAAGTGGCATTATGCACTTCATTAATTTTCTTTTTTACAAACTGAATTGTTTTTTTTCTTTTCTTTCGTTTTTAGTGTCTCTTTCTTGGGGAGACATCATTCATCTATTTATGTAGAATGTGTTGGAGTATTTTGTAAATTTAATGCAAATTTTTTTATTTCATTTTCTTGCCTGTCTTTAGTCTTTAGTAACGTCATTTGGGTACTTTTTTGAAGCGGATTTTCTGCGTCAAGCAATACAAAAAAAAATAAAATCATTCAGCGACAAATAAATGGCATTGCTAAATACTTGGAAATAGATTAGGGTTACGAGAATTCGTTCTCTTTTTTTTGTTTCAATTAAATCCTTTAGCATTTTCATAATATTTCTTAAAATTTCTTACATTTTATTAAACACATACTACCTGCATACTAGTTAGAGATCAGCAATGAGTATTCAAAAAGATGAGTAGAATCGAATCATACTTATAAAACCTCTACTCATATTCAAAGTTTGAAGTACTCATCATATTCATACTTAACAACACGTATGATGTTATTGATTTCGATTCTCCTTAACTCAACATTTAAATACATACATACATAATATGTCATTACAACCCTTCAGTCAGGATTACGACCTAGTTTCACACACCACTTATGTTGTGTGTGTTAATTTTATCATGAGTGGTGGGACCTACAGTTTAAAGTCGACTCCGAACGACAGATTTTTGAGAAACTTTTCGTGGCAATTTTATTTACTCTCAGAGTTTTTGCCAGAAATCTGCTGAGAGGAAGTCGCCGAAGAAATACTTTTTGTGTTTCGTTTTGATGTCTGGCCTGGGGCTCGAACCCTGGCTTTACGTCAAATAAGTCAACACACTACCTACTAGACCACAGCGACCTCAACATTTACACGAATCACAAAATAAGTATGATTCGCGTACGAACATTAAAAGGGTGTGTGCTCAGCTTGCTGCTCTGTCGTTTTTGCCTTATGAATCAAACATATTTCGAATGTAATGAGTTTGATGTCAACGTTGTGCTCATACTCATTGCAACCTGTAGTTATAAATCAACGTTGTAGTGAGTACGAATGAATCAGAGTACATAGTTCAATTTCAATATTGTTGACTCACTTATATTCAAAATTTCATGAGTGCTTATGAGTAGCGAAAAAACGATTCATTGCTGATCTCTGTTACTGATTGATTTTTACTTGTGGACTAAGGTTTAAAAATCGAATTTAACCATAAACCATCAGCATTTAATTAGAAACTAAAGCAAACACATTGTTGTTGTTGTTGCATTGCAATCAAACCATATCTAAATTATGATTTATGAACTGTCATTTTAAATACAGTTTTAATACTTAAGGAAGTTCTCTCCTCTAAAATGCATATAAAATAATGCAACGCATTGTATGCCTAAAACAATATTATAACACGATCAAAATATTCAAGAACCATCAATTTCTCTTCTCTTCATTGTTTTTTTTTTATTTTTTATTTGCCACAATGAAATTCTTCATAAAGCATAAGAATCTAACTATCGACTGCTGCTTCTGACATCTTCAAAGTTCCATGGCACCACAGGTAGTCATTATTCTTCAACTCAAAACAATATGAACATGATGTAGTTGATCGTATATGATCATGTACGTATGTATGTGATCAAAAGTTATAGAAAATTGCGCATAAAACGCAGAGAGTATGGTATCTAGAAATAGGAAAAGACACAGGACGCGTTAATAACAATAAATAATTCCATGAATACGCATTAACCATACGAATATTGGCAATATGTGTGTACTTGAATTATGCACACAGTATAGTCACTCCTTAGGTGTATACTCATGGAAAAATGTCAATGATTTCAGCACACTACAGTCATTCATTATTAGGTTCATCAGAGAGCTGTTTGTTCCATTGTGGTCCCATAACAACCATATACGTAACCTATGTGCAGAGTGCAACCAGCTGGCACTTCGCGATAAGTGATGGTACCTTACAAGATCTTCTATGATGCCAAATCTGTTTATCCAACTTACTTTTTCAACCGTTTCCTTACCATGGGAACCTGAGTAGCCTTGTCTCCACTCTAGCCTTATTTTAGAGCCCAGTTAAGTACTGATGAATGACGTGAGATATCTGAGATCTACTGTACTGAATTCCGCCATATTAATTCACATGTCATCCTGACACTTGGCTTAAGTATTTCAAGTGTGGTAGATTCTAAAATTTTCGTTGTGGCTTGTTCATCTTCAAGCATTATGAATGATGAAGAGATATTATACAAAAAAAAAAAATAAGAAGCTTGACGTTCAGCATGAGTAGTCAGTACTGAGTAGCCTTGTTAAGAAGTGAGTGTATTTCACAACCATTGTGGTCCAGCAATGTCGATACGGATACGGAGGCATGCCAACAATGAGAATGAGCCAAGGAACTCGATATAACTGCCTCTTTCAAGAATTGAGCATATGATTGATGACCAATTTGGTTTGCTCACACGGGAGGTTGAAACTGCACTTAGAACAAAAGATCAGGCCAGATTGGAGGAAATTAAGATGCATGGTAGTCGTAGAAAATCTTATTTACAGGGTAAAAATAATTGTTTGCATCTTAGCTTATGCGGTAGATTCTAACGTTTTCGTCGTGGCTTGTTCATCTTCAAGCATTATGCGTGATGAAGAGGTATTAGACAAAAAAAAAAATGAAAAGCTTGGCGAACAGCATGAGTTTGAAAGAGCATCTATTTCACAACTACTGTGGTCACGTAATGTCGATACGAACACGGATACGGAGGCACACCAACTCAGAAGATGAGGCAAGATACCACTGCCTATTTTAAGCATTGAGCATATGATTGATGACCAATATGGTTTGCTCAAACGAGAGTTTGATACTGCACTTAGAACAAAAGAGAAGGTCAGATTGGAGGAGATTTATATGCATGGTATACGTAGAAAATCTTATTTACAGATTAAAATTATTGCCTACATCTTAGCTTATGCGGTATATTCTAACGTTATCTTCTTCAGCTTCAAGCATTATGCATGATGAAGAGATTTAAAAAATATTAGAAGCTTGACGTTCAGCATTAGTTTGGAAGAGCGTTTATTTTACAACCATTGTGTTCGAGCAATGTCGATAGTAATACGAACACGGAGACATACCAACTATGAGGATGAGGCAATGGAACTCGATGTCACTGCCTCTTTCAAGTATTCAGCATATGATTGATGACCAATTTGGTTTGCTGTTTTGGGAGTTCACAATAAACTTAGAGCAAAAAACAGGTCAATTTAGAAGGGATTTACATTTGTGGTGGCCGTGGAATATTCTATTTACTGACAGGCATTCAGTGAAGTCATTTTAGGCTGATATTTGGAGATGTTATTGCTGCTCATTGTTAATAAATACGTACTTATAAGTAAATGTAGTTGAGCAGAAGTTGAAATTATGATTGATATTAACTTTCACAGTCACACTTCTCTTGAATTTCCGGGACTTAATACAGATTCTGTGAAAAAACTCAGTGAACGATTTACAGTGCTATGATAATAGTTTCTGCAACTATAATAAAGTTTTTCTTTATAATTTTTTATTTTCGAGTGTAAGTAAAAGTAAATATGCACCAACATTCTAAAAAATTATTACTTACCGCTCTAACTATACATTATAATGACCACCAAACTAGTCTAGTCTTGTCCAGTCCAGTCTAGTCTGCTGCTCTATTCTTTACTTTATTTATTTCAGGTCCATTGCTACAATTTTACTGTCTATATATTATTTGATTTTGTTGTTGTTGTTCTTCTTCTTTTGCTCCGTAGTTGTAGTTGTTTTTGCAACAATTTACAATGTTCTTGTAAAAGTTGGCTGGCTGGCTAGGTTGGCTAATTAATGTTACACCCAAAAGCCTGGTGCGAAAATTGCGTTTCGTTCAAGTCTTTCAATAACTTTTCCTACAAAACATATATACATACGTACGTATTTGTATATATAAGCTGTACATATGTATATATAACATAGCAAAGCCATTCACTCATATAAATGGCCTATGAATTCTTGCTACAGATGTCTGTGGTGTTGCTGTGTTTAAAGCCATGTTTAGTGTTAAAGTCGTTCTTTTTTATTTCTTCTTTTTCATGTAAAATTTGTAAAGAGTAACAACAACAACAACAACAACAAAAGCAAGAATGAAAACAAACAAACTAAAAAAATAAAAAAAGTTGTCATGTAAACTTTTCAATATAGTGAGTCATTGAACCTTTTTGTAAATAATTTTATGTTAGTGTTATTGTTGTTGTTTTTTTTTTTTTAAAGTATGCTTTAATAGTAATAAACGTTGAAATTAATTGTTAATTTCACACTTTAAAAATTACAATAAGTTTCTCTTCTCTTGCCCTCAAGACCAAAGCAAAGAGTTTGACGTTGTAAAATGATGAAAAGTCGTTATTTGAAGCACTGCTGTGGCCAATAAAATGTAAAGATTTCGAAATGCTTGAGAGGAGAATGTTGAAAATAATTAATAAATAATGATGATGGTTAGGTAGCAAGCATCAAGCAGTAAGCAGTAGGGAATAAATGAATTTAAAATTATAATTCAATGGGAATTTCTTTTTATTTTTATTTTCACACTTTTACTCAGGCATACATATTCAAGCCATGGGCTTCACAGATCAGCAATGAATTGTGTTTTTGCTACTCATAAACACTCATGAAATTTTGAATATAGGTGAGTCAACAATATTGAAATTTAACTATGTACTCTGATTCATTCATACTCACTACAACGTTGATTTATAAGTACAGTTTGCAATGAGTATGAGTACAACATTTACATCAAACTCATACCATGCGAAATATGTTTGATTCATAAGACTACTCATAAGCAAAAAAGACAAAGACAGCAAGAGTAGTAAACACAAAACATTCTAGTGAGTATTGTAGTGTTCGTTCGAGAATCATACTTATTTTGTGATTCTTGTCACGTGGTGTTAAGTATGAGTATGATGAGTACTTCAAACTTTGAATATGAAAAGTATGAGTATAATATTAAAATAAGTGTGAATGCCTATAAGTATCAGAAATTATGAGTATGATTCGATTCTACTCCTCTTTTTGAATACTCATTGCTGATCTCTGATATACAAACTTCTAGTGAGTATTTTAGTGTTCGTACTCGAATCATACTTATTTTGTGATTCGTGTATATGTTGAGTTATGGCGAGTCGAAATTAACAACAACATCATACGTGTTGTTAAGTATGAATATGGTGAGTATTTAAAACTTCGAATATGAGTAGAGATTTCATGATATTAAAATAAGTATGAATGCGTATAAGTATCAGAAATTATGAGTATGATTTGATTCTACTCATCTTTTTGAATACTCATTGCTGACCTCTGGTTGACACCCTGAGCAGCAATTGCTCAGTTTAAGTGCTGTATGGTTTACAGTGTCCAGTTTAAGTATGGCCAACAGTTGGGATATGTCTTCCTTATTGTAATATCATAATCAGTCATATTCGTTCATCATGAATGGCTAGTATGGCTCATAAAATCAATCAAAATTTGCCTGAGAATTGGAAAAAATTCTGAAAACCTAGATTTAAATTGTGGTTTCAGTTTGTGTTTTACTTTTTACGCTTAAATTCAGCTTAAACTCTTTGTTTTTTTAATGTTAACTTTACAGTAATAAATGAAGCCTCTGCAATCAAGAGAGATTGCCTTTTGATTTTGGATCTTTAGTCCACCTCAGCTAAAGCCATTTCCAAGGCCTTGTTCCTTATGTAGCTATAATGCCTGAGGCAGTCCCTCTAGTGTTTGTAAAAACCACCATTATTTGGCTTAATTTTCGGTAATTTTCCAAATTTCTTAACTGCTACAGTTTCTATTTTTTTAAGTGTTTATTTAGGTCGATTACTTTAATTAGAAAAAAAGTTCGTTTTAAATTGCTTGTAAATCGAAACCCACCGGTGCTATTTCAACACTTTCATTAAAAATCCATTGATTACTTTTTCCCCATCTTCATTTTTAAACTATAAATAAAGCCCTTTCACTTTTATTGGTTTTTCTTTTGCCTTTTGGCCATAATAAGATTCCCAAAGTTTTTTAAGTTTTGTTTTAATTTTAATTACACTGTCATTAAGACAAAGATCTTGTCTCGGCATGACCTTAACTATTGAATACCGTTTGACAGGAAAATCATTTAACTGAAGAGCGTTTCAGTAAAAAACATAGGAAAACTTCATTGTTCAAAATCAACAACCAAAGAAACTGTTAAAATAGAAAAATAAACGGCTTTTTAGGGTTATAAAAATAAATTTGAAAACACAATAAAAACGACCAACAAACAAGGCAATAAAATTCAAATTAAGCCTGCCTGCCTGCCTGCCTGCCTGCCTGTTTAGAAAACATTGATCAAAAAAAACTGTATTCTGATATGATCAATCACATTCAAATGGAGTTGCAAACAGAAATATTCACTTGGCCATGTTTATGGTTTTAAGCAGGCCTATAAAAACGTCATTAAAACAGCACTTAATTGATTATAATAAATTTTTTTATCAGCACTCAACGCCATAAAATAAATGGATTTCTATATTCGAAGACTTTTTTCGAAGTTTCTCGATATTTATTTACAAAGCAATTTAGAAAATTAAAAAAATTAAAATTTTTATTTTCAAAAATTTTCTCTTCATTGCCTAGATTTTTGTAATCAAAAATTAAAGCGAAATAAAAGGGCGTTTATTTTCCCAAAAAAAAAGCAGAGAAAAACATTCAATGCAGCAACTGTAAAGGCAGTCAAGTAGGTGGTCTATACTATGGCTATGGCTATGGCTATGGCTATGGCTGATCATTAAGCTGCCAGCTTAGGGAAAAGTAATAAAGACTCTTTCTTCCTCCCTTGTCTTCTGCTCTCGGCCCCATTTAGCATCTGTATGGTATATTGGAAAAGGCATACATTCATATATTTCATGTATTTTGATTGTCAATTTGTTTGACAGTTTTATGATCGTAAAACTGTTACACACAGGCATGTGCGCTGCTTAGTCAGCTTGTCATATGCAATGATGCTGACTGCCTTGTTATACGGCATTCTGATGGGGCGTTAATGCATTTTCATATGCTTATCATTGGTTTTCTGTATTTTTTTGTTGTATTTTTTTTTAAACATAAACCAGAGCATGAATGAATGAGTGGCTAATTTCTAAAGTTTCTATTGTTTGTGAGATTTGATTGTGTTCATGCTTAGCTTAGCTGTCTTTATTGATTTCAAATCATATTTAATAAGGTGTGAGCATGCTTAGCTGGGCTTATCAAATAAGAGATAAGTCTGTACTTTAGGTTTACAAAACGGCTTAATAGACATTTGAAAAGATTAATAAAATACGTGTAGTCGTCGTAGTCTAGTAGGTAGTGTGTTGGCTTCTTAGACGCAAGGTCCCCCAGGTCAGACATCAAAACTAAAATATGAAAATATTTCTTCGGCGACTTTCTCTCAGCAGATTTCTGGCAAAAACTATGTGAAGTAAACAATATTGCCTTGAAAAGTTTCTCAAAAAAATCTGTTGTTCGGAGTTGACTTTAATCTGTAGGTCCCGCCACTCATGGATAAAATTAACACACACCAAGATGTGAGAAGCTAGGTCGTATTCCTGACGAAAGGCTTGTAATGATCAATTATATACGTAATAAAATATACGCCCATCACATACCAAAAAAGTTGTAAAAATTCGTCTGTAATAAGCACTTTTACTATCAATTTTCAAAAGTTAACATGCCTATCAGAGATCAGCAATGAGTATTCAAAAAGATGAGTAGAATCGAATCATATTCCAAATTTCTGATATTTCTACGCATTCATACTTATTTTAATATTATGGAACCTCTACTCATATTCAAAATTTGAAGTACTCATCATATTCGTACTTAACAACACGTATGGTGTTGTTGATTTCGATTCTCCATGACTTAACATATACACGAATCACAAAATAAATATGAATCGCATACGAACACTAAAATACTCAGTAAAAGGTTGTGTGTTTGCTCATTTTGATGAATGATTCGTGTCACTCGAGTCACTCGAATCATTTATAAGTATTTTTGTAAAGTTATGAATCTAAATGAGTACGCGTATGAATCCTACAATTCAGGAAGAAATTAAAAAATTCGACATAAAATACGTCGGTAAACTAACGATTCACCACAACGCATTGGCAAGGGACCTGCTTCAATTCGACGGCCATCACAGGTTAAAACGAGGTGACACATTGACCCTCGCTCGACGGCTGCACTGACACTAATTTTTAATGTAGTATTATTATAAGATTTGAATGCAATATATAGTTAACACGCTGGTGCTAACTATTAACCTTCAAAACTAGCTTTAAGATTTGAAAACTATTGTAAATTTCTTTAGGAAAGATTCAAAAATAATTAAAAAAAAACGTTGTACTCATAGTCATTGCAATCTGTACTCATAAATCATCATTGTAGTGAGTACGAATGAATCAGAGTACATAGTTAAATTTCAATATTCTTGACTCACTTATATTCACTTATGAGTAGCGAAAAAACGATTCATTGCTGATCTCTGGTGTGTATGTAGGACACTGAAATGTAAGGGACATATTGTTGGCTATTAAATTGAATAAAATCTAGGTAAATGCAAGGCCTGTAGACTTTCATATGAATTTTACATAGCGACCAAGAGAAAATATGGACTGTCGTCTCCCACTATCGTTAGCCGGATTTTAAGTTTCTCTAACCTGTAGAAAGCAGAGAACGTCGCTAAAAAAATTTTGCCAGCGTTGTAAACAATGAATGATTACGAGCATCAAACTTCCTACTAGAGGCTACTGTGAATATTTCCAGGACACAGAGTAATAAGCAAAGCAAAGGTTTTTGTACAGCTCTGCCTATGCTCAGAATGAAGTGTTTCTAGACCTAAAGAGTAATCCAGCGATTAATTTTGGAATTCTGGTTGGTATTTTCATTAGCCCGGTTACTTTCTTATGAATATTTAAATTAAATATTGACATTAAAAACATAGTCTTTGAACCACCACATATCACAACCCCTTGTGTATTTGAAACTGACCACCCACATGGCCTTTATTTTCTATTTGCATTTCAATTTTTTATTTAAAATCCTAAATAACATGTTGCAACATGTGGCCTCAATGGTTTTGTTTCTAGCAAAATGAAAAATCATCAATTACTGTTACAGAGCCGTAACAACATGTGTTGCTGAAATGCTAACACACTCAGGGGGAAAAACAAGGCTCATGCAAGTAATAAATGATTTTATTTCTCTGTGTTTCCGTTTTTTTTTTTTATTTATTTTTCCTGTTTTTTTTTGCCATTTTCAATAGCCAAGTAATAATAATTAAAAGGAACAAATTTATATTAAAGCCAACAAACGTTTAAACTCTCTCTCTCTGCGTTGCTGCTGGAAACTTAACACCTTTTAGTGACAATATTACGGCCGTAATTTAAAATTAAAACCGAAAAGGCGTTTTTAAAATGCGGCTGCGTACTTAAGCAAAATGCTATGAAGATGGTCTTCTTTCTGGTAATTACCATCAACGACTGGAATTGGTAATTGCAGTCGTATTTTACATATCAAAGGCTTAATTTTCTTGGCTAAAAGTTTAAGTGTTTTTGACTGCTTTGCAATGCTGCTGGTTTGCTGGTTGGCTGGCAGGTTTGTTTGTTTGTTTTTCATCACATGAATGTTTACGATGTTGCTGAGATGTTGTTACAATTCTGCTATTGCTGTTGCTGTTGCCTGTTCTTTATTTTCCTTTTTTACATTCTGTTGGTCTTTTAATTTTTTTTTTTGCTTTTCTCCTCCTTTACAAGACAACAACGTATAGCATTGCATTGCCAGAGTTTAGGCCATAATACAGCTTCCGTTGTAATATATTTTAAGTATGTTTGTATATAAGCAAGTGTTTGCTCCATGTCTCTATGTGTGTACGTATGTTGTTAAGGCTTGGTAGCCGGCTGTTACTGTTTTATTCGTAAGAGATTGTGTAGTTAGTTTAAAGCTCTTTGTTAATGTTCTTCTTGGTGTTGTTGGTGTTGCTGTTGTTGATGTTGTAACATTGTGTGGTGTTCTATTAGCTCTAACACCATAAGCAATATTTGTTACAACAAGTAGCAACTTGCAACGTATTTTAAATTAAAAAAAACCTACAGTATCAATGCTACACGAGACAGAATATAAATTTGCAACAGTCAACAGGGAAGTTAACGCAGAGTTTTATATGGCAAAATGGCTCTACGATTAGTATCAAATGTTTTCTTATAATCTATAAATTGAATGAATAATCGTGAAATTGTTTCCGCCACTTTATTAATTAGAATCCTGCATATATACATAAGTGGTCATTGCAACCTTTCAATCAGGATTCCAACATAGCTTCTCATACCACTAATGTTGTGTGTTTTCATTTTATATAAGTCGAGGGACTAACAGCAGTCGACTGCAAACGATAGATTTTTGAGAAACTTTTTCATGGCAATTTTTTACACCAAAAGACTAGTGCAACACTGCCGCTAGCCACATGGCCAATATCAACATAACCGTTAGCAATATGGCTTCTAGCAATATGGCAACATGATCGCTAACTACATGGCCAATAGCAGAAGTATTTTACGTACGTACATACATAATTGGCCATTACAGCCCTTCAGTCAGGACGGCGACCTAGCTTCTCACGCCACTCATGTTGTGTGTGTTAATTTTGTACAGGAGTGACGGGACCTACAGTTTAAAGTCGATGTCGAACGACAGGTTCTTTTGAGAATTTTCTTATTTTATTTTCTCTCAGAGTTTTTGTCAGAAATCTGCTGAGAGGCAGACGCTGAAGAAATATTTTTCAAATCTCGTTATGTAGGAGTTGTATGAAGCCAACACAATACCTACTATACTTAGATTTAGAATCCTAAGGCTGTATCTATTTGGGCTACACAACCAGCTTTTTTGGATCGTGACTTTTTATTGATAGGCTCCCTACTTCGAATGAGCAAGTGCATGGACTTAAATCGCTCAAAACTCTTGTAGAGATTGTCTACGATTTGTTGTTTGTATTCAAAGCTCTAAGCAAACTAAGGTTGAGATTTTCAACGTTTTCAAAGTGTCCAGATTCCAACAACCTTGTAGACGTAATAAACAGAAGAATAACAAACAAAGCAGTTGTTATTGTTTACATCAAGTTGTGAACAATGGCACACAGAATTGTGCCAATAATAAAGAATTTTAATTAAAACTGAACACAAACTTATTTTTATTTTAGTTGCAATCTATGAGCTTATATTTTAAACGTTTTTAAAAGGGTAAAACGTAAGAATACTTTTAAAATGTGATTTCAGTCCGCTAAAGTAGCTGGAAAAAATTTTGTTTTTTGCAAATGTTAACACTCTTGCAGATTTACTAGTTGGCAAACCTTCCCCTCATGCTATACATATCTAAATAGACTAATTTTGCAGGAAGTGAAGGCGTTAGTTAATACATGGCATCCATAAATATACACATTGAACATGAACCCCAAGCTTTTAACTACTACTGGCTACTTTGTACCCTGCATTTAAGAAGCATTTTTAAATCCAATCAGTATTAAAGCAACACCACTTGCATACACTTTCTCACTCCCATTCTCTCTCTCTCTCGCTTTCGTTCTTTATACTCAACCATTTACTATTAAAGAAAAGCATAGAATCAGAGGCAGAAAAAGGAGGCAGGATTTTAATATAAATTATAATACCACAGACTGGCAGCAGGTGTACTTGATAACTGATTGAAAATAATTTGCATAGCATTGGAGTATAAGAAATATTCTTTAAAAAAAAAAGAAAAAAACAAACAAATTCTTAATAAAATTAGAAGATGCTCAAAGGCAAAGGCAAAGGAAAAAATATATAAAAAATTAATACATTTTTTAAAATCGAAAAAACCTCGGAAAAACAGAAAAAACCCTGAAATTGTTTGCTTTCATTAGTAACAAAGAAAGTAAAATTTTTTCTTGAATTAAAAAACGAAGACAAAATAAAACAGAAAAGCTGCAATAATTTACAATCAAAGTAAATATTATTATTACAGGCCATAATGAATGAATAACAGAAACAAAAAAGAAAAGAAATGACAAATGATTTGCAATCGTTAAGAGTTAAACAACTTTGTTGTCTAAAACGCAATTACTGTGTGTATACATATATGTACCATAGTACGGTGTTATCATATGTGAATGGTATCAGGCTACTCCACCCATTTTAAATAAATAAATTTTTTAAGTTTTTTTCAATACACGTTTTATTGTTGTTGTTGTTGTTACAAAATAAACTAGTTTAGTTGTATGTTTATAATAAATATCAATTTATATTCTAAACTTTATATTCAATACAATTGTTAAAGAACAGATAAACAAAAAATTAACATTATTTGCACACGTCCAAATGTATGTCTTGCAGGAGGTGTTTACACTGGCTACAGAAATAATAGTTTTTTCGTGTTCGTTTCTAAAAAGGAAAGCTTTCCAAAGTGATCCTTCGAATCAGTGGTGCTAAAGGATCGTTTTGTTTCTTCTTTTTTAGTTGCCTCCATCCTAAATGCAACTGCCCGTTAGCAGTCATAAGCGGATATTGGCCACTAGGTATACTACATCAGACTTCAGCAATTTTTCATTTTTTCGCTACTCATAAGCACTCATGAAATTTTGAATATAAGTGAGTTAACAATATTGAAATTTAACTATGTACTCTGATTCATTCATACTTACTACAACTTTGATTTATAAGTACAGGTTGCAATGAGTATGAGTACAACGTTGACATCAAACTCATACCCTTCAAAAAAATTTTGATTCATAGGCCTAGTCATTTAGATACAACAACTTTAGAAAAATACTTATAAAACTTACAAATGATTCGAGGAACTCGATTCAGATCAAACACACAACCTTCTAGTGAGTATTTTGGTATTCATACGCGAATCAAACTTATTTTGTGATTCTTGCAAATGTTGAGTCATGGAGAGTCGAAATCAAAAACATCATACGTGTTGTTAGTATGAATATGATGAGTACTTCAATTCTTGAATATGAGTAGAGGTTCCATGATATTAAAATAAGTATGAATGCATATAAATATCTGAAATTATGAGTATGATTTCATTCTACTCATCTTTTTGAATACTCATTGCTGATCTCTGGTATACATACATGGCTAAAAGACGAATGTATACGGCCAAATGACTCATCCAGACCATAATGAAACAATCAGCTTTTCTGGACCATTTCAGAATTCTTTTCTGGCTTCATCAAGTGCTATATGAGACAATTTTATTTGTCGATGTAACCACCAAGTAGGGCATGAACTTCATTGCTGAAGAAAATTTTTTGTTTAAAAATTTCTATTTAAAATCTGATGCTCTAGCAGCCATTCGTCATATTTGGAGCTGTAAATGGCAAGCCGTTTTCAATAGTTGGATCAGTTGGATTGAAAATGCACCATACTGAGCCATAACATAGATCCAATTACTGAGAACTCAACGATTTCAACAACTTTAGATTATCCGCCACACTTTCTCTAACAAAAGCGATGTGTATATAGGGATGATGCATTGACCAGTCGCTTCAACTACTTCCTCACTACATATGGTATGTAACGCTACCAGGCTCTTAAAATTTCTTTACAATCTTGTCAATTTCTTGCACAGTAGGGAGAGGAGTAGTGTAGACCATTTCATCGCTTTTGTTGTAGTATTTAACTAGTTTATCATTTTTTAAACAGACCATATTAATGAGTAGCAAATCTTTCACTAAATAAATGACGCTTTTGATGCTAACTGGCATTCTTGCTTGATGGCAGCCTTGCTTGATGGCAGCCTTGCCTGATGGCTGCCTTGCCAGATTTCCAGTGAATGGAAGGACCGATACCTTACAACGTCTTCAGCAGAAACTGTAAAAAAAATTGAGAGGACACCACAGAACAGTTTCTCCCCTATTGCCGGGAGTTTGAAGACCTGAGACAAATTATCGGATAGAAGTGCAGTAGCTGTATGGACGAGGAGAAAGTAATGGCAACAGAACGTCTTCTCTATCATTTTCCTACATTTTGCTATCAGAAACGAATGATTTTTGACAGGATACTCCCTGACGACAGAATCTACCCAGCTTTACATTCATAAAATTAACGTATAATTGTATTTCAACATGAACTTTAATAGGTATTTTATGATCAAGGTGTCAAGAATATTTTTTGCTAGACAAATGCTTCATTCCGAATATTAATTGCACAAACCTGACTGTGGACATCAATGTGAATTAAGACAAAGAAATCAAGAGGTCATTTAGTACTTCTAAAACACACGTACCTATCTTTCCTCTGGTAGTTCAAAATGCATACGTAATTGGTTATTGCAACCCTTCAGACAGGACTACGACCTAGCTTCTCACACCACTTATGTTGCGTGTGTAAATTTTATACGTGAATAGCGGGACCTACTGTTTAAAGTCTTCTCAGAACAACAGATTTTTTGAAAATCTTTTTTGGCAAATTCAATTTACCTCACAGTTTTTGTCAGAAATCTGCTGAGAGGAAGCAGCCTAAGAAATCAATTTTTTCATATTTTCGTTTTGATGTCTGACCTGGGGTTTGAACCTTGGCCTTTACGTCTAATAAGCCAACACACTACCTACTGGACTATGGCGACTTAATTTGATTTAAGGCACAGAAATCAGAAGATCGTTTAGTACTTCTGAAACACACGTACCTATCTTTCCTCTGAGCGTTCGAAATACAAAAACTAATTTTGAAAGAGAATTTGAATATAAAAAAACCTTCAAATCAGACGTGTTAAAAGAAAACAACCCATTTCAGCAGTTATATTACCATCATTTAAATAAATCTTTCTTTCTTCACAAAAAAAAAACCAAACCAGACTTGCTTATGCATTTTTTGTTTTTCTCAAAAAAAAAAAAAAAAAAAAAATTTGTAGTCAAGTTTCCTTTCACTAACAACACTTTTCTGTGTGTTCTATAGTGTAAACACTCTATTGATTTTATTTATAGTGTTGAGTGTTTTATTTAGCCAACAAAATATATTTAATGAAAATCTGTATCTTTAACTATATGTTTATACAAAAACAACACCAACAACAACAACAGCAGCAGTAGTACAGTGTACAGTGGTGGTATGTGCATAATAAATATATGCAACATGCCCACCTCATATGCATGACGAATATTTTCAATTACTGGCCATGAAGTTTTAATTTTTACAAACGAGTTTACTCTACTTTATATGCACAATACACAATAACGACGACAAGACAAGACAAATATATTCTTTTAACGTCTTTTCTTCTCTCATGCAGGCTTTTAAGTCGATTTTGCATATGTATGTACAAACATACATATAACTAATATATTAGGGCGGTACATGCCATTAGAGAATCAAATGAATTGAAATAAAAAGTTTTAGGAAAGCAGTGGTAAATAAAATCTGAATTTCATGAATTGAATATTAACATATGTGTGAAGTATTTTTAATTTAATTTGGTACAACCCTAATATAGTATTTCAGCTCTACATTTAGTTTTTCCACAAAGTAAATGTTTGTTTCTTCTATTAAGTGTTGATTATTTGCAGTTTGAGTACTCATATGTATTACAAGTCTCTTTAAAGTTCTGCCATTTATTAAAATACAAGTAATTTCAAACACTAACAGTGGGTAATAAAAGTAATGCACAAGGAAAATAGTAAATTGAGGAATTTTTTTAGATTTTGTGTATAATAAAGTAAACTGAATTAGGCAGAAAATATTGTTCATTATCAGGAGTTGGAAGACAAAAGCGTAAATGCCGTAAATTCAGTGCCGAAATCCCCATAGTTATTTAAATATCCTGGACCATGGAGGTTAATATTGGTCAAACGTTTTCCTCTAGTAGCATACTCATTCACATAAACAGTAAACAGACTTTCTATTATTTTGTTTGGTCATCATTCTTTGAGTTGGGTAAGAGGTTAGTTTAGGCTAGTTTAGGCTAGGTTAGGTTTGGTTAGGTCGAGCTCACTTGAGCACGCATTGATGCCCGTTTTTTTCACCGAGAAGGGGTGAATGTACCTAACCGCACCATAGAGGAAGTCGTCACATGTGTGAGGCCCTCACGCACTAAATCCCCCCTCGTCTCTTGTGGACTTGTTTGTGCCCACTCCGGAACTACGGTGGTATTACTTCGGAGTGGAGTCCTTTTGGGCCTTTGGCCTCTCCGTGTCCATATCCGCGTCCGGATTGCGTACCGAAAGTTGACGAGACATCTAAACGTCTCCACTATTCCTTTCGTCTAAATCATCGCTTCGGTTTCGCTTGGCGCGTGTGACAGTATCACCTACGCCGACGTGCCTACTTGTTCTGAAGCTTCAAGACCCCTCTTTTTCAGACTCAGAATGCGCTCTACGTAATTCACCACCGAGGTCCAATTTTCACTTTCACTATTAGCGGCTGTGATCGTTCCAACTATTGACGCCAGCGTGTACACTCGAAAACAGTGTGCTCTGCGTCATCAATTACCTCCCCATCCTCGTAAAGACAGTAAAGGGGAGGCGATCTTGCCCATTCTGTGCAGATATTTCCTACAATATCCGTGACCAGATAGCATCTGTGTAACGTAGTAATTTACCTCTCCAAATTTCCGACCAATCCACGATCTTATGTCCGGAATAAGTCGCGTCGTCCATCTTCCTTTATTTTCCTCGTTCCATCGTTGGTGCCATTTTGAAATGGTGTTTTCCCTAAAGCAACCGGTTATATGATTTCCAGCCGATTTCGCCTTATATGCCAGCAAATCCACAGGGATTGTACCTGCTATCACCAGTACGGCTGGAGCGGGCACTGTACGATATGCCGATGTGATACACAATGCAGCCGTTCTCTGTATCGATACAAGTGAGTTTGCCCGCTTCTTAACATCCAGTGTTTCGGTCCAAATTTCGCTCCCATAAAGCATAATGCTGTTTCCAACCTCCATCAGGAGTCTCCATCTTGCCGGTAGCGGGCCTACAATATTCGCCTTTAATCTGCTGAGCCGTCCAACAATCTTCTGGACCTTGTTAGCCGAGTACTGAATCTGATACGAAAATGTCAGTCTGGGATCCAGCTTTATTCCCAGGTATTTCACCGAGCTCTTGGTGGAAATTACCTCGTTTCCAATACTCATGTTCTCATGCAAGGTCATTGCCTCCTGTTGTGACGCCACATTTATTGTTAACCGGAGCTCTATCAATTTCCTTCGGTGATAAAGTTGGTCCATATTATTATATATAACTCTGAGGTACATCTCTTGGTTTAAAGAGAACTTTTTTGTTTGAAGATCTCCGTTACAAAGATCTGTCGAATGATTGCCTAGTAATTGCTATTGTTTATACAAAGGGTATAAACAGAGGAATAACAAAGAAAAAAGTAATTGTTGTTATTTACATCAAGTTGTGAACAGTTGCACACAGAATTATGGGGGGATAATAAAGAATTTTAATTTATTTTATTTGCAATCTACGAGCTCATATTTTAAACGTTTTTAAGAAGGTAAAAACGTAACTATATTATTCAGTAGTAACTTTCCAAACAGAAAATGATGATCAGAGTCTAGTTCTGCTCTTGGTTTATTTCTCATGACGCAAAGGTAGTTAGAGGTATACGTTCCATCTTATTGAGCTCATGGTCAATTCTATCGTATAAAAGAAGAGTTTTCCTTAAGAGTTGTAGGTTTTAAGTTTTAGCTGCCATTGTCATTTTTCTAATTGACAACTCATTGATTAAAATTTTGTCCACCACTGTAACATAGTGGAATAATACTTTAATTGCTAAGTAGTTATACAATGATTTTTCTTCTTTACTCTTTCTGTACATTTAAATTAGTGCGAATACAATAAACATTTGCCTGAAAACTAATCTTTTAATTTTTAAATTTTATTTTCATTTTGCTCTCTGTATGTATGTATGGCAAGCAATAACACACCTTAAATTGAAATGGTTTTGTTGGGTAAGTATTTAATTTTTCTTTTCATATAATTCCATGAATATTTGTTACATTTACTACAGACTCACTCGCTTACCATACCACATACTACATACCATGCTGCTCTAATAAATTCAATAATTTATGTTACTTTAATTCAGTTACCATTATAATTATCATTTGAATTACAAATCAAAAGAAATATTTACCGTTTTGTTTTTTTTAAATAATTTTCTTTAATTCGTTTTATCAAATGGAAAAATCTTAAAACAATTTTAATTACCAGCCAACCAACCAGCAGCAGTAGTTTTCAACTTTATTTGTTAACAAATAATTTTATGGCATAATTTTAAAAGGAAAAATTTTAATTAATTTGTGATAATTGTAATAGCATTTGCTACTACCGTTAACTGCATTTTTATGCTTTTTTTTAGAGATTTTTTTAATGGTCGCTTATAAAAATTTAAATATTAATTGCATTTTAATGCGGACATATTTTTTTCCAAATTTATTTATTTATTTCAAAGCATTTTTTTATTAGAAAAAATTATTTGAAAAAAAAATTAGAAAAACAAAAACAAAAATGAAATTAAATTCTCCATATATGTATGAAGTGATTAAAATTTAAATTTAAAAAACTTTTTAGAAATATTTCGTTTAATTTTATGAATTTGTGGTTTAAAAAACATTTTTAATTGGAAAATAATACAAAATTTGATTGAATTGATGATAAAATTAATAGAAACAAATTGGAATTCAATTACATATCACACCATGTAAGGATTTGTGGTTTTTGAAATAAAAAACGAAGTATAAGGAATTTAATGGGGGTTTAACACCAATATTTGACTTGTGAAACGTATTGGAGAGAGTAAAGGTGTTCAATTGAAAGTGAATGTTAGCAATTCCGTTAAAAGTGAATGTAGCAAATTGCACAATGTAAAAATGTTACTAACATAGACAGCATTTCAATAAAGACATAGCATATCTCGTAATCATATTGCTCCATTGGTTGTGTACAATCATTGTCAGACAGGTGGAAATGGGCAATATGGTGATAAGTCCTACGGCTACACCATACACTCTGTGGATGTTAAGTCCTAAGATCTGGTAGCGAGGTCCAGACCCATGTAAAATAGGATTAGGATAATATATAGACGTCAACAATGAAGGCATCATAACGCTTTTAACTTAGTAGCTGTCAGCTGGACAAAACTAGTGGCTCCAAAATTTTGAGAATCGCTTTGCAGTGACACTCAGTAATAAAACTGAATGTGATAAATAGGAAGCTGCTTACTTACCTAAGAGATGAACGATTCTATAGTATACAAATGGGAAGCGGGTATGTAACTGCAAGGCAACGCCACTGATTGGTTTCGACTTGGTGAAGCCCGGGGCTATCCGTGCAAGTACATGCCAAGCAGCTCATAGCCTCCGTATCTTAGATCAGGCGCTCCCCGGGTACTGGTACTCATCATCCGCTTGGTACTTGCTAATGTGAGAATGCAAGAATGACGATTCGGCACGACCTTGACTATGCATTGGAAATCCATTTTGAAGATGACGCAAGTGGGCTGACGTTTGTTGCATTCTGTTACCTGAGTACACCGAGTGAAAACCGGTCGAAATGGATTTCAGGCTAAAGGCTGGTAGAGGTTTAGGAGCAAATGGCGACAAATTTTCAACTGGAAATCCATACAGTTAAAACTTTGCAGAATTTTAAGTAACGTAGGAATACAGGGCAGTGAGTTTGATAGGAATCGAGTTTCCATAACGCTGTTGGATCCGGAAGGGCACACTTACATACATAACATACATAATTGGTCATTACAACAGTACAGTCAGGGTTACGACCTAGTTTCTCATCCCACTTATGTTGTGTGTGTTAAATTTTATGCATGAGTTGCACTACCTTGGCCTTAAAGTCGTCTCCAAACGACAAATTTTTTGGAGAAACTTTTCATTGCAATTTTATTTACTCCCCGAGTTTTTGCCAGAAATCTGCTGTTAGTCGTCGAAGAAATATTTTTTGTATTTCGTTCCGGGATGTCTGCCCAGTGGTTTGATCGGGGGCCTCAGGTCTAATTAGCCAACGCACTACCTACGAGACTACGGCGACTTCTGGACAGAACTAATGGCTCCAAAATTTTAAGAATCTCTTTGCAACGAAATTTAGTAATAAAAGTGAAAACTTTCTCAAGAAATGGACCTTTCTGTAGTATAGGAATGGTTAAGGGCTGGTAGTAGTATACGATTACCTTGAGAGAATTTTAGAAGTCGAAATCCATGCTGTGGAACAGTAAATTCAGGAAAATATTATTTGGCCGTGATTCGATCACTTGGTTTCTACTAGGTTGACTCAGTATAAACATAGGACGGCATGGACATTGTCTCTGAATCAGATAGACGGGGGAAGTATGACAAACATTTGCTGGATTTTAGGTAATGTGGGGATTCAGGGTTATGAGTTTTGCAGGAGGGGAGCTCTCATACTTGTCATGGGGCTAGAAGGGTACACTTGGCGAAAGGAAAGACATAGAGAGGCGGAGAGTATTCTCAATCTAGACAGGGTTTAGAGAATATAGTGTGAAGAGATTTCAGTGTTTTATCAAACTATCCATTAATAGCCTAAGAATGATAAACAATTTTTTGATCGTACATTGCAGATTTAACCCAATGTGCGGATTGTATGATCACAAGTGCTTATGACATAAAATTCTTTCTCAGGCTGTTGTAGAACTAAAAATTTCTCCCAGAAAATAGCCGAGATTGCGCTGTATAAGGTGATAGGCCTGTCGAATCCATGTTGGAGCTAGAGCTAGGGTAACAAAACTCCTTACATTGAACTTTACTGACATGATTTATAACGGAACCATGAGAAAATAAAAGCAAGTTGGTTTTGTTAGCAACTGCAACACTTTAGTATCCGTTTAAAGAATTAAAGGAGAACTAAGAATTTGTTTTTGGCATTTTTTAACCATTATGTGGAACAGATTGTAATGGAAATACTTCCCAGTACTTCATTAGCAGCTGAATGCATAATTATCTTAGGATTACCAACATGAGACTGACGAAAATTATCCAGCTTTTTACTACAAAATGGCTGTAGAAGCGGTGTGCATATGAAAGTATTTATTTTCAGATTTTTAATATTATTAAAGAGGTTATGTGGAGGGCCTAATTGTCTCTAACCAGAGTGTCGTTTGGATTGAAGTGGAGCAATATATTTGGTTTAACCCTGGAATCGTAGGAAACAATATATGTGAGCCCTAGTATTGTATATGGCTTTGAGACTTGCAGCAGTATTGGAAATATCGCTACTGACTTTTCAACATTTCTTTTTTGTATTTTTCCATCAGGGCTTTTAAAAATTTCGCTCTGACTTTAAGTTTATATTCATTTTAGTAATTCTAAGCCTATCTTAGGTACCTTAAACTTTTTTAAATTTCGTGTCAACTTCGAGAATAATTTGCACTGTAGCTGTTGATGTTTTAAAACACAAAATTCACATGTAAAAACAATGGAGCTCAGAACAATAGAATTCACACTTGTTTGGTGGTTTTGAAAGGCAGTGTGTAAAGGAATGACATGCACAACGATTATAAAAAAATAGGAGTTAAATTTTTATTTGAGAAAAGAAATGATTTGAATAAAGCATTTGAAGCCACATTTTCCAAAGAAATTAAAGAAAAATAGAAGCAGAATCTCTCAAATATTATTGTCTTTTAAATGAAATTCTTTCCACATCTTTTCATTGATTTTTTCTAAGCAATTTCTTCACAATACCGCGTCGATGAAACAGATTTTCAACAATTTTTTATTATAGTGTTCTACAGCTTATTTTTTTAACGTATGCTTGCTCGTCTCAGTCTATTCTATGCACAGGATTTTTTTTTTCAGTTTTTTGTGTGTTTTTGCTTTTATTGCCAACAGTTTGTTTCCTTTTTGCCTTATTACACATGCATATGGAAATATGCTCAGCTTCTAAATGTACACAAACATTCGGAGCTTGTTGAGCCAATATTCGTTACGCTTTTCGCATTTCGAATTGCTATGAATAGGTTTCAGTCTCTTTTTTTTCTTTCATTATTCTTGCTGCGAGTAGAATTTTGGTGTGTATATTTGTCTCTCTGTCTGTCTTGCTGTTTGATTTGTTGAAAGTATACAAAAAAACGGTTTTTTATGTTTTATTGAATGGAATTGGATTTTGGATTTTGTATTTAAAAGTAACCAACCGACAATGTTGTCGCTCTCTTTCTTTCGTTTCTTTTTTTGGTTTAGCTATGGGCATGTGTGAGTTACGAGGTGTTTTATTTGTCACTATCAAACGTGTTTGCAACAATCCAAACACTCCACCATACCACACCACACCACACAAATTCTGCAGCTGTTATCTGTTATGCATTGAAAGAATATATGAGAGTATGTTGTTGCATGGAATGGGTATCCATTAAAGCCATCTAGTGGAGTGTGCATTATCGATTTGTAACGGAAGGAAATGTTTTCTTTAATTTTCGTGGTATTCGTCATCAGCATTAGACAACTTGCACAAATTCTGTTTTAGTTTTCTTTTTTATTAAATGAAGCTTGATTCAACATCAGTTTGATGTGTGGAAGACAGATAAAGGAATTTTATTTTAAATATTTGGGTTTTCTTTTGGAAATTTTTATATGATCACGACAAAATTTTCTTAAAGATACGTTAAGACCCATCAGACCGCCAATTACTTTCATTTCTTGTTAAATAAACCTCATTTCACACCCAATTTTTTGGATTTTCAAGTGGATTTTCATATATTGTGTGAAGAAGCGGTGCGTTTGAAGAGAGTAATCGTGGTTTAAAGATCTCCGTTACAAAGATCTGTCGAAAAAATGTCTAGTAAAACAGACGAATAACAAAAGGAAAGGCAATTGTTGTTGCTTACATCAAGTTGTGAACAGTAGCACACAGAATTGTGCGAAAAATAAAGAAGTGGGTCTAATAGACATTTACTTTCATTTCTGGTTAAATAGACCTCATTTCATACCCAATTTTTTAAGATTTTCAAATGGTTTATCGAGTGGCTCAACGAGGCTCAACAAGCAATTCTGAGTCAGCGTGTAAAGTAACATTAAAATTTTCAGCTTTTTTATAGTCAGTGGAGTCCTGCGTAAAGCTTGCTGCATTTTCTTTCGAAATGAGCAAGTAGTTCTAGCTACAGCAAATGTTGAGCACTATCAAGCTAAGGCGAAAAAATTTTTGTTTCAGCTAAACATCATCGACATTTATTTCCAGTACCACTAAGTAACTTGCCATACAGGGCTCTAAACAATAGATTCACTGGCTCACTTACTCGTGCGATTTGACGATTTTGACCTACTTTTTATAAGGCTATGTTAAGTCATTGGTTTATGCCAACAAACCAACAACTCCCGAAAGCATTGGCAAGTAATATTCAAGCCTGCACTAGTACTCACGGCGGACATATGCGGAAATGGTATTTAAAAAGTAAGTGCCATGAAATTAATACCGGATCGGAGTAAAATGGTTTGAAATTGCTTTGAAGAAAAGCAGGTCTTTGAGGAGTATATTGAAATTACTATGGAATCATGAAAAAAGATTTCATTCCCACAATATGTCTCTCTTGTATTATAATTTTAGGTTTTAAAGTTATTAAAAAACAACCTATAAGAGGTTGGTGGTACTGAATGGAGTTGCTTTTAAGATGGCAACAAGTTATCGAACAAAAGTCCGTATCAGAGATTAGCAATGAATCGTTTTTTCGCTACTCATAAGCACTCATGGAATTTTGAATATAAGTGAGTCAACAATATTGCAATTTAACTATGCACTCTGATTCATTCATACTCATACTACAACGTTGATTATTAAGTACAGGTTGCAATGAGTATAAGTACAACGTGTTGACATCAAACTCATACCATTCGAAATATGTTTCATGCATACGCGTACTCATTTAGATTCATAACTTCAAAAAAATAGTTATAATAATTATAAATGATTCGAGTGGCTCGGAATCATTCAATAAAATTTATAGTCTTAGCAAAAACGACAGAGCCTCAAGCAGAGCAAACACACAACCATTTAGTGAGTATTTTAGTGTTCGTATGCGTATCATAATTATTCTGTGATTCGTGTATATGTTGAGTCATGGAGAGTCAACAACAACAACATCATACGTGTCGTTAAGTATGAATATGATGAGTACTACAAACTTTGAATATGTGTAGAGGTTCCATGATATTAAGTATAAGTATGAATGTGTATAATTATCAGAAATTATGAGTACGATTCGATTCTACTCATCTCTTTGAATACTCATTGCTGATCTCTGGTTCGAATCTGACAACGATAAGCTAGCGATCGTACTACTTTATCCAACAAATAGGCCTCCAGGTAAAGTTCTTATCAATTTTTTTATCTGCCCTTACTCTTTCAATATCCTACAGCATTATCCTGCAAATTAACATATGATTTCTCCCCCATTTTGCTTCATGCCACCAATCCATCCAAAGCAATTTATCAACAATACTTTCGTACTTTCTTTCAGAGTCTCTCTCTGTGTATGTATGTGCCTTTATAAGCATAAATTTTCCTTTAAAAAAATGCCACATTAACCCAATTTCTGTCTCCGATAAAAAGTGAGTGTTTAATGCAAAACAGCCAGCCAAAGAAAATGAAAAGATGGAACAAAAAAGCAGAAGCAACACCGAAGAGAATGAATACAAATGAATGAATGAATGAATGAATGGCATACAGAATGAAGTGATGAAAAAAACTCACATTGTGGTTGAAAGTATCGTCCCCACTTGATAGTGCCATGTATTGGAGAGAGATGCAAATGCAGTGACATAGTTTTTCTACAGTGCTATGCCGTATACAGCAGCAACAACAACAACAATAAAAAAACTTTAAGTCTGAAATTTTTACAAAACCTAAACTGATTAAATGCCAAACAATATAGAAAAAAATGAAGAAGAAGACTATGTTTGCTCTACTAGTGATGGCACTAGTAACCAACTAAAGGCAACAATATCGATAGTATGAGTATATGTCAGTATATTGAAGAGTAGTTAAGGAAAAAAAACTATATGCATACAAATTTCCAATTCCCCAGAGATGTAAATGTATGGAAAATAGCAAATATTCACCTCCCCTCTGGCATACAAACAGTAGAGACAAAGAAAGGACAATCACAGCCACCAGCCTCAGCTGCAACAGCATCAGTAGAAATCGATAAATTTTTGTCCTTTATAAACCTATTGTTTAAAATTTTTCTGTACAGCCTTATTTAAAGGATGCAAATTAGGACAATTCAACATAAGGAGGCAGCCAGCCAGCCATGCAGACAGTTGATGTATTTTAACATGATTTTCGACACAAAATTTGTTCAACTTTTTAAGTGTGATGAGTAAGTAGTTGTCGTAAAACGTGTTAAACTGCTGGGAGAATTAATATGATTTGTACTACGTTTCCTCTCGTAATTTGGGCAACAGTTTTTCCAGTTTTAAATAACTTTACTAGGCTGAAAATAAAAATGAAAAATCTCCGCAAATATTCGTTTGTTGACCCAATTCGTTTAGTTTGTTTTGAGGGGCATAAGGATACAAGGATTTGATGATGACGATGACAATGATGATGCAACTGTTTGTAGGTTTATAATCGTATGTTATTGTTAATAATGCTTGGACTGGAATGGCCATTTTGTTAATTGCCAAGGTAAGGATTTTTTCGTGATGAAACTAGTCAATGGGCCTTTGATAAGAGACAAAGAGGAAAACTAATGTTTGAAATGTAACTCTAAACATAGCGACGGGCAATGTCTGTTGACATGAAACACATTAAGTGGTAACAACAGATGCTTTTTTTGGCTTCAAAAACAAATCAGTGGATGGGTAAATCGAGTTGGATATTTATATTGGATGGTAAGGAATCGAAATCAGAACATGTTCAATGTTGGCCTACCTCACCAGCTCAACAGAAAGGGAACAAAAATAAAAAAATGCATGACATTGGCCAGAAAGTTCAGACAACTGCCTAAAGCACTGTAAGAGCAATTTCTATCAAGAAATCATGAAATTTCTAAACAAAAACATCCCAATATGTGCTTTATACTACTAAGCCACTGCGAAATAGCCAAAAAAAACTACAACTAGAACTATGCATTATATTGGGCTCTATAGTCTTATATTACATAATTTGTCATTACAACCCTTTAGTAAGGATTACGACCTAGCTTCTCACACCACCCATGTTGCGTGTGTTAATTTTAAGCAACTTTTCATGCCAATTTTATTTTTTACTTCTCATTGTCTTTGCCAGAAATCTGCTGAGAGAGGAAGTAGCCGAAGAAACATTCATATTTCATTTTGTTCGAAATGTCTGGCCTGGGGTTTGAACCGTGGCCTTACGGTCTAATAAGCCAACTCACTACCTGCTAGACTACGGCGACTACTACTAAGCCACTGAGAAATAACCAGAAAACTTTAAGAAACTTTTAAGAGTCAAAGAACACCAACTAGAAGTATGACATGCCTTCTATAGGTCTCTACGCTCCGATATGACTTGAACGGTAAGGATTACAACCTAGCTTCTCACGCTACCCATATTGTGTGTGCTAATTTCATCCATATGTGGCGTACCTACAGTTTAAAGTCGACTCCGAACGATGGATTTTTGAGAAACTTTTTCTTGGCAATTTTTTACTCCCAGATATTTTGTCAGAAGACTACTGAGAGAAAGCCACCGAAAGAAATGTTTTTTTTTTCAAAATGTCACTCAACCCATACAGAATCGTGGATATATGTAAAGCCCTAAAATTATATCTCCAGATCTTTGAAGAGCAGACCCTAAGCTAGGGCTTAACTCTTCAGTTTTAGACCTCAAAATAGATTGAAAGGAATGAGATTTTACAGAAGGATTGAATCTTCTTTCTTTTCATCTTATCAGAAGTAGGAGGCCACAGTCATTCAGCTGCCTTTCCTTTTATCGTCTGTAAGTGGTTTCAGATCCACGATTCCACGATTTATTTGACTTCATTGCATTTATTTCTAGCTGTCCGTACTACAACTGGTCAGACTATCTTGGCAGGGGCTTCTTTGAGGGTTTAAATTCTGTGTCGAAAGCTGACATTAAGGCTCTTCATAGATTCATTATTAGTGTGTGCTGGTTGAGAAGTGCTAGGGCTTCATTAGTGTAGTTGCATTCTCCTTTGTGTCTTTATTGGTCTGTGTAATTCCTCCGCTTCCTTATTCTTCTTTTCCTACTTCCTCTCCTTTTTCGTATGCGCTCTATTATCCTCTCATCTTAAGGACGTTTGTACAAGTACACGTCCTCTAAGCTATCTACCTACCTCAGACTATTTCCTTGAGGATTACAATCAATTGTAGGCCTGATTGGCTATAGTCTGTTTAGAACATACCCGCCTTATATTGATTTCACACTAAGAAGGGTGATTACAATTGGGTTTCGCCTGGTTTGTATGGTGATGGACCAGAAAATCCGGTGTCGGTTGATAGACGAAAACGAAAAAAGAATACTTACATATGTACATACATAATTGGTCATTACATCCATTCAGTCAGGATTACGACCTAGTTTCTCACACCACTTATGTTGTGTGTGTTAATTTTATACATGAGTGGTGGGACCTACAGTTAAAAGTCGACTCCGAACGACAGATTTTTGAGAAACTTTTCATGGCAATTTTATTTACTCTCAGATTTTTTGCCAGAAATCTGCTGAGAGGAAGTCGCCGAAGAAATACTTTTTGTATTTTGTTTTGAAGTCTGGCCTGGGGCTCGAACCCTGGCTTTTCATCTAATAAGCCAACACACTACCTACTAGACCACTAGACATGGCCATAATTATGCTACATGCTAAGGAAACCTGCATATAATATTACCCTACGAGCCTGGTAAATATTTTGAATTGTTTTCTCTGCTATCAGGCGCCTTCAAACCTTTGGCCCCTTTGGCCCTTCTTGAAATTAAAGTTTTTCTTGAAAAAAATTACTCAAATTTCTGTCTGTTTAATTTGTATGTTTTTGTCAGCATTTTGTCTGCCGATTTGATTGTTCTCTTCTCTCTTTTTGCCATAAAAAACCACCATGTCCCCAGAGAATTTGCTAAAAAAAATGAAGAATTGAGTGAAGGAAATACATGCCTGAACAAATGTTGTTAATCAAGCATTAGTTTATGGACATGAAGTATGGAAAGGCCCTGAGGTAACAGAAATCATGACAAAAGGAAGTCATTATTTAGGTTATTTTGTACCAGCATGCAACAACAATAAACATTAGGATTTGCTCAAATGAAATGAAGAAAAAGAAAAAAAAAAGCAACGAATCTGATAAAACAAATCAATTATTCAAGCATATTTAAGGCAACAATCAAAAAAAATGAGAAGGAAAAACTGAAAAAGTTTTTCCATTTCCATACACCGTTAACAGCTAACAATTGATTACAAACTGTAATCGATTATCAGTGAAGCAAATAACAATGAATGGAAGAAATTAATAGGAAAAGGAGCATAAAACTAATAAAAGAAACATACAATGTGTTGCACGTATAGGGTGACAACTATTAATGGAATGCCCTTAAGAACGACCTACCGCAATGGGACAGTGGCACCCACAAATTATAAAATGTAAGAATGGCTATTACAAGGTAGCTTTGTTATGGTTTTTAAAGAAGCCGGAAGAATATCTAACAGAACAGCTAAGCATTCTAACATTCCAAGGCTTTTTGTAGTACAACATACAAGTGACATAAGCCGCCTTTGAAGCCTTTCAATGCAAGGCAATATCGTGCTGTTTTTGAGAAAAAAACGACAGGATACAAATGTGTGATGATGCTCTCAATTTAATCTTTGAAAAAAGAGAGAAAAAATCTAACAAGTGTAACAAATTAGAAATGTATAGGAATCCCAATATATTATGTAGCCTGAGAGACATTCTATATTTCCTTGTGTTATAGAAGACGAGAGCAAAGGAAAAAAAGTGTCAAAAAATTGTTTGAAAATTAAAAGATTAGTAACGCCTATCGCTTAAAATAGAAGAGGAACCACTAAGATCTCTAAGATCAAGGGTAAGTCACACACATTTTTAAAATTGAAATGAAAAAAAGAAGGAATAAATGAAAGAACATGGTAACATGGAAAAGCAAAATCAGAATAGAAGTTCAGTGTAGTGTAGTGAAGTGTAAAGAAAAGAACAAAAATATGACAAGAACGCTGTGTGTGGTTTTGTTTCTATAACATGCCGACAATACGTAAAATTTTTTTGTAAAAATTAAAAGACATAAAATACTTTCGTCACTTAAGTGTCAAAAGATGATCCACAATTGCAACAACCATAAAATTTAAAACTCCCTTATGGACTTACAGACTGCCTATGTAAACCAAACAGTGGGCGTTTTGCTTCTTTTTTTTATTTTTTTTTTCGTCTTCGAAAATCAATGGCGGCAGCCTCTAAAAGAAAAGTCAAAAAAAACTTTTGTCAAGTGTCAGTTTTTTTATGTGTATGGAAAACCATTAAAACGTTTCTATGTGCCTCTTAAAAAGTATTAAAGACAAGAGAAAAATGAAAGATTTTGCAGCCCACACACAGTGTGTTAATCGTTTAAAAACTTCAATGCAAATACACTTAGAAAAGTACCCTTGTGCTCTGTACAGAGAGGAAGTCAGTCAATTGTCTTGATGTAAGTTTCAATTTTTAATGCTTTACTGCCAACTTAGACTTTAAGTCACCATAGACTTGACTTTCTTAGTCATCGTATTATTTTTTTTTTTTGGATTCGTATTTATGAGCACTGATGTCAACATTTTATTTTTGCAATTGAAAATTCAAAAAGAAAAAAAGAAAAATTTTAAAATCCTTTTTGTTTTACACTGTTTCCAAAAGTAAAAAAACGTCTATCTTGATAGAGAGCAAAAATCTTAATGAAGGCTTTAGTAATTGAATAGTTATCCCCTCCGTACAGGTTGCTAACTATTATCTTTGGCAGCCATAAAACTAAAAAGCTTCCAAATTTCTTAATCGTCCCACAAATTTTGTTCCTTAAAACTATTACTGCCCCCCTATTGGATTGCATATGAGTTTCGATAGCCTCCAAGCCTTAACCAAGAGGGAAATCATATCCAAATACATGGCTTTGAATTGGTATTCAAGAACGTTGATGCAATCCATGATATGCTTATAATGAGGCTGCATCATTGTGCGTTGGGGCGTTAGCAGACGCCATTGTTTCCAACCGCTGTTAGAGCACTGTGCCATCATAGCGATACTCACATTAAGCCCTGGATAAATGTCCCCCTAGACATACATAATTAGTCATTACAACCCTTCAGTCAAGATTACGATCTAGCTTCTAACACCACTTATGTTGTGTGTGTCACATTATTACATGAGTGGTGGGACCTACAGTTTAAAGTCGACTCTGAACAATAGATTTTTGAGAAACTTTTTCATGACAAGTTTATTCACTCTCAGAGTTTTTGCAAGAAATCTTCTGAAATGAAGCCGCCGAAGAAATATTTTCGTTTTGATGTCTGACCTGGGTTTTGAACCGTGGCCGTACCTCTAATAAGCCAACACACTACCTACTAGACTACGGCGACGAAGGCTACAGTAATTGAAAAACAACAATTAACAATTATCTTTTGCTAACAATTATCTTTGGCGGCCATAAAACTGAAAAACTTCCAAATTTCCTTATCGTCCTAAAAATTTTTGATCCCCTTTTTACATCCCAAAGGAGTTTAGATAGTCTCCTACCCTTAACCAAGAGGGAAGTCATGTCCAAATGCATGGTTTCGAATTGGTACTCACGTATATTATTGCAATCCATGATATGCTAATCATGAGGCTGCTGAAAACACGATGGGGTGTACCATCACGGCGATACTCACGTTAAGCCCTGGACTAATGTCCCCCTATTGGACACAATAATACTGAGGCCTCATGCATACATTATTATACCCTCAAATCATTTAGTTCGGCTTATACAGTAAGACGCCGCTTTTTTTGGTAAAACCAGCACTTAGGGGATAGCTCCTGCTCATGCAGTGCATTGTGCAGGTTTAGGAAAATAGGTTATAGGAAAGTGGAAAGAGGGAGTAGTGTTTGTGGACATTTGATTTTAACTCAAAATGCGAACGGCTTAACGCGGGGGATACGTTCCAATAAGTTACAGCTCTAAACGAAACAGAGTTCGTACTGTGATTGTGACTTCGGAAAATTGAGTTGGAATCTTTATTCTGGACAGACTGAACAAAAGAGCGTCGTTATATAGTGCACCGCTTTTGGTTGGTGCATGGTTGGTCGTTTAATTTGCACACATATACAACCGCATAATACTGAAACAGCATTAAGCGGAGCAGCGTTAAGCGGGGTCTTACTGTAACTTAATTTTTCATAACATCCATGCTGTGTGTGCTAATTTTAACAACGAGTCATGTTTAACTTCGACTCTAAAGTACAGATTGGAAAAGCTTTTTCATGCCAATTCTGTACGTTAAAAGTTTTATAGATGACCGCTGAAGGAAGGCCATCCAAAGAAATACTTTTTCCGTTTTTCGAGATAACAGGAGCTTAAGTTTAGACCAACACTACCCACTAGACATTACAACCCTGCAGTCAGGATTACGACCTAGCTTCTCACACCACTTATGTTGTGTGCGTTAATTTTTTAAATGAGTGGCTGGACCTACAGTTTAAAGTCGACTCCGAACTACAGATGGTTGTGAAACTTTTCATGGCAATTTTATTTACAATCAGAGTTCTTGCCAGAAATTTGCTGAGAGGAAGTCGCCGCACAAATAATTTTTTCACATTTTCGTTTTGATGTCGGACCTGTGGTATAAACCGAGACCTTACGTCTAATAAGCCAACCTACTACCTACTAGACTATGGCGACTTCGGCAAGCAATTTCTGCAAGAAAATACCTCAAAACCCATCAGGCAAGTGTTATATAATATAGAGTCCTCCAACAGAGGCTTCCAAAGAACACCTACCCATTATACTATGGTAATCATTTGCTGCGAGGAATTACCTCGAAACCTATCATTCAAGTGTTGCGTAAACAGAGACTTCCGTACTTTGACAATTGATAACAGCCATCTTGTTAAGGCTGCATCTGTCAAATTGTTCTCATATATTCAGTTTTTTTTTTTCAAATCACCAAAGACGACTAAAAGCAACGACGTGTATTCACTGAATGGGTTCTAAAGCGGTTAGCAACTGTTCCTAATTTTTATCGAAGAGTCATCGTCAACGACAGCAAAATTTTTTACTTTAGGATGATACTAAGATGTGTGAAATCCAAAAGAGTCCAAAGCATCCCGAAAAAGTCCCTGTTTGATGAGGATTCTGGGTTCACAACGTCATCGGTCCACATTTCTTAGAGAACGGCATTGGCGAGTACTATAGATCAAGTATTATCAACTTCTTTTGACCTGATCTGCATGATCTGAACATCAACGATATGGGATTTCAATAAAGCCAACGCTATGTGCCAAATGATGTGAACTGGCTCTCGAGATCGTGCGATCTGACCGTTAGACTTTTTCTTGTGCAATTCTCTTAAGGCGCAGGTGTATGAGAATTTTTGCTGGAGCTTCTTGCTTTTAATTCTACATGAACTTCTTTCCTTAGGCTTATTTCTTGAATGGGCAATGTTTAGTGCCCTATCTCTCTACGTAAACGTTTAAAATTTTTTTCTCTATGACAATCGTTTGAATATTTTAATGTTCGTTTCAGTGTAATCTCCATCATGCCTACGATCTTTTTATGCACCTGTTACGTTCATTGCATTCCACTCCACTAACACTTGTAATGTGTCTTGTGCCCTGTTCCTTATGTAAATCCCGGCCTAATGGAAAATTTGTCACTATTTTGCCTTTAACTGGCCATAAAATTTTATAATTTCATGGCATTTTTTATGGTTTTTTTTAATTTTTTTTAACGTCTTTTCCACGTTTTCCTTTTCTTTTTTATTTTCTTTTTCTGGTCCCTTAAGTCTGCTTTGTATTTGGAATAAAGGTTGGTTGGTATTTAAATTGCATTGAATATGGCTGTTGAAAAGCGTTAAATTTCTGGTGTATTTAAAATGGTTCAGGATGTGTGTGTGCAGTGCAGGCTGTCTAAAGGCATAAAGTGCTTGAAGTTTATGGATTTTCATTAACTTCTTTGCGTAACTGGTGCATTTAAAGGCGCAATTTATAAAAAGTAAGCGTAAAATTTTCGATTAAAAATTTGTTTGTTTTGTAATGACCGTGAAGAACACATTAATGTTGAATGAATTCTTAAAGCAACGACTGATAAGCTGATAAAATGGAGCAAGACGGTTGGAATTCAAAAGGGTTGTAAAATATTTTTACTGGTGTTTTGCTTTTACATCGCTTAACATTAAAATTGTAAACAAAAGCTACAAAAGCAAAACTTTGCTGCAAACAAACCTGTTTACAAATTATCTTACTGCTTGATATAACTATAAACACCAGCATAAAAGAAATGGTAAACAAGTACACAAAAATACACAAACAACGCTACAAGAAAAAATGTAAACAACGATGTTTACAATTATAGAGATTTCGAGAAGGCGAAGTCATGAACATGAAGTCGCCGTAATCCAGTAGGTAGTAGAATACGTAAGGCCAAGATTCAAACCCCAGATCAGACATCAAAACGAAATATGAAAAAATATTTCTTCGGCGACTTCCTCTCAGCAGATTTCTGGCAAAAACTGTGAGAGTAAATAGAAATGCCATGAAAAGTGTCCCACGAATCTGTCGTTCGGAGTCGACTTTAAACTCTAGGTCCAGCCAGTCATGTATAAAATTAAATCCCACAACATGAGTGGTGTGAGAAGCTAGGCCGTAATCCTGGCTGAAGGGTTGCAATGGCTAATTATGTATGTATGCATGAAGTCGTGAACATTCGCCTTCAAGAACATTCATCAGACTGTTTACTTTGCCATATAAAAGGCAAGGCAAAGCAGGCGACGGAGTTTGTGAAGTTCAGTCAGTCTTGTGTGAAGACGCGGTGTGTTTGAAGAGCGTAATCGTGGTTTGAAGACCTCCGTTACAAAGATCTGTCGAACAATTGTGTAGTAATTGTTATGGTTTATGCAAAGGGTATAAACATAGGAATAACAAAGAAAAGCAATTGTTGTTGTTTACATCAAGTTGTGAATAGTGGCACACAGAATTGGGCAAATAATATAGAGTTTTAATTAAAAATAAACACAAATTTATTTTTATTTTATTTGCAATCTACGAGCTCATATTTAAACGTTTATTTATTATAAACTATCAAACAATGTCAATGGATTTCATGAGGAACTCTCGTATCTTAGGGGAAAATACTTTTTTCAAATCATTTCCTTCTGCGAAAGCGATATTTTTCTAGAAATGATTGAAGTTTCCTTAGGGATCGTTTTACTCTAATTTGTTATTCTTTTTTTAAACTACAGCAACCAATAGCTTCAAATTTGTTATTTCAGTTGCTGTAGGCCTTCAGACAAATAGCTAACAAACCAAAAAGGGAATCTCCAATGAAGCCTGAATAGAAAGAGAAATGAGTTTGGCAAATACCACATACACAAACCCCCTTGACACTTACAAAGTAAAACGAACAGATAATGACAATAATCATGATCAATGATGATGACAATGATGATGCCAAAAAAATGACTCACAGAACATCCAAGGCATTGTTCTATTGAACTCCTGGGTTGAAATGCTGTCTGTGCGGTTAAAGAAAACCATTTTTTATTGTCATTTACTCTAGACAATGTTTAATTATTTTCCTTTTTTTATTATCAAACTACAATGGAATGAATTTAAAATCGTATTAAAAAAATGAAGCACGATACAGCCAAAGGGGGTGGTTCTAGAAGCTATTGTTTCATTAGGCAAGATGAACAATGAAAACAGAAAAAAATTGTCATTTTTAAATTCCAAACAACATGGTTTTCTATTGTAATTCATTGTTACTATAACAATACATACATACACATGTACAACGGTAAAGCAATTAACTCATGTTGCATGTGTGGCCCAAAATAGAATACTGTTTACCCAGCACTTAAGTAATGTTTTTTTTTTTACTTTTCTTTTACCATATTTTGGCAACAAAATGCCTAACAAATTAGCTAATAATGTGTGGGAATTTCTTATAATCGTTCTTTCCCTTTTTCTTTTCATTTCTTTTTTTATTGCGAGTTTCTTTTCATTTTCATTTATTTTTGCGGCAAATCAAAACCAGTGAATTGCAAGAACTTTTTTTCTTTATTGCTTTGCTTTGCCGTTAAATAGTCGGCTTATTTAGCGTCTCATTTGTTGTTAATATTCTCATATAAATTGTTTTGTGTTTTTGGGGTTGACATCATCGTGTGGTCAAAAACCTTTGTTCATTTCATGTATTCTTCTACGTTTCTTTTGTAGACAAGCCTTTAAGCATGATTTGTAATTTTTATATTGTAGGGCTTATTAGAATCACTATCAGTGGTCGAGTAATAAAATTCTCACGTTTATTAAAGGCGAAGTGCTCATGCTAATCAAAGCGTTACATAATTACGGCCTCTATTAATGTTTTATGGAATTTGCAGAACGTTAAAGTAAAAGTAGCAAAACATATCATTGGAAACTTTTTCTCATGGCTATTATATCTGATAATACATATTAGAAGACTAACTTTGGTTGTAAAGTATTGCATACAAACTGAATATGATAAACTGCAAGAGAAGTTAGAGGAGGCATGGACCCTTTTAAGCACTGATGCAGCATGCTTGAGAGTATGCGAGAGAAAAGTCCTACTAAAGATCTTCGGTCCATTGCGAGCTGGCGATAATTTCCGCATCCGATCCAACAGTGAGCTGTATGAGCTCCTCAACAACATAGACGGATATTTGATGCGGGGATCTGCGGAAGTCGGCTAAGAGGACGACCATATTGGAGTTGGAAGAACCAAATCGAGGAAGCCCTGTCATCGATTGGTGTGACTAACTGGCGTTGGTGCACAAGGAGCATAGGCGCCTGGAAGGATGTGTTAAGGCAGGGTTGTTAATGGACAATTAAGCAAGTAAGTAAGTAAGATGTGACCAAAACCTTTCTTTGGGTTGAGTTGAGGTCTTTGGAAAGAAAATAGAGGGTGGCGGCACTATTCTCGAACGAAACTGCTGTTGTCGCAATCATTATAGGAGGGAATTTCAGCTATGCACCACACTATCCTTAAGTCAACTGAGAAAAATAACAGACTTTCTGCAGATTAAACGCGCACTTTTTAAAATCGTCTTCGCCTCGAAGCACAATCCATAATCATCAGAACACATCATCGGAACTCATACATACATAATTGGTCATTACAACCCTTCAGTCAGGACTACGTCCCAGCTTCTCACACAACTTATGTTGTGTGTGTTAATTTTATACATGAGTGGTGGGACCTACAGTTTAAAGTGCACTCTGAACTACAGACTTTTTGATAAACTTTTCATGGCAATTTTATTTACTCTCAGAGTTTTTGCCAGAAATCTACTGAGAGGAAGTCGCCGAAGAACTATTTTCTCATACTTCAGATATCTGACCTGGTGTTTGAACCATGGCTTTATGTCTAATAAGCCAACAACTACTTACTAGACTACGGCGACTTTACGCAGATCCTCTAGGCTGATTTTTCTCGATGCCAACAGGTTTTTTCGCTGCTTATACTTGAAACTTTCATCCTTTTCCTGCAAGCACAGTCTAATTTAATTTTAAATATGATTTGAATAGCCTAGTAGCTTTCAAAAATTCAAAAAATATAAATATTTTGCTATGATTTGTCAAATCAAAAAACTTCAGGGAATGCATCCCAACATATATCATGACATTATCTTTTCTATTCCCTTTTCCAAGTCAACATAAAACATATTTAAATCTACACTAAGGACCCCACACACAGTCTCTTCTTCTTGAAAATATTGTTGTTATTGATTCAATTCTTTTGACAATATGATCAGTATCAGTAACAGTACAGGCAGGCAAGGCAATTAATTATGCTAAATATGCCATAACTAAGCAATGGAAAAAGGCAGAGAAAACTTAGCGGTGCAAAAAACACTTAAGAAATTTAGAAAAAACAACAATTGTTAGAAACAATCAAAACAATAACACAAAAAAAAACAATAAAAACAACGAATCGAAACAATTGCATACATGTGGGCCAAATAGTTTTCAAATTAAAACCAAAAAATAGCAAAAAAACTCCGTCAAAAAAACAAAGACAACAATAACGGCAAATTCACCGACAAACGAGCATTTAAATAATGGGGAGTAAACAGAAAAAGAACTTTAAACCTGTAGGCCAATTGAAAAAGGTAAGGAATGGTAAGAGTAAGAAAAGAACCTCACGCAGACAGACAGACAGACACAGTGAAAGGTGAGTCAAAAACTAAAGTAGCAAAAATCTAAAACGTACAACAACACTAACAATACAAAATAATACACAAAAGAGCGGCTTATATTTAAAAGATGTGCTGCCTTGCAAGCGGCGGTAATTCCAACACAACACAACACAACCCAGCACAAGTGATGCAACACACAACAAATACCAACAATTGCGCAAAATAAAACAATAAAACTGTATTGCTTTGATCGCAATTGTTATTATTGTTGTTGTTGCCAACAAAGAAACAATTAAGGAGGAGCTCACTTAAGAAATGAAAGTATTAAAAATCAATAGAGCGTCCAGGTCATTTATGGAACCGTTTTTGCTCATTTCATTTCAATTCATTTCATGGCATTGCATTGCTTTGGATTTCATTTCAATTTTTGGCCAAACAGTAGTTGAATGTGTGTGGTAAAGTAGCACAATAGACTATTGTTCTGGATCATTACTACCAAGGTGGCCCTAGTCCACAAGGAGAGACGTAGAGAGAGCGAGAGAGATAGAGAGAGCAGGTAGAAGCAAGTCTTAAAGAACAAATTATTTGAGAATGAAAGGAATTTCTGATTAGACTTTAAATATTGTTTGGAGGTCGCTGTACTCTAGTAAGTAGTGTTTTGGCTTATTAGACATGAGGCCAGGAACCATCCGGAACTTCGGATGAAGCGACTCAGGCTGCCAATATCCATACATGACAGTTTATCCATATCCTCGATGTAGTAGGTACCCAGGTACCTCTTTCTCCTCCGACTAAGTGTCGGACATGTGCACAATAGGTGAAGAATAGTCTCATCTTCCTCTTCATCTCCACAGCTTCTGCAGAAATCATTTGCAAGGTGTCTAAGACCAATACGCCTTGCATGCGCCCCTATAACACAATGCCCCGTAATAACCCCAATAACAGTGCTGAGCCCACGTCTTTGGAGCTTAATCAGAGTCGCCGTACGCCTCCTATCCAGCCTCGGCCAGATCTTTTGCGCCGCTCTGCCCGAATAACCGAAGTCGTCCACATTCTATTGATGAGATCTACGGTTGCATTGTCAATTATAAGTTTGCAGGTCCCCAAAGGGATCCCCAACGTAGAGAATTCATCAGAGAATTGGATGGTCGTGTCCCTTCTGACCAGTTCATCTGCTCTGCAGTTGCCAGGAATATCATTATGTCCCGGTACACATGTGATACAAACATCATATCGGTTCGCCACCTCATTGAGATATCTGCGACAGTTGTACAACGTCTTGGAGTTTATTACACTGGAATCCAATGCCTTGATAGCCGCTTGGCTATAGGAAAGTATGATGATTTTTCGTCCGTGAATATTTTTGTCCACAATAATTTTCACCGCAGCCTGAGTTGCTGACACATCCGCCTGAAAGACTCTGCAATTATCTGGTAGCCTTATAGACTTGGATATTACGATTGATTCCGAATAGATACCAATTCCAACGGCTCCTTCCAGTTTGGAGCCATCGGTGTAAATTTGTGCGAAGAACTCCTCCTCCAGTCCTCCCTTTTCGGAATGGATGTCCCACACTTAACGTGAGTGCCCTGAAAAAATTTTACAACATTTTGATATTTTTTGTAATTTTTTTGTTTTGGTTTAATTTTAAAAACTGTTAATGAAACAATTTTAAAATAAAAATAACGGTAATTTATTAATGTATATATTTTTTTTTTTTAATGTACAGTTTCTTTTGTTGCCCACTGTATATGTATGTTTCTTTTTTTTAAGGTTTCAAGGGCCTGTAATTAAAAATATTTTAAATAAAAAAAATTTGAATTTTTTGAGACTGTTGGAACCTAGCCCTGGGCTAAGGTCAGGCGCTTCATTTCATTTCATTTAATATCCAAAGTATGTCTAAAACTAGTACCAGTAAATCTACATCCTGTACTCAAACTTTTGAGAAACTTTTTCATGGCAGTTTTATTTACTCTCAGAGTTTTTGCCAGAAATCTGCTGAGAAGAAATCGTCGAAGAAATATTTTTTTTTCATATTTTGATTTGATGTCTGGCCTGGGATACGAACCCGGGCTTTTCGTCTGAGAAGCTAGGGCGTAATCCTGACTGAACTGTTGTAATGGCCAATTATGTATGTATACTCAATCTTTTGCTATAACAAAACCAATAAAATTTCATGTTCTTTGCCTTGGAGTAAAGCAATTCCTTTTAAAATCCGTCTCCTATTAACTTTGAAGTTAAGTGATAATAAATCATGGCCCTGTATAATATATATTTAGCTTCATTGAATATGACTGTTAAACTACACTATTTTACCATCTTATTGCCTATCCTTGAACCTTTTAAAATGCCATATTAATGCTCTTGAATTAGTTCCATAATTTGTTTAAAAATTCAATCGAGCATGGCGGTGTATTTGTTTTATTTTTTTTTTCTTTTCGAATTTTCAAACATGGATCCTGTTAGTACAAATATGGGCATACTTATGGGCAGATGATGTAATTGTTTGCAATTATCCTCTTATTAAAGGAATACAAGCCTCCATTTAAAAAAAGGAACACGTTGCATGTGAATAAGTAAAAATTCCTTCACAAATCACATGTAATTGATCTGATCTGCCAGCTGGTAAAAGAGCAACCAAGAAAGAAACATTTGCCCGTGGCCAATTTAAATTTTCTATGCTTAAATGATTTTCACAAATTTGTTTAAAGTGCACTAAGGCCTCTGTACACTAATTTAGTGTTTGTGTGTTTCTCTTTTCAAAATTTTCGCACCCTTAAATATTTTTTTAATGCTTTTCTGTCTTCTTCTTTTTTAATAATATTTCCATTCGTTCTGCTTAAATGTGGATTTCTTTACTTTCAGTTTCTATTCAATTTTCTTTAAAAATTTTTTTTTCAATTTTCTCTTGCCATTCGCAATCCATTCAATGTTTCTTTGATTTGTCAACCAGTTTGTGAAATATCTGTTGCACCAGTCCGTGGAAAATGTTATTCGTCACATTTAGTTTTAAAAACATGTTTAAATGATGTTCTATTGTTTGTTTAAGAAAGGTCCTTTTAAGTACTTTTTCAAAAACAAAAGTCCTTTATCAGGTACTATTTAATAAAAGTACCAATTTCATATTCTTTCCTTTACTGCGTAACTAAATTGTTAATTGTTTGTAAAATATGACTGCATGTTTGTCTTTGGGAACAATTTTTATTCTTTTTCTATTGTATGTCGGAATTTTGCTATGCTGTCCTAGCCTAGCCGAGTTCATATGTCAACTCTTGTTAATCCCGTTCCAATTTAATGTGTAACCAATTGCTTATTATAAGTTTCTGATTATGGTCTCCCTTGTATGATTTTGAATTTCTTTTTTCAATAAAAAATCCAATTCTTTGAATCAATTATTTAAGGTAACCAGGTGTCCTGTTTTTAGTTTCACTTTTTTTATAAAGTATGTTGTGGCATGGGAGTTGTGGTTTTATTCGATTACTTGTCAAAGGTCTGAGAAGATGTATTATAAGCGAGTAAAACAGATGTTTTATTTCTGATTCTCGGAATTGGTTTCTTATATTTTTTTGTTGTAGTTTTTTTCAGGGACAGTTTTGCATCTTACATACATACATTCAAACATAATTAGTCATTACAACCCTTCAGTCAGGATTACAACCTTGCTTCTCACGTCACTTATATGATGTGTGAAGGGACGAACAGACAGATTTTTTAAGAAACTTTTCAGGTCAATTTTTTTATTTAGTCTCAGAGTTTTTGCCAGAAATGTGATGTGATGAGTCGCCACAGAAATATTTCTTCATATTTCGTTTTATTGGAGATTTCTGACCTGTTGTTTGAAACGTTGCCTTACGTCTAATAAGCCAACACACTGCCTACTAGACTACGTTGGCTTTTGCATCTTAATCCATTAAATTCTACAGAAAATATGATTTTATTCCTCAACATTTCTACAAATGATTTTTCTAAAGCTCTAAACTACAGATGGAAGGGTTAGGACAAACGATATTAGCACCTTACACCTTTAAGAGGCCCCTGGACAAAATATGCAATGTCCTATTGGCTCTATCATTACCATACTCACTGGGTGAAACAGATAACATGAAGAGCTGCACAATGATCTATACTCGGCCCCGAGCTATGGAACGTCAACTACGATGGAATTCTGAGAGAGGATATGCCAGAGCGAACTTTTTTGTTTGGAAGAAGCAAAGCGAAAACTGAGACGTGTCGTGCTAAGAACGAAAACATGTCTGGATTCCCACTGCCTAGATTTGGCCATGCATAAAACGGAATTACTGCTGATCACTGGTCGTCATATCCCCTTGCAGGTGGACATGAGTATAGGAGACGAGGTAATTCGCACCAAGACCTCGGTGAAATACCTGGGAATAAGACTGGATCCCAGACTAACATTTTGCATGATCGTTGGACAGCTCAGCAGATTAATGGCGAACATTGGAGGCCCGCTACCGGCGAGACGGAGAATCTTGATGGAGGTTGGAAACAGCATTATGCTTTATGGGAGCGAAATTTGGGCCGAAACACTGAATGTTAAGAAACGGACAAACGCACTGGTTTCGGTACAGAGTACGGCTGCATTGCGTATCGCGTCGGCATATCGTACAGTATCCGCTCCAGCCGTAGTGGTGATAGCGTGTGTTATCCCTGTGGATCTGCTGGCAGCGGAGCGGATGGAGATTTATAAGGCGAAATCGGCTGGAAGTCACATAACCGCTCATTTCAGGGAAAACACTATTTCAAAATGGCAACAACGATGGAACGAGGAAGATAGAGGAAGATGGACAGCGAGACTTATTCCAGACATAAGACCATGGATTGGTCGTAAATTTGGAGAGGTAAATTACTACGTTACACAGATGCTATCGGGTCACGGATATTTTAGGAAATATCTGCACAGAATGGGCAAGACCACCTCCCCTTACTGTCTTTACGAGGAAGGGGAGATAATTGATGACGCAGAGCACACCGTTTTCGAATGTGCACGCTGGCAGAGCTATCGCTCTGCACTGACGTCGATAGTTGGGACGATCACGGCCGGTAACATTGTCGGGGTTATGATCGCGAGTAGAGAGAATTGGAACTCAGTGGCGAATTTCGTGGAGAGCATTCTAAAACTGAAGAAGAGGGATCATGTGTGCACGCCGGAATAGATGAAACTGGCACACATGTCAGGCGAAATTCGGAGCAGGGACCTGGAGGAAAGGAATAGTGGAGACACTTAGATGTCTCTTCACCTTTCGACACCAAAGAGCCAAAGGGACTCCACTCCGAAGTAATACCACCGTAGTTGGTGAGGGCCCCACACACGGTGGATGTGACGACTTCCTCTATGGTGCGGTTAGGTACATTTACCCCTCCTCGGCGTGAAAAAAATACCACATTTGCTATAATAAATCTGGGAGGGTATCATCTTATTGAAACAGAGAGTTGGATTACTATCGATAAGGATAAATTTAGTTTAGGTTGGGTTAGAGTAGAGGACGTGTACATGTCAATTAGGACAAGTACAGTACCCGGAGGTCGAATTGACCCATTGTACAACGTCCTAGCTTCTCACATGACTCATGTTGTGTGTGTTAATTTTATACATGAGTGGTGGGACCTACAATTTAAAGTCGACTCCGAACGACAGATTTTTGAGGGACTTTTTCATGGCAATTTTATTTACTCTCAGAGTTTTTGCTAGAAATCTGCTGAGAGGAAGTCGCCGAAGAAATACTTTCTGTATTTTGTCTTGGTGTCTGGCCGGGGGCTCGAACCCTGGCTTTACGTCTAATAAGCCAACACACTACCTACTAGACTACGGCGACTTAGTTTACCCCGGACCCAATCTGTAGTTCCCGAAAGCCATAGATATATTCAGTTACAGAAAATAGTTCCTTACAATTTTCTTGCTTCGAAATCTATTTCTAGGTTCCGTGTAGGGACCACTCTTCTCACAATTTACAAGTTCTTTGCTACAAAATATAGAATAGAATTCCCTGTGATATATACATAAAGGATTCTGATAAAGACTTTCTTATATACCGTCTGACTACTGCAATGTATTTCGGATTTAATGCAACGGTGGAGCACGTAATTCCATTTCTTCCATGGCATTTAACATGAAATTTTCTATGCATTTAGTGACGACTACAACACTGAAATAAAGTTCTCTTATTTTATTAAGAAAGACACATTTTTATTGTTTTATACAATGAATTTAAAAACAAATTCAATACAATATTTACAATGTTATTGAAAAACATTATTTAAAATTTAATATTCATGTTCTTTTTTAAAACAAAATGGTGTTTAATAATATGGCAACAATTTAAAAAACCATAACAATTTAGTGTAGACTAAATTTTAAAAGCTATTGCATTTACATTATATAACACATAGCTTATAATGTATTTAATATGCCTTTAAAATGCCCTTAATATGCCTTTAATATGCATGCCGAAATTTAACACTTTCACAGTTTCAACGTGTGAACACCTTGAGCTTTAGGAAACATCTTAACCCTCAACATACTCTCTTGCTGTCCCGATTTCCTTTTTTCCTTTTGTTTTTTGCTTTTTATATAACGACTTTTACTCATCGTCGTCATCATTATTATCATGTTTATAACCATCAACACAATGCAATATTGCCATCACCATCACCATCGCCAGGGCAACTATCACCATCGCCAGTTACAATCATCAAGTTATACTAAAGCAGGCAGGCAGGCAGGCCCTTGTGATCTTTAAGTATCAATGTAATTATAAATAAATTAAGCGTGTTAAATGTATTAAAAACGCCCCATAATTTTTTTCCCCAACCGCTCTTATGTTTAATATACGATATTATGGTCTACCAAAAATGCTTAAGTTTTGTTGCAACATCGACAGCAGCAGCAGCAATAGCAATATTGTTGCCAGAACACAGCAACAAAATTTATTTTTATTTCCCTCATTTGCGAAACAGGCAAAAATTACACCTGCAATTGAGTTTTTATTTCATTATTAAGCTTCTTAATGCACTTCTTCTTTTTATTTCTTATTTTTATTTTGTTTTAATTTTTATTTCTTTTATTTTCTGTTTTGTTTTATTTTTCTTTCGAGTATAAGTATTTAAAAACGTAAGACAACAAGTATTGAAATTTTATACGCTTGAAATTATATTGGCGTGAAATTATCAATAATTGCAACAGGTACACAGACATACACACACAATAACAGTCAGCTTGCCAGACAGCCAGCTAGCCAGCCAGCCAGCCAGCTTATAAACAATAGTTTACTGGAATGTAAACCATATCGACAGCTTAATCTGGAAATTTGTTTTCAACGTTTCACTATCAAAATCAACAATTTCAGAGAGGAAAAAACAGGAAGTGAGAAGCAATGTTTTCCTTAAAAATGTATCCAGTATTTCGAACTTAAAGGCAATTTCAAGAGTTAGGAAGAATTAAACAACATTTTTCCTCTAATTTTCATTTACAAATCCTTTATACTTCTACATACAGTCAAAGAAAAAAGTCTACATACACCACTGTACACCACTGTATACATACAGTCAAAGAAAGAAGTCTACATACAATACTGTACACCACTGTCCACAAACAGTAAAAGAAAAAAGTTTACATACACCACTATACACCATTGTCTACATACTTTTTTCTTTGACTGTATGTAGACATTTGCATATGTAGACCTTTTTCTTTGACTGTAAGGATTAATATAACCTTCTTGCACTCTTCCTATAGTTCCATATGTACGTATACATGCATCTGTATCAGAGGTCAACAATGAGTATTCAAAAAGCTGAGTAGAATTGAATCATACTCATAATTTCTGATACTTATAAGCATTCATACTTATTTTAATATCACGGAATCTCTACTCATATTCAAAGCTTAACGCACTCATCATATTCATACTTAGCAACACGTATGATGTTATTGATTTCGAATCTCATACCTCAACATATACACGAATCACAAAATAAGTATGAATCGCTTACCAACACTAAAATACTCACTAGAAGGTTGTGTGTTTGCGCTGCTTGTTTTTTTCCTTTTTTTCTTGGTTGTCTTTTTTCTTTTTTTGTAAATGCAACAACAACTAAGACTGTAAATTTTTATGAATGATTCGAGTTACTCGACGTGTATTTGTCAATGAAGACAAGTACAGTACCCGGTGGTCGAAATGACCCATTGTACAACGTCCTAGTTCCTCAAACCACTTATGTTGTGTGTGTTAATTTTATACATGAGTGGCGGGACCTACAGTTTAAAGTCGACTTCAAACGACAGATTTTTGAGAAACTTTTCATGGCAATTTTTTATTTACCCTCAGAGTTTTTGCCAGAAATCTGTGGAGAGGAAGTCGCCGAAGAAATACTTTTTGTATTTTTGTTTAGATGTCTCGCCTGGGGTTTGAACTTTGGCTTTACGTCTAATAAGCCAACACACTACCTACTAGACTACGGCGACTTCAACTCTGGGAGTAAATAGTCAATAAAAGTCATTGAGAAAATCGCCAGACTATATCAGCCACAGATTTCTAAGAAAAACTCTGAGAGTAAATAAAATTTGCCATGGAAAGTTTCTCAGAAATATGTCGTGCGGAGTAGACTTTAAACTGTAGGTCCTCCCTCTCCTCGGCAACTATCTCTCAGCAGATTTCTGACAAAAACTCTGAGACTTTAGTTGAACACTAATGGACAATATAAATACGCCCAACATGGATGGCGTGAGAAGCTAGTTTGTAATCCAGACTGAATGGTTGTAATGACCAGTTAAGTGCGTTAAGTTAGTAAGAACTTCCTGAGCATAATCATCTGACTTGCGAAGACAATCTAGTGTCTGTAGAAACAGTACTATGAGTTCAAAAGATTACAAAGAGTTTATAAGACTTTGAAATGGTTCAGTAATTATTTATAGACTGAATGCCAGCTCAGTGAAATTATTGTCTGTATCCTAGTCCTTGTTCTCTGCCTATGATTCTCTAAAAATGCAAAAAAAAAATTAAATTTATTTGTCTCTCGTCTCATTATTTCAATTCACAATATTTTTGACAAAATTTGCTAAGATTTAATGCTGGTAGCTACTCTAGTTACCATAACTCAACATAAATTTGCTGTGAATTTCCTGGCACCCTGAATTGCTTTCTACAGGGTAATAAAAGCCAATTTTCACTCAATTTATTTCAGTTTATTTACGCCTATCAAGTTCTCATAGGCACTAAGGCAGACGGAATTGTGTCCACAGTTTCATGGCACAGCCTCTACTCTACGCTACTGATCGTTTCGTTAAGCTTAAATGATTTTGTAAAGAAAAAGGGATCACATTGTCATGTTGCCTGGACAATGGCAATGAAAAGGAAAATTAGCCAGCAACACAACAGTAATAGTACAACCAGCGGATACCAGTAGTAAAATTTAATGATTACCAGGTGGGTGTACTAAATAGCCATCATGTCACTGTCACTTAAGTAATGTAATGGGAAAATTATTACAAAAAAAAAAATCAGAGAGACCTTAAGAGAGAAACTCTACAAGCATATGTGTGTTGTGTTTAGTATTGTGTTGAGTGTGACGAATGAAGTTTACAAATGCAAGAAGCTGAGGACAATCATGCAAAATGATGATATGCCGGACACAAGTTAAAATTTTAGTTACGCTTACGCATTCAAAAAAAAAAGGGAACATCATTTAGGCAGCAGGCGTAACTAACTTAACACATGTACTGGCAACGAGTATTTAATTTTTTCCCTTTTTTGTATTCTTTTCGTAAAACTAGCACGCGTATGTTTTTACTACGGCCGTCCCGCTGTACTACCGTACGTTTCACAGCACACGTTTAACCTTTAAACATACTTTAGGCATACAATGTATGCCTGCCTGCCTGCCTTGCCTATATGGCTGGTTGGACAAAAATTTTCACGGTCATAAAATGAACGTTTTCAACTGACATGTATGAAGTTCCATAAAATTTAGTCTTTCAGTTTAATTTTCAAATAAAAACTCAAGGTTAATTAGTTTTTCTTGTTTTTCCCATTTTTATAGTGTGTTTTAGGAAAAAAAAAATTTTTAATTTCCAGAAGGAAAATTCTAAGAACTTTTGTTTACACTTCCTTGTCTCAACAATAACTTGTTGTTTTTCCTTTTCTCTTTTATTTTCTCTCGTTTATTTAGACTTCATGTGGTTTTAATTTCAATTTTTTGTTGCCACTGCTCCTGTGTATGCTATTTGGAACGTCTTTTAATTTTCTTTTAACTCAGCACACACTACTGTGCTGATGGTTTTGGGCGTTTGTTTGTCTGTTTATTTTGTTAATCAAATCTCCCGAGGACATTTTCAAAAAGGCCTTCTGTTTTCCTTAGTATTCCTATTGATTATTGGCAACAAACGAGCATCATGTCCTTGCCAATATTAGAAATTTATTAAAAACTCCTTGTTTTTTGGTGCAAAATATAGAAACAAAAAAATATTCACACAAATATTTTGAATCCTTTGCGGTTTGCAATTCTTACATGGAACATGTCTGTCACACAGGGTCATCGATAAAATGCAACTGTTTGTGGTTGTTACCTAAATAAGCAGATGTTTTTTGCATAAGCATAGCCTGTATGGCTACTTTACATACATCATGACCACATCAGGTGTAAATTTTAGTTGTTATTAATTTAATAAGATTTTGTAAGGCATAGTAAAAACCAATCCATTCTATTTGTGTGACACTGAAGCCTTTTTCCCATGCCAGTCAAACACGAAATCTTTTTGTTTCAGAATTTGTTGTAAGTTTTCATAGAAAGTTTTGCCGCTGTTGCCAGCAAACAGTGGACACTAATCTTCAGTAGGAATCAAGCCCTTCACTATAGATAGGATTTCCTAGTCGTCGTAGCCGAGCAGGTAGCGTGTTCGCTTATTAGATGAAGGAACACGGTTTAAACCGCAGGTCTGACAGCAAATCCTCAAAACCTCTGAGAGTAAATAAAATTGCCATGAAAATGTTCTCAAAAAATCTGTCGCTCGGCCATTTAACTGTAGGTCTTTCCTCTCCTAGGCGACTACTTCTCAGCAGATTTCTGGCAAAATCTCTGAGACTTTAGTCGACTTTAAATTATATATCCCGCACAACATGGATGGTGTGAGAAGCTTGATCGTAATCGTGACTGCAGTGTTTGAACAATCGATTAAGTACGTTAAGTTAGTAAGAACTTCCTGGACATACTCATTTACCACGACAATTTAGTTTCTATAGAAACAGTACTATGAGTTCAAAATATCAGTATCCGCAGATCGTAATCTTGTCTGAAATGTAGTAATGACCAGTTAAATATGTACAGTAATCCTTCAATTTACGTCGCCTCGATTAACGTTGTTTCGATTTACGTCGTCAAATTTTTTGTTCCATATAATTTGAATTTGCGTTGTCATTCGATTTACGTCGCCATTTTGGAACCAACTGCGACGTAAATCGAGGGATTAATGTACATATATAGGGTTGCCTATGCTAGAATGATGACTTGGCTGGCATAGCAGACACTAGATTTTTTGGAAACCATTTCTATTAACAGGTTTTGATTATGATGACAATCTAATATCCTGGTAGACAACTAGCTTTCTTATATCCTACACGAATAACAGCTTAGCATTCCTTTTTAGACCCATATGGAGCTCCTGGAATCCTTTATTCTAATGATGACGTCATATCTAACCTTCAATACATAATTGGCCTTTACAACCCTTTAGCCGGGACTACAACCTAGTTTTCACACCACTTATGTTGTGTGTGTTAATTTTATACATGAGACCTACAGATTAAAGTCGACTCCGAACGACAAATTTTTGAGCAACTTTTCATGGTAAATTTATTTTACTCTCAGAGTTTTTGTCAGAAATCTGCTGAGAGGAAGTCGCGGAGGAAATATTTTTTGTATTTTGTTTTGATGTCTGGCCTGGGGTTTGAACCCTGGCTTTACGTCTAATAAGCCAACACACTACCTACTAGAATACGGCGACTTCAACGATCTTTTTATGGATTGTTAATGCTGGAGTTTGGATTTTTGTTTTGTTTCCCTCTTATAAATGCCTTTACATTTGTTCGAGTAATTCTGTAAACTGTTCGGTGTGTATATTTTGTTATTGTCTGTTTCTTCTGAATCTGTTTGTATGCTGAAAAATTTCAGAGCCTTAAATACTGTAAAATTACGTTCTTTTTATCAGTCCTACCTGAATAACATACCAATAGAAAACGGAGGTGATCAGAGAGGCACTAGTTCCTACTAGTCTATTGAAACTACATTAAAGTCGTTTCATTAAAATCGATTTTCTTTCGCAGTAAATTTTAAAAACCATCAGAAACTCTACCTATGATTTTTAAAGATAACAGGGTTAGTATAATAGCTCTTTTCTGCTGAAATGAGCTCCCCATGGAGTTGGCTTAAGGACTAACGTGTGCCTTGCAGCCTTTACAGTCTTTATATAAAATCTAACAAGGTTATGTTGTGTACCTATCAAAGCGTAGTAAGTGTGTCTATCTTCTTAAAGAACTTCCTGCAAATGTACACTAACTTGGCTGCTGGCATGCGAGTCATTTAGTTAAGGCGACATTAACACCTCAGGGTAGCTGCTTACAGTAATGAATTGTTTTTCTTAATTTCTGCTTAAAACAAAAGCTGAAATGCAAACACAACAGAAATGTCTCTTCTGGGAAAATTGCAATTTTTCACGCTAAACTCATTGACATCCTATGGTTCCTTACTATTTTCCATACTTTCTTTTTTTGTTTTCATTTCCAGTACATACGAGTATAATAGCCAAACTGGCATTGGGAGTTTTGTCTCTTTACGGTGCTTAAGCTACTGACCTTAAAGAATTTTCTTTCAGTTGTCGTTTAATTTTATGATTCTCTCTGTTTTGGTTGTGAGACTTTCCAACTTTATGAACGTTTTTCTTAAAGTTGTCACCAGAAAATTAAAACAAAAAAAGAAAATGAAATTTATCATGAAGTGTGAAAAATTTAGTGACTTGTGCCAGTGACACAGTTTGACGCAGAGTTTAAGACTGTGACTAATAATTTGAGCTCAAGGTTAGAAGGCACTGCTGGGAATAAAGGTCAAGGTGAATGATACAAGAACAATAATTATGTATCCCTTACAGCCTATTTTGAATACTGCATAGAATAATACACCAAATTTTTGCTGTTCCAATTTGAAAAGAGCTGCGTAATTACTTTGAATAAAGAAACTTACTGGAGATCCATGTTATGTTTCTAGACTAATATATAGCGTTCGAAATATATTCACCCTGAGGGTATGACTGGTTCTATAAACAGCCTTCAGTGATTATACGATGGGATGGAATGCAACTAGTGCCTCTCTGATCATCTCCCTTTTCTATTGATATGTTATTCAGGTAGGACTGATGAAAAGAACGTAGTCTTACAGTATTTAAGGCATACAAACAGTTTCAGAACAAACAGACAATGACAAAATATATACACCGAATGGTATACAGAATTATTCGAACAAATGTGAAGGAATTTTACAAGAGGGAAACAAAACAAAAATCCGAACTCCATCACTAACAATCCATAGAATGATCGTGAAGTTGCCAGATAAAAAGAAGGAGTATAAATAAAGCAAAGAATGATGCTGCCAGTCAGTCGTCAATGATGAAATATGAGTCTATAACTAATATTCGAGAAAAAGTAGCCTTCGTCTAGTAGGTAGTGTGTTGGCTTATTAGACATGAGGCCTCGATTCAAAACATAGGTTAGACATCACCAACAAAACGAAAATATGAAAAAATATTTCTTTGACGACTTCCTCTCAACAGATTTCTGGTCAAAACTCTGAAAGTAAATAAAAAAATTGACATGAAAAGTTTCTTAAAAAATCTGTCTTTCGGAGTCGACTTTAAACTGTAGTTACTGCTAACACACATATATATATAATAACAAATTTTATATGTACGTTGTTTAACCTAGTATCTGGTACTAAGAAATATTTCAAGAAATATTCTCCAATCTTCTGTATTTAGTTTAAATGCTACAAACTCCTCAAACGTTGCCAAACGCCAATCTAATGACAACCAATTATACCTGATATTTTAATTGACTTTGAGCTGTGATCAACCACTTAGTGCCATTATTACAACTTATCTTTAACTAAAGGGAGGATTTTAACGGGCAGATAAGTTGTTTTTCATTATTATAAGTGTACTATAAGGTAGAAGTGAGCATTAAGCTAATGGGAGGATAATCCTCCCGGTAACTTTTAAAGTTAAGTTTATGTTTGTTACAACAAAGAAAAAACCAAGCCCATCAAGGACATTGCGCTTAAAAAAATTTGTTTAATTGAGCACTGTTATCTATTTTATTTTATCATTAGATTGTAATAACGAAAAGAACTTAAAGGTGACTTTAAAGTTCAGTTTAGCTAAAGTTGAAGGTGACTTTAAATTTCACTTTAGCTAAAGTTAAATGTGGCTTTAAAGTTCACTTTAGCTAAAGTTAAAGGTGACTTTAAAGTTCACTTTAGCTAAAGTTAAATGTGACTTTAAAGTTCATTTTAGCTAAAGTTGCCTTTAACTTAACCCAACTTTAACGGGAAGTTGTTATAATGGCCCTTGGAGATGCATCTTATTTCCACTAACTTATTGAAATAAATTGTGGTCTCCATACATCGATGTAAAAATAAAATAATATATGTATACGAGTCGTATATTCAAATCCTCTAGAATTGACTATAAAAGTTAATAAAATAAAATTTTCCAATTACTTTTGCACTGGAGGCCTATTTACCTGCTTGTAAACCGTAAAATCTTTAAGTTATGATGCGGAAATATAGAATATACAGCTTAATAGAGAGCCTATTACAAGCCTACTTATGTAAAGAAAAAGCGTTATTTACTCCACGCTCATTTAACACACCATTAAAAGAGCGTTTTATGTGTGTGTGTGTGTTAAAACTAAATTTTATTAGCATTTGAGTTTGCGTTTGCTTATTACGTTCTTTTATTTCATGTTTTTTTTTTTATGAATAAGGAATATGCGTTTTATGTAAACGGCATATTTTTTTAAATTCTTTTTTTTTAATTTTTATTGTTCTTTGGCTGGTTTCGGGCTGTCACTCACGTTATGTTGTTCACTTTTTTTGTTTTTTTTTTGCTTATTCTACTTAAATTTATGAGTGGGTTTGTTGTGTATATGCCGTGTTGAGTCGCCATATAAGTCGTTGTGTCGTCATAATAATTTAATACATAAGCTTTCAAAGCTTTAAGAGGATTTTAAAATCGTCTTTTGTAAGCCGATTACACTTGACGTGTTTCTGCAATAACCAAAAAAAGAAACAAAAAAAACTAAGAAAGAAACTTAAAAACTTGGTCCGTAACATACACATTTTATTACGCATTCTACATGCTGTTCTGTTCCTTCTTGACGGGAAAAAGGTATTTGAGAGTAAGTACGTGAATGCAAGTGATTTTCTATGAGTGTTGCAAGTCTATTAAAAATTGTGTCTGCTTGAGAAGCTATAGAAACGAGAAAAGTAAACACAGTTATTAAGGAAAACAGTAATTAAAAAATGTGTGGGAAGTATTAGGTGGAGTTAGTAAACAGGCTTTTAAATGAAAATTAAAAAATCATGGAAAAATGATTGAGGAAAACTTAAAATTGATGACTAAATAGGCGATATTAGCTGCATAAACATGAAGAAAAATAAATGTTTCATAATCATTTTTACGGTTATATAAAGGCCCGAATTAAAGCAATATAGTTCTTCCAGCTTAGTTTGCCTGGTGTTTTGTTAAGTACATAAAGCAAGACACTTACCATTTCGATTAAGTGTCATCAAATGCTCTCAATGATTGCAGGCAGGTTAATCCCCAGTGAAACAAAGAGTTGTGAATCTAGTGAACCTAGTGAAACAAACAGTTCTGAATCTTTAAGCCGTTTTAACGCTACAAAAGATACGAATTACTTCGGACGTGGCGATATATTTTGCCTCTTAGCAGCCAATTTGATTGCACCCCATTGTTTTAGAAGCATGTCCGCAGTGCGTAATTGATAATCCAAACCAATAAAATATATAAACGGGCTGTGACTTCGAAGTTTTAAATTCTACTGATTTTTACTGGCATATTAATATTTATTAGCATCCAGGGTCGACTAGTGCGTCGTTTGTTGGCTCATTAGACAGTTTTATGATCATATTAAGTGAAGCCAGGCTACAGGATAATTTTGGAAATATTTGTGAATCTATTTAGTGACTTACTTACTTAATTAGTCATTATAATCCATCAGTCAGGGTTACGACCGAACTTCCCACAGCACTTATATTGTGTAAGTTAATTTTGTTACGCGACCTACAGTTTAAAATCGATTCCGCAGAACAGATAGATTTTAGGCAACTTTTCATGACAATTTTATTTACTTTCAAAAATTTAGCTGGGGGAAGTCGCCGTAGAAATGTTGTTTCATATTTCCTTTTGTTGGAGATCTCTGGACTGTATACATACACAATTGGTTTTTACAACCCTTCAGTCAGAATTACGACCTAGCTTCTCACACCACCTATATTGTGTGTGTTAAAAAAAACTCCGAACGACAGATTTTTAAGAAACTTTTCATGCCAACTCTATTTGCTCTCAGAGTTTTTGCTAGAAATCTGCTGAGGAAAAGGCCCTGAAGAAATATTTTTTCATATTTTCGTTTTGAGGTCTGATCTGGGGTTTGAACCGTGGCCTTACGCCTAATAAGCAAACACACTACCTACTAGACTACGGCGACTTCTTTCAATTTAATTTTCAATGACTCTACAGAATAAATTTGACTGAATTTGACAGATTATGTAGGCTTTATGGACCATTTTGGTGTGACTTTTTCGCGCACTCCCGCGACTTAAGTAAAGCCAGCAAGAAAAATTTTAACAGAATCAAATCTCATGATCTCGGTGGTCACATCCTATTATCTTCACGTGAGTTTACCATGCCCTGAAATTGCACGTGCAGTATATCCAATATGACATGAAACGTAGAATCATTGAAACCAAGCCTGTTTTATGGCCACATTATTCAGCTCAGGTCAAAAGAAATTGGTAATCATCGACGTACAGTGATGGCCGTTGACATTGTAGGCGTAGACAAGGTTATCCTTAAAAAAATAAACATCGTTTACGCCACCTGCACAAATTCACATCAAAAAGTTTTTGAGAGGCAGAGGACACTCTTTGAGAGTATGAGAAGCTAGGCCGTTATTCTGACTGAAGGGTTGTAATGGTCAATTATGTATGAATGTATGTATGTATATATTGGACGCTCTTTGATCTCAATTGGATTGTTATTGCCTCAAAATCCAACAATTTTCTAAGTTCACGTATCCATTCATTCAGAAGTGGGTCTCAAAAAGAGGTTTTTTCTATGCAAATTAGGGTGCCAGTAGTTGCCAACTAGTCCAGCGCCCTTTCATCTCTTACATGTAGTTGTCTATGCTCGTCTGTGGTGATTTGGCAAATCCGACTGAATAAATGACAACTAATTTCACAGATGTAGATCCCTCAGATCCATTATATCTAATTTTCTTTAATTGCATCAAACAATGTTAAAAGAATGTTAAGTTTCATTCAATTGGAAATGGTTTACGTGTGCCAAATTGTTTAAAACCAGCAAAATTTTGCCTCGTCCTCGTCACTCGCTTTACAGTAGCATCTTTAGAACACTCTCGGCTGGACATGTATGGACAGGAAGAGGACTGACTCACTTCTATCGTTAAAACGTATGTCTTTAGATCGTGGACCATTGTATTTTTGGTAGGCATGCCTGACTTCTGCTGGAGCTGGAAGGGACTGTCTGTCTCTACATGTGTCAGTGCCCTGCTCTTGTCATGACGAGATTGGGTCTTCAGATCTCTAATTTTCTGATATCCATGACCAAGCTCTCTAACATAAAGATTGCTGCAACAGCAACAGTTTTTTAGGACTCGGGATGATTTTTTCTAGGGAATGGTTGACTCCCTGGTTGAATGAATTGTGGTATCACAATGAGTCTAAATGCTGGCCTAAGTGAGACCTCTTCCTTCGGGGGGTCCGCCACCTAACTTAACCTTAGAACATCCAGTCTTTGTTGAACTGCTAACTAAATAGCAGAAGAAGTCCGCATCTTCCAATATCTTGCCCTATCAATACGCTGGAGTTTTGTTTTGTCAATGGATGGCACCATCCACCTTCTTATGTTGCAGTGTGGCTGACATATCATTGAAGTTCTGTTCATAAACAGCAAAAAATTGTTTTTAAAATTGAAAAAAATTCTGGTTAAACTTCACTTCCGAAAACAATTAAAAATTTCAAAGCCATATAGTAACGTCACATAATAATGTAATATTTGGAAATCCATTAAAGGTTGCTTAGTGACAAACAAAGCATAAGAAAAACTCTTAAAAAATTCTTAAAAAATCGTTTAAAGGCGGTGTATATAAAAGGCCTTTGAAACACTCCCATGAATCAAAAAAAGAAGACAGCAAAAGTCACTTGAATAAATAAATTTGATGGAATAAATACAATTACAAAGAAAAATTTTTTTGAAATAAATAAGAACAGATTCTGAATTTTGTTGTTTTTTTTAAGAATAAAAAACACATTTGAAGACGTCACAGTTTAAGATTTTTTTATAAACTTTTTTGGGAAAATGCCGTAAATCTTAAATGTTTTATATTTTCAGAATAAGAAGAAGAAGTAGAAGAAAAAACAACACCACAGTAAGAAAAAATCATAAAAAATGGTTATAATTAGAAACACCACCAACTGTGCTGTTGTTCCCCCCAAAAAAAAATAATTTAAACGGTGGAGTTCACAAAAATTTTAAAACATAGGCACAGCAACGAAATTTGTTGTCGGCAGTAGTCAATGGAAGCTGCTTTGTACTCAGCATGTTGTCCAAAGTTTTAAAATGAAACACAAAAGTTTTGTTTTCACAAAATATTTCATTTGAAAATCTTTTTTGAAAAACTTCTGAAAAAACACTACCAGAGAATTTTTAATTGATGGTCTACTATGCTTGTAAATAACAAAAACAATAACAAAAGTTAGGAAAAAAATTTACATTTTTACGGGGCTTTATTAATCTGTTCTGTAAATAAAATATTAACCGGGTTACTATTTGTGACAAGGAATGATGAAAACTGTCGTAGAAACTCATTTCGCTATTTGTCTATAGGCTCATGGACCATATATTTTGTGGTCTCATATCACTATTATTACTACATATTACTGGAGTATTTGATACTTCCTTTTAAGGCAGTTAATGATGGCAATAAGCATCCGCATAGTATCCACAGTTTAAAGTCGACTCCGAACGATAGATTTTTGAGAAACTTTGCATGGCAATTTTTATTTACACTCAGAGGTTTGTGCCATAAATCTGCTGAAAGGAAGTTGCCGAAAAAATATTTTTTCATAATTCGTTGGGTTCAGTCTCTTGTTTAATAAGCCAACACACTACATACTAGACTACGAAGACTTCAAGCATTCCCTTCTGCATTCATAAATTAATTATTTTTAAGAAAAATTTTCTTCAAATGGAAGTGAAAACTTTATATGTAGTCCATCAAATATTTAAAATAAAAATTTTATGCTCAGTTTTTATTTCAATAGTCTAGACCATCTTGAAATTAATTGCTGCCTATTACTACCTATTATTTTTACTAACTAAACATGAAAATACAGTGAGCATATAAGATAAAATTTTAACAATCACCAAGTTCAACTTTTACCACTTAAGGAGAGTGCCCGAAAAAATTTGCCAACAATTCGAAATTTTCTGTAATTTTTTTTAATATAATTTTAAAAACTGTTAATGAAACAATTTTAATATAAAACTAACGGTAATATATTATTGTATACATTTTTTTTAATGTTTGGTTTCTTTTGACGCTCACTGTATATCCATTTATGCTCAGTTTTTATTTCAATAGTATAGACCATCTTGAAATTAGTTGCTCCCTATTATTATTATAACCTAAACATGAAAATACAGTGAGCGTCAAAAGAAACTACACTATGAGTAAAATTTTAACAATCACCAAACTCAACTTCTGCCACTTAAGGAGAGTAGACGAAAAAATTTGTCAACATTTTGAATTTTTTTGTAATTTTTTTTCAATTTTAAAAATTGTTAATGAAACAATTTTAAAATAAAAATAACGGTAATATAATATAACGGTATATTTTTTTTTATGTTTATTTTCTTTTAAGGCTCACTGCATATCCCCTGAAATTAAGATTTTATAGCCCCTCTATAACAGCAATGATCGATCATTTGTTTCAAATTTTTTTTCTTTTCATCATTAAGCAAGTGCATGACGTGTGTCTTCATTTCTAATCATTTGCTTCTATTCTTCAGCTGTTTTTATGTTTACAATCAATGTTTTTGGAGGACTAAATCCCTAACATTTCTTTATGCCTTGGCCAGAGTCATCATATCTCTAAAAGCCTAAATGCATGAGAGGAACGAACGAATGGAAACAGCAGAAGAAGGCAAAGTAGAGAAAAAAAATCATGTTTAAATGCCGCATTTTATGTAACACATTAAGCTAATAATGTCTGAATGTCTGACTAAATGAAGATTTGTTGGATTTTTATGGCAATTTTTAAAATAGTTTCCTACGGCTCATAGAGTTTTTAGCAGCATTTCTGTCTCTTCCTCTACAAAACGTTGTTGAAGTTGTCAACACATTTTCATATTGAAAATGTCATAAATTTTTGTACGAAATGAAAATGTTATTCTATAAATCGATTTCTTTCTTTCATTTAAGAGGGAAACTGTATCCAAGAGAGGGGGAAGTCAAGTCATTGACATACTTAAACAAGTAAATTACGAACTTCGTTAAGACCCTTATTTATGTGTGAAGAATTAGGTTGATGCTTAAGCAGTGATTTAAAAGAAAATTTATTTGGAAAAAATAATCGAAGCAATGCAGATACACTGAGCGCCAAAAGTGAGTAAACACCACTGAAATAATTCATAATTTCATTGCGAGAAAAGTAAATGAGAATAGTCGAATAAATTTCCAAAAATAAAAACGTTCATTTATTACTTATAAAATGTTAAAACAAAAACAACAATTCATGATAAAAGCACTTTTTTATACTTAAGAACAAAACTGTTTTATACTTAAGAACAAATGTATTGACTCACTTATGGCGCTCACTGTATATTGCTATGAAAAATTGAAAAAAATTAAAATTGTAGATAATGGTGTTTTGCTTTTACATCGCTTAACATTAAATTATAAACAAAAGCTACAAAAACAAAACAATGCAGTAAACGAACCTGTTTACAAATTATCGTACTGCTTAATATAACAACAAACACCAGGATAAAAGAAATGCTAAACAAGTAAACAAAAATACAACAATAAACATCAGCATAAGAAATGGTAAACAAGTAAACGAAAATACACCAACAACAATATAATACATAAAGATTATGATCTTTAGATTTCTAGAGATTTCGAGAAGGCAAAGTCATGAAGTTTCGCCTTCAAGAACATTCATCAGTCTGTTTACTTTGCCATATAAAAGGCAAAGCAAAGAAGGCAACGGGGTCAGTCAGTCTTGTGTGAAGACGCGTTGTGTTTGAAGAGAGTAATCGTGGTTTCAAGATCTCCGTTACAAAGGTCTATCGAACAATTGTCTAGTAATTGTTATTGTTTATGCAAAGGGTATAAACAGAGAAATAACAAAAAAGGCAATTGTTGTTGTTTACATCAAGTTGTGAACAGTGGCACACGGAATTGTTCGAATCATAAAAAATTTTAATTAAAACTAAACACTCATACTTTAAGCATTATTTACAAAAAAAATTGTATTTGTTTTCTTGCTTGAACCCTGTTAAGTTAATTTTTCTCTCCTTCTCTTTCTATTGGGTAATACGTAACGTCGTGTTACGTTTATAGCAGAAATTGCATTTTATGCCTTTAAACTAAACGATAGTCTTTGACAATTAAATTTGCTACATTGTTACCATTCTTTGGCAGTTTATTATTGTGTTTCTTCTTCGTTTTTGTAGTTTTCTTGCTGACCATAAACTAGAACGTGCCATTGGTAAAGAATTTCATTTGATTTCTTTTTTTTGTACCTCTGCTGACCAGCAGAAATGTACCCACAATATAATAGCAAAACTTAGTTGAAAGAAAAATAAAACCGTCAAGTTGTGAAAATCTAAAAAAATATAATACAAAAACAAGGTGTAAAACTAATGTTAGACATTAACTTAAAATTAGTTAAAGCCGTTAACCAGTTACTTAAGATTTTTCCCACTTTCCCAACCGGCCTACCTTTCTTTTCTTCTCTCTCTCACTGGCTTTATTACGCTTTTACTAGTTTCCCCCCAAAAAAAATACAAAAGACAACCAGGAAAATAGACAAGTAACCAACAAATTGATGTACTAGACCGACCAGCAGCCTTAAAGGCATTACAATAACAGCCAGCCAGCCAGCCAGACAACCAGCCTAACCAACCGTCCATAAGATCAACCAGCATAAGTGTACAGAACTTAGGAAGTGGTTGTGTAGCGGCCTGTAGAAGTGTTGGTACATGAAGCCGTTGTCAAATTGTGGGAACAATATGACCAACAGTTTTGAATTATTGGACTGTATAAGAATGCATTTTTATTTTAAAAAAATTATGCTCTTATGAAGGCAATTTGTTTAACTTTTTAAATAAATTCATGACCTACATTTTAATGGTTTTTAATTAACAATCACCTGTTCATTAAAAAGAAACACAAGGGTTGGGAAAATTATGTCAGCTTCAATAGTTGAGCTCGTTGAACTTTATATGGCTGAATGTGCAAATGTAAGTACAAAATTTGCTGTAGTGAGCCGTAGAATAGCCTAGAACACAGAGAAATCGAAAATTTTTTATTTTAGGCCACAGTTTTCTTCAACAGTGAGGCATTATCTCAACAGAGATGATGCTCAAGGTTGGTCACAACTGTTACATTTAAAGTCTCTTCGAATTTCTCTGTAATATTAACTGTTCCTTGCAGGGAAGGTATATTAAGATTGTAGGTAGTGTGTTGGCTTCTTAGACGCAAAGCCAGGGTTCGAGCCCCATGCCAGACATCAAAGACAAAATACAAAAAGCATTTCTTCGGCGACTTCCTCTCAGCAGATTTCCGGCAAAAACTCTGAGAGTAAATAAAATTGTCATGAAAAGTTTCTCAAAAACCTGTTGTTCGGAGTCGACTATAAACTGTAGGTCCCACAACTCATATATAAAATTAACACACAGAACATAACTGGTGTGATAAACTAGGACGTTGTACAATGGGTCAATTCGACCTCCGGGTACTGTACTTGTCTTAATTGACAAGTACACGTCCTCTAATCTAACCTAACCTAGTAAGTTTTAAATATTTCAAAGCGTTCTTTGGTTATTAAAAGATTCATATTCGTAAATGACTAATGTTTCCCTAGGCACTACAAACCTTATGTTCATATACAGCAATTTTCATAATCGTTGTTTTGGAAAGCTTTCGAAATGCAATATTGTTAGGTTTTTACCTTCTAAAAGCGTTTAAAATATGAGCCTGTAGATTGCAAATAAAATAAAAATAAATTTGTGTTTAGTTTTAATTAAAACTCGATCCAAGGAGGGGGAAGTTGGTCAGCGCAAGGGCTGCACAGTTTCAAAAAGCACGACTACCCCAAGCTGGAAAACCAGCCAGAAAGTTTGATAAACGAGGCTATGTCCTTGACCTACTAGGTAGTGTGTTCGCTTATTAGACATAAAGCTCGGGTTCAAACCCCAGGTCAGACATCAAAATGAAAATATGAAAAAAATATTTCTTAGGCGACTTCCTCTCAGCAGATTTCTGGCAAAAACTCTGAGAGTGTATAAAAAAAAAGTTTCTCAAAAATCTGTCATTCGGAGTCGACGTTAAACTGTACGTCCCGCCACTCACGTATAAAATTACGGCACACAACATGAGTGGTGTGAGAAGCTAGGCTGTAATTCTGGCTGAAGGATTGTGATGGTCAATTACGTATGTCTGTATGTAAAAGCAAAACACGGTTTCCATTTTCGTAACATTATTGTCCGAAAGCCCTATAAGCAGATTGCCCAGATATAATGACATCAACAAAGAGCATCACTATGAACGTCGCCATTCGTCAGTGGTTCCTACTTCTGCCTTGTATTGTTCCCATAAGCAAGATAATGCAAGTGACAAAATTGTCCTCCTTAATTTTACTACGGTCCTCTTAAACCCCAACGAAATATTTTCCTTAAATTTTTAATAAAAAAAATCTTCATGTACAATTTTAACACGCAATATTCTAATTTTTTTATTTCGATTTTTACACTTTGGCTAAAAGGATTGAATTCCCTGTCCTCTTGAGTATTCTAACTGTAATTTAATGTTTAAAAATATAAAAAATAAACGGAAGAAAAAAAAAAGAATTCCTACCTTATTATTGCATAAGATGGCTGGGTTGATGATGTTGAAAACTTATGCCTCAACACCTATTTTTCTGCCAAAACATTTTTTTTACCAGCAACAACAACAATTTTTTTTCTATTTTTAAATAGCAGCCATGGCCAGGGTTATACTGACAACCCAAAAATAAAAGATCATCAAGCTTTTCTAGGCATTTTGTTTTTTTTTTTGTTTTTTGTTCGCTGAGTGTTTTAAATTTTATAAGGCCGCTTAATAATATTATATGGTGGTGGCATGGTGGCATCAGGGGAAAGAGCATAGAGCAGGTTTTAGTGTACAAATCATAAGCAAGTTAATAAAGAAACAACAAGGAAATAAGTAAGAAAAAGAAGAAGAAGAAAAAAATTAAGCCTTAGCAAATTAAGTTGGCACTCTTTAATAAGATGACGTTTTTTTTTTCATTCTTTCTTACCACCACCACCACCAGCTCTACCATGACCATGCCAGCATCATCAACAACAAACATCTCAAATTGTACGACTATATGTTACTGATAATTTCAATGATATGATGATGAAGCTGATGATGATGGTTTTTTTGTATGGCCTGCCACCATGTATGCTGCATTAATGTCTAGTTGCTTATGATGATATATCAGTAGTAAAAAATCTGCCATAAGTTAGCGGTTATAGTACAGAGAAAGCATTTATTTTTCATGGTCTTTTAGACAAAGACAATAAAAACAAAAATAAAATTCTCAAGATTCAATGATTAGAGAATATTGAGTTGTAGTTTTCATAAATTTTATTATAAAAGAAAAAAATATTAACCCTTTAAATAAGGGAATTATTTTAAAAATTTTCATGTTCTAATGCTTCCTCACCTAGCAGCCTCCATGTGATATTTTCTGAAATACTTTTCATGCAGCATGGGACTCATGTACATACAAAAATTTACATTTTTACGGGGTACTACTAATCTGTTCTGTAAATAGAAGATTAACCGGATTACTATTTGTGGCAAGGAATGATGAAAACTGTCTTAGAAGCTCATTTCTCTCTATGTCGATAGGCTCATGGTCCATATAATTTGTGGTCTCATATCACTATTATTACTACATATTACTGGAGTATCTGATACTTCCTTTAATGTAGTTAATGATGGCAATAAGCATCTGCATTCATACAAACATAATTGGTCATCATAACACTTCAGTCAAGATTACAACCTAGCTCCTCACACCATGTGTGCTCATTTTATGCATAAGTGCTGGGACCTAAAGTTTATAGCCTAGCTTAGGTTAGGGTAGGTTATTATGTTAGGTTAGGTAGTGTAGTGGTTATGTTAGGTAGTGCGCCAGCTCTGGCTAGCTCGTCGGCTCTGCAGTTTTCCGGAATGTCACAGTGTCCGGGAACCCAGACAAGTATGACACTGAAGCGCCCAGAAAGAAGGTTGAGGCAAAGGCGACATTCCCTGACGATCCTGAAATTATTCGACAGATACTTTATGGCAGCCTGGCTATCCGAAAAGATCGAGATGCGTGTGAAAGGAACACAGTATGCGAGGATGGATTGTGCGGCCCGGTTTTTTATAGCCTTCTCGTAACGACATATTTTTGAGAAACTTTTCATGGTAATTTTTATTTATTTTCATAGTTTTTGCCAGAAAACTGCTGAGGGACACATATGATTTACTTAAGTAGTCACTACAACCCTTCAGTCAGGATTACAACCTAGCTTCTCACACCACTTATGTTGTTTATGTTAATTTTATACATGAGTGCCGGGACCTAAAGTTTAATGTCGACTTCGAACGACAGATTTTTTAGCAACCTTACATGGCAATATTATTTACTCTCAGATTTTTTTACCAGAAAACTGCAGAATTTGGCTGATGTAGTCTGGTGATTTTTTTCAATGACTGACGTATACACGTATACATCATTAGCGAAGAGCAAACTTTTGAATGAATTCTGTTCCAAAATAGAGAACAAAATTGATGTTTAAAATCCCATCTTAAATATTCCTTTTCGTTGCATCAAAGAAAATAGAGGCTGTCACAAAGCATCTCATATCTCACATGAGTTCCTTATTTCTTTACATTGTTTCATTTCCAAAACTAAGTGTTCCTTACTACAGGATCTAGGATGATATATCCGTGATCTGCCATCGCCTACAAGTAACGCCTTTTATCAACATTTATAGAGTATAGTGATAAAGATTTTTACTGCTTAAGGTCTAATCTTTCTTATGAATATGAAAATATGTTCCTTCGTCATCTTCCTCTCAGCAGACTTCTGACAAAAACTCTGAAGGTAATATAGAAGTGCCATGAAAAGTTTTCCAAAAATCTGTTGCTTGGAGTCGACTGTAGGTCCTGTCACTCACTGTATAAAATTAACACACACAATATAAGTGATGTGAGAAGCTAGGTCGTTATACTGGCTAAAGGTCTGTAATGACCAATTGCGTATTATGCATGCTTTAGCTACTACACTGCGTAGCACCCTTTGGTCTGTAAGCATCATCTCTAAACGCAACAGTATTTGCGTGTCGCTAGAGAGATGGTATATGGGTAATAATATGTCCTCATATTATTTCTGTTTTCCAATGCGATACTCTTTTATAACAGATCAAAGACAATGTAAATAATAACACCAGTGAAGAACGCCATGTCCAATGGCTATTTTGTTGCTGGCACGGCGAACAGAACAAGTCGAAAAACACTGCAACTTTAAGACCAATGCCATAAGCTTCCATGTATCATCTTCGTAGACTAAAAAGCCTCTTCTTAAGCAATTCAAAGAATCATAAATAAAGTGATGTTTCGCTCATTTCACCGAGCCACGGACTGATTAGAGTCGGAATTAACCTCCGAAAAAGACACCAAACATATGCTTTCATAGGATAATAAGAACGAAATCGTAGATCGAGGACAGAGGACTCAAACTCGCAAATGACAAAACTGAGTCGATACTTCTTACGATGAAGCGTATAACGCTGGACATTACGATATGCGACACCACTTTTACGACGCAGAAAGTAGTCAACTATCTTGGCATTCGACTGGACCCTAAACTGACGTTCTGGGCTCAGATCCAACATGCTGCCACCAAAGCCGCTAAGGTTATCTCCTTACTTAGTAGTCTTATGCCTAATATTGGCGATCCTGTTCGAAGCGGAAGCAGATTGATGATGGCAATAACGGACTCTATTCTGCTCTACGGCAAGATCTGGGAAGAAGCATAAAAGCCGACTGTGGAATGAAAATTTTATCATCGGTACCACGAACCGCTGCACTTAGGGTGGCATTGGCATATAGGGCTCTATCTAAGTCAGCAGTACTGGTAATCACTGGTGTAATACCTATAGGTCTACAGGCAAGCGAGCGGAACAGGGTGTGGGAGACGAAAAACGTGCACGGAGATACAGTAAATGTCGACGATGTCAGAAACCGAACCATACAACAATGGCAAGAGGAATGGAACACTGAGACGAGTGGTGAATGGACGGCTAAATTTCTCCCAGATATTAACCGCTGCATTGAGAGGCAATTTGGTGAGGTTAATTACTATTTAACTCAGCTGTTATCCAGACACGATTAATTTTGTAGATATCTATTTAAAATGGGGAAGATGATAGGACCAAATTCCATTTATGATGATGAGTCGATTGACGACGCGCGACACACTTACTTTCATTGCGAGAGATGGAGATTAGAAAAAACGAATCTTGAGGCCAAAGTCGGCGTCTGTACTGTCGAAAACTTCTACGATATACTTCTGAACAGAGAAGAATATTGGAATAGCATTGCCAGTTAAACTGAAGCCTTGCTGAAATCTAAGAAACTTGACTTGGATGAGAGAATTAGAATGGATGTTTAAACACCTTCTCAGATTATAATGCGCAATCCGAACGCGAATATGAATATGAAGGGGCCAAATGGCCAGAAGTAATACAACAGTAGTTCCGGAGTGGGCACAAAGAGTCCGAAAGAGGGGGGGGGGAGATTCAGTGGGTGAGGGCCCCATATGCGAAGGATAGTGACGACTTTCCCTATGGTGCGGTTAGGTACATTTACTCCTCCTCAGCCGAAAAAAATACATGAGTGGCGGAACCTACAGTTTAAAGTCGATTCCGAACGACAAATTTTTGAGAAACTTTTCATGGCAATTTTACTGACACTCAGAGTTTTTATCAGAAATCTGCTGAGAGGAAATCGCCGTAGGAAATATTCATATTTCTTTTTTGATGAAGATGTCTGACCTGGTGTTTGAACCGTGGCCACACGATACCTACTAGACTACAGAGATCATTGTCATTCTCTAGTAATCGAGATATGTTACGTTAGCCAAATGTTTAACTGAGACAGAGGCTTTGGAAAGCGTTCATCGAAACAATTTGGGCGAAATTGTTTTCTTGATTAGCAAATGGGTTAATATTTAATTGAACAGTTATTTGCTCTTTTCTCTTTTATGTAAAAATAAAAATCAAAAAAAAGTAAATAAATTTTGTACACTTTTTTTGTTGCTAAACAAAAATTGGTCACAGTTTATGTTTTTTTCGCTTTCCGTCTTTTCTATTTTCTTCACATGAGCATTTCTTTTCTTAGCCATTTTTTGTTTGTCGATTTGTATACCTGTCTCGCAGTCTAACTGCTTACTTTTGCTATCAATACAATTTATCGTTGTTTGGGGTCGTCAGCTTCAACTCCATGGTCGTCATCATCGTCGTCATCGTAGATATATTGAAAGAGCTATGTGTGATGCTTGCTACAGCATTATTATCACCATAGAAATATTGGTGAGCAAAAGCTCGTCATCAACTATTTAACGCTTTAAAGTCTGCAAATTTTTTTTGTCTTTTTCTTCAATTTTGTTTACTTCTACTCTTGGCCATAACCTGCCACAACTTTATTATTTTGGCAAAGAAAACAAAAATTCTTTCAACCAACCATAGTAGAAACACGCATTATTATTTTGTTGTTAAGGAAGTGTGAAAAATGCATGTTACGTGCCACAACTATTTGCAACAGCCAATTTAGTCATGAGTTTAATGAGCGAATTGTTGTAACAAAATATAGAGTTTTTTTGTTGTCTGTTTCGTTATGTTTTTTTTATTGTGAAAATTGATTGGTTAAAGGAAGAAGGAAATCTATTTTCCTTCTTTTCAAAGTTATCGGGAAAAAACCCAATAATTATTAAAAGAAATAATAAATTTATCGATGAAATTAATATGTTAGTATTACATTATCAAAGTGAGTGTGAAATAAAAATGGCATTAAAAAGAACACTCTTTAATCACTATGAACTACGCAAGCCATGCCATGTCGATTAAAGGACGTTTTTACCTTTTAAAAACGTTTAAAATGTGAGCTCGTAGATTGCAAATAAAATAAAAATAAATTTGTGTTTAGTTTTAATTAACATTCTTTATTGTTCACAACTTGATGTAAACAACAACAATTGCTTTGTTTGTTATTCCTCTGTTTATACCCTTTGCATAAACAATAACAATTACTAGACAATTATTCGACAGATCTTTTTAAAGGAGATCTTCAAACCTAGATTACTCTGACTGAACTTCACTAACTCACTCGCTTGCTTTGCCTTGCATTTTATATGGCAACGTAAACAGTCCGAAGAATGTTCTTGCAGGCGAAAGTTAGTGACTTCGCCTTTTCGAAATGTCTATAAATGTAAACATCGTTGTTTATAATTGTTTACTTTTATTCTTGTAGTGTTGTTTGTGGAATTTTGTTTATTTATTTACCATTTTTTGATGCTGGTGTTTGTTGTTATATTAAGCAGTACGATAATTTGTATTGTTTTGTTTTTGTAGCTTTTATTTATTTTTTTATGGTAAGCGATATAAAAGCAAAAACCAGTATCTAGATTTTTTCGTTTTCGTAACAATATTAACAATTTAACGTGTCAAATGAGGTTTGTCATTACAGGCTCGATAGCCTCTCACTTCATTCGATATTTTGGACAGAAATGGTGCTGATCAGTAGCCGCCCTTAAAACTTAGCTATACGGGCAGTACACTGTCCATAGTGATTTGGTCGTGGTCGTCTTTCATCCCACATTGATTTCTAATAAACCGTTTAAGGTTTTTTTACATGTCAAGGAGGTTATAATAACAGGGATCACCGAAAAAATATTCAAATTTCGTTTTGTTGGAGATGTCTGATGGTTTAAAACATGTCTACACACTACCTAAGACTATACACGCTCTGTCGAAATGGTGCCATGGACGTTTTTTTTTTAATCTACGAATTAAATGCGTATGTAGGTAGGTAGATGGATAGAAGTGGCTGTGCTCTCGATGGAGTCATGAGCGGACACACTTAGCCTCCATACAGGAACCATTGTGAAAGCACAGTTTCACATTCTCCCCTAGTCCAGGAACCAATCGAGCTTCCGATAAACCGATTCAGACTGCTCATATCCATGCATGACAGTTCCAACAGATCCTCCATCTAATAGGCACCTAGATGCCTCTTTCTCCTCCTACCAAATGCCGGGCATGTGTGTGTAGGTGACGAACAGTCTTATCCTCTTTCTCATCGCCACAGCTTCTGCATAAATCATTTGCAAGGTGTTCAAGACCAATACGCCTTGCATGCGTTCCTATAATACAATGACCCGTAATAACTGCGATAGCAGTGCTGAGCTTACTTCTTTGGAGTTAAAGCAAAGCCGTACAACTCTTATTCAGCCTTTGCCACATTTTTTGCGCCGTTCTGCCCGGGTCCGGAGTCGCCCATGTAATGTTGACAAGGTCCACGATTGCATTGTCAATTATAAGCTTGCAGATACCCAAAGCGATCCCCAATGTAGAGAATTCATCAGAGACATCGATAGTCGTGCCCCTTCTGGCCAGTTCATCCGTCCTGCAGTTACCAGGAATATCCTTATGTCCCGGTACCCACGTGATACAAACATCCTATCGATTCGCCACCTCGTTGAGGCATCTGCAACAGTCGTATACAGTCTCCTGGTGTTCATTACGTTAGAATCCAATGCTCTGATAGCCGCTTGGCTATCGCAAAGTATGGTGATTTTCCGCATAGTTTTATGCGTATGTAGTTGACATATACTTTTTTCCAGTACTCCTCTTAGGAGCATATGGCTTCCACAATGGCTAGTTTCCGTCTTTATAATCTGCTTTTGGTGTTCCAGCTAAATCCTAGAATAATAGAGTTGCCATCTATCGTTGCCTAGAAACAACCCCCTCTGGTTATGTACTTTTACTAGCTTGAAATTTTTATTATCCATGTTTAGGACACATGTTCCTCAATTTATTTAAAGGCGACAGTTTGCCTACCAAATGTTCCACAAACTAAACAACAAATATGATGAATAAAACGCCTTTATTTGCCTGAAAAATCCTGTAATAAAATTGATGTTTAATGGAATAAATTTATAGGATATCAAAATAAAACTGAAGCAGCAGCAATACGTGCGAGATAAGAATAAAGAAAGGCGTTTACACTGACCTAAAACACATGTATAGGTAAACACACCCCACAAACTGATTGCAAAACAAACATTTCCACAACAGGGGACAATTTTTATGTAAGAGGGCGAGAGGGCGTTTATTTGATTTAAAAAATGCAACAAAGCCAGGGATAAACAAACAGATTTAACCGCATATGGTAGCATTTATTGATACATAGGTCGGACCATGGTGTAAAATATATTTTAAAAAGACAAACTAACAACAAAAAAAAGATACGATAAAAACATTAAAAAGAAGTTTTTCTTGAAAACTCAAATGCTCCTGTAGTTTACTGTCAGTATTGATTTGACATTAATAAATAATTTTCGACATTAAATAGCAAGCAATAGCCAGAACAGAAATCCTTTCGTTTAATTTTCATCGCTTAAGTTGAAGAAAACAAATCAAAAAAAAAATTTAAGAAAAACTACCTGTTGTTGTTTAGAACAAAATTTTATGATGTTGTTTTTAACTTCTGGCTAATCTTAACGACCGTATCAAGCCATTTACACAGAATTTTGTCTTACAGTAGTTGAAGGACATTTTAATATCTTCTGTTTATACACATATGTACATATGTCAGTACACTCTGTTACGAAAGAGTTAAAAAAAGAATCTCAAACGCATAAAGTTAAACTCATAAAACTGAACCAGAAGTGCTGTGAAGAATTTACGATGCTTCATAAAATGTCACTTTTTTTCAAATCAGCCTTAAATGTGCCCATAATAGACGCATAAACTTGAAAGACAATAACAGCCACAGGAAAAAAAGTAAATAAAAACAACACGAATATGCCTCCGTTTCCTATCTTGCAAGCATTAAAATAAAACGTTTTTAAAGATAAACTTCAGCATTCTTAATAAATCATTTTTATTATGCATCGAATTTGAAAGAGCTTTCAAATTACTTGAAGAAAAAAGAAAATCAATTTAGTTGTCAACATAAACTCTAAAGATTGTTTATTGATTTGCTTGGTAGCTTGGCTTCAGAGGCATCAATTCACTTGGCTTCTTAAAGCTTTCGAGTGGATCCGGCATATCCAAACACGGCATGCGGTATATGCGCATAGACAACAAAATTTACAACAATTGTGTAGCAAAACCTTTACGAAGACCATTTAGATCCACTGGCTTAATTTAGTTTCATATCTTACATCGCTTTTCTTAATTCTGATGCCTTGTCAGTTCATTCTAAGCTTTTCCAATTTAATCTGACGGAAGTCTGAAAATAATGGCTGCTATGGTTTTCAAAGTTACCCAAAAAATATGTGTGTTTTTCTTTTGATTTTGATTTGTAGTTGGCTGGATACTCTATCGGGTTATCCATTCAGTGCTTGAAAAGCCTCCTTCGCTTTGGTAAGATTATCTAAAGTGCAGATTTCTTAGAAAAATATTTGCATATTTTCGTTTAACTGATCACCAAAGTGATAAATGACGTCTGCGTGCCAACTTCTCGATTATTACAGGGCAATTATGGTCATAATAATTGACCGACAGTGCAAGGAATCGATAATTAAAGAGTAATTTGAGGACTAGAAACTTTAAATATGTGTTACAGTCCGTGTATCACTGTAACGTGCTTGTTGGAAGCATCGCTTCTGTTAGACAAAGTGTTTCAAAGCCCAATACATGCAACAACAAAGCCGACTAAGTCCTACTGAATGCCGTAGATATGCTGAAGCAGCAGCAGGGGCTTCAATGTTAATTTTTTCAAGCAACATTTTCTTCAGCTTTGAAACTAATTTATGACTTGGCGATCACTCAACAAATAAAATTGCCTCATACAACACTCGAAGAATACTAAAGTGATTGCGGAAAAGCCATTGAAGTCTACTACATGCAACAACTAAGCCGACTAAGTCCTCCTGAATGCCGTAGGTATGCGGGACAGCAGCAGGGGTTCAATGTTGATTTTTCGAACAAAATTTTCTTCAACGTTGAAACTAATTTCTGACTTACTCAAAAAGGCACATTGCTTTATATAAGACTCGAAGGACTGTGATGTAATTGCGAAAAAGCCATTGAATTCCAATACTTGCAAAAACTTAGCCGATTGACCCTTTAGAAATTCTTGAGAAACTTTTTCATGGCAGGTTTATTTACTCTCAGAGTTTTTGCCAGAAATCTGCTGAGAGGAAGTCGCCGAAGAAATTTTTTTTTCATATTTTCCTTCTGATGTCTGACCTGGCGTTTGAACGGTGGCCTCAGGTCTAATAAGCCAACACATTACGTACTAGGTACGCCTCTGGATCTACCTTTTCGAAAATAACCTGAGATGAACCGCAATTCAGAGCTGTAGAGTCGTATGATAAGTGAGTTCTTTTGGCCTGTAGCCGGTTGCGTTTCCTATGAAGTTTTTAGAATGTATACACACAAGATTTCTTACATATCATGTTCTCTGTATAGCCACATAAGGCCAGATTTGTTGCTCTTTCATTTGTTGTATTATTTTTCATTTTTTCTTGTTGTATCAGTGAAGACCCTGTGGGAACATTTATTAGGTTAGAGGACGTGTACTTGTCAATTAAGACAAGTACAGTACCCGGAGGTCGAATTGACCCATTGTACATTAGTGTCTCAGCAAAATAATGACAATCATAAGTCTTATTTAGTTTGCACAACCAATAGTATCAGTATTTGTAAGGGCCACAGCTATGGTATTACCTGCTATATCGCCATATCTTACTACTCGAGTTTTTCCTGTAAACACGCGGTATTTTTACACCGAAGATCCGCAATGAATATTCAACAAGATGAGTAGAATCGAATCATACTCATAATTTCTGATACTTATACGCATTCATACTTATTTTAATATCATGGAACCTCTTTACTCATATTCAAAGTTTGAAGTACTCATCATATTCGGTGTAGTGTCACAGACCAGAGTTTTTAGTGGGAATCGAACCCACGACCCTAGCACACGATTCTAGCCCACCCACTAGACTACCAGTGCACCCGTAATGAATCTAAATGTGTAGGCTTATGAATCAAACATATTTCGAATGGTATGAGTTTGATGTCAACGTTGTACACAACCTGTTGTATTGCAACCTGTACTTATAAATCAACGTTGTATTGAGTATGAATGAATCGGAGTTTATAGGTAAATTTCAATATTGTTGACTCACTTATATTCAAAATTTCATGAGTACTTATGATTAGCGAAAAATCGAGTCATTGCTGATATGTGGTATACAATCGTGGGTTATGTGCACTTAATCGACTAGCATAAGGGACGATCTAAAACTTAGGCGACTCAAAACAATATTACATTGGATCTCGTCTTGTTATCTTTATTAGTTAATGAATTCTTGGATGGTGTTCTGCAGAAAGTGGATGCAATTGATAGGATACTTCCAACCTAAATGCTTAATTGTACTGTGGAGGAATAAGAAAACTGTTTTATCAATTGATTTGAGTAAATGTGCATATAAACCAACAAATCACTACAATTTTTACCCAGTTTATGAATCAATTTATATCCGCAGGTTGCGGATAAGAGTACTAAATATAATAAAATTTTCTGTCTCTTTTTACATCAAAAACGTTTTCAAAACCCTTTTATTCTCATTGCAAAAAGTGTATGCCTAACAGCTGCATATTTTTCCAACTGTTTGTTAAAAAAAAGGCCATGTGTGGTTAGTATTCCATAACAGAGGTTTGAGGTTTCTTTAGAAAAACCCAACAAAAAAACGAAACGAAAATTATTTTGAATCATCAAAAATATTTAGAAGATCCAATTGTAAATTCCATGTCTTTTGTTGTTTTATACGTTATTTTGAAAATGTTTTTATTAAAGATCACGTCCATAAGCTGACAACATTGTGCAATGATCACGTATAATTCCTTCTTTCGCTTTTTGGTGAGGGTTTGATGTGTGTGGTCATCAAATTTCAAATGTGATTCACAATACAATTCTAATGAAAATTAAAACAAAACAAAACATCACATCATGTGTAATAAAACAAAATTGTGGACAAGCGTCTCAAATAAAATAAAGTGTGCCAAAGCATTTGATTCATAAGTTCGTTATGGTGGCCATATTATTGAAGTCATGGGGGATTTACAAAGGGAAACAGAAACATAAACAAACATTTAATGGGAATAACAACGTCTGTGATTTTGTAAGAAAATAATAAGTTTTTATATTCCTTAAATATTAAAATCAACAAATAGGCCTCTAATCACACAAATTATTTGGAGGGGGGTTGAAGTCTGTCAATATTTGAAAGCCTAGGTTTTTTTTCTTTAGAGTTTAGACTCTAGCGTACTCAAGCACTTTAACGACTACACTGCATCGATGAAAGTTTTATTTCAATTTAAATTTCGCTATGCGCGTCATATACGAAATACAATGTCTTTTGAATCATCGTCTTTGTATTGGTTACAGCCGTCGAGCCTTTTGAGATAGTTTTCAATCACATTTTTGGTCATATCTTGTTCAAGCATTAGCGAATGTTGTATTTAAAATGCTTCAACATTAAAGAGTTATCCGTTATCCGTTATATCGTTGCCGTAGCTCCACAAAAATGTACATCGGGATTAAGTCCCAGTACAAGCCTGGACTTGCACTTTCAGGAAACTTCTCAAGCAATAAATCATGGTCAGTACAGGAACTGCGTTCATCTGTGGCATCACAACGGGCCGGTATGCGTGCTCAAGTGAGCTTTTGGTATGAAGCTGCCACACTAACCTACACTAACCTACTAAACCTGAAATTGAGCGAGTTAAGTGGCTCCTGCCCGGGTCTTCTGTAAAGTACATTCCATTTAGAGCACAATCCAATACCACCTGCAGGCCATGGTTCAAACCCCAGGCCAGACATCAAAACGAAATAAGAAAAAATATTTCTTCGACGAAAGATTTGTGGCAAAAACTCTGCGCATAAAATAAAATTGCTATGAATTGCTAGGCCGTAATTGTGACGGAAGGGTTGTATTTTTTGTACTTATGCCGGATGTGGGAATCTTCGAAAGACACTTTTGTTCCAACAAAAGAGTGCACGATTCACCATCACTGGTGCCTACGTAATAAACCCACCCCCTCCACACTTTAACCACGCTCCCTCTCCGGGACTGCCGTAAGCTATTACTTCGCGGAGGGCTGGTTAGCTTTAAAGCTTTGTCACACTAAGTTAAATTTCGCCTCCGTTCCTCCAGCCTGCGGAGTTCTTGCATAACTTCAGCCATTCTCTGACTGTATTAGCTCCATAGAATCCTAGAATTCAACACCTCTTCCATAAGCCGAGTTGGTCCGAAACTCGTTTCCCCGAGCCATCTAAATCTGGGGCAGCATGTTAGAATCTGCTCTGCATCTTCCTCCTTATCTACACAGGTTGGTCATAAAGGCGAAGTATCATGTCCAAATCTGTGCAGGTACTTCATGAAGCACCCATGAGCAGTTAGGAATGAGCAAAGGCTGACATCAGGGACAAGGTGAAATGTCCATCTTTCCTTTAACCCGTTCTCCCATTGAGATTGCCATTTATGAATGGAAATTCTTCGTTTCTCCGCTTTTATATCTGAAGGGTTGTAATGGCCAATTATGTATGTGTATGGCCATCCAGCTTAAATTATTGCTTGAGTTGAAGAAGAAATTCAAAATGAGCCGCAAATTAGGCTCATTCTACAGAATGCTGTGGAATTAACAAATTTGGATTATTCTCTACACTTTCCCTAGGTTTGGTTAGGTTACCGGTTAGCTTGCCCTTCACAACTAAGTTCACTCGGTGGCCATTAGTTCCATTGTGTTACCCAATGTGAGGAAAGCCCCGTTGCCATGATCAGTTGGTAGTGGATTTGAACCACAACGAGTTTCGGATGAAACCGACCAATTTCTTTAATGTCATGTTCCCTACCACGCACAGTTCTTCAAACGTTCTGTCAACCAAAAACCGATGATGTCTGTTCTGAAGTGTAGGGTACTCGCATCTGTACTGCCTCCTGTAATTGAGGTAAAACACTTGCAAGACATTTTATTTGAGTTTTTTAAGTTCCACCTCATCATTATCAATGAAGATGTACAAATTTTCCGCTCGTCTTCCTTAAGAAAACTGCTAAACTCATCCAAATCTTAGCTTGTACAGCTCCGACGTATTTGTTTAGTTTAGTTGTCATTTGGCTTAAGGCATTACATGAGATGTTTAAGGCAGCTTCTGTGTTGTTTGTGCAAACAGTTTAATAAACTCCTAATATACGGTCAATTATATCGGCTGTTATACAGTTGCCGCAACTAATTGCAAAGTATCACATTACAATACCACTGTGCCATAAACTAACTCGTACATTATCATACAAATTTTTATTTCCCCTTCATTTCCATTGGCATTCTTTTATTGTCAACACAACAGTCAACAGCCAAACACAATTCATTCCATTCAATTCAATTCATTGTTGAGTCAACAAAACACATGTCTTTCAGCTATAAAAAGCGTTTTGTGATATAAAATTTCAAAATGAACGACAGACGTTGAGACGAAAACAGAAACAGAGAGCAACTCTAAACACAAATTATATCCTTTTGGGTTATTTTTATTAACGAGTAGTAAAATACGACATTGACACTTAAGAAATGGTTTAAACACAGAATGTTATTATGTTACTATCCACTTTAATTTCAAGAATTCCACTTAAAAAATCAACACTAAAATCGATGAGATAATCAAGACATGGCCACAGCCAGGCCAGGCCAGGCCAGGCTTTAATCAATGATTATTGTCATGATCACAACACACGGTTGATTACAATCCATACTCGTATGATGATGATATCATTGAGACGAGATGTCGTTTTAGTGCACGGCTAGTAATAGTTGTTGTAGTTTTAGTTCTGGTTGTTAGTTACTGTTTTATCGCCAAACAGACCATCTTATGGTAACAAGAAAAAATAAACAAAGTGATGAGTTTTGGTCATCATCACCAGTCAGTCAGTCAGTCAGTCTGGCTAGCTTTGTCTGTCATTTTGTCCTGGGTTTATATCGGTTCTGTATATGATTGGTTTCTTGTCTGTCTAAAGTGTCAATTTTTTTTCGTTGTGGTAAAATGTGTCTACAGGTTTGCATGTCTATATTTTTAATGAATGTTTAGTTTCTTGGCTTATTATGCATTGTTTACTTAACTCTTGAGAAAACAAATGAAACGTAAAAAACAAAATTACTTGTTGAAGCCAGTGCGGTTCCAAAATACCCTACACTTGGAGGTGCTTTATCTCACAGTCACAGAGATAAAATTGAATTTGATGGACATAAAGAAACGTCAGACGTTAGTTGGCAATAAAATGAAACGTATTAACGCTGAATAATCCTCCTACACAACACGCCAATTGATAATGAACAGGGGAAATGAAACGACTATGATCAGCTTTAGTTATGTTGAAATCGGTTTCAGCTTTTACAAAATCCATACATGCCTCAGACATGGGATTGGCCACCCTAACAACAGAGTCATTTCGATTGTGAATACAATCTTTTTGCAAAGGCAGTGAGTGACAGTGTCATCATCATCCTAGTCATTGTAGATTAGGTTAGAGGACGCGTACTTGTCAATTAAGACAAGTACAGTACGCGGAGGTCGCATTGACCCATTTGTACAACGTCCTAGTTTCACACACCACTTATGTTGTGTATGATAATTTTATGCATGAGTGGTGGGACCTACAGTTTAAAGTCGACTCCGAACGACAGATTTTTGAGTAACTTTTTCATGGCAATTTTATTTACTCTCAGAGCTTTTGCCAGAAATCTGCTGAGAGGAAGTCGCCGAAGAAATACTTTTTGTATTTTGTCTTGATCTCTGGCCTGGAGTTCGAACCCTGGCTTTACGTCTAATAAGGCAACACACTACCTACTAGACCATGGCGACTTCGTAGTCATTGTAGCTCTTACAAAAGTCCTGAATGGGAGAGGCCTAGCCATCTGTGAATTTTGGTTGAGACATATGATCGCCTGTGCTCATAAAATGGCCAGATCTGCAGTTAATCTACTTATTTCGCCTTTTGGCCTAGACTGTATGAAATCAAAAAGCCCATATTTTTTCAATTTTATTCGCTACGTATAGATTGCATACATATGTACGCAATAGAGATCAGCAATGAGTATTCAAAACTCGTAATCGTACTCATAATTTCTAATGCTTATACGCATTCATACTTATTTTAATACCATGGAACCTCTACTCATACTTAAAGTTTGAAGTACTCAATCATATTCATACTTAACAACACGTATGATTACGACTCTCCATTACTCAACATTTACACGAAGCACAAAATAAGTGTGATTCGCGTCATCGTCGATCGGGTTCAGAACATCATCTCTAAAGTCGTTACTGTTGTCGTCACCACCTTGTAGCAGAGTAGAGAAGTGTTTCCTCCATAACCACAGCACCTCTTGGGAATCTGTTATCAGGTTTCCGTTCTCATCTCTGCAGGAGGACGCTCCGAGCTTAGACGCTTCACCTTTTGATACAATTTTCGAGCATCATTCCTGCATCTATACATTTCGACTTTCTCGCGCTCACGCCTTTTCTGCTCCCTCTCCTTGCGTCTGAAAAGGCGTCTCTCATCCCTTCTCCTCTCTCTATAGTTCTCGGCAACGGCACGCGTTGCGGCCGCTTGCAGCATTTTCTTGTATGCGGCGTTTTTCGCTGCAGCAATCTCGCGACACTCCACGTCGTACCATTGATTTCGTTGGGGTGGGCGCTCGAAACCAAGGACTGTTTCCGCAGTAGTGAGCAAAGAGTGGGAAATGTTGGCCCACAGTCCACCAATGTCGCTCAGATTGGATGGGGAGCGACTGAGCTTATCCTCAGTTGTCCTTTGCGATCACAGCTTCTTGACGTCCAGCTTTCGCAATGTACTTATAAAACAACGTTGTAGTATGAGTATGAATGAAGCAGAGTACATAATTAAATTTCATTATTGTTGACTCACTGATGTTCAAAATTTCATGAGTGCTTAGGAGTAGCGAATCTCTGGTATATACCCTTCAATAAGGATTACAAAATAGTTTCTCATACCATTTATGTTGTGTGCGTTGAATTTATACATGAATGGCGGGCCTTGCAGTTAAATTGAGGAACTTTTTCATGACAATTCTATTTACTCTCAGGGTTTTTGCCAGAAATCTGCTGAGAGGAAATCACCGAAGATATATTTTTTCAAATTTCGTTGGAGATGTCTGACCTGGAGATTAAACTGAGGCTTCATGTTTAATAACCAAACATAGTACCCACGAGACTATGGTGACTTCGGGGCATAATATTATCCAAACTCTTCCTGATTAAGACTCTATTAGGAAGAAGTTGTGGAGAAGTATGGAAGCTGATGTTACTTACTTTGTACTTACGTGTTCAGCTTAGCTTACTCGGGCTGTGTAGCGTATAAAATGTTCTTTAAATATTCATATTGAATTCGAGTGTTTCTTTTTTTCTGTTTTTAAAATAAATATTGAAATTGAAAATTTGAGACATAAACAAAATAAACACTTCAGTTAAATTATAAAGCCAACTGCAAACATGAAATTTCTTTCAGTTTTTTATTTTTCTGGGATTTTAAATGATTTCTTCTTGTTTCAACACGCAACTTTGGTTTGGGATGAGACTGAGACTGTCTGCTCATAAACAGTCAAACTCTTAAGAAAATGTCTTAATATATGCATGCATGCATGCATGATTTAGATTTTTTCCTTCTTTCATTCTTTCATACTTTCATGAACAACAGCAAGAGCAAATGCTGTTCAAAAACTGACCAATTGATGTTGACGTCTTTATTTCGTTTACTACAATCTTCTCTTTTCATAAATTCTTAAGAATTATTGTTTTTTGTTGCTTTTGTAGTTTTTCTATTTATTTTAGTTTACCATAAACACTTGATCCATCTTTCTAGTACCAGCAGTTCTTTTTTGGTTCATCTCATGTCTCATGTCTAGTGTGTTTATTCAGTTTTAGGCTTCATTAATTGCAATTGCGTGTCGTCAGTTATTGGTTTTCGGTTTATTTCCCTTCTTATAAGAGGAATATTTTTTTTTTTGTTTATTTTACTAAAGAATTGTTTGGAAAATGTTCTGCATCCTTGAAATTTTTAGTTATTGTAGACGATTTTTTCTTGATTTCTTGTTTGCACTTGTCTAAATAAGCTTTGATCTTGAAATATTTTTTTTTAATTCTTCAGTTTGTTTGCTTTTCAAGCCCCAAGTCAAGTATAAGAATCAATAGCCGGTAATGATTTCAACTGCATTGCATTCTAAAAAATTTAATCTTTTCTTTCTTTTAAACAATATTTAACGATTCTCAATTTGCCGCTGTTCATCATCATTTTTTTATTTTTTGTTTTTATTTTCATTGTAAACAGTAGTCTTTATATGTGCGGCAATAAAGAATTTATTGGCTTGAAAGAGAATAACATTTTTCATTGATTTTTTTTGCATAAAAATCGATAATTCGCATGTGTTTACAAGCATTAAAAGTCTGATTACACAGAAAGTATATTTAATTTGATTACTCACAGTTACGTCCATTAAGTTTATTACCAAAGCATTTAGAATCCTTGGAATTGCTTGTAAATCTAAGGCTTAAACTCCATTGATGCGAATCTAATCTGAGTTAACAAAGAAATTCACCAAAGATGTCAGCATATATGGGCAGTATTCGATTTAATTTGGTTCTGTTAATATGTGCCAGAGTATGTTCTTTGAAAATCGGAAGGAATCGAAAAATCGTTTGAATTATTTCGAAATCATTAAGTCAGCCTCAAAACCGGCAAACGTGTTGTTAACTCCAAGTAGGTAAATCAGTTTAGTTTGTCCCAATCTGGTGGAAAAAAGTATTTGTAAGACGTCCTCCAAACAAAGCCTTTGATCCCAGGTACACAGTGAAAACATGTTGCTAAGTCGTTTCTAATTATAAGGCCACCACTGTACATACATAATTGGTCATTACCACCCTTCAGTTAAGATTACGACCTGACTTTTCACACCACTAATGTTGTGTGCGTTAATTTTATACATGAATAAAGAGACCTACAGTTTAAAGTCGACTCCGAACGACAGATTTTTGAGAAACTTTTCATAACAATTTTTAAAGAAATATTTTTTTATATTTCGTTTTGATGTCTGGCATGGGTTTTGAACCGTGGCCTTACGTCTAATAAGCTAACACACGACCTACTAGACTACGACGATTTCAAGACTTTTATACAGCACACCATAATCTATGTTATGATTGAGGTTAGCGGGTATAGCGACCGCACAATTAGCATGATAATCGCCAAGGACATTCATAGTATGAAGGTATGAAAGAATTCACTTTAAGCTTTCAAACGAGGAAACACTTCCAGCCATTGGGACTTAAAACAACTTATCAACGAAATATTAGAAAACACGGCAGAGAATGTCAGATGGAAGACTACCCCAATTTAATTTGGAGATGCATGATAAACTCTTCAGAAGACTACGGGAGATCAAGCAACATATTGTATATCGTTATGGTCATGCGCCACTAATCCTGATAAACTAAAGGATCGCGGAAAACGAAGATTCTCAGAAACTGCGGGTAAACGAAATTGTTCACTGATTGATGAGTAAATCTTCGTTAGAACAGAAGAAACTTTTGCAAGCACATGCGGTAGAGCTGTCGCTGCTCGGGGTTCTAGGTTATTGCAACAAAGAAAAGCTTTTTTGACATGTAACAAGATTCTTAAGAGCTAGATTTCTAAAAGTCCTACTCTGCAGTAAAGAAACTGTAGAATTAAATATGCATCCGGTTCAACACAAGAACTTGTAATATTTTATTGGGGCATAAGTCGTTCTGTGCAGTGCCTGTGCTGAACGACTTCTTCGATGATGTTGGTTGAATTCGCTTAGTACAGGGACTGCTTTTATCTGTGGCGAGACAACATGCCGGTATATGTCTGCTCAAGTTTGCGTTGGCAATCAAGGACTTCGACCTAATCTCATCTAACCTATAAGTCGTACAAATAGTAGGAATCTAATGCAGAATCCATGGATATTATATGGCCCTGAGGGGAAATCTTGATGGACTGATTTACTATTTTTTCATTCAGTTATCAAACAAGTATTAATGCTCCCAACGTACCTCCGAAAAAGGTGCAGATGCTAAATAAACACTGTTTCAACAACAACACCGAATTCCTGTTGGCTGCTATACTAACGCCCGTCAATATGCAGAGAGTTATCCTTACAGACATCGAATAGCATCCTAAGGTTTGACAGGACAACTGGCAGTACAATAGATTTTCGCTGACAGTAATTCGATACGTTCACATAACGACAACAACAATACTTGGCTGAATACCTACTATTATTTCCATATACCATGGGAGCAATGTGGTCATATGTTGGAATATAAATCGTAGGATACTATCATGTAATGAGAAGCTGGCTTATATGCAAAGAATATTTAAGTCAAGTAAGTGTGTAACAGAGATCAGCAATCAGTATTCAAAAAGATGAGTAGAATCAAATCATACTCATAATTTCTGATCCTTATACTCATTCATGAAGTCGCCGTAGTCTAGTAGGTAGTGTGTTGGCTTATTAGACGTAAAGCCAGGGTTCGAGGCCAGGCCAGACATCAGAACAAAATACAAAAAGTATTTCTTCGGTGACTTCCTCTCAGCAGATTTCTGGCAAAAACTCTGAGAAGCAAATAAAATTGCCATCAAAAGTTTCTCAAAAATATATCGTTCGAAGTCGACTTTAAACTGTAGGTCCCACCACTTATGTATAAAATTAACACACACAATATAAGTGGTGTGAGACTCTTGGTCGTAATCCTGACTGAAGGGTTGTAATGATTAATTATGTATGTATACTCATTCATACTAAGTCTCTAAGTTTGAAGTACTCATCATATTCATACTTAACAACACGTATGATGTCATTGATTTCGACTCACCATACCTCAACCCAATATAAGTATGATTTGCGTATGAACACTAAAATACTCACTAAAAGGTTGTGTGTTTGCTCTGCTTGCTGCTCTCTATTTTTTGCTTATGAGTCTTTTATTATTTTTTGTAAATTCAACAACAACTAAGACTGTAAATTTGGATGAATGATTCGATTCTCTCGAATCATTTATAAATATTCTAAGTATTATAAATATTTTTCTAAAGTTCTGAACCTGAATGGGTAGGCTTTTGAATCAAACATATTTCGAATGGCATGAGTTTGATGTCAACGTTGTATGCATACTCATTGCAACCTGTACTTATAAATCAATGTTGGAGTGAGTACGAATGAATCAGAGTACGTAGTTAAATTTCAATATTGTTGACTCACTTATATTCAAAACTTTATGAGTGCTTATGAGTAGCGAAAAAACGATTCATTGCTGTTTTGTGGTGTGTAACTTTGTGGCAAGACCACAGGATCCCTTTAACCAATTGCTATAGGAAGATAAAAATTCTAGAAAATAATCCTGGGGAAGATTTTGTGAAAATATAAACAGGATAAAAAAGATGCCATGCAGTACAGGGCATTTATACGGTATTACTATCTTGAAAAGACCAAATGTATCGTACATAAGAGATGGGAAAGTTAAAATTTAAATTAAAAATTTTATTAATAATTTCCTTTCAACTTTACGGGCAAGTTGTCAGCTTTTAAATTTTAATTTTTTTCTTTCTACACACAGCGCAACCGAGGAAAATTTCATGACTGTAGCATTAGTTAAGTAATTAATTTAATTAAACTGGGAATATTTTTTTGTTAATAATTCGTATTTCTTTTAACAATACCCCGCAATTTTGAAAGGAAAAAAACAGAAATAATCATCATAAATTAAAAAAAAGATTTTCCCTTAAAGATAATTAAATCAAAAAAATATAAAAATATGTTAACCTTCAACACAATTATAATAATTTCATAATTATCAGTGTAACCACAATGCAATTGGCAGAATTACTAGGCATAAATATGAATTCATAATGATGATATTTTAATGAACACATGCATAATGATTATGTAAAATAAATGTTAATTGCCAGACAAAACAATGACAATAATTTTCTCATACATTCTTGCATGAAAACCTACAAAAACTAGCAAAAAGAAACCAAAAGGCCTTAGAATGCAGAGAAGAACAGGGCAAAAAATTTTCTTGAAAAGAATTTGCATTTTTCCAGTGTTTTTTTTTCTTCTTCTTTGCAGAGAATTTGCAATCTAAACCCAACGTGGGAGTTTATTCTTAAACAAGACGCACATTGCCACATACGAGTACATGCTTAGAAGGAAATTATTTCTTTGGTGGCAATATTTATACATTTGTCGCTTGCTTTCATACACACACATGTCTTGCACACGTATTGTTATTTTTGTTGGTATGTGTGCGTAGTATGCCGTACTAATGATGCATGCCAAGACATTTGTTGCAATTTGCTATAATAACTAATGGCAGTAGGAACTGCAACATGTATGATCAACAGCCTTAACAGAAGGTATTGCCAAACACTTGCAACATAAAAGCCACCACCAAAGCAAATAAAATTAAAATGAAAGAAAAAAAAAACACGAAGTAAAATCCACACAAAAACTCCATTCAAGCTTTAAACTGAAGTACAATTGAATACGAAATGGGAAAATATTATCAAAGAAAAATAAAAACAAAAAAAAGAGATTTTTTCACACATTTGCTACTGTTGTTGTTGTTGCTGTTAGTTTTTATGATGCTTTTTCGTACTTGTTTGTATCTCCCTGTATATTATATTGGCTGCTGTGGTTTCAGCAGCTGCACTTTTCTACGGCTGTTGATAATATAAGGCCTGCTAAGCATTAAACTAAACTTCAATATATTAAAGCCACTATAAAACAGTATGTGTCTGTCTAACTGTCTGTCTCTTTGTCTGTCTGTGCAAACAATAAAGCAATTGCAAAAATGGTTGAAATGACAAAGACTAATACGGTTTATTTTTCTAATTTTTCTATTTTTTCTATCGTTGTTGTTATTGTTGCACATTTCTTTCTTCTTTTGCTATTTTGTGTGGCAAGTTGGATTATAAAACAAACAACAAAAAAAAAGAAAAAAATATTTCACATTGCATTTCTTTGCGATTGTTTTTTTGCTTTACTTGCCATAGTCACACAATATAAAATGTAATACGGCATCTACTCGCATATGTAAAACTTGACACTTTTCCAACTGTCTTAGAAATCAAGCACAGTGATTTTAGGAGGCAATTCTAACGAGCCTTAATGAAAAATTTAAAAAGCTTGGAGGAAAACTATGGAAAAATCGATTATCATTCGTCTATCCACAACTCAACATTTACAAGAATCACAAAATAAGTATGAATCGGGTACGAACATTCAAATACTAATCAAAAGATTGTATGTTTGCTCTGCATGCTGCTCTGTCTTTTTGGTTATGTGTCTTTTTTCTTTTTTTGTAAATGCAACAACAACTAAGACTGTAAATTTTGATGAATGATTCTAGTCACTCGATATAAATTTATAAGTATTATAAGTATTTTTCTAAAGTTACTCATTTAGATAGGCTTATGAATCAAATATATTTCGAATGGTATTAGTTTGATGTCAACATTGTACTCATACTCATTGCAACCTGTACTTATAAATCAACGTTTTATGAATTTTATGAATCATCTCTGATACACACATAATTGGATATTACAACCCTTTATCAGGATTATAACCTAGTTTCTCACACCACTTATGTTGTATGTGATAATTTTATACATGAGTGGCGGTACCTTCAGTTAAAAGTCGATTACGAACGAAAGATTTTTGAGAAACTTTTCATGACAATTTTATTTATCCGCAGAGTTTCTGGCAAAAATCTGCTGAGAGGAAGTCGCCAATGAAATATTTTTTCATATTTCGTTTTGTTGAAGATGCCTGCCATGGGTTTTGATCCGTGGCCTCAAGTCTAGTAAGCCAACGCTATAAACTATGGCGACATGAAGATTGAGCTTACACTGCCTTTAATTGTTAGAAAGTATCTAGAGCTGTCACTTTAGAAACTTTTTTCATACTTCGTTTTGATATCTGAGCTGGGTTTTAAATCGTGGCCTTATGTCTAATAAGCCAACACTCGAACCACTAGACTATGGCGACATAAAGGTCGAGTTTGCACTGCCTTTAATTGTTAGAAAGTAGCTCGAGCAGTCACTCTGTAATAATTAAGTTCAGTACTGAAACCCTCTATATTTAATTAAAAACAAAAGACTTAAGACACAAACCTTTTTACTGAACATGTAGGCTTTTTGAGGCCTACAAAGCTACACAAAAGGTGAAGTTATAATGGGTTTAGAAATAAGTTTTAAACGCCTCATAAAATAAGGAAATCACCATAGTATAGTAGGTAGTGTGTTTGTTGGCTTATTAGACGTAAAGCCAGGGTTCGAGCCCTAGGCCAGACATCAAAACAAAATACAAAAAGTATTTCTTCGGCGACTTCCTCTCAGCAGATTGCTGGTAAAAACTGTACGAGTAAATAAAAATTGCCATGAAAAGTTTCTCAAAAATCTGTTGTTCGGAGTCGACTTTAAACTGTAGGTCCCGCCACTCATGTATAAAATTAACACACACAACATAAGTGGTGTGAGAAACTAAATAGTAATCCTGACTGAAGGGTTTTAATGACCAATTATGTATGTATCTAGAGCAGTCACTCTGTAATAATTAAGTTCAGTATGTACAGTAACAGAAACCCTTCCATTTTTAATTGAAAACAAAAGACTTAAGAAACAAACCTTTATACTGAACATGTAGGCTTTGTATGTGCCACACAGCTACACAGAAGGTGAAGTTAAAATATTTCTAAACCCCTTATAAAATAAATTTCCATAGCCTTTATGAGGATATTACAACACTTTTCGTTAACCACTTACGTTTTTCGTTCTCTAACGTCTCCAATTATAGAAGGAAAATGAATGAGTGCTAAATGACGGAAGAAGCGTATGTGTAGGTTGAAGCGTAAGCGCAGAAAAATGCGTGCAAGATCCAAATAAATTACTTGATTACTCTATTATTAGTTAAGTACACTACACTGTTCTTGCTTTACATTTACACTCAGCCACAAAAGTATACATACGGTTAACAAATTTCAGAAATTTTTTAACCAATCCGTTTTCGTTAAAAATCGTTATAATTGTCTGACAACTTTCTTCGATTTTAAGACGGTCTTGGTTAAAAAATTTCTGAAATTTGTTAACCGTATGTATACTTTAGTAACAGTGTGTAAACCTATAAAAAATCAATATTATCAAAAGCAAACATTGCCAAGAAATATAAAATTCAGTCTTTGGACATTTTCTTCGTATATTTATTGAACACCAAACCACTGTGCTTATTTTAATATGTGTTGGCAAGCAATTTATATTTCCAGGGGTCTACTGTATGCCATACATACGAGTATAATGCTTTGAAAGCAACAAATATTTACACAGTTGCTATGCCATTACATTTGTCATCCAAAGAGCTGATGTAAAACACTTTTAAATGTCTATAAATGTTAATTTTATTGACCCAATTCTCAAGAAATTATTAGAGCAACAACACGAAAATGCCACACACATACTTGCTAATGTAGCCGTGGCTATCATATATAAAGCCAGGAAGTTTTTCTTTTGCATTCATTGTTGATTTTATGACTTTTATTATTAACAAATGAGACGGGGAAAAATATATTTTTAATTTATTTTTTATTGTTTTTATTGTTATTTAATACAAGGAAGTGATTTATGTATGTGTTAAGCGCTTTTCCTCTAAGCATTATAAAATAAATAAATAAAAAGGAAATTATTTCAAAATACAATTCAAACAATTGAAAATAGAAAAACCATTACATGGTAGTGCACTAACATTTTGGAAATTTTCTTTTCTTTTTTCTTTCTTAATTTTCCTTGATTAAATGCAAATTTCTGTCCATTTTTTCAGTTTGCTGTTTGCTTGTCAGCATTTTTATTTGATTTCTTTTGAATTGTATGTGTAACACACATACGAGGGTATTTATTTAGACATTGAAGTGTTACAATATTTGTTGTTTAGAAACGAAATGAGAAATAAAAAACGAACGAAATAAAAAACGAAAAGAAAAAACAAAATAGTTTTCTGTTGTTTCAGTGTTTGTCGGACATGTGTAAAATGTTGCTCCAGTTATGTCAAAACATTAAGACATTGTTGTTGTTGCTGTTTGCTGTGTATGTTGTATGCTGTTGTATTATGCAACTTTTCTATTTGAATACAACACAGGCATACATTAGCTAAACAACAACCAACACCAGCTAGCCGGGGCATTTAGTTGCCAGTATTCAGGGAAAATATTTTAAATATTGAAAAGTAAAAAAGGAACCCATTGGTGCATAGATTGCTTGAGTGGGTTTGTTTTTAATCTCAAACACTTTATAAGTTTTTCTTTTTTTTCGTAGGGAAAACAATAGAGCACTGTGGTAATATGTTTTTTAAGAGCTGTATGGTCAATTGAACAACCCCAAAAAGGTGACAGGAATTTTGGTTGCAACATTTTTGTAATTTTTCTGTTGTCATTTTTTTTCCAAATTGAAATTCAATTTTCAATGTTTTCCTTTGTGTTTTTTTTAATTACAATGAAAACCTGCCACTTTTTAATGGGAATTGAAATAAAGACTACAGTATTTGCCAATAGTACTGTCATGAATCTTTTAATAAAAATTAAAACTGTCGTCTTCAGCTCAGCTTATCCTAATTTCGAACACCAGGCCCGCGTTATCTCTTTTCCCAAAGAAATATGATATGTTTAGTCGGTACAATCCCACTTATTAATATTCAAAATACGATGGATTTCTCTGCATTTCATGCTGCTTGATTCTATACAAATCTAGGATTGATGGCCCTGTCTCTTCAATTTGAACTATAGTAGACGGCGCGATGAGAACAATAACACAGATAAAAACGCATCTACAGTCGTGGCCATTTGACAAGCACTAGGATCATATGCATACACGACTAATCATTACAACGCTTCAGTCAGGACTACATCTAAATTTCTCTCAACACTTATGTTATGTGTGTTAATTTTATATATGAGTGGCGGTACCTACAGTTTTAAAGTCGACTCCGGACGACAGATTTTTGAGAAACTTTTCATGGCAATTTTCTATTTACTCTCAGAGTTTTTGCCAGAAATCTGCAGAGAGGAAGTCGCCGAAGAAATACTTTTTGTACTTTATCTTGATGTCTGGCCTGGGGCTCGAACGTCTAATAAGCCAACACGCCACCTACTAGACTACGGTGACTTCAACCACAGGTCAGACATCTCGAACAAAACGAAATACGAAAAATATTTCTTCGGTGACTGCCTCTGAGCATATTTGTGAGAAAAAAATTGCCATGAAAAATTTCTCAAAAATCTGTCCTTCGGAGTCCATTTGAAATTGTACGTCCCACCATTCATGCATAAAATTAACACACACATCATACATAAGTGGTGTGAGAAGCTTGATCGTAATCCTGACTGCAGGGTTGTAATGACCAATTATGTATGACCAATTATTATGCAATCTATACGATTACGATATACGATTGACGAATAAAATTGAGGAAATATGGACCTTTTTGATTTTTTACAGTCTAGGTCAAAAGTAGATCGCATTATATAAATGAAAGCAGGGACAAAACATGCAACATACATATGTGTGGTAGTTACAGATCAGGCCATTTTATGAGTACAAGCGATCAAATACACAAACTAGTCTGTCCCTAACAGAACTTTTGCAGGAGCTACAATGACTTGTACAAAAATTTTACTATCATGCCTGCTTTGAAGGTGATAGCATATCTCTTAATAATTTGACCAATCCAACGTCTGGGGCGTGTATAGTTTTTGTGGAATCTTAAACTAATCCGATTGTAACTAAAACTGATGCATCTTCGTCGCATTTCTCCTGTTCTCCTTTGAGTTTATCAGGAGTAATAAACGTGTGCTTGAGTCCGCAACATCAGAAAATTAAACCATTTGACTGTTGTTTGGATTGCGTGTGCGTTTATATTTTTTTTTATTATTTTTCCAATTGATCCTGGGTGGAAGTGTTGAATTCTAGGCAGTGCAACACAGTTTACAAAATGTGCTCCGTTGGTGCATTATTATTCAGACAAATTCGGCAATCCGTTTCATCCAGAATTCCTAAATTATTCAGATGATGTCGTAGAAAATAATAGCTTCTTAAAAATATTTGCATTGCGTGAGTCAATCGCAAATAATCGTCTGACGTATCGCAATCTTCTGGCACTCTTGCGATTTTAAAAGTCACACCGGTATACTCTCGACCTGGCGATGCCTATTTTAGTGCTAGCAATCTCGGGACCTAGTGCACAGTAAGGCTCAACATTGTTGGCAGGAAGTTTTCAAAATACTTCCCAAACAGCAGCGGTTTTTTTTGTATATGACTGTGTACCTCTGTCTTCGTTACAAAATTTGTCCATTTTATGAAAAAGAAAATCTTCCTTTAAGTAAATTTAAAAAATCTTTAATTTACCATAACTATTGTAATAATTTTGATTTTAAAAATTTTTCTGCAGCCTGCCCTTTTATCTGAAAAAGATAACCAGAGCCACTCATAAAAATTCCTTCAAGTTCTGACAAAATTTCAATTAAAATTTATCAACAAAATTTCATCACAAACAGACCCATTTTTCTGGATTTTTTTTTTGTATTTAGTGTGGCCTATAAAAATAAAATATTTTCTTATTTTTTTGTTGTTTGCAAAATTTATTATAAATTTTTAATAATTGTAACCTTGCACGTTTTATTATTATTTTTTGTTGTTGTTTTTCCTGTATTTCTTTAATTTTAAATGCAAGTCTGCATATAAATTAAGTGCGTGTTGAAACACAAATTTTAGCGCGGTTTTCTATAACAAGAGACAGACGGACAGACAGACAGCCAGCCTGCAAAACGTACATATAAAATGATATCAAAAATGTTAAAGGGTAATATTTTTGTAATTTTATGACTTGAAAATGGAAAGAAAAAATTTTAAAACCAAAAGCATTCAACATATTCTTTGTAAAACAATAAAAATTTACAACAAAAATATTAAAAAAAAAATACAAAAAAAATTTAAGTGAAGCAAACAAGAAAACTGTGACGAAGCTAAAGATGAGATGACGACGGTCATCAACGGTTTTAAGTTACTTTAAACGTTAAAAAGATGATGAAGTGAAGATAAAAAATTTCAAGCGCATGTGTATACGATGTCTACCTCTACCTTCCTTAAATTTAAATTAAGAAATATAATAATAATTATAATTCGTCGTTTTGTTTAAAAAGGAAATCAGATTTTTTTTCAGTCTCATCAACACTACCGGCAAAGAGGTGGTCAGTAAAACTATAGGCAGTGTTGGTCAACGGCGCTTTTCATAGAATTAAGGACATTTAACAGAAACTTAAGGATACCACCTAAAGTGTTACTATTCTAATTATGCGCCCTGGTGGCCTAATGGGTAGTATGCTACAGTATTCTGGTGTCTGCTACACTATACCGCGCATAAGGTCTATGTTGCTCAGCTCGCAATAATTATAGTATAATTTGTAATTGAAGACAATTTGTAATTGTTTTATAATGCGTTAAAATATTATTTCCAAATATATCACAACTCCACCTTCCGTGTAGCTATGTGGCCCATAGAGAGTCTACATGTTCAGTTTAAAGGTTTGTGTCTTAAGTCTTTTGTTTTTAGTTAAATATAGATGGTTTCAGTTGAAGGGTTGAAGTCGCCGTAGTCTAGTAGGTTGTGTGCTGGCTTGTTAAACGTGAGGCCACGGTTCAAACTACAGGTCAGACATTTCCAACAAAAATATTGAAAATATTAATATGTATGAGAAAATATTTCGCAGATTTCTGGAAAAAAACCCGAGAGTAAATAAAATTTCAATGAAAAGTTTCTCAAAAAATCTGTCGTTCGAACTCGACTTTAAACTGTCGGTGACGCCAAACATGTATAAAATTGTCATATCGTAAGTGATGTGAGAAGCTAGATCGTAATCCTAGTCCTTAAAGGAAGGGTTGTAATGACCAATTATGGATGGATGTATGTACGTCAGACAAATCTATTACGAAGAAGACTTCCGTGGTCTAAAATTTTTACTTAAATGGTGGTCATGTAAATCTATTTTAAAATCTTGTCATAATAAAAATCCCATTCTGAATAATTAAGAGGGAAAGAAGCTATTTTAAAATCCCAATAGGCCCAACGATTTGGATAAAAATGAATACGAGCCATGATTGGTACTCAATGTAGAACTTATTTGTCCATTATCCAATTGATCCTGTTTGAAAGTGTTTAATTTGATTCCAGTCAGAGCAACACATTTGCACAAAATGTGGTCCCTTCGTGCATAATTATTCAGACAAATTTGGAAACCCGTTTCATCCAATAAACCAAAATTATTGAGATCATGTCGTAGAAAGTAGTGTCTCCTATTTTCCGGCTAATATCTGCATTACATAAGGAAATACCAAATAATCGTTTGTCGTCACGCAATCATTTGGCGCTCTTGCGACTTTCAAAGACCTGGCGCTACTTATTTTAGTCCTAGCAATCCAGAAGTCGCCGTAGTCTAGTAGGCAGTGTGATGGCTTATTAGACTTGAGGCCTCGGTTCAAACCCTAGTTCAGACATCGTTTCTTTGGCGACTTCCTTTCAGTAGATTTCTGGTAGAAACGCCAAGAGTAAATAAGTATGTCATACAAAATTTCCCAAAAATTTACCGTTCGGCATCGACTTTAAACTGTAGTTCCCGTCGCTCATGTACAAAATTAACACACACAACATAAGCGGTGTGAGATAATAGGTCGTAATCCTCTTGAAAGTTTGTAATGACCAATTATGTATGTACATATGTAACCTCAGGTCCTATGGCAAGACTCAATTACGTTGTCATCGAGTTGAGCAGAGCACACTCAAGCTAGCCACGATTTTATTGTATATAATTGTGTACTTCTGATAACTCAACTGTAGGTTTATACCTGAGGAGCCTGTAATTTAATTACAGCTCAATAAATAAGACCTTTAGAAGTAAGCCCTTAGGTATGGAGAAACCATTTCGGTTCAAGAAACTCCTGCCCTTATTTCTTTGTCAATCTTGATTCAGCCGTAGAACAATTCAGTACTCTGGCTCATAAAGAACACAGGGCTCTTCTTATCACGTACCCCAAAATCAGGGACAGTATGTCAAACTTTCAAATTAAAATTAATATACGATCGTATGGTGGATGTTTGAACTCAATGCCATACGATTCAGAGTGGGCTCTAGAACGGTGGGCGCTAGGACAGTGGGCTCTAGAACTGTTCACAGCATTGCGTTTTAGAGAGATAGAGAGTTATTATTAAATGGTAATACGATAAAGAATGTCTCTTAAAAGACCAAATGGACCTCAGACTCTGCGTACTACACGTACATATGCATACTTGGATAGCTTCTCACATCACTTATGTTGTATTGGTTTATTTTTATATATGAGTGGCGAGACCTCCAGTTTAAAGTCGATTGGGAATGATAGATTTTTGGAGAAACTTTTTCATGGCAGTTTTTTATTTCTGGCAGAAATCTGCCGAGAGGGAGTCACCGAAGAAATATTTTCATATTTTAGTTTAGATGTCTGATCAGGGGTTTGAACCGTGGCCTTCTGTCTACTAGACTACGGCGACTTCTGTAGTTGCTATCAAACAGTATAATACGATCAGTAATGTCTTTTAAAAGGCTCATGGGACCACAGACTCTGTGGAGTAGCGGTGACCAAATTTGATTTTTAAAGCACTCGTAACGACTCCTCTTTTTTACAGAGCAGTACGTTGCTTTAAGCTTCTTAAAATGCTCATGTTACCGCCGTAGTTTTGCGGTGAGCTCTTGCCCTGACTGGGAGTTGTATTAAGATGTGAATTAAGATTTATTATTCTGTTTACGTGGCTAAGGATGGGATTATGCCAATGGGTTTCCTTCATATGAGGCTAGATTAGGTTTGCTAAAACTTCCAACTTTAGAACGTAGAAGGGCTGTTTTAGGGGTTTGTGATATCGATTCTGAGTTTTTGCTTTGTAACCTGAATTTCAGTATTCCAGCAAGATTTTCACGGCACTATCGTCCTCTTTCTTTAGATTTTTATAGAACGAACTATGGATGTAATTTTCCTTTTCGTAGATTATGTTACGATTTGAACTTATATTATGATTTTATTGATTTTAATTGTAGTGTTTGTTATATAAAACGTAGCTCATATGCTGGCATTAATTTGTAAATTATTATATAAAAATGTATTATCGTTCTTGTCATAGGTAGTTCCTGTTTATTGTTACTTTATTCAGCTTGTGATTAAGTTCTGTAGCTGATATATGTATGTTCTCGTTGCCATTACTTTTCCCTTACCCGCTACAGTCCGGACTGTAGTGTGTGCGTGTCCCTACGTAATGGGGATGAGCCCTCCGCGTTCGTGTGAGGGTGAGTTAGTGTGAGGCCGGGGACGTTCGAAAAAAATGTACACGTTAAAGCCCTCTTTTATATGAGATGACGTAATTTTATCAATTGAACATACGAATATTATTTGTGGTGGAACTCCACACCATATGCTGTACTTTACCTTCCACAGATCGCTTTTCATATTTCTGATAAAATATCAGAAATACCTGTTTTTAAAACTTTAAATCTCTTAAGAGTCGACCTTTTCTGGCCGCTTAGCTTTTTATTTATTAGTCGAGATGGCCAGATGTAAATGTTAAAATATTTTATGACAACAAAAAAGCTTTAATCAAAAAAGGGATAAAGTCATAAAAATTAATATAAAACCACTGTTGCCATAAAAAAATATAAAATATATACACAAAATATATATAAACAAAAGCAATATGAGTAATAAAACTTAAAGAAAAAAATTAAAAAAAAAAGTTCAAAATCTTAGCAAGAGAGAAGGAGGAGGAAAAAAAGACTTTGTATAGAGATTGTTGGCAAGGCCTTAACCAATAAAAGTGTTAAGTTTTCATTTTTAAATAGTTAATATTTATGAAAATAAGAAACCATAAAATTTATTAAATTTTTTAATTTATTTTTCAGATAAATTTGAAATTTCAAAAAAAATTTAAGAAAAAAAACTAATAACATGAGTTCTAAGCCTGAAGTAAAGAACAAAAAACTAGTTGAGTTGGTTTTTTAAGGTAATAAAAGTCATTAAATTAAAACAAATCTTCTAATTTATAGGCCTTAATGCTATTCAAAGGTTTTTATTTGAATTCTAAGTTGTTTTCTTCTTTTTTTCATTTCTTTTATAAAAATCGTATTAATTTGTGGAGGTTTTTTTGAATAAAAAAAATTTTTTTTTGGGATGCAGTAGCAAGAAGGCGTAACGGTGACCCAAACTAAACAGCATGAAGACAGGCAGCCAAAAAAAAAAAATAAAATTAAAAAAAAAAAAAAAATACACTTTAATTCAGCCATTCAGCTGGCTGGCTGGCTGGCATGGTTTTCTCTTACATACGTAGTAAAACAATACAGTTCCATACTGCATCAGCATAAAAGTAAACGTTTTCTATAAAACTCAAGAGGTGTGTCGTGTTATTTTGTGTTCTTTTCGTTTTTTGTTGTTTTAGTTCTCCTCCATATGTGTGCCATAAGTAAAGGAGTCTGTTTCGTTTCTGATATTAGATTCTTGAGATAAAAAATTATGTTTATTGAATATTAACAAATACTACCACCACTATATTGTTTATTTATTTCTTTTGTAATGTTCAAGCTAAAAACAAAACAAAATTTTTTTACTAATTGATTTTGAGACAATTGTCAAGCCGTTATCTGCTCTTAGGCATCATGATTCGAAAGAATCCATTGGAACGTTTATAAATTCTTAGACAATTATTACAATTTTCTATGACAATTTGGTTGTTTTCCGATAAAATAATATTTTTCTTAACCCTCAAACACCATTAGGTAGAGATTTTTTCCAAGTGATACTAAACAAAAATTATTAACAGAAAAAACAACAGAAAAGAAACATTTGTTTGGTTACAGAAATATTTTCATAAATTTAAGAATTTTTTTTAATATTTTCTTTATTAAAAAGAATTTTGTTTGTGCACAGTTCAAAAATTTCCTCATTAAAGGCATTAATTTCCATGGCCCTTTATATGTAAAAAATGAAAAAAAAAACTGAATGGTTTTCTTGCCTTTGAAGTTACATTATTCATGTCATAACAGAAAAATTAAATTCGATGTCTCAAACCCATAGCAAATCCATCGTTTTGTGAAGACTACTACTTGCTGGCAAAGGAATTATTATGGAAATAATATTCTGGAAATATTTTTTTCTTCTTTTTTTAAAGCTTTACAATTTCCCAAGGAAATCAATAAAATAAAATATTAAATTTTATTAAAATTTGTAAAAACCCCGTAGAAGATAAGCCCTTCTCTTCATATTCTTCGTTTTGTACTTTTGAGGCCATTACTGGGCATCGTTTTACTTTTTGAAGCCTTATGGAGTTAATAGGATAAGTGAGCTGAGGCTAGAAGACTTTTTGTTACGCTAAGTACATTCCCTATAGGTTATTCCTCCATTTGAAAGAGGAAGTTAGTAAAAAAATGACGAAAAACACACAAAAAAATACACAACAAGGCTTAATTATTAACTCAATTGCTCATTACAACCCTTTATCGTCAGGATTACAACCTAACCTCTCAGCAGAGGTCAGCAATGAGTATTCAAAACGATGAGTAGATTCGAATCATACTTATAATTTCTAATACTTATACGCATTCATACTTATTTTAATGTCATACTCATACTACTCGTACTCAAAGTTTGAAATATTCATGGTAGTCGTACTTAACAATACGCTTGATGTTATTGATTTCGACTCTGCACGATACGACTCTGTATGATACACGTACGAACACTACAATACTCATATGAAGGTTGTGTGTTCGCTCTGCTTGATGGCTTTGTATTTTTTGTTTATGTGTATTTCTTCCTTCTTTGTAAATGCAAAAACAACTAAGACTGTAAATTTCGATGAATGGCTCGAGCCACTCGAATCATTTATAAGTATTATAAGTATTTTTCTAAATTTATGAATCTGAATGAGTAGGCTTATGAATCAAACATATTTCGAATGGTATGAGTTTGATGTCAACGTTGTACTCATACTCATTGCAACTTGTTCTTATAAATAAATGTTGTAGTGAGTACGAATGAATCAGAGTAGTTGGATTTCAATACTGTTGACCCACTCATACTCAAAATTTCGTGAGTACTTAATACATTCATTGCATTGAGTGCATTAATTTTCTCCATGAGTGGCAGGGCCTACAGTTTAAAGTCGACTCCAAACGTCAGATTTTTAAGAAACAATTTCATGGCAATTTTATTTTCAATCAAAGCTAATGAAATATTACAGAAATATTGTTCATATTTCCTTTTGTTCCACATATTTGAACTGGTATTTGAACTTTAGTTACATAAAACACAATATTGCCAGACGACTAATGAGAGAAGTTGGCCAAAGAAGTATCTTTTCGTATTTCCTTTGCTGCTGATATCTGGGCTGAGTTTTGGACTTTACTTACATAAAACACAATATTGCCAGAAGATTACTGCGAGAAAGTCGCCGGAAGATGTATTCTTTCGTATTTCCTTTTGATCCAGATGTCTGGGCTGGGGTTCGAACTTTAATTGCATAAAACACATTGCCTGAAGACTGCTGAGAGAAAGTTGCCGAAACCAGTATTTTTTTAAAACTTCGTTTTGCTGGATATGTCTGAGCCAAGAACTCATCCTCAGATCCACGTCTAATAAGCCAACACACTACCTAGTAGACTACCATACCAACCTCATAATATTCGGGCATCTTGCAGTCAGCCTATTTGCATTAAAAACCTCATAAGAGCCCATATATCGGTGTGCGAAATAGGTATAGTACAGACCACAACCAGATATGCGACCAGATATCGGAAAACAACTAGTCGGTAACTTTAGAATCCCTGCAGATTTACATAAAATTTTTGTTCAGCAAACGAGAACAATAACATACATGGCTGCTAATTATGGGATGGTCTGCGCGATAATTTAATGTAAGCAACAAATCTTTGGTAGATCAAATAATATACATACATAATTGGCCATTACAACCCTTCAGTTAGAATTATGACCTAGCTTCTAACACCACTTATGTTATGTTTGTTAATTTTTATACATATACATGAGTGGTGGGACCTACAGTTTAAAGTCGACTAAAGTCTCAAAGTTTTTGCCAGAAATCTGCTGGAAGGAAGGATGTGGTCGAAGAAATATTTTTCAAATGTTGTTTTGTTGGAGATGTTGAGCTGGGGCTTTAAGCGAGACATCATGTCTAATAAGCCAATACACTACCTACTAGTCTAAGGCGACTAGTATAAGCTTCTTAGTTATTTAAATCGCCGTAGTCTAGTAAGTAGTGACTAAGGCCACGGTTCAAACTCTAGGTCAGACATCTCCAACAAAACGAAATATGAAAAAATATTTATTCGGCGACTACCACTCAGCAGATTTTTGGCAAAAACTCTGAGAGTAAATAAAATTGTCATGAAAAGTTTCTCAAAATTCTGTCGTTCGGAACCGATTTGAAACTGTATATCCCGTCACTCATGTATAAAATTAACACACACAACATGAGTGGTGTGAGAAGCTAGCTCTGAAGGGTTGTTATGGTCAATTATGTGCAATGTGTGTTATTCAACGTAACTGTTCTGCATCCTTTACTATAAAGTTCCTTGTAATGCTTAGCAGGCTATAACTAACGCTGTTAACTCCCTTGGTTCGGCGTCAAACAAGCCTAAGTTTCTAAATGTTGCAGACAGTCAATGATTTTTCACGCTATTTCATATCTTTGAAAATCTTTTTTAAACTGACATCAAACACTATTTGTTTGTTTGTTTGTTTTTTTTTTTATCAAATTGTTCACAAATGCTGCTTGTCAAAAAAATTTCAATATTTTTTCAGTAAAATAACTCAATCAGTTTATAAAATTATGCATCAAAAATAAACAAAAAACAACAAAAACTGTTGCATTTATTAAATCAAAAAAAGAGAAAAAAATAAACTCTAAACAAGTTCTAAATAATAAATATGCAGCGTATATATAATATTATTTTTTTTCTCTTTGGCGTTTACCAGTATTTTTCGATTCTATTCTATTCAGTGCTGTTGTTCCGTTTGTTCGTTTTTTTGTGTCATTATTCAGGTGCAAAATATTGTTAAATTGCATTTAAATATTCAATTAAAATATACGTATATAAGGCTGGTACACTAATGTTTCTATGCCTCTGATGTTGTTGTTCTCATTGTTGTTATTTCTAAAGTATAAACTTGTTATCTTGTTTTACTTATCAATAAAAATGTTGCAAATAAAATATTTTTGTTGCAGCAGCAATTGCAAATATTACAACTGCATGTTTAAAAGCTGTTATTAACACATGCTCTTGATACTACTGAGATACAGAGAATGAACTCATAATAAATGCATGTAGGAAAGCTATACAGACAAGCAATGGCGAATATATGATACCCTGCCTCTAGTACACTTTCAATATTATAACGAAAATGAAAAGATCTCCATCCTGGTGTTTTGCTTTTACATCGTTTAACATTAAAATGATTAACAAAAGCTACAAAAACAAAACAATGATGTAAACAAACCTGTTTACAAATTATCGTACTGCGTAATGTAACAACAAACACTGATAAACAAGTAAACAAAAATATAACAACAAACACCAGCATAAAAGAAAATGATAAGCAAGTAAACAAAAATAGAACAACAAACACTACAAGAATAAATATAAACAAAATACTCAAACAAGAATAATGAAACACCGATGTTTACATCAAAAGAGATCTCGAGAAGGCAAAGCCATGAACATTCGCCTTCAAGAACATTCATCAGACTGTTTATATTGCCATATAAAAGGCAAAGCAAAGCAGGCAAGTGACGCAGTAAAAGTTCAGTCAGTCTTGTGTGAAAACGCGGTGTGTTTGAAGAGAGTAATCGTGGTTTGAAGATCTCCTTTACAAAGATCTGTCGAACAATTGTCTAGTAATTGTTATTGTTTATGCAAAGGGTATAAACAGAGGAATAACAAACAAAGCAATTGTTGTTGTTTACATCTAGTTGTGGCACACAGAATTGTACGAATAATAAAGAATTTTAATTAAAACTAAACACAAATTTATTTTGATTTTATTTTCAATCTACGAGCTTATATTTTAAACGTTTTTAAAAGGTACAAATGTAACAATATAATAACTATACCCATGTAAATTGCAACAACAACAAACCCATATTTAAAAATTATCTTAAAGGTAGCGATGCTTGATCACGGAAAAGAGTTCCCCGCTTTGTCCTCAAAGTGTTCAAAATATATTCGAATATATTCTGAACATTGACAATCTTCCGGCATTCCAAACAGCATCGATATGATCCAGAATCTGTGGAGTTTTTCCATTGCAATTGCCTAATTGAAAGCATGTACAAGAGGTCAGGACAAACAGAGTAACAGTAACAGTAAATAGTAACACATTTCGCATTAAAAGTTTGGAGATTTCATAGGAAATGGTGGCAGTGATGAAGTAGAGAGGAAGGAATCAGAGTGCGAAAGAAATTCCTTATAGAAGGAAGACAAAGCGATAGTGGATTTCTTTGAAAATTGTATAAGAGTAGTCAAGGTGGAAAATATTGTATGGAATGGCAAAGAGGAAGTCGCCGTGGTCTAGTAGGTAGTGTGTTGGTTTATTAGTCGAAAAGCCAGGGTTCGAGCACCAGGTCAGACATCAAAATAAAATGCGAAAAGTATTTCTTCGGCGACTTCCTCTCAGCAGATTTCTGGCAAAAACTCTGAGAGTAAATAAAAATTGCCATGAAAAGTTCCTCAAAAATCTGTCGTTCGGAGACGACTTTAAACTGTAGGTCCCGCCACTCATGTATAAAATTAACACACACAACATAAGTGGTGTGAGAAACTAGGTCGTAATCCTGACTGAAGTATTGTAATGACCAATTAAAAAAAAATGGCAAAAAGGAATATTCGTTGTGGGAAAAATATCCACTAGACCACTAACCTCATCTCATGATGCTTAGCAATGCCATGCAACATAGTGAACAAGATTTTCGAAGGAAGTATGATTATGTAACACCTTACCCTTGACCAAGGCAAATAAGCGCTGATATTCCATTCATACACCGGAGAATATTAAACTTCAGCATAAATGTTGGGTTCAAGTTTCGAGTCGACTTTAAACTGTAGGTCCTGCCGCGCATGTATAAAATTAACACACACATCGTAAGTGGTGTGAGAAACTAGTTTGTATTCTTGACTGAAGGGTTGTAATAACCAATTATATATGTATGTATGGGTTATGTCTAGGCCGTGAAAGATTAAAAGTGCATAACAAAACTGCAACATTTCTAAATGTAATCCGTAGGGTGCCATGAGTAATTTGTGGGTAAATTTTTCTTAACAACATAAGCAATGAATTGGCAAAATTCTATTAAAATTAACATGCCTAGGCGGACAGATGGATGTCTGACATTGCATTTCAAAGGTGTTACAAACACATCAATGCAACACCATATTACCGCAATAGTTTCTGACATTTTAGCTCAACTTATTTGGTATGCAAACGCTTAAATTATTTTGCAAAAAAAAAATGAAAAAAAATTTGTATAAAATAACCCCGCAGCTATAAAAACGGTGTTTTTTTAAGTGGAGTAGAGTACAGTAGAGTAGAAAAACTAGATTTAGATTTGTATGCCATGAATGTGTGTGTGCAACGTTTGTATGCAATGTTATTAAAATTAATTTTATTTAAATTCCAAATTGAATTAATTTTTTAAATACTTTTTTTTTAAACAAATTAGTCAAATAAAATTTTAATTAATTTTTAAAAGTGGAACATGATGTTGCATAGTTGCACGTACATATGTACATATTTCAATAAGAAGAGGCAAATAAGATTTGTTTTGTGGAAATAATTTCTTTGAAAATATTTTTTTTTTTTGAACTGTGGTCCCCCCTTGTGTTTACTTCACATCTCTGCCGGACTGTATGTATGTTACAGTAAATCCTTAAATTATAATTTTTTTTTCATTTCTTATCATTAAAATTTCATCAGGCCCTCGATTCTTCATGGTTTCTTTTGAAAATATTCTTTATAAGTTCTTTTGCTTCTTCTTCTTTTTTTTGAAGAAATTCTTATTTTTGTCAGGCTTATAAAGAATTTTTTTTTTCTCAAGTTGGTGTTTCATTTAAAACCATAAAAGAAAACATTTGTGATAATTAATAACATTTAAAGCAAAAGGAAGAGACAAGGGGGGAGAAAAACAATCTTCATTTACGTTTACATACTGCTGCTGATATAATATAAGGCTGATGATAAGGCTGCTTGCTCCTGGCTTGGTGATTGTGTTTGTTTACCCCTGATGATGATTAGAAACCCCATGGTGTGTGTTGTGCCATATAATACTCCCATATAAATTATTGAACTTCATGTGGTCCCCCATAAAAAAAAACAGACATACATATTCAAACCCTTTAAGGGAGTACAGACATTCAACAAGCCCAGGCAAGACAAAGTTATTGAGACTTTCCATATGTTTGGTCTGCCTTATAAATATTGTCGTCATCGCCATCACATTTTGTCATCAGACCAATAATATTTATTTAATATTAATGTGTTAAAGGCCATTTCAAATTTAACAACAACTTTAACCACAAAAAAACTTATTTTACAATCATTTCTTTAACATGTTCGTTCCTTTACAATTTCGTTGTTTCATGTTTTCATTATTTTTCGGTTTTTAACTTCACATTCATTCATATGCTGTTAACCAAAAATATTGAAAACAAAATAAAAAAAACAGAAAAAAATCTTGTGTTTAAGCCGTAATTCATTAAATGTCAGACAGAAGTCTCAAATTTCATGTTTGACTTATGACAGTTTTACCTGATACAACAGCATCGTTTTAAGTTCGTATCCCAGTTAAAACCATCCAACACAGCATCAGCCTTACAATAACAGCGAAAAAACACAGCAACAGCAACAGCAACAGCAACAGCATGTGTTGTGAGAGAGCCAAAAAACGCTGTGGGTTGTTGTTAGTCAGTCAGCCCCAGCCAGTCATCTGAATTAAAATAGCAACGAAAACGTACAATTTTAAATGAATGAATCGCAATTGCAATGTAAAAAGGAAGTGTTTCTCTATTTTTCATACAAGAAAATAATAAAAAATTAAAAAAAATGAATTTTTAATTGTAGGCAAATCAAACGAAATATTTGGAAGGAATTTCTATTAAAGTTTGTCTCTACTACTCATTTATATTTCCAACGTTTTTATTTCGTATTACTTTTAAGATTTTGAAGTAAAATCTCAACAGCAGCTGGGGCCATATTCTGGGCCATATTGGGTCAAATTCAGTCTTTTGTTCCCTATGCTCTCTTCTCTACCGTTTTACTTCTTGAGCATAGCAGAATAATCATTAAAAAGTTTGCAAATGTTGAAAGCATTTCTTTCATAGGATATGGTGACCACAGATCAACAATGAGTATTCAAAAAGATAAGTAGAATCGTATAATACTCATAATTTCTGATGCTTATACGCATTCATACTTATTTTAACGTCATAGAACCTCTACTCATACTCAAAGTTTGAAGTACTCATCATATTCATACGTGTTGATGTTATTGATTTCGACTCTCCATAACTCTACATATACACGAATCACAAAATAAATATGAATCGCATACGAACACAAAAATACTCACTAGAAGGTTGTGTGTTTGTTCTGCTTGTTACTCCGTCTTTTTTGCTTGCGTGTCTTATTTCTTTTTTGTAAATGCAACAACAACTAAGACTGTAAATTTTGGTGAATGGCTCGAGTCACTCGAATGGTAGAGTTTATCAGAAATTTTGTTTATTTGTATGGAAGGTAGGAACTTTGGAGAGATTCGTGATTTATTTGTCAAATGCGTGCGAAGTTATATGTGATCCTCAATGATTAAAAGTTATAACTTTGTGTACCAAATCTACATGAAGACAAGGTGGTGTAATAGTTAATGTACGACCACAAACCTACAATTTAGGTAGAAAACGCTGCAACATTTTTATCAATTAAGGGAGTTAATGGACAGCAGGAAAACCAAGAAACTGATTTAGTTCGTCAAAATAATGGTTCCCATTCTATTTTCGCTTAAAAGGCTCTTTCTTCCCCACCAGGATTACTGCAGAAGCTGTCATGATGTGGAGGAAACAGAAATGTTGTAACACCTTTTATGCGAGTGTCTTGCACTTCAATGCAAAGGTATTCGGGTTTTGGGTGACAGAACGTTTGAAGATCTGGGCATGGTGGCGAACGTGCCACTAAGGAAACTGGTCGGTTTCTTCCAAAGCTCGGTGTGGTTTAAACCCACTATTAAAGGATCATGACAAGGGTGCTTACCTCACACTGAGTAACACAATATGGCCATCGAATGAACGGCAAACAAACCGCTAACATAACCTAAGAGAGTTCATTCCATTCCTCATGAATTCCTAGAAAATCACTTAATACCTGTACGCAGAGAGTATAACATCAACATTAGGTGTAAAAGGAATACCAGCAGAGCACGTCCTCAGAAGTAGAAAAACTCCATCAGTAAAAGTTCCTCATCACTATGACTAAAACATGTTCAAAGAGGGTGTTATTTCTTGCTTACGAAAGATGGAAATTCTGTAACAAGCCTAACCCTGCCTTACCTTGAAAACTTTGCTAATAAAACTGAAAATTTGATGATTAAACAGATCTTCTAAATCAAGGGTGACTAAATATATTCTTGAAAAACGACATTCACGACTATTAATACAAACTGACAAATTGAACTATTGAAAAAAATTGCAAGACTGGGAATTAGAGGATATGTTTTAAGACATTAGCTTTGAATCCGTTTACATTTTAAACAGCTTTCCATACATGTATAGTGGATGGTACTGTTAATGAACCAACCCTATTAAGTAATTGAGGATGCTAATTATATAAATGGCGACACTTGTCAATAGATGTGATCACCAATATGAGAAGCACTAAGTTTTGACAAAATTCTTCAACAACATTTTATTAGGTAGCTCCTAGACTACGGGGACCAAATCTACATGACTTTTAAAATTGTCTGACCAAATTTTTTAATGGATAAATTCTATTTTATAGGGAAAATTCAAAATAGATCACCAGAAAAACAAACCATACGGAAACTGGTTAATTATTCACGGAGCCGTTTATCCAATTCTATAACCTGGCAAGTCCAACACAATTCGTTTCAGGGCAATAGTTGTTAGGGCTTATAGGCATCCAAGTTAATGTCATTGTTTTATTCGTTTAAACGAATTTCGGTATTTCTGACAGATGTACTGCTAATGCCACATATATTAAGTACTTAGCTCTTCTTACCTCTGGACCACCTTACTCTCAAAACAATTTCCATAAAAGCCACATGGTTTTTGAAAGAAAAAAATGAAAAGAAGAAAACGAAAAGACAGTCTGAGAGAGCCAAACTAATAAATAAAATTTATAACTTTTAGCCATTAGCCAGAGTTTAAAATTTCAATCTTTATTTGGAGATCTTAACGGGCACAGGACGTCTTAAAAAAAATCATAAGTGTTTTTAGACAATTTTTTTTTTATTTCTTTCTTTCTTTCAGTCTTGGGGAAACAAGAAAACTAAGAAAAAACAGTCAAACATTTCAAAAAATGATTTATAATAATGTGTTCTTGCAGACAGTTAACATCAACCAGAAGTTTTTACTTTGGCTTGGCTTGGTTTTTTGTTAAAAAAGTTATAAAAGTTTATATTTTAATATTTTTGTTAATTCCAAAAGCTTTTGTTGAAGTGTTTTTTAAGGCTGGTAAAAGAAGAAGAAAAAAAGGAGAGAAGCTTGAAAATTATTTTCTTGTTAAACGATAAACGTTAACAGTTGGATATCGCCGCCGCAGACATCGTCATCTTAAAGAATCTGTTAAAGAATGAAAGAAAAAGAAACAGAAACAGAAACAGTATGACATTAAGAAAAGCAACAAAAAAAAAAACAAAAATAAAAACAAAAACTTGTATAAACAAATTCATAAAGTTTTTATGATTGCCATAAGGTAGTCGAAAATAAATGAAAGATTTTCAACAAGAATGTTGACAACAAATTATTTATTCGATAAAGAAAGTAAAAATTAAAAAATCACAGGGGAAAGAGAGGCTTAAAAGCCTGAGTAATTAAAAAATTTGCAAGTTTTTGTACAAAATAATTAGAGAACATATCTTCTAGACTGGATGGATACTCATACTGCCAGCTAACGGGTCCGCCATCTTACGTTTTTTTTATCAACTAGTGCTTATTTCGTGAATGGTAACACTTAGCTCATGTCTGATTTGAAAGATAATTAGTTTTATCCTTCCGCTGGACGAATATGGTTATGTATACGCTTGAACAACGCTGGGAAATATTGCGACATTACTTTGAAAATCATGGTAATGTTGGAGAATGTGTGCGAAAATTGCGTACGGATTTTGGAAGAAGAGAAGCACCGTCAGCACCGTATATTCGTTATCTTGTGAAAAAAGTGAAAGAAACTGGCATCCTCATCGATACACCAAAGAGTGAAAAGCCAGAAACAGTGCGTACACCCGAGAATATTGCTGCTGTGGCAGAAAGTGTGCGTGAAGCGCCATCAACATCAATTCACCATCGTTCTCAACAATTGAACATTTCGGAGACATCATTGAGACGAATTTTGCAAAAAGGCCTTGGTATGACGCCATACAAAGTCCAATTGGTTCAGGAGTTGAAGCCAATTGACCATCCAATGCGTTTTCGCTTCGCTAAGTGGGCCTGCGATCGACTTACAGAAGATGCCGATTTTGGCAAAAAAAAATCATCTTTTCAGATGAAGCTCATTTTGATCTTGGTGGGTATGTAAACAAGCAAAATTGTCGCATTTGAGGCACAGAAAACCATCACGCATACATTGGAAAGCCAACGCACCCAAAACGAGTCACTGTTTGGTGCGGATTTTGGTCCAGTGGTATAATTGGGCCATTTTTCTTCGAAAATGAGCAAGGAGTGGCCGTTACAGTCAATGTCAATCGTTATCGGGCCATGTTGAACGAATTTTTGTTCACAAAAAATGAAGAGGAGGATGTTGGCAACATTTGGTGTCAACAGGACCGCGCTGCGTGCCACACAGCCGAAGCTACACTCGATGTTTTGCGCCCTGTTTTTGAAGATCGCATTACCAACCGCAGAGCTGATGTCGTTTGGCCATTTCGGTGCTGTGATTTGACACCGTTGGACTATTATTTTTGGGGTGCCGATAAGTGTTACGCCGACAAGCCAGACACAGTTGACGCTTTAAAGGACAATATTGGTGAAGCCTTGGTGAAATACAGCTTAAAAATTTTACCGATCGTGTAGGCTACTGCATGGCCAGCCGAGGCAGTTATTTGAATGAAATTATTTTCCATTATTAACCGGAAGGATTGTACTTTCAAATAAAAAAAGAAATTTGAGAAAATATTCCGCAGTTTTTTAAAGCTTTTTCCAAAAAAAAGGTATTTGGCGGACCTTTTATTTTCCTTAAGCCATATAAGCAATATATTGCTTAAGTAGCTGACATCCCCCACATCACATCAAAGGCTTCAAACTTTAAGCCATTGATTAAGCCATACGGAAAGTTTGCATCACAAATAAATGTATTTTGGCCTCTTTTACTTTCTTTTTGTTTTTAATAATTTAAGTTCATGTCCAAAACATCATTTCATTACCGAAATTGTAAACTCTCTTTTACATGATTTTCAAATTAAATAATAAATCCTTCAACTTCAGTTTTGAAACTAAAAAAAAGTACATTAAATGCTTACCAAACTCATCATTATTATGTCTTAATTTAACATGTTTTTGGCCAAGAACAATAATTTATTGTTAAAGTTAAATTACAAGAGATTTTGGTTAAATTCCTGGTCGTAAGACAGAAAAAAGGAACCCGAAATTTCACACTTTTCTTTCAAGAATGATGGCAGTTTTGTGTTCATTTCTTTCTTGCGAACACTAAAGGTTACCACCCATAGGCTATTACCGAAATAAGAGAGAAATAAAAAAGTTTTCGGTGTTAAGAAATATTCCTTAAACATGTCATGTAAATTTATGGCTTTATTTTACGTTTATCAAGAGATTTTTTTCGTAATTTTTTTTTAATTTTTTTTAAAGTGCGTGGGGCAGTGATTTTTCATCATTTATTCAGCATAATTATGGTGTTGCTTAAACAACCGCCACAGTACATAATGGCTTAATCGTATTTCATGGTTGCAGAATGTAATTAAAGTGATTAAAAATTAAGGTTAACATATAACTACCATACGGTGAAAGATTAATGAATCAAAAACCACGTCACGAGGTAGAGCGTATGGAAACGTTAGTTATGGGATACTTTTCTTAGACCAGCAATCAGAACATAATGCACATCTTTAGTGTTTGATGGCTTAGAGTTTGCAGCCATTTGACCTGGAGTTTTAACTCGCAAGTGTTGAAAAATTGTTCCAAAAACAAGGAGTGTGACGCATAGCAACATTTCCTGGATAACGCAATCCACATAGAATAATTTTATGGTCCACCATAATTATTGTTCCATAAACAAGTTCCATACTTCCATCAAAACACCGATTACTATGCTATCAATAGAACTAGGCGACTTGGTTATTCCCATGAAAAAATCAATTAAATACCTTGGAGTTAGACTGGACTCGAAACTGACCAACTCAGAGCAGATAGAGTATGCAACAGCGAGAGCAGCTAGAATAACAACTCAACTAAGTAGACTGATGGCAAACATTGTTGGACCCCTCACAAGTAAGAGGAAGCTACTAATGGAGCCTGTAACTAGCATACTCCGCTATGGGTCTGAAATCTGGGCTACTACTTTGGAAACCCGGATTAGGGCTGGAAAACTACTGTCTGCGCAAAGAATAGCTGCTCTACGAGTGACATGCTCGTATCGCACGGTATCGACACAAGCTGTCCTAGTTATAGTCGGAATGGTTCCCATAGACCTACAAGCATATGAGCGCCGGATGATCTTCAACGCCAGGCAAAGTACGACTCAACCACAGAGCATAGAAGCGATGAAGCACGAAGTCGTCCTAAAATTGCAATTTCGCTGGGAAAATGAACAGCATGGAAGGTGGACATATAAACTGATTACCGAGTTGCAAGTGTGGAAAAAACAGAAAAAACGGCGAAGTAGACTACTACATAACCCAGATGCTGACCGGTCACGGATATTTCGGAGAGTACCTGCATCGCATAGGGAAATGCCGCTCGCCATTCTGTATCTATGAAGAGAAAGAAACGTTAGATGATTCCAATGGGCCGAAAGCCGTCAGCGACTCGAAGCTGAAATCGGCGTCATTAGCCCTACAAACGTCGTGCTGAAAATGAAAAACAGTAGAGAGAGCTGGAACGCAGTAAAACACTTTGTAGAGCACGTCCTGCGAAGGAAGAAATTTGACCTAGACGCAGCAGACTGAGAATAGAGCGGAGCCTGAACGCAGGCTGATAACGATGGAACTGGAACATATGCCAGAAAAGGGGTCAACCTCGAAGTAATACAACCGTGTTTCCGAGGTGGATTGATTCCCCGGTGAGGAGACAAGGCAGGTTTTTAGTCGGTATACCCAGTGGGAGAGTCCGACATATCATGTCTGGTGACGACCATCATAAATTCATAAAGCTTTATCCCTCCTTCCCGCCAAAAAAAAAAAATTAAATGGTAGCAACAGCACACCGAAAATCAAGCCAGTGATTTTATGCCCTTATATGTTATCCAATTTACGCAATCGTTTAAATTCCCATGAGACCCTAAAGCACAGACTTAGCAAGAATTGTACAACTTAATTCAGCACAGATCCAAGTGCCCACCACATGCCCACCACAATTTTAAAAAGACAGTATCATTGAGGTTCTTGACGCGGCACTTAAGAAACATTTACTTGGGTTTTCATATTTAGACTGCTAGACACCATAATACACACACCTTTGATCAACGAACACGACGATGTTGTCAATGCGATTTACTATTTTATTACGGACTATGCCAGACATACAAATTATGATGAAGCTTACAATATATATATGTATGGTAGTCAGGAAATAATTTATTACTGAGCAGCCATCTAATCGCCAGATTCGCGACTTCCTCCCTGGAATACAATGAAGTGATCACAGGCTCACATGAGAATTTGATATCCCAGTTTTCTATAAAAGCAGTATACCATCCAGTTTCGCGGTATTGTTGGGTTTTTTAGCTGTCTAGACCGGCAGTTTGTTGACTTCAGCACGATCACGGTAAGAAGGAGATTAATAAGAGCAAGGCGCCTATGTGGCAGTAAAGATGGCAGATTTCCTTTTTAACTATCTTGGATTTTGCCTGGATTTGCTGAAAGACTTGCACATCCATCTTTTGCCCGTTTAGAGGTAAACATGACCCCAATAGTCCTTTGGACTCTTTAAAGGATATTCTGCTTGCCTAAGGTTTTGAAATCCAGGACAAAAACCACTCATTTGAGGTTTAAACATTAGCTTACATACATAATTGGTCACTACAACCCTTTAGTCAGGATTATGGACCTAGTTTCTCACACCACTTATGTTGCGTGTATTAATTGACGAGAGTGATGAGTGACGGAACCTACATTTTAAAGTCGAATCCGAACGAGAGATTTTTGAGAAAGTTTTCATGACCTTTTTTTGCCAAAAGACTGCAAAGAGAGAGAGCTGAAGTCGCTGAAGGAAATATTTTTAATATTTAGTTTTGATTCAGTTATTTGAGATGGACTCTCGGACCATGGATGTTGAAAATCCCTTTACAGTTTTAAAGAAATCAGGGAAATTTGTTCGGTTCACATGTATACCTCGAAATGTAGTGCTGGAGAGATTTCCTAAAAGTCAGTCATGAACTGTTCTAATTTCCTCTAAATTGGAAAAACTGACTGATTTCAGATGCAGATGCCTACATGCATACATAATTGGTCATTAAAACCCTTCAGTTAGGATTACAATCTAGCTTTTCCCACCACTTATTTTGTGTGTGTTAATTGGCGATACCTACTCCCGCCACTATTCTCAGTGTTCTTTGCCAGAAATCTGCTGAGAGGAAGTCGCCGAAGAAATATTTTTTCTTATTTTCGTTTTGATGTCTGTCCTGGGGGTTTGAACAGTGGCCTTATGTTTAATAAGTCAACACACTACCTACTAGACTACGGCGACCTGATGCAGATGCCTACCGGGGTTAAATGCAATATGAACTCATGTAAAAAATTTAAATATTTAAAAACCCTGAACTAATTACAAAGCGTAGGTTTACATCTACTGATCTGTAGTCAGGTGGATTATATTTTGTATGGAAAACAGAGAGAGAGAGAGAGAGGGAGAGGGAGAAAATAATACCTGCATAAAACATGCATGAATTTTTTTAATGTATTTCATATAAAAATTTACATAATAATAGCAATTGGTTACGTTGTAATACGGTAGTAGAGGATTAAATTTTGTGTTGCTTGTTCTGTTTTTTTTTAAACATATTTTTTTAGTGGCATTAATAATATTAAAAGAGTCTTATTTTTTTTGTGACTCTACTATACGCTTAAATAATAAAAAATTAAGCCTGTTATACACAGTAAATAAATTAAAATATTTAAGTAGACTTCTGAACAAAAACTAAATATATTGTGTACGAGATAGATAGACGGATAGAAAACGTGGAAATAAATTTGTTCAATGCAGTCAAAGAGCGACACACATTTAAATGTTGACACCTTTTTAGTAAATTGAATAGACAGACAGACAGACTGCACGCTGCACACTGCACATTGCATTTGAAAGAAAAAAAAGAAAAAAGACGCCGGCTTGTTTTAACTGTTTAGAAAGGAGATGGAAGAAGTATTTCTTTACGTTTTTTTATACTTCTTTTAATACCTTAAAAATGATAAATTATGATTTTAATAAGATTTACTAAAGAAAACTATAAAGAGAAGAAACAAATAAAAAGAAATGCATCGTAAGAAATGAGGCAAAAACCCAAAGCGGAGAAGAGTATTTCTTCAAAAACAGCCATAAAAAATTATTTAAAAACGTTTAATTTCTAAAAGCCAGAAACAAAACTACATACATAAAATGGCATAAGTATTGTTTCACATTCAACAAAGAGAAAAACGGGGAAAAAAACTACTTTAAATAGGCTTAAAAGCCTAAAAAAAATTAAGTCGCAACACTAACAATACAAAACAAAATACAACAAAACAAAACAAAGCAAAACAATTTTTTAATTTTCCTTTTTAAAGCTTTTTTTACTTCTTATGGGTACAGAGCAGCCTAGGTATTGAAGTCTGGCTTTGTAAAGGCCTCAGCAAGAAAACCAACAAAAGATTTTCAAAATTCCTTATCCCCATACAATGGCTTGGATGGTTGGCTATCCGTCTACCTCTCTCTGCCCAGCCAAACCAATTTAGTGTAAAAGATGTTTATTATAGTTTCAACGATGTGACAAAACTTTTGTAAATTATTTCGCTTTTTTCGTATTTTTTGTTCAAAAAAAAAAAATCTTCCACAAAAAAAGAGAAAAAAAAAGATTGAGTGACTGCCAGAATGATTATCAATCATTTGGGGATTAACAACTATTGTCAAATAGCTTGTGAGCTCATTTGTATTGCCAATGAATGCATTTTTTAAAATAAAAGCCCAAAAAAGTGTCAACGTTTTATTGTTTTATTTTGAAATTTTTTTCTTCTGCAGTGTTTGAAATGAAAAATATTTAAGCCGTATGACAAAGAGGTTGAACAGTAATTTGTACTTAAAAAAATAAAAATTTCAAAACTCAATGACTGTTACAGTCATTGGTCACTTGGTTATACAAAAATTTACTACAACTACTCAACTCCACAATGAGTGTAAATGAAAGCTCAAGGCATGATAATGTTCACATGATTTGTTGAGGCCCCATGCTCAAGATCTCATTCTTATCATCAATAGGAAAATGTATATGAACATAAGCCACCAACTTCGTGGTCTAATTTATGCATTCATTTGCATAAAAGTTATAATTCTGAATCAAGATAGATAAAAAAGATCCTTCACAGTACTCTATAGTAAGTCATGGCTATATAAAGGGTTTTTATAATAACATCAGATCACTTGTTCTCTCTCTCTGAGGGAACAGAATTGTATTCTTTATGAACAGTGATTGTGAGAAGCACTCGTAACACCAAAAGCGGGAATCTGGACTACCTGCTAATTGACAAACTATTCGCTAAGCTCAGGGAAAATGGCTTTAAAGACTTAGGTTGTGTTAATGTCATGTAGCTAAATTATATTTTAGAATGCTCTCTGTATGGAGAATGCTCTCTGTATGCAGGTAGTGTGTTGGCTTATTAGATGTAAGTCCACTGTTCAAGCCCCAGGTGAGGCATCAAAACAAAATACAAAAATATAAGTATTTCTTCGGCGACTTCCTATCAACAGATTTCTGGCAAAAACTCTTAGAGTAAATAAACTTGTCATGAAAAGTTTCTTAAAAATCTGTCATTTGGATTCGACTTTAAACTCTAGGTCCCACCTCTCATGTATAAAATTAACACACACAACCTAAGCATTAATAGCGGATGCAAATCGTAAAGACTCAAATTTTTTTCTAGCGACTGAATGTCCGTTTATATATAAGTAAGTATCTAAGTACTTTTCAATCTTTCCAACATGCATGACATGGTGGATAATTATTAAGAGATGATATAAGTTGGTGGGAAAAAGAAAAACTTTTCATGTCTTATGTCAATCGATTATTCCCAACTACAGAGGACACCAATCTCACTCTAATACAATCCGCAATTCCACCAGGATGAACAGCGTAGTGACAGCCATATAGTGATGATTTATTTTACCGAAGGTCTTTTCAAAGTCTATGAAGCAAAGATAAAGCGGTGAACTTTACACATTGTTTCTCAATCATTCGTAGTCAGCTTATATGAGCGGCAGTGCAATATGGGGTCTGTATACAGTTTTACAGATCGGTGTAACGACATGCCGGTTGTGCCTGAGAGATTGCTCTTTGTTGGTGAGATCAGTCATTTCATTTTCGCTCACATAAAATGTCCGAATGATTAGCGGGTTGTTACGGTTTGAACACAGTTTGATGCTGCCTTGAAGTTGGTGTTATTCTACTGCAGATCCATTGGAAATTATATGGACTGTTACTATATTAATTGCATAGATCAGAGTACTAACATGCCAGCTATTGGAGCTTACGATATCGATCTTTTTTTGTATAGTAATTGTCATGCCCTCAGTTCATCTCCTTCCATAGATTTTCCACTCATTTAGAATGTTCGAGTCGCCGTAGTCTAGCAGATAGTGTGTTGGCTTATTGGACGTAAGGCCGCGGTTTAATCCCCAGGTCAGATATCAAAACGAAAATATGAAAAAATATTTATTCGGCGACTTCCTCTCAGCAGATTTCTGGCAAAAACTCTGAGAGTAAATAAAATTGTCACGAAAAGTTTCTTAAAAAATCTGTCGTTTGGATTCGACTTTAAAATCTATGTCCTGCCAGTCATGGATAAAACTAACACACACAACCTAAGCATTAATAGCGGATGCAAATCGTAAAGACTCAAATTTTTTTCTAGCGACTGAATGTCCGTGAGTGTCTAAGTAGTTTTGAAGCTTTCCTTCATGCATGACATGTTGGATAATTATTGCGAGAAGGTATAAGTTGGTGGGAAAATGAAAAACTTGTCATGTCTTATGTTAGTCGACCGATTATTCCCCAACTGCAGAGGACACCTCATCTCATTCTAATACATTCCGCTATTCCGCCAGGAGAAACAGCCTAGTGACAGCTATACAGTGATGATTTATTTTAACAAAGGCCTTCCTGAAGCCTATGAAGCTTAAATACAGCGTTGAACTTTACTCAATACATTGTTTCACAGTACTTCGTAGTCAGATTATATGACACATAGTAAACTTATGGAGTCTGAATACAGTTTTACAGATCCGTGGAACGCCATTCCGGTTGCGCTTGCGAGATCGTTCTTTTTGGAGCCCTCAGTCGTTTCATTGTTTAGATTTTCGCTCATCTAAAATGTTCGAATGTTTGGGTGGGTTTTTACGGTTTGAACACAGTTTGATACTGTCTTGAAGCTGGTGTTATTCTATTGCACATCCATTGGAAATTATATGGGCTGTTAGCATATTAATTGCATAGATAAGAGTACTACCATGCCAGTTATTGGAGCCTACTATATTGTCCTTTTTTGTTATAAAAATTGCCATGCCTTCAGTTCATCTCATTCCATAGATTTTTCACTCAACTAGAATGTTCGAGTCGCCGTAGTCTAGTTGGTAGTGTGTTGGCTTATTGGACGTACGACCGCGGTTCAAACCCCAGGTCAGACATCAAAACGAAAAATTTTTCGGCGACTTCCTCTCAGCAGATTTCTGGCAAAAACTCTAAGGGTAAACAAAAAATTGCCATGAAAAGTTTCTGAAAAATCTTTCGTTCGGAGTCGACTTTAAACTGTAGGTCCCGAAACTCATGTATAAAATTAACACACACACAAATCAACAGAAGCTAGATCGCTAGGAAGCTATTTTACAGTTAAGGCAGGTTTTGAATAAATCTCTTCAGTACTACAGTTCACCTTCGTAGTATCTATGTACACCGTGTTATCGAAGAAATTTCCCTGATTTCTTTCCAACAGTGAGGGGATTTTTATTTCAAATTTTTTTTTTTGGATTAATGCAGAGAGTATTCATTCTGGAAGTTTACAGAGAGAAGAAGTAGATATTCCTTTAAGTCAGAATTACAACCTAGCTTCTCACGCCACTTATGTTGAGGTCGTTAATATTATATATGAGTGGCGGGACAGTTTAAAGTCGACTCCGAATGACAGATTTTTGAGAAATTTTTGATGGCAATTTTTTTGCCATGCGAACTGATTTAATTTGTGAGTCCTTGCTGACCTGATCCAGCAAGTTGCTTTCGATCCGATGAGCACTAAATTTCACTGCCCTGAGGATCTCGTTGTAGTGTATCGTGAGGTCTAGTTTAGTAGCATAAGTTCGAGCATTAAAAAGGGCTGATTTCCGTTGTTCGATTGCTTGTCATGCTTGTCATTGATTTCATCAGAGTATACGGATGGATTGGAACTTTTCAAATAAATTTTATTTGTTTTTATTTAATTTTTTATTTGTCTTCGACAATTAAACGACATTTAATAGAAATTTGACCCCCGGGTTCAGAAAAATAATTTGTTTTCTACTTTTAATCGTTGAAATTAACAAGAAACGGTATTTGACCTAGAAATTATGCTGGTTTTTTTGAAAGCATTTAAAGCTTCTTGGCCAGAGTTTAATTATTTCTATTGTTTTTAATTTTTTTAAAGCCAATAAAAACTTAAACAAAATACCGTAGAGTAGCTAATAAAATATAAACAAACGCTGTTTAATAGAAATCGTCATTGTTTTGCCATTAAACAAACACTGTAAATCATGTCATGCCTGTGTTATTAAAAATGGCTTGTTGGCCGTAAGTCTCTTAACCTTTTTGGTTAGCGTTTTATGATATTTCTTGGTAATTAGAACTACAACTAAAACAATGTTTGCTTATAAACCTTTTGGAAATAAAAAATATTTTTTAAAACCAAGTGTGTGTGTGGCTGGTTTAAAGGTTTTTTTATTATTTGTTTGTAATCTGGTTTTAGACTTTAAAAAAAATATACAAGAAAATTCTTAAGAATTTTGTAGAAGAAAAATAAAAATAAAAACAAAAACAAAAAATATTTTTGTGGTAAGTGTAAACAGTGTAAACGGAAATGTTTAATTTAAAATAAGAAAAAAAACAGGAAAAAAATTCTGTTTGCCTATGTTTAAATAATTAAAATTTGTCTTTTAAAAATAAATGTTATGGTTCATAAGAATTTAATTTTTTTCTTTATTTTTTAGTCATAAATTCTAAAAGTGTTGTTGTTTTAAAAAATTAGAAACTGGTCTTTTTTATTTGTTTAAAGATTTTGTAAGACAAGAACAACAACAACAAAAACAAATAAAAAAGACTTATTTGATTTATTTATTTCGAATTTTAATTGTGGCTTGTTAATGTTAAAATATTTTAACACTTATGAGTTTGTCCAGCCCACACCTTAAAGTAATACTGCAAAGATTTGTAATACCCTACAGGACGTTAATAAATAAAAGCCGCTAATCATTCGGACATTCACGGTATTCAAATATCTAAAAAATTAGATGACTAAAGGCTTGATAAGAAATATAACAACATAGGCGATCTTGCAGGCTCCTGTAACTGGCATGACAGTACTCTGATCCATGAAATTAATATACTAACAGCCCATATGACTTCCAATGGATCTGCAATAGAATAACACCAGCTTCAAGGCAGCGTCAAACTGTGTTCAAACCGCAAAAACCCGCCAATCATTCGGACATCTAAACAATGAAATGACTGAAGGCACCGAAAACGAACGATCTCGCAGGCACAACCGGCATGTCGTTACACCGATCTGTAAAACTGTATTCAGACCACATAAGTGCACTACATAGGGGTCATATAATCTGACTACGAAATATTGTGAAACAATGTGTAGACTAAAGTTCACCGCTGTATCTATGCTTCATAGACTTTGAAAAGGCTTTCGATAAAATAAATCATCACTATGAGACTGTCAATAGGGTGCTTATTCTGGCGGAATAGAGGACTGTTTTAGGATGAGATTAGTGTCCTATGCAGTTGGGAATACTAGGTTGACTAACATACTATGTTTCTCTGTAGATTTTCAGAATAAAAACTTGTCAACAATTAGTTACTATAATACATACATACATAATTGGCTCATTAGAACCCTTCAGTCAGGTTTACAACCTAGCTTCTCACAACACTTATGTTGTGTGCGTTAATTTTATATATGAGTGGCGGAACCTACAATTTATAGTCGATTCCGAACGATAGATTTTTGGGAAACTTTCATGGAAATTTTAATCTACTTCTCATGGTTTTTGCCAGAAATCTGCTGAAAGGAAGTCACCGAAGAAATATTTTTTTATTGTTATTTAAATGAAACGTCTTTCTATACCTTACACTATTATTGCTGAGCTTATATTCATCTAAACAAGGATAGCTTTGCAACAGAATAAAATAATTACAGAGTAGCATAAAACATACAGGGCCTTCGATAATCTCAGGAAGTTAAGAAAGGTAGGATAGAGGGAGTAGTATGTAGTGATTTTTAGATTTAAAGTACTTTACACAGTAAGTGGAAAAATTTCTGCCGGTAGGATGTGCTGAAGAACGAATTATCTCGGTAATGTATTGTGTGATCTGCTAGCCAATCCAAAACGAATGGATTTGCTTTACGACTTTGACGAATACAGTGCAAAAATATACGAATTTTGGAAATTGCCCTTTATCCATGGAGAACATTCTGTTGAATTTCTTGAGGCGACAAACCAGTGCAACCCAAACCACATTGTTGCAGTACATTGTAGCAGTACATTCATCGATCTCTTTAAATTCGACGACAGATACAGTGGTGAACGCTACTCTACACATTGTTTAACAATAATTCGCTGCCAGCTTATGTGACCGATAGTGCACTTAAGTGGCTTTGAGGCTTTGGTTCAAACACCAAGTAAGACATCAAAATGAAAATATGAAGAAATATTTCTTCGGATTTCTTGCAATAAGTCTGAGAGTACATAAATAAAATTGCCATGGAAAGTTTGTCAAAAAAAATCTGTCGTTTGGAATAGACTTTAAGCTGTACAGCCACAAAAGTATACATACGGATAACAAATTTCAGAAATTTTTTAACTAATCCGTTTTCGTTGAAAATCTTTGTAAGTGTCTGACAACATTCCTCGATTTTAAGACGGTCTTTTGCATTGGTTCAGAAATTTGTGAAATTTGTAAATCGGATGCATACCTTTGTGGGCCTGTGCAGGGCCGCAATTCAGTTCAATTTCAGAAATTTTTTAACCAATGCAAAAGACCGTCTTAAAATCGTGGAAACTATACAGACTATACATCGTCCATATTTGGTATATTTGCTATCACGCCTTCAGTCATCCCATGTTTTAGATTTTTGCACAACGAGAGTGTCCGAATTATTGCCAGGCTTATTTGAGAACTCGTACCGCTATCTTTAGATTCGGTCCAGGGGACCATAATGAAAAATATTTGCAATGGCATCATGGTTATTAGGCTTAAGCTTCAATTCGCTTGATTTAAAGAAGTTTACATACGTTTTCTTTGCTCTTCGGTTCTTTAGAGATCTTTTCATTTCATTCATTGTTAGTAAACAATCGAACACATGCAAAAAATTCATTTAATTTTATTATTATTTAAAGTCAAAATTATTCAATTTGAGTCCCTCTTGCCTGTTGTTAATAATAATTTTATTTTTTTCCTGTTTTTAAATAATTTATCGCATGCAATATTTTATTTTCTTTATCGTTCCTATAAGTCTCGCTTTGAATAATCTTGAAAATAGCCATGTTTTTTATGGATGTGTTGAAAAGTTTATAATCTTAATTCATAAATTTATTCACATATTTTAATATGAAAACAAACAAAAAAAACGAATTTTTTTCATTGAATTTGTCACAGAAGTCCCCACAAAAGCTGTTTTGATTGTGATAAGAAACCTGTCTTGATATCTATTAAAAGAATTTTTGTTATTGATTGAGATTGTTTTGTTTGTTTAATTAATGAAACTGAATTTTATGTTAATTTATTTAAAAAATTAATTAATAATAACTTTAAATTCAATTTCATATGCATGCTGTGTGTAAAAGACAAAGTTATTTATTTAATTGCTTAATTAACACTATTGACAATCGATAAAGCATATGACAGTTATCGATTGTTCACGGCGAATTAGAGGATACGCTATACTACAGCAGTGATACGTTATACATTTTCGAAATCATAAAATCAAATCCATTCAAAGCTCTTCATCTGGAAAGCTGCTGGAAAACCGTAAATTCCTGAGTAAATTTTTATCGATGTTATGACTACAGGTCGCCGTAGTCTTGTAGATAGTGTGTTGCCTAATAAATCAACTATGAATTGATTCCAGATTTATTTGTCAAGTCATTGCGAAGTTAGGCGTGATCCTCAATGCCTAATAGATTTCTTTTTGTATACCGAAATTATTTGGAGGCAACATGGTGTCATGATTAACATGCTCGACTGCAAACCATTCCGGTAGAGAACGTGACAACATTTTTATCATTTAAGAAAGTACATGGGCAGCAGGAAAACCAAGGAACTACTTGAGTTCGACAAGAGAACGGTTCGCTAAAAAGCTCTTTCTGTCCCACCAAGATTATTGCAGAATCTGCCGTGATGTGGAGGAAACGGAATCGATGCAACATCTTTTATGCGCGTGCCCTGCACCTCAGAACATATGCCATCGGTTTTTGAGTAACAGAACTATTGAAGATATGGTCCTGGTGGCTAAGGTGTCACTAAGGGCAGTTGCCGGTTTCATTCGAAGCTCGCAGTGGTTCAAACCTACCATTAACAGATCATGAGAAGGAGGCTTACCTCACAGTGGGTAACATAATGAGCCATATGGCCAACGAAGAGAGGTAAAGCAAACTGCTAATCCAACTTAACGTAAGGAAGTTCATTCCATTCCTCATGAATTCCTAGAAAACCGCCTAATACTTGTCCGCAGAGAGTATAATACTTACTTACTTACTTAATTGGCCATAACAACCCGTTTATCGGATTTCGGCCTGCCGCAACACATCCTTCCAGGCGCCTCTGCTTCGTGCGCGCCTACGCCAGTTGGTCACACCAATCGATGACAGGGCTTCCTCGATTTGGTCCTTCCAACGGATGCAAGGTCGTCCTCTTCGCCGACTTCCGCAGATTCCCGCATCAAATACCCGTTTTGCCGGCGCATCCTCCTCCATTCGAATGACATGGCCGAGCCAGCGCAGCCGCTGGATATTAATACGCTGTACAACGTCCATGTCGTTGAGGAGCTCATACAGCTCACTGTTGTATCGGATACGGAAATCATCGCCAACTCGCACTGGACCGAAGATCTTGCGCAGTACTTTTCTCTCGAACACTCTCAAGGCCGCTGCATCTGTACTTAATAGGGTCCATGCCTCTGCGCCATAAAGAAGCACGGGTAGGATGAGTGTCTTGTAGAGTGTTAGTTTTGTCGTACGAGAGAGGTCTCTGCTACTCAATTGCCTATTGAGACCATAGTAGCACCTGTTGGCAAGAGTGATCCTGCGCTTGATCTCCAGACTGACATCATTTCTGGTGGTAACGGCGGAGCCAAGATAGATGAATTCCTTGACCGTATCAAAAGTATAGTTATCGGCCGTAATCTGAGAATCAATACGCCGCGCGCCTCGACTCGTCGATAACATATACTTTGTTTTGCCCTCATTTACTGCCAAACCCATCTTGGTAGACTCGCGTTCAATAGCACTAAAAGCAGCAGTAACATCTCGCTTCGTACGCCCTATGATGTCAATGTCGTCAGCGTACGCAAGCAACTGGACACTTTTTTGAAAAATAGTGCCACTGCGATGCACTCCTGCCTTTCGCAGAACACTCTCCATGACGAAGTTGAAGAGGTCGCATGATAAGGGGTCGCCTTGTCTGAAACCTCGCACGGTATCAAAAGGCTCGGAGAGGTCCATTCCTACCTTGACGGAGCTACAGGAATTGCTCAACGTCATTCTGCAAAGCCTTATCAGCTTCGCAGGTATACCGAGCTCAGACATTGCGGCAAAAACACGATCCCTTATGGGGCTATCAAAGGCAGCCTTATAGTCGACAAAAAGATGGTGTGTGTCGACTTGTTTCTCGTGGGTCTTTTCCAGGATTTGGCGTAGTGTGAAGATCTGGTCGATGGTGGACTTGCCAGGTCTGAAGCCGCACTGATAAGGTCCAATCAGTGTTTTGACGAGTGGCTTCAGTCGTTCACACAATACGCCTGTAAGAACCTTATATGCGATAGGGAGAAGGCTTATACCCCTATAGTTGGCGCATATAGTAGGGTCTCCCTTTTTTAGGACAGGACAGAGGACACTGAGGTTCCAATCGTTGGGCATACTTTCCTCTAGCCATATTTTGTAAATAAGCTGGTGCATGCGCCCTACCAACTCATTACATCCGGTCTTAAACAATTCAGCGGGGAGGCCATCAGGACCTGCCGCTTTATTGTTTTTAAGGCGCGTAATCGCGACTTTGACCTCTTCATGGCTAGGCGGCGGAAACTCCACTCCGTCATCATCGATCGGGTTCGGAACATCATCTCTAAAGGCGGAATTGGTGTCGTCATCGCCTTGTAGCAGAGTAGAGAAGTGTTTCCTCCATAACCTCAGTACTCCCTGTGTATCTGATACTAAGTTTCCATTTTCGTCCTTGCAGGAAGACGCTCCGGGTTTATAACCCTCGGTTAGACGCTTAACCTTTTGATAGAATTTTCGAGCGTCATTCCTACATCTATACATCTCGACTTCCTCACGCTCACGCCTTTCCTGCTCCCTCTTCTTGCGTCTGAAAAGGCGTCTCTCATCCCTTCTCTTCTCTCTATAGTTCTCGACAATGGCTCGCGTAGCGGCAGACTGCAACGTTTTCTTGTATGCGGCGTTTTTCGCTGCAGTTGCCTCGCGACACTCCTCATCGTACCATTGATTTCGTTGGGGTGGGCGTTCGAAACCAAGGACTGTTTCCGCAGTAGTGCGCAAGGAGTGGGAGATGTTGGCCCACAGTCCGCCAATGTCGTTGAGATTAGATGGGGAACGACGGAGCTTATCCGAGAGTTGAGCGGAGAACGCCTCAGCTGTCCTTTGTGATCGCAGCTTCTTAACGTCCAGCTTTCGCAATGCACTAGAGTGCGCAGACCTCGAAGCGCTAATGCGCAATCGAAACTTGGCTGCGACAAGGTAGTGGTCCGAGTCGATGTTTGGACCTCTGAATGTGCGCACATCTAGTACACTGGATACGTGCCTTCCGTCTATCACAATATGATCGATCTGGTTAGATGTTGACCGATCAGGGGACATCCATGTGGCCTTGTGAATGTCGAGATGTTGAAACTTAGTGCTACATACTACCATGTTACGCGCCGCGGCGAAATCGATCAGCCTCATACCATTGGAGGTAGTGTGTGCGTGGAGGCTGAACTGTCCGACAGTGGGGCCAAAGATACCTTCCCGCCCGACCTTTGCATTAAAATCCCCGAGGACGATTTTGGCGTCATGGGCCGGGCACTTATCGTATACGTCCTCGAGTTTAGCATAGAAGGCATCCTTAACCACATCGTCCTTTTCTTCCGTCGGGGCGTGAGCACATATTAGGCTGATGTTGTAAAATTTTGCCTTGATGCGGATTGTGGCTATTCTTTCGTTCACAGGTGTGAACCCAGAGACAAGGTGACGAAGTCTCTTATTAACCACAAATCCGCATCCAAATTCGTGCTTGTTTTCATGGCAGCTGTAGTATAGATCGCAAGATGCAAGCCTTTTGCATCCTTGTCCTGTCCATCGCATTTCCTGAATGGCAGTGATGTCAGTCCTACATTTAATGAGGGCATCCGCCAGCTGGGCGGAAGCGCCTACCCTGTAAAGGGTGCGGACGTTCCATGTGCCAATACGTAAATCATAGTCCTTTATACGTTTGCCGTGGTCGTCAACTTTAGAGGGGATCTTTTTATAGGATTCTGTTTTGGTTTTCATTGGATAATTGTTTTTACGTGGTGGGTTCCAAGCCCTACGCACAACCCAAATTTAACGTCCAGGGGATTGGACATTCGCTGCACGCATTAGTTAACATCTAGCGGGTGCTAGAATGCCATCCAGGAGGGGCCACGAGGAGGCTGCGTGTCAACTTGAATACAGCAAGACAAGGATCGTCCTGGTGGTCGCCACGTTGACCACAATCAGAAACTTTACCTTGTTTGCATGCATCCCTCCCTCCCAAAGTATAGTATATAGTAGTATAATACTAACATTGAATATAAAAGGAAGATCAGCAGATTCACGTCCTCGCAAAGAGAAGACCTCCATAAGCAAAATTTCCTCACCACTAAGCCCAATACATGTTTGCAGAGCATATTCTTTCTAGCCAACGACAGATGGTGACGTGAGGTCTCGGGTCAAACCTCATCAAAACGAAAATATGAAAAAATATTTCTTCCCTATTTGTCTATCAGCAGATTCCTTGTAAAAACTCGAATAAGTAAATAAAAAATTGCCATGAAAAGTTTCTCAAAAATCTGTCGTTCGGAATCGACTTTAAACTGTAGGCTCGGGCACTCATGTACAAAATTAACACATAAAATATCAATGTATACATGATGTTTACCACCTTTGCTACTGTAGGGTATCAAAATATGCATTTTAAATTGAATTTAAAATTTTGTGACAATAACGGTTGGAAACATTTTTGTTTTTTTTATTCATTTCTAAAGTGGAATGGGGAAACTATTGATAGGTTTTTAATTGATTTCTTATAAACGAAACGTTTATTAAATTTATGAAATTTAGTTTAAAAAACAGTCATTAATCAAAATAGCAAATCATTTGTGTTAATCAACAGTTTGCAATAAACAGGTTGTTATACATATATAAGGTCCTCCAACAAAGGCTGCCACCTAAATGTATTGAATTTGTTGCCATTTAGTTAGTCTGTTTTTCCAAATTACCATGTACGCCGATAGTATTCACCAACCGGTGCTAATCATAGAATAGTTTGATCCAAAAAAAAAGCGTTCTGATCAGGCAGTGTATCCCACGCTTTACATCGAAAAATTATCTTCATTCCTTTCCTTTTTTTGGAGCCCTTTTTAATGACTGGGTACCTATAATGTGTGATGTACCATGCCTGAAGTCGCGTTACTCTAGTAGGTAGTGTGTTGGCTTATTAAACATGAGATCTTGGTTTAAACCCCTGGTCAGACATCTCCAACAAAACGAAATACGAGAATGTATTTCTTCGGCGACTGATTTCTGACAAAAATCCTGAGAGCAAAATAAAAATTGCCGTGAAAAGTTTCTCAAATATCTGTCGTTCGTAATCGACTTTAAAACTGTAAGTCCCGCCACTCCTGTGTACAATTAACACACAAAACATAAGTGTTATGAGAAGCCGGGTTGTAATCCTGACTAAAGAGTTGTAATCAACAATTATGTACCATGTCTGAAGGAATTGTTAATAGTCTGCTTGCATTATAGCACAGTTCTTGATCCCACACCCCTAGATGTAACTGCCCCAAGTGCCATCCGATCCTCTGTGAGGATGTTTAAATCCCTTTGTGTCCGGTTTACTGAATTATCATTGGCCTTGGTCCTCACGTCGTAATTGTTTACGTTACCAGCTGTATAATCTAGGTCTGCGGATGTATTTCAATGTATTTATAATAGAGGATATCTTCCTAAAGAAAATCATTTCTGAGTTATCACTGGCCTTTCTCTTTACGCCGTAATTGCTATATATAACAGCTGTATAATATAAGTCTGCGGATGAATTGCAACGTATTTATACTAGAGGATATCAATCGAATCATTTCTGGTCTTCCTAAAGAAAATAATTTCTGGTCTTCCTAGAGTGTGCTACTTACGTGAGCGCACATCGGTTGGATTGTATAGCAATCGAGATTCCTTTATCGGCATATGTTTTGGCCTTAGCATATGCCAGTCGGGGGATATAATGACATACGTCATCAACCATTGTTTTCCTAGAATATAGGAAGAGTTTCGGTCTGCCACTATATATATCTCTTGAGAACGGTTTTAGTGTGGCGTTCCATGGCTATTGACACAGCAGTATGGACTTATCATTGCTTATGAATATTCGAAAACTAGTCGCATTTGTCTAGTAAGTAGTATGTTGGCTTATAAGGCGTTAGACCTCGGCCATGTTGCCATATTGCTAGAAGTTGTATTGCTATTGGTCATGTGGCTAGCGGCCATATTGCTAGTGGCCATATTGCTAGCGGCTATGCTGCTATTGGTCATGTGGCTAGCGGTCATGTTTATAGCGGCTATGCTGTTATTGGTCATGTGGCTAGCGGGCATGTTGCAGCAGTCTGCTGATGTAAAAAATAAAATTGCCATGAAAATATTTCTTAAAAATCTGTTGTTCGGAGTCGACTTTAGACTGTAGGTCCCCGGCGCTCATGTATAAAATTAACAGATACAACATAGGTGGTGTGTGAAACTAGGCTGTAATCCTAACTGTAGTGGTATAATGACCAATTACGCACGTACATACATACCTAAATAATTGGTCATTACAACCCTTCAGTAAGTGTTAATTTTATACACGGGTGGCGGGACCTACAGTTTAAAGTCGACTCCGAGCAATAGATTTTTGAGAAACTTTTCGTGGCAATTTTATTTTTACTCTCAGAGTTTTTGCCAAAAATCTGTTGAGAGGCAATCGCCGAAGAAATATTCTTTTCATATTTTCGTTTTGATGTCTGGCCTGTGGCTTGAACCCTGGCTTTTCGTCTAATAAGCCAACACACTACCTACTAGACCACAGCGACTGCAATATTCAAATTGAATATTCAAATCTAAAATATTAATAGAGTCGGGGAGACTAGGAGTGTTAATAGTTCGTCATGCATACTTTGCTTTTTCGATTTTGTTGTGGATAACTTAGGAGGAACCATCTGTTTTTGGAATGTCAAAGGCGAGTCATATGAAAAGTATTTTCAAGCGGAAGTTGGACCACCTTAAGCAGTTCAATTAATTAATTTTAGTTCGGGAAAAAATTCAGTATTTTTTCTATATTTTATGATTCATGTTATAAATTAAGTATGTAAGTAACAATATTTATACCGTGATATAAAAATTTATAAAAGTTTTATAATTTTTTCTTCAAATCATATGAATGCAAGCAAATTGCTTTTGGTTTGATGGCATTGACATACGGAATACACCTGACTGACACATAGGGGGAGCTTTAAATAATGAAATATTATGATTAAACCATCATACATATGCTGGTACTATGATGAATGTGTGGAATGGAACGGAAACCTTGAATTGAGATCACTTGTCTTACAAAAAATATAAAGTACATAAGGAGAGAGGTATAAAAGGCAAACCCCTTTAAAAGCTATGATGTTTGATTTGACTTAAAGACGGCTTAAATAAACAAAATTTGAGTACAAAAGTAACATCTAAACAAAGGGCATAAAAAATTAAAAGCGATTAAAGGCCTTAATCAATAATAATCTCTCGTTGTATGAGTAAAATTCCCATGGTCAAGAAGAAAACCAAAAAAAGGGAAAAATTAGATTTCAAAGTTTTATTGATTTGTAAGAGGATTTACAAAAATATGGGTGGCTTTTTGGTATAATTTTTTTTCTTTAAATTTTGTAGGCTGTTCAAGAGTAATGACCTTAATTTTGTTGTTCTTCATTTATTGAACAATTTTTGTTACACATTTTTTAAGGCCTTATTTACTACCAATTCGTTTTGGTTTTCAAATCATGATCTGCATTTTTTTCTTCTTCAACACAGAAAAAGAATCGAATCATTAAAAAATGTAAAGGCTTGATTTCAATTGAGTTTTGAAATTTGCATAAAATAACAAACTACTACTGTGTGTTTGTTTATTTTTGTTACCAATTTTATTATAACCAACAACCATAGGCCAACAATAACAGACGTTAACAAAAGAAACAAAATTCGTTTTACGTTTCAGTTATTTTTGTTTATTTTCTTGTCGTTTTTTTTTCATTTTTATTGCTTAAAGAAAACAAATAATAATTCAGGTTTCATTACAAACAAGTAGCCCTCGTATACACCTTAAAAAATAAACAAACAAAAAAGAAAAAAACAGAAAAAAATAATCAAGAACTGGGAACAGCCAGCCATTCAAGCAATTGATAAGCATTTTTTCAATATTTTTAAAAATTTTTTTTTATTTTATTTTCTGTGTCAATTACCCTCATCTTTAACTACCGTTGGCTGCTTATATTGTTGGTGATAAAAATCAATGAATTTTTTTTGGTTTTTTATAATTTTTCATCATTCCAGAAGAAAACCAAGCATAAGTATCTGTTCTTTGGTCACACATATCATCTTCCTTTTTTTTAAATTATTTTCATTCTTTTTATTCTTGTTTTTAAAATATTGTAAGTGAATGATGTTAAAAAATATGAGATCATAATAAGTTTTTTAAAGATAAATACACAAGAAATGTTTATAATTTAAAAACTTTCCCCTAAAAATTGTCTTCAATTTTCCTTATGTATACTGGTGTGTTACATTATTTTAAAAGAAATTAAATTTTCATTCAAAAATTAATTTAAAATCATGCGAAATTACTAAAAGTGTTGAAAGAAATTGCTCAAAAAATGCAATAAAAATATAAATAATGTCTACCAAGTCTAACTAATTAAACTGTCATTAAATTTCTATATAACGGGTGCTCTTTTTAAGCGTGTAGGTTTGGAAATTGAAAAAAAATTCCAAGTCTTTTTTTCAGTTCATAAATTTTTAGTTTATATCATGACTTACATCTGAGAGTTTCACTCAATAACTTCTTTAGCCATATATTCTTCAAATTTATTGGTCACAGTTTATGACCAATCCATCGTTACTACCTGATTTAATGATACATTAGCTTCACTTTGTATAGGTGTGTTGACTAATAAATCTTTCTGAACTCTATAAATGGATTTTTAAGTCACAATCCTTGTTTCACATCCACAGAACAAGACAGACTTTATGTTGATTCAACTCCAATATTTAATCCACAAAGGTTTTCAAAACAAAGTTCAAAGTTGCAATTGCCTAAAGTTCAGTCAGTCTTGTGTGAAGACGCGGTGCATTTGAACGGAGTAATTGTGGTTTGATCTCTCTCCGTTACTCAGATCTATCGAATAATTGTCTAGTAATTGTTATTGCTTATGCAAAGGGTGTAAACAAACAGTGACACACAGAATTGTGCGAATAATAAAGAATTTTAATTAAAACAAAACACAAATTAATTTTTATTTTATTTGCAATGGACGAGCTTATATTTTAAACGTTTTTAAAAGGTAAAAACGTAACATTTTTAATTAATTCCACATTATTCCAGCAGTGCACTACCTAAGCTTAATAGCGTTGTATTTAAAGGCAGAGCTTAGGTTTTTGATTATTATATTGCTAGACCAGCTCTTCCCGCGTACTCTTGGAGTTGACTGTGTTTGTTTTACATTCTGGATTCACTCATACATATGTACATATACAAACATACATAATTGGTCATAACAGCCCTTCAGTCAGGATTACAACCTAGCTTTTCACACCACTTATATTGTGTGTGTTAATTTTATACATGAGTGGAGAACCTACAGTTTAAAGACAACTCTGAACGACAGATTTTTTGGGAAAGGTTTCATGGCAATTTTATTTACTCTCAGAATTTTTGCTAGAATCTGCTGATAGGAAGTTGCTAAACAAATAGTTTTTCATATTTCGTTTTGATGTCTGACCTGGGGCTTGAACCGTAGCCTCACGTCTAGTAAGCCAACACACTACCTACTAGAATACGCGATTCACTATCTAACGCATAAATAAATGATTGCCTGCCATTAACCCTTGATAGTATGCGATTACACCGTTTGTAGGCTTTAGAATTTCAATTTTGATATTCTTTTCCAAGCATCTCGTACGATATTTCACTGATGACATCTATAATATGGTCTTCCGGAGATAGTGTCGCGTGTGAGTTGCTCTTATCCTCCCAAATAATAGTCTAGAGAGGGTGATATGAAATGATCTTGGCGGCTAATGAACAGCTCCAATGCATGTGATTATTTGCTAGCAAAATTTCCTCTATTTTAGGTCATGTGCTGTTTGTGAAAATTAAGAAAACACTGAAGATGAAAACACAGCAGATGCCATCGTATATTTTTCTATGCCCTTATGTGTCTAGAAGCAAGATTTACCTTTTGAGCCAATCTGACTCGTCTTTTTAAATGCAGTTTCATTATTCTCGTGGTTTCTTAGCGAATAAGTGAAATCTATACGAGATTATTTAGTTATCTTTCAACAGAGGCATATTAATCTCTCATCTGAATTCATTTGCGTTGATACATGTACCAACTTTCAAAATTGCGTAAGTAGCGTTGTTATCGCGAAAGCTCAGTAATCGCGTGTAGGATACAGATTTTGCTACTCATAAGTACTCATGAAATCTTGAAAACAAGTGAGTCAACAATACTGAAATTTATCTATGTACTCTGAAATTCATTCGTACTCATACTACAACGTTGATTTATAAGTACAAGTTGCAGTAAGTATGCTTACACCGTTGGCATCAAACTCATACCATTCGAAATATGTTTGATTCATAAGTCTACTCATTTAGATTCATAACTTTAGCAAAAATACTTATAAATGATTCGAGTCACTCGATTTAAAATTTTCAGGCTTAGTTGTTGTTGCATTTGCAAAAAAGGAAAAAGACACATAAGCAAAAAAGACAGAGCAGCAAGCAGAGCAAACACACAACCTTCAAGTAAGTATTTTAGTGTTCTTAGGCGAATCATACTTATTTCGTGTAAATGTTGAGTTATGGAGAGTCGAAATCAACAACATCATAAGTGTTGTTAAGTATGAATATGATGAGTACTAAACAAACTTTGAATATGAGTAGAGGTTCCATGATATTAAAAGAAGCATGGATGCGTATAAGTATCAGAAATTATGAGTATGATTCGATTCTACTCATCTTTTTGAATACTCATTGCTGATCTCTGGCAGGTACCGTACCATATCTTATTTTTCCTGGATTCATTGACCCTTACTAGGCACTTTTAAAGGTCTACTCGCTGATTCTTTAGGAGTCTAATAACCGCTATGGATATACATTGCTACTGAATTTATTCTGCTATTCCTTTCTGGCAAATATTTCCGCTTGAAGTAAACTGCACTAACAGGGTAAGAAACCTTAACGATATACCAAAGGTTTGAGGAGACATGAAGTCGCCGTGGTTTAGTAGGTAATGTGTTGGCTTATTAGACGAAAAGCCAGGGTTCGAGCCCCAGGCCAGACATCAAAATAAAATACAAAAAGTATTTCTTCGGCGACTTCCTCTCAGCAGATTTCTGGCAAAAAAAAAACTCTGAAGTAAATAAAATTTCCATGAAAAGTTACTCAAAAATTTTGTCGTTCGAAGTCGACTTTAAAATGGAGGTCCCCTTAACTCATGTATAAAATAACACACACAACATAAGTGTTGTGAGAAACTAGGTCGTAATCCGGACTGAAGGGTTGTAATGACCAATTATATACGTATGTGTGTTGAGGAGATATCTCAAGAATATTAATGTGTCATGTTGGTTGCACTCTGTTGAATTTCTAGCCATCATCCTACAAAGCAAGTTAAAGAAATGCGCTATTAAATCAACTTATAAAGCAACTTCAACTAGAAACTTAACGAATGTTAAACTAACATTTGAGTTTTGATTATAGCCCTGACCACACACATTATTATATTTAAAGCTCATTAAATAGCTCCACTACACTATTATTTAATATGATTTTGTTTATGATTTTTTCACCATTTGAAACCATAAGAAATAATTCCAAACAAGACAAGGAGAAAATCAGCCAAAAGAAACGAAAATCCACCCACTAATTTCACACTTAAATATCTTTAACGTTTTTTCCTACTTCTTCTGGCATTTCTAGCATTTTAAAGGCACATTAAACGAAATATGGTTGTTACTCTTATTATAGAGCGTTTTATTATGTCATTGTCTGGAGCAATTTAATACCAGAAAATAAAAAACGGCACCATAAGGCCTTATTTTGGAAGTAAAAATAATAAGAAAAAAAAATTAAATTTTCTTTGACTTTTCAAAACATTAAGACCAGCTTAATAAGACACATAAATCTGTATTACAAGAGAGTCGCACATATAAAATAGAGACAAAAAAAATATCGAATAAAATCTACTAAAGGTGTCTGTCATAATTTCAATATTTAACAATAAAACAACAACAACAACAAAAAAATCTGGAGATAATAAAACAAATGAAACTTTGGAACAATTGAGGAAAGGGAACCCCTTCACTTCTTTATACGTTTTCTTTAGACAAGTATTTCGTTGCCATACATTTTAACGAATGGAGAATTGAAGTGTCAAAATAAGTGACATTTGAAATTTCATCTAAGAAATGATTGTGTTTCTCTCTCTCTCTCTCTCTCTCTTTCTCAATATAAGCAAGCTTAAGCATTAGAAACAGATGAAGGTATGTACGTACGAGTACCCAGAGTAGGAAGTCTTTAAGTTTTCGATTTTAAGGTGTGTGTGGTAAAGTACTTGTTTAAGGGGTCTTGTATTTTATTTTTTATATTTTTTTGTTGTTGTAAAAAGAGGGGTTATTTCTGCTGTAATTTACATATTCTTCACGCTTTTGTTTTTTGCCTCATAAAAAATTTTGTATATTTTTCTTTTCCTTTTCCAATAAAATGCTTAAAGGCTTAAGCAAAAATAAGGAAAAAAATTTTAGCAGAAAAAACACGTATAATTGCTTTGATTGAGTTATGCGTGATTTTATTTTAATACATATTTTTACAACAGTACCACGAGATAATGATTTAAAATTCCATAAAAAGCAATGGGCGAGATAACCCAGTAAATGTAAAAATCTGTAAAAGAAACCCAACTGATTTCCTTCACTTCCCATTCTCCCCTTTCCTACATCCTCTCCTTTTTATCCCTCTATTATCCTTCCCTCTTTAAGGACGTTGTACAATGGGTCAATTCGACCGTAGGATACTGTACTTGTCTTAATTGACAAGTACAAGTCCCCTAACAGAACCTAAACTAACGCAACTGATAACAGATCTATTAATACCTCCAGAAGTCTAAGGAAATGTATAAAACATTAAGCACAAGTAGTTAAAAGAGAGCACTGTTCACATGGCAACTGTAAGTCTGCAGTCATTTAAAGTATTCTTCTGTTCTGGAGCCATGGTGAGAAATCCCACTGACTACCACGTTAGATTTTTTGTTCTACACATTATTGCTAGTAAAGTTTCAATGCTGAAAGCGGTGTCAAATCGTTCTCAAAGACATTGACGACATTTAGGACATAAATGAAACTGACACTTTACCCTTGAGTGCTAAGATTTCAAAGCTTAGGTTAGGTTAGGTTAGGTTAGAGGACGCGTACCTGTCAGTCAAGACAAGTACAGTACCCTGAGGTCGGATTGACCCATTGTACAACGTCCTAAAGGAGGGAAAGATAGTACAGGGGATAGGATGAAAGGAGGGTATATGGGAAAGGGGGGAGTGGGTTTCAAAGCTTAAACTCATTATGATACCACATTTAGTGTTCAAACATTTCGTACAGAAAACCAAACCAACTCCAAAACATACAGCACATTAGTTAGGATTATGGACCTAGTTTTTACACCACCAATATTGTGAGTGTTAATTTTATCCATGAGTTAAGGGACATCCATTTTAAAGTCGACTTCGAAGGACAAATTTTTAAGTAAATTTTCATGGGCATTTTATTTACTCTCAGAGTTTTTGTCAGGAATCTGCTGAAAGCAAGTCTCCTAAGAAATATTTTGTCATATTTCGTGTAGTTCGAGATGCCTGACCTGGGGTTTGACCCGAAGCCTCACGTCTAATAAGCCAACACGTGACTACTAGACTACGAATACTTGTGTACTACAGTAGAGCACCTTACAGATTTTTGAGATACTCTTCATGGCAATTGAATTTATTCTCACAGTTTTTACCAGAAGAGCACTAAGAGGAGATGTCTGAGCCGGGGTTTGAATTGAGGCATCCCCTCTAATCTGCCAACGTACTATCTACATGTCTACGGTGACTACAACTCCAAAACAAATCTTTCTATTGAAGCAACAATTGTTTCTTTATAGCATGCCAAAGCCTCAACCCCTTCTTCGTGGTAATAACCAAACACAAGCCCACAGCTATAGCAGAAGTTATTTGAAAAGATGCAAAGACTTATCGTAAAGGATATTATTACGATTGAAGAAAAGCACAGCCTAGCAATACTGTACGTTGCCTCCCGCAGAAAATGATGTTGAGCTTCGATGAAAAACTACCAGAGAATATCCAAATTAACTATGGCAGCTATGTCCTGCAACATATCGCATATTGAGAAATCTCTGGTACTCATAGTCGAAAATGACCAGACTTGATCGCAACCTTGTTGCCCGAGAAAATTAAAAAATTTTTAAGTAAATGGCCTACAGCTGTCAGTTAAAAATGATGAAGCTGACAGCTTTCGATCCCAAATAGTAGATATAGTTTAGAGGACGTGTACTTGCCAATTGTGACAAGTACAGTACCCAGACGTTAAGTTGGCCCATTGTACTACGTCCTAAAGGAGAGAGAATAATAAGGGAGATAGAGAAAAAGGAAAGGCATAATAAGGAAGCAGAAGAATAACACAGGCTAACAAACACACAAGAGATTGTGATTACACTATTGAAGCCCTAGTAGTTCTCAACCAGCTCAAGGTTAGGTTAGGTTAGGTTAGAGGACGTGTACTTGTCAATTAAGAGAAGTACAGTAACCGGAAGTCGAATTGACCCATTGTACAACGTCCTAGTTTCTCACACTACTTATGTTGTGTGCGTTAATTTTATACATGAGTGGTGGGACCCACAGTTTAAAGTCGACTCCGAACGACAGATTTTTGAGAAACTTTTTCATGACAATTTTATTTATTCGCAGTGTTTGTGCCAGAAATCTGCTGAGAGGAAGTCGCCAAAGAAATACTTTTTGTATTTTGTCTTGATGTCTGGCTCGAACACTGGCTTTACGTCTAATAAACCAACACACTACCTACTAGCCTACGGCGACTTCAACCAGCTCAATCTAATAATGAATCTATGGAGAGCCTTACTGTCGGCTCTCGACAAAGAATTCAAATCCTCGAAGAAGCCCCTGCCTAGAGTCCTCAATCTCAACCTATTACGGGCTGGAAAGTTACAGGGTAACAGGTGTTCGATAGTCTGAAACTCCTGCTCATCATACCGTATCCTCGTTAGCGATCTAATCTTGCAGTGCCCCATAATAAACCCAGTAACTAACCTTAAGCCGGCCTTATCCAAGCCCAGCAGCCACCCTGTTCTTACACTGTCTATAGCAGGCCATTGACACCTAGAAACATAACAAACCGATCCATTCCCCCAAAGCCTCTGCTCTTCCCCCATGATCCATTGAATCCTAAATTGTAGAAATAAATTTTAAGAAAACCATTTCCTAACGCTTTAAAAAATTTGACTGGGTTATCGAACATTTAAAGTTCTACTGGTTTTTTTTGTAAAAAAAAATAAGTTACAAGACTACATACCAAGTCATAGACATGTGTAGAGGCTCGTAGAGATTTATTTACTCCAATAAAAAATTTATTTTGTTTTTCTGCGTTTTTTTGTTTCATTTTAAGTACACTTTTAAGTCCGAGGCAAGCTATTTGCTGGAGTCATATTGTTGTTTAAGTATATGAATGTGTCAAATTTTTGACATATGTCGTGTTGCCATATTTGCATTTTTATTTACACAAACAAAAAAGAATTTATTATAAAAAAAGACAAAAATTAAAGCATTTTTGTTGTTGTTGTTGTTGTCTTTATTACTTGCGGCAATTGTTTTTCAAAATATTTCTTTACCACGTAAGTATGGCAAACCAGCAAGTAGTAGTACATGGTTATGCTCATATTTGCCTTCATTTAATACAATAGAAAAATAAATAATAACAACAACAACAAAATTATATTTTCGAACAAATATTTAAACAAAGTAATGACAGGGCTTGAAATCGTTTACGTTTTTGTTCTAGTGGAGAGGTGGTATTGAAGTAAAATAAAGCATTCAAGCTATCGATCACTAGTCTTTTTCTTCTTTTTTTCTTGTGCTCTATTGACTGGATGTGAAATAATTGCAGGTTTGTTGGCCCAACAAGACAAGTGCTTTGTAATTGAAGAGAAAAGGAATTTCTATCAAAAAAAATTTACAAATAAAACGTTATTGTCTTCTTATAAAACAGAGAAATATTAATAATATTGACCTTATTTTTGTAAGAAATTTAGATTGTATAATAATAGGTTTAAAAACGCAATTACGTGGGATGTATGAGAGAGAAATATTTTTACGAAATCATTGTAAGAGGCCTCCTTATTACATAACATTGGCCATTAATAACCCGATTAATATATTGCGTCTTGCCTTAAGATATTCTTCCAGGCGCCTCTACTTCTTGCGCGCCTACACCAGTTGGTGACACCAATCGATGAAAGCAATTTCCTCCATTTGGTCCTTCCAACAAAAACGAGGTCGTCAGTCAATTTCGTGTGCAGACGCATTTCGTGTGAAAATAATAATCGTGCTTTGAAGATCTGCGTTGTAAAGATCTAATGAACAATTGTTACTGTGTACGCTGAAGAGTGTAAAGAAGAATAACAAAGAAAAGCATTTGTTGTTGTTTACATCAAGTTGTGAACAGTGAGTGGCACACAGAATTGCGCTAATAATAAAGAATTTTAATTAAAACTGAACACAAATTTATTTTTTATTTGCAATCTACAAGCTTATATTTTAAATGTTTTTAAAAACGTAACAGATCACCGCATCAATAACCCGTCTCGCTGGAGTATCCTTATCATTCGAATGACATGGCTAAGCCAGCGCAGTCGCTAGATGTTAATACGCTACACAACGACGATGTTACTGAAGAGCTCATACAGCTCAGTGTTGGATCGGATGCGGATATCATCGTCAATTCGCAATGGACCGAAGGATTTTTCTCTTGAATACTCTCAAGGCTGCTGCATCAGTGCTTAATAGGGTCTATGCCTCAAAGCCATAAAGAAGCACATGGAGGATGAACGTCTTGCAGAGTAATAGTTTTGTCGTACGAGAGAGTCCTATGCTACTCAAATGCCCGTTGCGACCATAGTAGCATCTGTTGATAAGAGTGATCCTGCGCTTGATCTCCAGACTGACCTCATTTTTGGTGATAACGGCGGAGCCAAGAAAAATGTATTCCTTGACTATATCATAGCCTTCAGTCAGTATTGCTCGCTAGATTCTCACATCATTTATATTGCATGTGTTAATATTATAGATGAGTGGCGGGACCTACAGTTTAAAGTCGACTCCGAAAGACAAATTTTTTTAAAAAGTTTTTCATGACAATTTTTATTTTACTTTCAGAATTTTTCTAGAAGCCTGCTGAGAGGAAGTCGCCAAAGAAATATTTTTAATTTTTTTGGAAATTAATTTTGGAAATCCTAATATATACACATTAGGGTGGTTTTATCTTGTATGGTAAAAAAAATTTTTTTTGGGGCACCCCCCTAAAATGTTTCTTTCTGTCAGATTTTAGGATTGCCAAAGTTTGAGCGCAATTGGAAGATTGGCCCCGTGCCACTGGGGCCTCAAAGTTTTGAAAAACTCGAAATTTTGGCAGTTTTGCGACTTCGGCGATCCATATCTCTGGAACGGCTAAATCTATTCGCCCGTGTCATACATCAAATTAAAGGCCATACTGTTTATAATATTTTATATTCTCACAATAAATACGCAGCTAGTACTGAAACCGAAAAAATAGAACCAATATCCCTAAAAACGTGACTAGGTACTCCTGAGAGCGAAGATGCGTTATTTGTATTATTATTGGTTATTATGGACAAATACTTGTACTTTAGAATCTCATTCCATTTAAATATGTATGGTACGATATACCGTTAATTTTAGACCCACATACTGTATCACTGCCGACCCCAAGCAGGTAAAACCAAACTAGTTTAAAAATGTATTGTTATATTTTAAGTAGAAGTCCAGGGGTTCAGAGTCTGTTATAAAAAAAGCATAGCTAGGTGGTTCTTGCTTTTATGATTTTGTTTCTTGGTCAGTTGAAAATATTTATTATTTATTCATATCATCAGTACATGCAGAGAAAATTTGCGTATTTATGGTATTAAAATTGGAGGCTTATTAAGAAAATTAAATGCCTATTGAAATCTATTTGCAATGGAATGTTATTTAGTTTCAAAAACATTTTTTTTGGAAAATAAAAAAAAATGAATTTTTCTGTTGCAATCCCGAGTTATTTTTAAAATTCCTCGAACTTGCATAACTTGCATAACTAATCTAGGAGAAAATCTTTGTAGGAAAATGTAATACTTTTCAGTTAACAAATGTACACAATGACTTACATGTCCCTGTGTTGTTTTCTTAAAATGTTTCTTTAAGCCATTTAAGCTTAAAAAGCATACGACTTCTATTTGCTTAAGCCATTTGCGTTGCTACAATTTGAGTAAAACAAAGAAATAAAAAAGAAAAAATGAAAGAAACATGAAAAATTAACACAGCAACAACAACAGCAACATTTTGACCTCAATTTGATTGTTAACAAATTTTTAAAAATCTATTTAGAAAAGCGAACAACGAAACCGACAACGTCAACACAGATGGAATTGAAACTACAAATGCTTTTTGGGGCCCCAATACTAAATGATTCTGTTTTTCTTTACTTTTTTCTCTTAAAAAAACCTCGGAAATATTCTACAGAAATGTCACAACAACAACAACAACAAAAAGGCCGCTTTTGAAGATACATTACATTTGGTTGACATTTTTGACACAACACAAGTGCGTTCTAATAATGAATATCATTTATCTGTTATGCAGATATAATATATTAACATTCTGTATACAATGGGGCAAAATGCATTCCTTTTTGGATACACGTTTCTTTTAAAATAAAAAAAAAACTGAAGAAAAAAATGGAATTCAAAAGAAAAGAATTGGAACTCATGTTCCATATTACAAAAGGCCACGAAATTTTAACGCATTTTTACGCACTCAATCATTTTTACACACTTACATACACAAAATATGTAACTACGTTACGTTACGTTACTGGACCTAAAAACAGAAACGATTTTTATTTTTTTCAAAATTTTAAAAAAAATTGTTTTTTTCTTTATAAAAAATGTCTACAAAGTTGCAACAAAAGCTTGACACAATTGATAAAAATCTTTTGGGTCCAATGTTTTGTGGTTAAAAGTTCCTTTTTTTTACGTATGCAACTTATTACAGTCGCTTTGCTTTTTATATTATAAATAAAGTGTTCTAAGAAGGTTCATAATGTTATACAGACAGCCCTGGTCAAAGAATGTCTAAATGATCTTCTTTCTATATGGACAAACATTTCAAGAGATAAATTGTCTTTTCGTATTTGTTTGTTGTTGTTGTTGGAGTACCTAGAAAAAGTAAATGATTGTGGTCGCTTTTATTTCTTTACATGTAAACAATTAAATCTAAAAAGCACGTTCACACAATTTTTTTCTTTGTCAGTTGAGTTTTAAGTCTTGAACATGATACATATTTTCAATACCCTACTATTATTTAACAATAGCTTTGAGTCTACCTCCGTTTAAAACCACATAATCACTAATTCGTGTAGAGACTCAAAGTTTCCATTCATGATTATCTATTGAATGCGTTCAAGTGGGTGGCTATTGTTTTCTGTTCAGGTCATTCGTCTTCATTTCCTGGACATACATACCACAGATCAGCAATGAATCGTTTTTTTTTTTTGCTTTTACTCATAAGGACTCATGAAATTTTGAATATAAGTAAGTCAACAATATTGAAATTCAACTATGTACTCTGATTCATTCATACTCACTGCAATGATAATTTATAAGTAAAGGTTGCAATGAATATGCGTACAACGTTGACATCAAACTCATACCATTCGAAATATGTTTGATTCATAAGCTCATATTCATTTAGTTTCATAACTTTAGAAAAATACATATAATACTAAATAAATGTATATCGAGTGACCCGAATCGTTCATCAAAATTTACAGTCTGACAGACACATAAGCAAAGAAGACAGAGCAGCAAGCATAGCCAACACACAGGCTTCTAGTGAGTATTTTAGTGTTCGTGCGCAAATCATACTTATTTTATGATTCTTGTAAATGTTGAATCATGGAGAGTCGAAATCAACAACATCATACGTGTTGCTAAGTATGAATACGATGAGTACTTCGAACTTTGAATATGAGTAGAGGTTCCATGATATTAAAATAAGTATGAATGCGTATAAATATCAGAAATTATGAGTATGATTCGATTTTACTAGTCTTTTTGAATACTCATTGCTGATCTCTGATACATAACATACATACATACATACATACATACATACATACATACATACATACATATTTGGTCACTACAACCCTTTAGTAAGAAATACAACCTAGCCTCGAAGAGCTGTGATGTAATTGCGAAAAAGCAATTGAAGTCCAATACTTACAACAATTTAGCCGACAGACCCTTCAAAATCCCGTAGATATGCTGCACCAGCGAGGGTTCAATGTTGATTTTTCAAGCAAAAATGTTCTTCAGCAATGAAACTAATTTCTGACTTGACAGTTACTCAACGAGGAAAATAAAAGCTCCTAAAAATGCTGAAGTAATTGCTTCAAAGGCAAGAATTGTTGCCTCTGGACCTACATACATAATTTTAATAATTGGTCATTACAATCCTTCAGTCAGGATTACAACCTAGCTTCTCATACCACTTATGTTGTGTGCGATAATTTTATACATGAGCAGCGGCACCTACAGTTTAAAGTCCATTCCGAACGACAGATTTTTGGGAAATTTTTTCATGGCTGTTTTTATTTACTCTCAGAGTTTCTGCCAGAAATCTGCTGAGGGGGAGTCGCCGAAGGAATATTTTTTCACATTACGTTTCGTTGGAGATGTCTGACCTTGTGTTGGAACCACGGCCTCACGTCTAATAGGCCAACACACTACCTACTAGACTACGGTGATTTCTCAGGACATACTCTGCGTATTTTGCTCTTCTTTTCGGTGAGTTTTCCTTCCTATGTAGCATTCTAAACAAATTTTCTCATTTTCTTGACGTCTGCATTAAAATAATTGGTGTTCTGTGCTTTCTTTCGCCATGTAAACAAACTGGATCTTCAGATTTTTCCATTCTGAGAAGGTAATTCCAGAAGTATGTAGCTATATCCGGGCAAAGTAATCATCGGACCATTTCACTTGCCATCTGAAGTAGGAATATATAGGCTTTTAAGCAAGCTATAGGTTCTCACACCACTTATGTTGTGTGTGGTAATTTTACACATGATTGGCGGGACCTACAGATTTTTGAGTAATTTTTTTATGACAATTTTATTTACTCTCAGAATTTTTTCTAGAAATCTGCTAAGAAATCTCCGAAGAATTTTTTTTTCATATTTTCGTTTTGATGTCTGACCTCACGTCTAATAAGCCAACATACTACCTACTAGACTAAGGGGACTTTAAGTAAGCTTTACCGATCAATTAATAACACGAGAACATGAAAGTATCCACGTTCCTATTTTCAAATTCGGTTAAAATTGTTTTGATTTTATTGATAGCGGACCTATTTATTAAGAAGAGATCGCTCACATCAATATTGTATTCGAGGGCAGGGTATTTCATATTCGTTGTCAATTACTCGCTTAATTCTTTTAATCTTCCACATATTAATTCATATTTGGTCTCATATTCGTTGGTAAGTATTCATGTGTCTTTATTATTTCGATTATTTTTTTTTGTTGTGTTTTTTCTTTTACATTTTCTTTGTTGTTTTATTGTTGTAATCTATTGTAGTATTTCTTAATAGTTCCCCCCATCTACGAGTCCAACAATTACTGTTCTTTAGCGTCATCCACTACACAATACACAAATAGTTTGTAATGTGAAACATGTAGTTGTGGCCAGCCGGGTTAATATTTTTATTACCGTTTGTTTTGTTGTCTTTTTGAAACGATTTTCATTTCATAATTTTACCTTAAACTTGTCATGTTCATTTTGTTGTTTTTTGAACATGTCTTTTGTTATTTATTTTCATTTGACATTGACGTAGTGGGTTTTCTAATGAAATTGTCATATTTTTTTGTTCTCTTGTTGGTTTCATTCTTTTAATTTTTAAATTTGTTTTAATGACTGAACGTTCAACGTTTCAAAGCAATTTTTTAGGGTTCAAAAACAATATAAAAAATACTCAGGTTCCATCCACAGCGATTATCTGAATTATTTTCTTAATTATTGAAAATATTTTCAAAATTTTCTTTCCTTTTTTGAAAAATTTAAATTGTTTTTGGGAATTATTTTTAAAAAACGTGATAAAAATATAATGTAAAGGAAAATTTCTAGTTGTCACCTGCATGTGTCTTCATCAATTTGAATTACGAATATTTTTTGTTTTTTTTTAATTTTTTAAAGGAAAGGCTATTGCGAGACAATGTGTGATTTGGTTGAAGAAATCTTGTGATTATCCCTAGGAATTACCGTCTTTCCTATACTCGCCTTTGTTTGCATTAAAATTTACGAAGAGTGAAAGTCTGTGAATAAGATTCCTGAATACTTAGGTATTGGCGTGTAATCAGGGTTCTGAGAGCTAATCGGGTACTGAAAAGTATTATAAATAACGATCCATTTTATCCAGTAATACCCTCATTATCATTATCCTGAGAGTATGTCAATACATACTGTGTTGAAGGCATTCTATGATGTTAAAAGATCTTCTGAACAGACCAGCATTTCGAAGCTTCATCCATTCATGAATCTAAGAACTGTACATTGTCCAATGTCGCCGTAGTCTAATAGATAAAGTATTGACTTATTAGACGTAATGCTCAAACCCAAAAATATTTCTTCGGCGACTTCCACTTAACAGATTTCTGCCAAAAACTCTGAGAGTAAATAAAATTGCCTTGAAAAGTTTCTTAAAAATCTGTCGTTCGAAGGCGACTTTAAACTGTAGCTCCTGTCACTCATGTATAAATAAAATTAAGACACACAATATAAGTGGTGTTTGAAGCTAATTCGTAATCTTCACTTAAAGATTGTAATGACTAATTATGTATGTATGTATGTATCCTTAAAAAACTGCCCTAAATCGGATCGGATCGTCTATCTAAAATCAGTCGACAACATAAAAGACTTTAATTTTCGAAAAAGAGACAAAAGCTTAATTTTCAGAGAGAATATGAACTGATTTAAGTGCATTATAGGGGCCTCATGACTTCTGAACACTATAGGTCCCAGATTAGATGATTTTATAGACCGTAAGTCTACTGGAATCCCTCCATTAAAAACGCAAGCTATCTTTTCCATCAAGGTTTTTATTTTGGTAAAGAAATGCATTTGAAGCCAATTTCAATCCACAGGGCCTCAGTATTTATGGAAATGAATGTCTCCTTTTACTCAAAGATTAGCAGAAGTTTTTACCTGAAAATATCCCTCATTTAAGAAGCCATACTATCATGTCGTCTTCTTTAATGATACATTCAAAGAGAAATGTACAGAAATTGTGTCACCAAAGTTCCTTGGAGTCCAGCAAACACTAACAGGCAATTATCAAGTTCTTTGCTTTTATTTACGATCAAGACTTAGGTTATGGTCCTTATTTTTCTAAAGTCATGAATCTAAATGAGTATGAGCTTATGAATCAAACATATTTCAAATGGTATCAGTTTGATGTGAACGTTGTACTCATACTCATTGCAACCTGTACTAATAAATCAACGTTGTAGTGAGTATGAATGAATCAGAGTACGTAGTTAAATTCCAATATTGTTGACTCATTTACATTCAAAATTTCATGAGTGCTTATGAGTAGCGAAAAAACCATTCATTGCTGATGTCTGATGTCAACCAACCCACACGCATTTTGAGTATGACACTGAGTGACATTAATCCCTCAGTTAAAATAGGAAATGACTCTTGCAAAACCATTTACTACTGCAAAGGGTCCCGTATGGGATGACAATTTATCGTACAATTATCTCTAAGGCGAAATGCTTCTCCAGTTCTTATACGCGTAGGGCATTGCCGTGTAAACTGTGTTGCTTTTCAGAATTGGGTTGATTCTGCCAGAATGGATGAGGCGGTAAAAGAGCTCAAATGACAGATTATACTGGCAAGTTTTAGTTACCGAGATAAAAGTAGGATGTTATCGAGGTAGTGGATGATATTTTAACCTCTGATCTTTCATAAACCAGATGAATCAAATTTCTTCAATTGATCCACAATTATTTCTCAATAAGTGAAAAGAAATTTTACCCAAGATTCCATGAAGTGTTGGGAGTGTTGCGAGTGTGTGTGAACTTTAGCACCCCATTTTTTTTTTATTTGTTCAAGCATGGCCTAACCGTCTGTCTAGTGTACTTCATGACATATCTTTCAAACAAATAATCTTTTAACAGTTTTAAACATAATTTACAAATCTAGAGGAGAAAAAAAAACCGATTGTTTGTGTGTGGTAAAATATTAGAAAGAAGACGAAGTTGAACATTAAAATTCAAATTGAAAACCAACAAAATTTTTAACACTTTTTCTACAATTAAAACAACAACAGCAACAACAAGAAATAAATCATAAAATATAAGAAGACTTTATAGACAATCAAACCAGCCAACAACCAACGCAATTTGTTTCTTTTAAGACACACTCGTACACACATAGCCTCCTATGACATTTGAAAAGCCAAAGTGATTGGAATTGTTTTGTTTTTGTTTTTTTCGGTGTTTCGGTGAGAGATGATAGAACTTGTAAAATGAAGCGAAATCAACTGAAGTGAAATGAAGTGAAGTGAAGTGAAGTAAAGGAATGAAATTAAACATCAAATGCCTGACACAAGTACGTAAAAATTTGTTGATGATTAACAAAATGTTTTCTTTTTTAACGTTGTTGTCGTTGTTGTGTTTTTTGTTTTATGTAGGCCCCTTCAAGAAACTTTTTTAAATGCACGCTTACAGCTACAACTACTATACATAAAGTGTCAAGAAAAAGATCAGTTCGGTTTTGATTTTTATTTTATTGCTGCTGCCGCTGGTAGTTGTTGATGTCGTTTTGTTTGAAATGTTGCTGACAAACCACTTGAACAACTACGTATTACTACACTACACTACACTACACTACACTACACTACAGCATTACAACAGACTCCTATGCTCTGGCCGCCAATACACATTTAACACTCTTCTACAAAAATTAGAAAGAAATACAAAATTTCCAAAAACAAAAAAGAAAACAAAAAGAAATCATAATGACATGCGCCGAATTTGTAAACGAATTTAGTGTGAAATTTCCTTAAAAACAAGAAGACAAAATCCACTTCAACTAACACGCTCTCTATGCTGTACAGCAATTAAAAATTCAAAATTACAATTTTCTTTCATTTTTCAATTACTTTTGAGGGGGGATGTTTGGTTATTTTTAACTGTTTTTTTAGATACCCTACACAAATATTATCAGGTTTTAAGGCCACTGTGGATTGGAACGTATTAAACATAACATTCGAGCATAGGTTTCTGTAGAAACGGTCTTGATAAGAAGGATACATGAGTGGCGGGATCTACACGTTAAAGTTGATTCCAACAACAGATTTTTGAGAAACTTTTTCATTGCATTTTTATTTACTTCTCAGAGTTTTTGCCAGAAATCTGCTGAGAGGCAGTCGTCGTAGAAATATTTCGTCATTTTTCGTTTAGTTGGAGATGTCTAACATGGTGTTTGAACCGTGGCCTCATGTCTAATAAGCCAACATATTACGTACTAGGATACAGCGATTAGTTTTCGAATATTCATAAGCAGTGATAAATCCATACTGCTGTGTGAAAAATACCCATGGAACGCCAATCTAATACGCTCTCAAGAGATATGTTGGAACATCAAAACTTTTCCTATTTTTTAGGAAAACAATGGTTGAGAACATAAGTCATTATACCCTTGGACTAACACATGCTAAGGCCAAAACATATGACAATGACGAACTCTGGATTGCAACACAATCCAACCGAAGTACGCTTTCGCGAGTGACACACTCTAAGAAAACCGGAAATGATTGACAATTTCTTCAGGCATGGTACATAATTGGTCTTTATAACACTTTCGTCAGGATTACAACCTAGCTTCTCACACCACTTATGTTGTGTGTGTTAATTTTATACATGAGTGATGGGACCTACAGTTTAAACTTGATTCCGAATGACTGATACTCATTGCAACCTGTACTTATAAAACAACGTTGTAGTTGAGTACGAATGAATCAGAGTACATAGTTAAATTTCAATATTGTTGACTCACTTATATTCAAAATATATTCATGAGTGCTTATGAGTAGCGAAAAAACGATTCATTGCTGATCTCTGGTATGTATGTAAACGCCAAAGTAGCGTAGGATGTGGTCGTATATTGCCACATGATATATTCAATTTTTTTTTATTATTTTGTAAAACCCAGTGTGACTGCATCTTGCCGCAAGGAAAAAGAGAAACAACAGTTTCCAATAATAATAAAAAACACAAAACATTACGTTTGTTTATATTCAAATTTGTACATGGGTTGTATTGTGCCATGAGAGTTTGAACAATTGTTTGTTGGCCTTTCTTTTGAATTTCGTTTTTTTATTTTTTATTTTGGATTCAACAGACACTATGGCTACACTTATCATGTGTATGATGATTTCCTTTCATTTTTTTTTTCTCTGCGTTTTAATATTTTCAAAATTATTGTAAACATTTCGTAAGAATAACACTTCAAATCAATTTAATTTTCTTTTTATTAAATGCGGAACACTTTACTTTTTCCTCCAAACAATTTGAGGCATTCAATGGAATGGATTTTTTGGGAAATTTTGATGGAAAAATCTACTGGGTTTTGCTTGTCAAAAATGTGTTGAAAAGTGGCCGGCACTTGGTACTTGACATTGATTAAGGCGTAAAGTTTAAGTTGATTTAAAAACTTTTTCATAAAAAGAAAAAAACTATAAGAAAACATACGTCTGTAGGCTTCCAAAGTTGCCACTTTCTTTAACACATTTCTAGCAGAAAATTTCTTACAAAACTGCTAATTGGTAGCACATTTTTGTAATTTCCTATGGCGGACACGCCCTTTAAAAAACGCCACTAAATTCCTCATTTAAAACCCAAATACCCCACATATTTCTCAATTTACCGTCGTCTTAATAATTTCACAAATTTTATGTGCATATTTATGGCATAAATTTTCAACAATTCCTTTTTGCAACATTGTTGTTGTTCTTGTTGTTGTTGTTGTTGTATTTAAAATATTTATCTGTCACTGTTGCAATTCCTTTTGTACAAGAATACCGAGGCACTTTATTTTTATGTTTATTACGCGACACACACAAATTCCTACTACTGAGGGTGTTAAGATATTCTATTACCTTTTGGAGTTAAAGTTGCCAGAGTAGGAAAAAAAAGAAACAAAAAGAAGAGTATATATATGGCACAGTGTATATAAAATTTGAAATATGCATATTGGCTTTGCATTTGTACCTTTGAATATAAATGCCTGTGCATATATGCTTACACTGTGTAGGAAAAGTACTTGCAAGTTGCAGTTTTCTTTTCTTCCATTTGTTTCTTAGATTTACACAAAAGGTAACAAATGTGAGTATTGCCCTTTGATACCCTACTCTTTGTAGCGATTTGATAACAATAGGATCTTGAATAACTTACTTACTTACTTACTTAATTGGCCATTAACAACCCGATTAACGGATTTCGGGCTGGCGTAACATATCCTTCCAGGCGCTTCTGCTTCTTGCGCGCCTACGCCAGTTAGTCACACCAATCGATGACAGAGATTTCTCGATTCGATCCTTCCAATTCAAACAAGGTCATCCTCTTCGCCGACTTCCCCAGATCCCCGCATCAAATACACGTCTCGCCGGAGCATTCTCTTCCATTCGATAGATATGGCTGACCCGACGCTGCACAACGTCGATGTCGTTGAGGAGCTCATACAGCTCACTGTTGGATCGGATGCGGAAATCATTGCCAACTCGCACTGGGTCAAACAACTTACGTAGGACTTTTCTCTCGAATACTGCGCTTGACCTCCAGACTGACATCATTTTTGGTGGTAATGGCAAAGCTAAGATAAATATATTCCTTGACTATATCAAAAGTATAGTTATCGGCCGTAATCTGAGATCCAATACGCCGCACGTCTCTATATGTTGATAACTTATACTTCGTTTTGCCTTCATTTACTACCAGACCCATCTTAGTAGACTTCCGTTCAAAGTACTAAAGGCAGCAGTAACATCTTGTTTGGTACGCCCTATGATGTCAATATCGTCGGCGTAGGCAAAGAGCTGGACGCTTTATAGAAGAGTTAAGTCACTGGTACGCTATAGCACCTATGACCAGTTCCCAGTACAAAATATTGCCACTACTATAAATCACTGTCGTTAATGAAACTGAGCTTATCAGCCATTATCGTATTTGTATAAATAATTGCTATGTCGAAACGAAGTTTACTGAAATCCATGTTTAAAGTCCTCATCCTTATCTTGAAGGTAAGAAGGAGATTGATTGTACAAAAGTATCGCAACACTTTAGCTGATTAATTATAACAACTTTCTCTAACTTTCTAGTGGACTTTGGTATGTCGACATCGGCTTGTGTTGATTAATTAGTGGATCGCAGTATTTCATCCGCCTTTATATCATCCGCCAGCCTCAGTTCTATCTCCAATTCTGTTTCTTATTTTCCTTATTATGCACTCTTTTCTACCTCCAGTTACAGCAAATTTTCTACAGACGACTACAGCATTTGTTATTCCTATTCCTTTCACTGAACTTCACTCACACAGTCACCTGCTTTGCCTTGCCTTTTATACGGCAAAGTAAACATTCTGATGAATGTTCTTGAAGGCGAATGTTCATTACATCGCCTTCTCGAAATCTATATAAAGGTAAACATCGTTGTTTACATTTATTATTGTAGTGTTGTTTGTGTATTTTGTTTACATTTATTCTTGTAGTATTGTTTGTGTATTTTTGTTTACTTGTTTACCATTTTTATACTGGTGTTTGTTGTTATATTAAGCAATACGATTATTTGTAAAAAGGTTTGTTTACTGCATTGTTTTGTTTTTGTAGTTTTTGTTTATAATTTTAATGTTAAGCGATGTAAAAGCAAACCACCAGTATCTAGATTTGTAATTTTCGTAATAATATAATCAAATATTTCTTCAGTGACTTCCTTTCAGTAGATTTCTGGCAAAAGCTCTGAAAGTAAATAACAATTCCCATGAAAAGTGTCTCAAAAATATGTCTTTAAACTGTAGGTCACGCCACTAATGTATAATATTAATGCACACAACATAAGTGGAAGGTTGTAATGTAACTGAAGGGTTGTAATGTACGTATGTATCATAAATTATCTGATCGCTCTACCATTTATCCCACTTAGATCCAAATAAAAATGGAATGGAACTGTCACTTACGAATCCGTGCCTTGAATTATATTTGGAGGCTTTCAGTGCAACTGTACTGCCACAATACGGTTTGGGTTTCACTGCTTTGTTGCCTCAAGAACTTCAACAGAATGTTCTCTAGGGATAAAAGGCGATTCCCAAAACTCGCATATGTTTGCATTGTATTCATCAAAGTCGTAGAGTAAATCCATTCGTGGTGGATTGGCCAGCGGATCACACAATACATTACCCAGATAGTTCCTTCTTCAGCACATTTTACCGGCAGAAATTTTTCCACTTACAGTGTAAAGTAATTTAAATCTAGAAAGCATTACACTCTACTCCCTCTAGCCCTGTATGTTTTATGCTACCCTGAAATTATTTTATTCTGTTGCAGAACTATCCTTGTTAAGATGAATATAAGCTCAACAATACTAGTGTAGGGTATATAAAGACACGTCATTTAAATAACAATAAAACTTAATGACAAGTTGCTAACTAAACTGCTGCAGCTTGTGTCATAACAATTGTTTCTATATATTGTTGAAGCTATTATTGTTGTTGCTCTTTCTAACTTCAGTTGCCATTTTTTGTAATATTTTTTATTGGTACGGAAGGAGAAGTGAATTCAGCGTTAAAGTGTAAATCTTTATGTGGGTGCACTCTCCATTTTATTCCTTTTTATGAAAGTCAGTATGTATTTCTATGGTGTTAGTAAGACAAGGTTTTCATTTGCGTCATGTATGTCAATTTGAAGGTAATTGAAGATTTCTAAAGTTAGCTGCAGGACTCAATTAAAATTGGTAGAGCTGAAGCGGTATTTAAGAAAAACATTTTTTCAAATGACTGAAGTCACTCTTGTATTATATGAGTGTTCGAAATCGTTTCATAATTTTTAATAATTTTTAGCGTCTTGACTGAAGAAATTTTTAAATCGAGAAGAGTTAGGTGGCATAGTAATTGCGCTGTAATTCTTACAAATCTGCTAATAAGAGTTAAACTGTAATTGATCCCAATTGATTGACAACACCTTCCCATCTTCTGTGAAATGTTGATTGTTGATTGTATATCTAGACTTTCCTGATAATATTTTAGAACTGCGTGAACTTGGCAAACCACTGCAAGCTTAGGTTTAGGTTTAGAGGACGTGTACTTGCCATTGAGACAAGTAGAGTACTCGGAGGGCAAGTTGACCCATTGTATTACGTCCTAAAGGAGAGAGGATAATATATGAGATAGGGAAAAGGAAAGGAAGTAGAAAATGGAGATACAATGCATGCTTTGTTGATTTCTAAATTCCCTACAAAAGGGATTTGGTTAATAGTAATTAAATCATGGAATGCCTGATTGTATCGATTTTTTAAACAAGGTTAAGATGATAAATAAAAAAATTATTCATGTAATCACTTAGTGTTTCACTACAAAATCACAATTGGCAGCAAAACGATAGATTTGACATTTGAGTATGAATGTTGGAGTCCAATAAGAAAAGAATTTTAGGTTCCTGTGGACTACATACCTACACTGCAGGCATGGCAAAGCATAAACCTCCAAAAGTCTCGATATGAGAACAAGAGTTATATTTTGTATGGCTTTCAGATGATCAAGTTTTTATACCAGCTGTCTCCATGAGAAAAACAAGCATAACTTGCCGCAAATTTTAAGTCAGTATTACGCTTTATATGAGTTCCGAATGGAATAATTCGTTGTTTATTCAGTTCATGATCGGAAAAGTACTTCAATAGTGTGATTATAGTTGTCGTAGTCTAGGCCTAGTTTCAAAATCCAGGTCAGACATAAAATCGAAATTTGAAATATATTGGAGTTTCATTACAAACTTCAAATGGCAGCAGTTTTGACTCCTGAGTTTGAATGAATGAGTCCTATAGGTTCCTACTCTGCAGGCATAACAATGCATACACGACTCTCTCTTAACAGATTTCTGGCAAAAACTCTGAGAGCAAATAAAATTGCCATGAAACGTTTCTCAAAAATTTGTCGTTCGACGTCGGCTTTAAACTGTAGGTCCAGCCACTCATGTATAAAATTAACACACACGACATAAGCGGTGTGAGAAGTTAGGGCGTGATGCTGACTAAAGGGTTTTAATGATCAATTATGTATGTATTTATATGACTTCCGGATGGAATATTTCGTTGTTTATTCATTTCATGACCTCAAGAGTACTTCATACTTACATAATTGGTCATTACAATCCTTCAGTCAGGATTATGAACGTAGTTTCTCACACCAATTAGGTTGTGTTTGTAGAGTCCTTCAAACGTTCCTTTATCAACAGTGTGGTTGCTGTATACGTTTGACTTCGGGTGCTTTAATGGTATCAAAATGAGCCCTACTGCCTTGGAAACAATTCACTGATAAAGCCACCACCATGGATCACAAGCTGGATATTGTTTGAATTGATTTACTAGTCCACTATCCATGGATCATAAGCTGGATTTTTTTACTAGTCCACCATCCATGGATCATAAGCTGGACCACCATCCGTGGATCATAAGTTGGATTTTGTTTGAATGGATTTACTAGTCGCAGACTCCAAATAAAATCTGCTTTTAAATTACGAACCAAAAGTTTATCAGTCAATATATTACCCATCAGTTCGTAAAATTTTGTTTTTTGTAGAGTAGTAAAGCCATTCAACGTTTTCGTAGAGTTTTTTTACTTTCTTTTGATTCCAAACCTTTTGTACCAAAACAACTAAACAGTCTTAATGAGAAACGTTATTGAAAAGCCACAACTGAGTTTAGGTCTGTCGGTAGGTTTATAAATGAAGGTGGTAGCGGTTAAATTTTGTGGAAACTATAAAAGAAAACCAACAACAAACCATAGAAAATACAAAGATGGTAAAGACATTAAATGTTGCTTTGAAAGTGGTGGTATTTTTTTGAAGGGAGCCTAGAGAAAAGTTGGAAATAATTTTTGGCACTAATGGCAAGCCATTCAATGAGTGAATGAATGCATGGAGAAATGAATGGAATGGAATGAATGGAGTTTCGAAAATTAGATTTAAAATTAAATTGTTATTCTTGTTTTTTTCAAACTCTGGTAATAAAATAATCTGCACAAAATGATCTTCAAGAAATAAAAATTTTACCCACAACAATTTAACTTTCATTTTCTATGAGAAAAAAAGGTATAAAAAAGCAAATACAAGCAAGTATTTTAAAAACATTATTAACAATTTGTTTTATTGTTTTAGTTTTTTTTTTCTCTTTTGTTTATTAGAAGCAAAAGCAAAAAAAAATCTGGGCAAGAAATCTTTATTTGTGTAGCAAATGAAGGAAATACTCGTAACAATAATACTGGTGCATAACATAACATAAGAAACATAGAAAAAAACAAAACAACAATAAAAAAACTCACTCGAAATGCAAAAGTTTAATTAAAAGTTCGTGATCAATGCGTCATTGGCATTATAATTAAATTTATCGGAGATTTTTTTTCCTCTGTTTTTTCCGTTTTTTTTTTACGAAGTGGCTTATTTACACAACACAACAGAAGAGAGACAGAAAAAAAGTAGAAATAACAACAATGCCAGTAACAGTAAAGGGGGGAAAAATGTATAATTTTATAAACAAATAAATAACAATTGCTACCAGACAAAAATATTATTATTTATACGTTTTCAATTATTATTAAAAAAACCATTACTTGGCATAAATTTTTTCGGTGTGTTATTTTCACTTTCCTTTAACACTTGAAATATCTCAAAACTTAAGAAAAAATCATAAAAAATTTATTCAAATCTTGAGTAAATAAATGAATAGATTTATGAATGGAATACTTTATATGCTGGGTATCACCTATATATCACCCTATAACAGTTATGTAAAGGTAAACAATGTAAAAGGCAAAGTGTTGTTGCTTAGCTTTGCTATTAAAGAAAAAACTCATATCAAAGAGTCGCACATTTTTTTAATAGGTTGCACTGCCGATCTATGAATTTCGTTGTTGAGCTAATCGAGTCTGAGGAGACAGGAGTCAGAAGGCTTTCCGAAGGGGGAATTGTTCTAGCTTAGAGTAGTCATGCCCTCACTGACCAAATTTTTCGATAAGTTCGGTGGAATTCGTTCAGCATAGGGACTGCGCGTGCCTGCATCATCATAACTGGTCGCTTTGCATGCTCAAGTGAGTTTTGGGGAACAAAACTACCATACATACATACATATATAATTGATAATTACAACCCTTTAGTCAGGATGATGACGTAGCTGCTCACACTAACTAACGGGACTTACACTCTAAAGTCAACTCCGTACGACAGATTTTTAAGAAACTTTTCATTTTATTTTATTTACTCTGGGAGTTTTTGTCAGAAATCTGCTGTGAGACAAATGCCGAAGAAATATTTTTCGTTTTGTTGGGGATGCTTGACCTAGGGTTTGAACCATGGCTTCACGTCTAATAAGCCAACACACTACCTGCTAGAAACACAACAATATTGGCTCCACTATTAATGAAATACACTCGCATTATGTTTAACTAGTCTCACGTTTTTTAATAGATAGTGCTGCTGACCTATTCCTAAACGGAAAGTCGTTCCAGCTTAGGGGAACGCGCTATTCAACTTCTTCGATGAATTCGGTGGAATTCGTTCACCAGTAGCATCACAACGGGCCGCTACGCGTGCTCAAGTAAGCTTGGATATAAAAGCTACTACTCCAACCTAACCTAATCTAGCCTAATCAAATCTAACCTAACCTTACTTAACCTAACCTAACTTTTCTTAACCTAACCTAAGCTACTTAACCTTAACCAATCTAACTTTATTAGTTTTCTAACACATGGTGATTAGACGTTAATCTTCAGCAGCAAGACAGTCGTTTCGGAAATCATTGTTACCATGGTAGTAAAGCCGTTCTTTTTAGCAGACTGATGCCTCTTAATCTTATAAATCAGAAAATCACAACGAACCATTTATTGCCTTTTCTGAAGTTTAAACCCAGAATAATAGAGCAGTCGCAATCTTTAATCAGTCAATTACAAGTCACTTTTGTAGTCTTCTCTTCTTTACGATATTATTATGTTGGACTTCCTTCGAATGTCTCGGAAATGTCTTTCCCAACTCACATGAGGCTTATATATCGGGTCGTATTAGCAAGCTGTCTGAAGTCGCCGTGGTGTAGTAGGTAGTGTGTTGGCTTACTATTCGTAAAGCCCGGGTTCGTATCCCAGGTCAGACATCAAAAATGAAATATGAAAAAAAAATATTTCTTCGGCGACTTCCTCTCAGCAGATTTCTGGCAAAAACTCTGAGAGTAAAATAAACCTGCCATGAAAAGTTTCTCAAAATTCTGTCGTTCGGAGTCGACGTTAAATTGTAGGTCCCGCCACTCACGTATAAAATTAACGCACACAACATGAGTGGTGTGAGAAGCTAGGCCGTAATCCTGACTGAAGGGTTGTAATGGCCAATTATGTTATGTATGTATGTATTAGCAAGCTGTTGGTATTACCATCAGCGCTATGGGACTCAGTCGAATCGATTTTAATTGAACACAACTTATTTAACTGTTGTTAAGACATCTCAGAAAGATTGCTTGAGGCCATACATACGTCATAAAGTCATATAAACGCTACTAGCAGTACATTAACTTCATGTACTGATAAATGGACTTTGCTTTGTGACAGACACTTTCCACTGAGGCTAATAAAAGTGGGCGCTTTTTATATTGAAAAATTTGATTCCACAAGCTTATCATGGTGTAGGGTATCATGTAGTTGGACTCTGAGCGACTATAACTGTTTTAATTGTTTATAATAATTGTTGTTGTATTTTTGTTTTTGTTTTATTGTACAACGTGTTAAAAACAAACCAAAATAAAATGTCAGTTATGTTTCAATGTTAACCCTTTTGCAAAAAAAATTGTTTTTTATTAAAGAAAAAAGCCCAAACAATAGCTGCTGCTGCATAGTACAAACAGTCTATAAAGTTGTTAATTTTTTTTATTTATTTGTTTGTTTTACACATCATATTGTAATTAAAGTTGAGAAACAAAGAAGCGGGTACTTTTTTGGGATGGTTTGGCACTTCAATCAAAATAATGATTGATAGGCTTTTGCCAACCTAAGACAACTCAAGGGAATCTCAAGCGATGTACGATGAATAACAGCTTAAATATGAACAAGCAATTGTTAAATGCATAGGCACTGTTAAAGTTTTTAAACGAAAATAGTTGGAGATATGTATGTAGCAGAGATCAGCACTGAATTGTTTTTTCGCTACTCATAAGCACTCATGCAGTTTTAAATATAAGTGAGTCAACAATATTGAAATTTAACTATGTACTCTGATTCACGTTAAACTGTAGGTCCCGCCACTCATGTATAAAATTAACGCACACAACATGAGTGGTGTGGCCAATTATGTATGTATGTATGTATGAATGCGTGTAAGTATCAGAAATTATGAGTATGATTCGATTCTGCTCATCTTTTTGAATATTCATTGCTAGTCTCTGGATATGTAGCAAACTTAATATATTTTTAATAGTGTAGAGTGTTTTTCATGGGAACTTATTTCAGTTTTTTAGAAAAAAAAAAAAGAAAAACACTTCAATTGTTATTAATTAATTCGAAATATTTTTTTGATTGTTTTCGGTGAATTTGTTTACATATTCTGTGCCTGCGCTGGCTATTCAAAAACAATAAAATCAAAATCAATTTTTATTATTTGCCAAAAAAAAAAAACAAAAATAAAAATTGCTGTGTATGTTTAATTAATTTTCGACTCAGTTTTAATTCTATAAGAGAAGCAATTTTTTTTATTAATTTTTTTTCCGAATTTTATTTTTATTTTTCAAATACAATCTGAGCGAGCATTGTATCCACATTTTGAAAAATTTATTTTGCCTTTAAAGTTATTATGGGGTTTTGTGCATGTTTTTTTTTATTTTTATATTTTGGGTTCAACATTATTTAAATGACATTATTTGTTTTATTATGATTTTTTTTCTTGGTTTTTCTACATATTTTTCTAAAAAAAAATCAAAAAAATACTAAAAAAAACTGACCCAATTCATAAAGACAATCTCTAAACTGAACTAAACCGAACAGCTAAATTGCTCCTGCTATTGCTGTTACTGTTGCTGCTGCTGCTGCTGTTGTTCTATTCATCCAATCCTATATGTGTGGTCCGCTTAAAAAAAAAGAAAAAACTTTTTTTATTTGGCTTTTAATGGAGTGGTGACTGTTCCATGTTCCCCTTTTAATATTGCAGTACATTTGGTTACTTTTTTTTCATGTATTTCTATAGCTATTGTTGTTATTATTGTACAACAATAACAATTTGAATATTGAAATTGAAAGAAATAAAAGCAATCGCATGAAAACTAAAATTAAATTCAATTCAATTTTAATTAAATTTGATTGGAATTCATGAGAATGAAATTAATTTCATAGAAAAAAGAAGAAAACATGCAAATAAATCCAAAAGTAAAGGGAAAGCAACTCCTTACACTGACTATATGATCATAATTGTTGAAGGAATTTAAGGTTCTGACACCAAAAAAAGAATATTTGCAGCAACTTGGCCAAAGTAGGTAGAAGTGGCTTTCAATACGAAAGGATAGATAAACTAGTATGATAGTCATATTCCTTTATATCTCTAGTTCTTCAACTATCTGCGGCCTCTAAAAAATTTAAGTCTTCTTATGGGCATCCCCGACCGATTAGTGAGAGCAACTGGTCGCCATTCGATAAACTTCCATTGCCTCTAAGAGTTTCCTCCTTTTTCGATTAATTAACCTGAAATCCATCTCAGGAACCTCATAAATATCCTTAAAGATCTCTGGCATTTAGTCGTACACGAAAATATCTTATAATATCTTACAGCTTCAATGACTAGCAAGAACAGGAGTGTTATAAGTCAATGAGCGGCAAACGAGAACCTGAAATGTTGAATTTTAGGCACATAGAATTTAGATACAGAACATGTATAATAGACGCCGTAGTATAGTAGGTTGTGTGTTGACTCCAGACAACTCCAACAAAACGAAATCTGAAACAAATATTTCTTCGGAGACTTCCTCTCAGCAGATTTCTGGCAAAAACTCTGAAAGTAAAATAAAATTGCCATGAAAATTTTCTGAAAAATTTGTCGTTTGGAATCGACTTTAAACTACAGGTCCTGCTACTCATATATAAAATGAACACACATAACGTACGTAAGTGATCTGAGAAGCTAGGTTGTAATCCTGACTAAAGTGTTGTAATGATCAGATATGTATGTATGTACGTTTCCAATACGTAAAAATGGTTTTCTTTTTTATTTCTCTTGTATGAAATTTTTCCAGAAGTCACTTGGCCAATTTGCACGACTTCGTATCATGTATGTTGTATTGAATACACTTTTTGTTTGTGAATGCTCAATGTTATGCTGTATTGTGTATTACGTATTCCAAACGTCAAAAACTGATAAGAAGAAGACCAGTATTAAGAATTTGATTTTCAAGCAACAAAATGAAAAATATTACGGAAGAAAGCAAATTAATTAATTATCTGTGCGAACAATTATAATTTTTAAATGTTAATGGCTGACTTAAGTTACATAGAAAAAATTTTGTATTTTTATTCTTCTTCTTGATTACTGGCATTTACATAAACTGTTAGCACGAATCAAATACAACTTACAAAAACATATGAAAAAAATGTGTATAAGTGTATCGGATTTTTATATGAAAATGATCAACAACAAGCATACACTGTTGTATTTTCTTCCAATAATACAATGAATACAACGATAGAAGGGCTTGTGTGAATTGCCCAATTGGTTATAAATCAAAATTTGGTTAAAATGCGCAGATCCATTCCGAAGTTATAGGGAAAAATCTACTTAAAATACACATACATTCGTATAGCGCGTGAAAACTTTGAGAGCTCATAACTCAAAACACACTTCTTCAACTTAGAATATTATAGAATGGAGGCGTCGATATGACCAAAACCAATGCGTCTGTTATAAGTACCTAAAATGTCCAGTAAAGACTCTAGCACCTATTAGCACTTGTTCATTTGGTGTTTCAGCAGATTTATTGAAGCTTTCTTATCTAACTTTGACAACATTTGCTGTGATATATCACCCGCCTCTTTATGTACCACAGTGCTGACAATCCTAAGCTTGCAGATTCTCACATACGTTTTCCTATTCTACCCCTCTGCAGTTTTCCCGGAATTTCGCTGTGTTCTGACACCCATAAGATGTAAATGTTGTATCACTCTGCCATCTCGTTGAGCGATTCGTAGCAACCAAAAATCACCCGGAAAGTTATTGCATTAGAGACCAGTATATAGCAGTTGAAACAATAATTGCTCATTCCAGCCCTTCAGTCAGGATTACAAACTAGTTTCTCATACCAATTTGTTGTGCGTGTGAAGTTTATACATGAGTGGCGGGACCTAGAGTTCAAAGTCGACTCCAAATGACATATTTTTGAGAAGCTTTTCATGGCAATTTTATTTAATAGCAGTTTTAGCCAGAAATCTACTGGGAGGCAGTCGCCGAAGTAATATTTTTTCATATTTCGTTTCGTTCGCGATATCTGACCTGGAGTTTGAACCGCGGCCTTACGTCTAATAAGCCAACACACTACCTACTAGACTACAGCGACTTAAAACATCATTAGAGAATACGTTAAACGTCATTATAAAATTGAACAGACCCACATGAAAATAAATTCAAATGTCCTTTACATACAGTGGACAGCAAAAGTCTTAGTACGGCAATATATTTTAGCAATTTCATTAATTTTAGACAAAAGTTTGTATAAAAATTTATAGTTTATATATTTATTTTATTAATTTATATCTGTTTTATTATAAAACAAACAATTTTTTAATGTTTTACATAAAACAAAAGAAAAATAAGGAAAAGTTCCACATGACTCCATAGGTACCCCCAAAGAGAACCCTGAGCAAATTTAAAATTCAAAGAGGCCTAATATATCAAAATGTTATTCCTTGTATTTAGAAGAATATCTCTTAAGGTCAAACACTCCATTTAACCCATTTGGAATTGAATGTATGAGTTTTGTATTTATAAGAATATCCCTAAAGGTCAAGCCCTATATTTAACCCATTTGGAATTGAATGTACAAGTTTTGTTTAGTGTTTTCTGGTGACACCATGAGCAAGTTTTTGTTTGAGGTTTAACGATTACGTAACAGTTCTTTCAAATGATCTCCTAAATGCTCTCTTGAAGTCATATCGGGACTTTGTGCAAGAGTATTAAGCCTGTGGAGTATTTTGTGAAAATATAATGCCGTACTAAGACTTTTGCTGTCCACTGTATATTCCAATTAGTTATAAATACCTCTGGCGGCTAATTTGCAAACCACTACTCATGGCTTTCGCAAAAGTCTTCTGAATATTGATTATTTCATCGGGTGAAGTTTAAACTTTCGCTTAAATAATCTACAGATGTTCTAATAGACGAGTTATTTATTTATTCGAACAGACTTGTAGTTTCAATGATCTGAAGTTGAAAGTTGTTCAACATCGAAAAGACTTAATGAGTGTAATGGCCTATGGCCTGGTCTGGTATGAATTATTAATAATTGCCTTAGAATTACAATCTTAGATGTACTTGAGTATAAAAATAGGTCCACGGGTTCTCTGTTTATATAACTTTCTCTATCTATGTGAATGCGAACGGTCACGAGCTTGACATTCTGCATCCGTTCCACAGCGAATCCTCTCGCCTGGCCTGTGTCACAAATTTTGTGAAAACATTTCCATGCAAATTTAATTTGCTTTTATAAACTGTGACTACCCTTCATTATCAGCTATTATCGTTGAATTAAATTCAACAGCAAATTTAATTTAAATGTAATGCTTCGTTTAATTCGATAACACTTTCTGAGTGTTTTTTATTTTTTTTTTTTTTGTTTGTTTTTGTTTGTATTGTTCTCTTCAGAAGCCATTTATATTTAAATGTTCAATTCTAGTGAAAGAATTGAAATTTAAGTTGGCAATTAAATGTTCATAATCGTTTAACACATACACACACACTCATGCAAACAACAAATGATTTTTTAAATTTTTACTGCGGCCACCGCCAAAACAAGTGGCATTTTAAACTTGTTGAGTAAAACTTGGCAATTGATTGCCAATATTTTTTTTATATAAGCATAGTACACTGGAAAGGTGTAACTAAGAAGAAATGGAAATTCTTTGTTACCATACTAACTGCTGTAAAAAATACAATGGAAATCGAATAAAAAACATTTAAAAAATGTTTTTAAATATCAAAATTGATATGAATTATGTACGTATGCTTACTTAACATTTTAATTTTTTAATATTTGATTGTATTATGACAGTCTCTTTGTCTTTTTTTTTTGGCACGGTGTTCTTAAATATTCATATTTTTTTATTGGAATGATAAAATAAGAAATAAAACCAACCAATAATAAATGATTAAACTACAACTTAATTAGAATTTAATTTGCATTTTTATAAATGGCCAAAGGCCTAAAGCAAAGGAAGAAGAAAAAAAACAAATGAAGTAAAAAAAATTGGTTGTAAATAATTACACCCTACACTGAATTGGGTGATGCCATACCATTCAAATATTTTGTTATTTTCGCATACTGTAGACTAAAATAGGACTATTTTGCTCCACTTTTTTTTCAACATACAGCTGAAACCTATTCTATTTAAAATATATCGTGCTTACAATTTAATAAGCAAATGGAGTTAATGAAAAAGACATCCGAATTTGTTGTCATGTGGATATGTTCCATTCTATAACCATATTTAACGTCGATAACGATGTTTTTCTAATACATTAACTTTTCCGTTAATTTATGGTTGCTACAAGTCGCTCAAGATGGCAAAGTGATTAAATATTTACATCTTATGGGTGTCAGAACACAGTGAAATTTCGGGAACACTGCAGAGCAGTAGAATTGGAAAATGTGTTAAGAATCTGCAAGCTTAGGATTGTCGGCACTGTTATAGATAAAGATGCGGATGATATATCACAGCAAATATTGTCAAAGTTAGATCAGAAAGCCTTGAAAATCTGCTGAAACCCCAAATGAACAAGACTTAATTGGTATTGGCCTCATTAGTAGACATTTTAGGTACTCATTCGAGATGTATTAGTCTTATTCACATAACCAATGACTGCTGAACAAATTTCATACACGAGAAATAAAAAAGAAAACGATTTTTATCTATTGAAACATATATGTCTGGTCATTACAACCCTTCAGTCAGAATAACGATCTAGCTTCTAGCACCACTTATGTCATGTGTGGTAATTTTATACATGAGTAACGGGGCCTAAAGTTTAAAGTCGGCGCCAAACGACAAAAACTTTTTAAGAAACTTTTCACTCCAATTTTATTTACCCTCACAGTTTTTGCCAGAAATCTGCTGAGAGCAAGTCACCAAAGATATATTTTTTCATATTCCAGTTTGTTGGAGATCTCTAATCTGGGATTTGAACCATGGCCTCATGCCCAATAAGGCAACACACTACCTACTAGACTATGGCGACTTCGATATAGATTTGACTTAAATTTAGACTCGCCGTATTCATCATTAACACATCAGTAAAATTATCTTTTATGTTAGAAGACCAGATACTTTTTACTCCAACAATACTAAATGGTTTCCTCCTCTTCTTTGTTTAAGAAGCTCATGTAAAAGTCATCAGCTATATGGCCATATGGATCAATGGAGTGCTCTTGAGCAACCAGAATGAAATGTTAAGTAATGCCACGACAAGCAGACATCCTATGCGCTCTTTATCTAGCTTTTCCCGCCTCCAAATTCCAGTTGCTCAGTACGATTCCCAAGGTGCAGAAATTATCCAAAAGTTCAAAGGTCAGTGTAGAGAAAATTGAACACTTTTCAATCTGTCTGAAGAAAAGCTTAAGAAGGAGACAGTCAGATTTATTTTCCTGTGACTTCTACATCAGTACCAGGGATCAGCAATGAATCGTTTTTCGCTACTCATAAGCACACATGAAATTTTGAATATATGTGAGTAAACAATATTGTAATTTAACTATGAACTCTGATTCAGTCATACTCACTACAACGTTGATTTATAACTACAGATTGCAATGAGTATACGTACAACGTTGACATAAAACTCATACCATTCGAAATATGTTCGATTCATACGCGTACTCATTCAGATTCCTAAGCCATTAGAAAAATACTTATAATACTTACGCATAAATGATTCGAATGACGCGAATCATTCATCAAAATTTCCAGTCTTAGTTGACATCATAAGGAAAAAAGACAGAACAGCAAGCAGAGTGTTCGAACGCGAATCATACCTATCTTGTGCTTCGTGTAAATGTTGAGTCATGGAGAGTCGACATCAACAACATCATACGTGTTGTTAAGTATGATGAAATAATGAGTACTCCAAACTTTGAATATGAGTAGAGGTTCCATGATATATAAGTATCAATGCTTATAAGTATCAGAAATTATGTGTATGAGTATTCTACTCATCTTTTTGAATACTCATTGCTGATCTCTGACACATAACCTTCTAGTGAGTATTTAAGTGTTGGTACGCGAATCATACTTATTTTTTGATTCGTGTATACATATGTTGAGCTATGGAGAGTCGAAATTAACAACAGCAACATCGTACGTGTTGTTAAGTATGAATATGATGAGTACTTCAAACTTTGAATATGAATAGAGGTTCAATGATATTAAAATAAGTATGAATGCCTATAAGTATCAGAAATTATGAGTATGATTCGATTCTACTCATCTTTTTGAATACCCATTGCTGATCTCTGATTAGTACCGCATGTGTTTGAAAACGATTACGAAGTGTGATTTAAATTTGTTTTCCAGTGACGTGCTCGCCGTGGTCTAGTAGGTAGTGTGTTGGCTTATTAGACGCAAAGCCAGGGTTCGAGCCCCTTGCCAGACATCAAAGACAAGATACAAAAAGTATTTCTTCGGCGACTTCCTCTCAACAGATTTCTGGCAAAAACCCTGAGAGTAAATAAAACTGCCATGAAAAGTTTCTCAAAAATTTGTCGTTCGGAGTCGACTTTAAACTGTAGGTCCCACCACTCTTGCTTAAAAATTAACACACACAACACAAGTGGTGTGAGAAATTAGGACGTTGTGCGATGGGTCAATTCAACCTCCGGGTACTGCGCTTGTCGTAATTGACAAGTACACGTCCTCTAACCTAAACTAAGCAGAGCAAACATACAACCATCTAGTGAGTATTTTAGTGTTCGTAGGCGAATCATACTTATTTTGTGCTTCGTGTAAATGTTGAGTCATGGAGAGTTGAAATCAATAATATCATACGCGTTGTTAAATATGAATATGATGAGTACTTCAAACTTTGAATATGAGTAGAGGGGTTCCATGATATTAAAATAAGTATGAATGCCTATAAGTATCAGAAATTATGAGTATGATTCCGATTCTACTCATCTTTTTGAATACTCATTGCTGATCTCTGATTAGTACCGTATGAATTTGAAAACGATCATCAAGTGTGATTTAAATTTGTTTTCCTGTGACGTAGATATTTTAACCTTAGAAACGGTAAAACTTATAAAGTCTGGACTAGGCCAGTAAGTGCAGTCCACAGAAATCTTATTATGCTGTAGGGTATCCCGCAATATAACTGTTTTTTGCTTATTTGATTTGTACTTTTTTTTCTTTATTTCCCTCGCTTTTAAATTTTATTGTTTACCCCCCAAGGCAAGAGATTTAAACCCTCATATAAATAATATTTTAAATATTTCCAATTAATATGAGGATTTATAATATTAAAAACAAAAACAAAAACAAACAAAAAAATTTTAAATGATCACATAATTTTCCATATTTTTTTCTGTAAACTTTTTTTTGTATTCTTTTTCTTTTAAATTAATAGCCGTATTTAATAATTTAAGCTTAACAAAAACATAATTTGTTATAGATGTGTTAAATATAAATATATTGAATGATTTAAAAACAAAACAACCTTTATATATGGAAGCAATCTATAGAAGGAGGGAGTGAGTCTTCTGTCACTATTAAGCTTAAAAACTAAAAAGTGAGTAGCATTGATCGTATGGGCCGCCTGTAATGTAATGTGTTGTCTCAGATACATAACTTGCTGTTTTAATATGCTGCTGATAACATTTATTGTATGATTTAAATGCTGTTGCTGCTGTTGCTTTGCTACGCCTTATGTTGCTGTTGCTGTGTTTTGTTTTTGTTATTTTACAACTGTCAAAAAGTGTTGCTGCTTTTTTGTGATACAATGATAAATTGTTAAATGTCACATGCTGTGACCAGGCAACCAACAAAACATCCATAAAATATCAACATGATACAAAACTATATGAATACAACAACAACAACAACAATAACAACAACAATAATATGATAAAAAAAAAACAGAATTAAAAACAGAAATAAAATCAAATCAAATAGAATATGGAATATGGAATACATATCGTAGATAATTTAGAGCTCTTGCCATTTGTTAAAACGCTGTAGATTATGAAATAAATGAATCATTGACCGTTTGGCCTGCCATAACGTTCGGGAGTACCCTATAAACTATACTTTATGTATGATAGAATTAAAATTGGACACGAGTTTTTTCTAGAAGAAATTCTGTATAAAAGTAGAAGAGGCTGTTAATGCACTTTTCCATTTATTTCAACACAAGAGCTCTCTGAACCTTCTGGAAAAGCGATTTAGACTACCCGTATTCATCATTAAGAAATCAGTGGAATTATCTTTTATGTTAGAAGACCAGATAATTTTTACTCCAACAATGTTAAATAGTTTCCTAATCTTCTTTGTTTCGGAAGCTCATGTAACAGTCATCAGCTATATGGCCAAGGTCAATGCAAACACAACAGGTAGAATAATTTAAAAAACCCTAAAAAATCTGCAATTGATTTGTTATACACCAGCCACAAAAGTATACATACGGTTAACAAATTTCAGAAACTTTTTAACCAATCCGTTTTCGTTGAAAATCTTTTTTGTCTGACATCTTTCTTCGATTTTAAGACGACGGTGTTTTGCATTGGTTCAGAAATTTGTGAAATTTGTTAATCGGATGTATACTTTTTTGGGTTTGTGCAGGGCCATAATTCAGTTCAGTTTCAGAAATTTGTTAACCAATGCAAAAGACCGTCTTAACATCAAGGAAACTATAAAGATTTTCAACGAAAACGGATTGGTTAAAAAATTTCTGCAATTTGTTAACCGTATGTATACTTTAGTAACTGTGTGTATATACTGAGAGCTACTGTACTGGGTTCCTGACTACTGAGGCGTTGGGGACAATGATATTGGAAATATGACTACTTTACGACACTTGTTCTAGCTAATCGATCGAGTGATCAGACACTGTGAGCAAACACTTCTTGACAGAATAGGAGAGATTATAGAATCTTCTAGCTATTATGGCTCAGGCTCGACCGTTGTAGAACAAAATGGGCGCTGAATCGGGGTAGAGAATCTATTATCGGGTCCGCCATCTAACGTTTTCGTTTCAACTAGTTCTTACTTAGTGAATGGTAACACTTAGCTCATGTCTGATTTGCAGATAATTAGTTTTGTCCTTCCGCTGAACGAATATGGTTGCGAATATGCTTGAACAACGCTGGGAAATATTGCGATAATAATGTAATGTTGCAGAATGTGTGCGAAAATTGCGTACGGATTTTGGAAGAACAGAAGCAGCGTCAGCTCCGTATGTTCGTTATCTTGTGAAAAAAGTAAAAAAGAAACTGGCATCCTCATCGATAAACTAAAGCGTGAAAAACCAAAATCAGTGCGTACATCCGAGAATATTGCTGCTGTGGCAGAAAGTGTGCGTGAAGCGCCATCAACATCAATTCACCGTCGTTCTCAACAATTGAACATTTCGGAGCATCAGTGAGACGAATTTTGCATAAAGAACTTGGTATGACGCCATACAAAGTCCAAGTTCAGGAGTTGAAGCCAATTGACCATCCAATGAGTTTTCGCTTCGCTAAGCGACTAACAGAAGATGCCGATTTTGGCAAAAAAAATCATCTTTTCAGATGAAGCTCATATTGATCTTGGCGGGTATATAAGCAAACAAAATTGTCGCATTTGGGGCACAGAAAACCCGCACGTATACATTGAAAAGACGACGCACCCAAAACGAGTAACTGTTTGTTGCGGATTTTGGTCCAGAGGCATAATCGGGCCATTTTTCTTCGAAAATGAGCAAGGAGTGGCCGTTACAGTCAATGGCAATCGTTATTGGGCCATGTTGAACGAATTTTCAGAAAAAAATGTAGAGGAGGATATTGGCAACTTTTGGTTTCAATAGGACGGCGCTACGTGCCACACAGCCGAAGCTACACTCGACGTTTTGCGCCCTTTTTTTGAAGATCGCATTATTAGCCGCAAAGCTGATGTCGTTTGGCCACCTCGGAGCTGCGATTTGACACCGTTGGACTATTATTTGTGGGATAAGTGTTACGTCAACAAGCCAGAGACAATTGACGCTTTAAAGGACAATATTCGTGAAGGCATTGGTGAAATACAGCTGCACACAATCGATAATGAGCTTAAAAATTGGACCGATCGTGTAGGCGACTGCATGACCAGCCGAGGCAGCCATTTCATTGAAATTATTTTCCATTATTAAACCGAAGGATTGTACTTTCAAATAAAAAAAGAAATTTAAGAAAATATTCAGTAGTTTTTTTTAAAATAATTTTAAAAAAAAAGTTTTTTGGCGGACCCTTTAAATGCCTGAGAGTAAATAAAATTGCCATAAGAAGTCTCTCAAAAATCAGTCATTCTTTAAACAGAATACAATTAAAACACACTTATTTCTGTTCTGAAATCGTATGGCCATCCATCGATGGCGATCTTTACGAAATCCTCTTGGTAGATATGCCGAAAGACTCGCCATTCCAGCTAATGACTTCTGAAGAAGCTGTGGGTCTGAGGAGGAGAAAGAGACTGTCATGAAGAGACGGAGGTTTCTGTCCTCTAATTTTCTGATATCGTTGACCGAGCTCTCTAATAAAAAGATTGCTGCAATAGCAAGATTTATTTTGCGATAGTTTACCCTAGAAAATGGTTCACCCACGAGTATAACTAATTACGGTATTATAATGGATCTGAATGCTGGCCTAAGTGGAACCTCTTCCTTCGTGGTGCTCCGTCACCTAACCTAACACGCACAACATGGGTGCTGTGAGATGCTAGGTTAGAATACTGACTAAATGGTTGCAATGATCAATTAGGTAAGCAAGCTTCTGATAATGCCGGGAATCTGAAAATGGCGGCAACATTCTGTGTTTTGATTCTGACGGCCAGAGATGAGAACTCAAGATTTTTGATAGAGATTTCTTCAGAGGCCTTAGAAAGTAGGCCATTGCAGGAATTTCTGATCTTGAAAGTTTCATTTTAGGGGCTGTTAAGATGACTCTAGTAAGATGGGTCTGGCAGTAAATGAGGGCAAAACAAAGTATATGTTATCGACAAGTAGAGATGCGCGGCGTATTGATTCTCAGATTACGTCCGATAACTATACTTTCGATATAGTCTTACAGGATTTTATTTATCTTAGCTCCACCGTTACCACCAAAAATGATGTCAGTCTGGAGATCAAGCGCAGGATCACTCTTGCCAACAGGTGCTACTATGGTCTCAATAGGCAATTGAGTAGCAGAGACCTCTCTCGTACTAACACTCTACAAGACGCTCATCCTACCCGTGCTTTTTTATGGCGCAGAGGCATGGACCCTATTAAGTACTGATGCTACCTTGAGAGTGTTCGAGAGAAAAGTACTGCGTAAGATCTTCGGTCCAGTACTAGTTGGCGATGATTTCTGCATCCGATACAACAGTGAGCTGTATGAGCTCCTCAACGACATGGACGTTGTACAGCGTATTAACATCCAGCAGCTGCGCTGGCTCGGCCATGTCGTTCGAATGGAGGAGGATGCGCCGGCGGGACGGATATTTGATGCGGGAATCTGCGGAAGTCGGCGAAGAGGATGACCTTGCCTGTGTTGGAAGGACCAAATCAAGGAAGCCCTGTCATCGATTGGTGTGACCAACTGGCGTAGGCGCGCTCGAAGCAGGGTGCCTGGAAGGATGTGTTGCGACAGGCCGAAATCCGTGAAACGGGTTGTTATGGGCAATTAATTAAGTAAGTAAGTTAGTAAGTGAGATGACTCTGTTCTTACCCTCCTTTAATTTTTACACTTTCCTCTGGCTGGTGAGATGAATTTATTTCATCTTTTCTTCTCTTTTACTTCTGTAAGTCATTTCTTCTCAAGTAAATTAAATTTTGAATTTTTTGGTATGTGTAGACCAAGACCACATACCCTTTAAAAAACTTTATATTGCTACCCAGATGTATAAGAAATTGTTAGTCTTCTAAGTATGTATTTATGTACAGCTATTGAATTAGAAATGATAACCTCACATAAATTGTGTTTTTGTTTCAAAATAAATACGTTTTCTTTCAAATATTTCGCTACACTTCATAACAATTCGAAAACCTATCATTTCTATACAATTGAGAAGAACTTCTTTTATTAAGTGTACCCCATATTCGACCATGACCAATGGGCCATCATATTAGGCTTCTTGTTCAATTGTTTTATGTTTTATTTTAAAGCTGCTGTTATTCTACTGTTAAATGGTCAATTACGTTTCTTTTATTCTGTTTTTAAAGAATTTTATTTGATTTTTTTTTTAATGCTAAACTTTTGTCTAGACTCACATGGAACCATAAATATGAATACAATATGTATTCCAATGATAGTAGCAATATATGTACATATGTATGTATGTATGTATATAGTATGTCTTGTAATTTTTATAGAAGCTAGAATTTCCTCATGTTGTGAACAATTTAAAAACTGCGGGAAGTTTAACTTTAATTGGTTTATAGTATGTGGATAATAAAATTGATTAATTCTTAACGAATTTTAAACTCAATGAAATGGGAAGAAAAAGAATACATTGCGACTCCCTTTCAGTATGTTTTTTAAAATTCCTGATAACATTGTAAGAAAAGTTAAGAGAGTAGAGAATAATTTTCTTTTACTACAACTGTCATATGCAAATATTACTTTCAGTATGTAAATATTGTAGACCAAATGTGCTTTAATTGAATTACAAATTTTTATTTAAAACGTTAATATTGTTACGTTTTTACCTTATAAAAACGTTTAAAATATGAGCTCGCAGATTGCAAATAAAATAAAAATAAGTTTTGTGTTTAGTTTTAATTAAAATTCTTTATTATTCGCACAATTCTGTGTGCCACTGTTCACAACTTTATGTAAACAACAACAATTGCTTTTCTTTGTAATCCCTCTGTTTATACCCTTTCCATAAACAATAACAATTACTAGACAATTAGTCGACAGATCTTTGCAACGTAAATCTTCGAACCACGATCGCTCTCTCCAAACACACTGCGTCTTCACACAAGACTGACTGAACTTCACTCACCCACTCGCCTGCCTTGCCTTGCCTTTTATATGGCAAAGTGAACAGTCTGATGAATGCTCTTAAAGGCGAACGTTCATGAGTTCACCTTCTCGAAATCTTTATAAATGTAAACATCGTTGTTTACGTTTATTATTGTACTGTTGTTGGTATATTTTTGTTTACTTGTTTACCATTTTTATGCTGGTGTTTGTTATGATATTAAGCAGTACGATAATTTGTAAACAGGTTTGTTTACTTCCATTGTTTTGTCTTTGTAGCTTTTGTTTATAATTTCAATGTAAACCGATTTAAAAGCAAAACACCACGATCTAGATGTTTTCATTCCGGTAACAATACTCTCGATGCGTCTATGCAATCCAGCTTTAACGTAAAAGTGAATTGATTTCCCATGAAATGAAATGCAATTTAAAATCGTTTGAATGCATTTGATTTAAATTAGATTGCCTACCAATCCCTAAAGCAATCATTTTGTGGTTAATTATGTTGAATACATTTTTCTAAATTGCTTTCCAAACACCTTATCACGGAGATTAATCACACTGTAATTAAAAAGTGAAATGATGCCCACAAAGTATACAACCTGATTCACTACAAACATTTTGTCGTATGTTTTCTTCTACCACTTTGAAATAGTTTTAAATTAATCAATTTACACTTAAATTTATAACCTGGCAGCCACCTTGTTTTTTTTTTTTTTTTTTTGGGAACCAATTTAAAAAGTATCTAAAAAGCTTAAAAAGGAAAATATCGCTTCATTTAGGAAAATTGTTGTATGCATACGATTTGTAACGTCATTAGTTTTGATTAAAATGTGATGTTTTTCTATGCCCTGTATTTTGTTTAAAATACAAGAAACAGTGATGTTCAGAACAGTAGCACAGATAGTGTAGGTGTTGCCTTGCAAAACAAGAAAATGTTTCGGTAAATTTGTATACATAGGGCCTGAAGTGTTTAAAAAAAACTTAACGAAGAATAAATTGAGCTAAACAATCACTTTGTTTCATACATACATACATAACTGTTCATTACAACCCTTTTAGTCAGTACTACGACCTAGCTTTTCGCACCACTTATGTTGTGTTTTCATTTAATACATGAGTTATGGGACCTACAGTTTAAAGTCGACACCGAACGACAGATTTTTGAGAAACTTTTCATGGCAATTTTATTTTACTCTCAGAGTTTTTGCCAGAAATCTGCTGGTTCAGCATACAGCCCTCGTAAATTTATGCTAAACCGATTTGTATGATGCTAGAATACTTATTTTATTCCATTGACGAATCAATATACTACACAATGGCCCCTCTCCTGAAAGAGTATGAAGCTTCCAATTTACTCAACGCTTTTACTTAATTTTCTCAGCTTCATCCCAAAGAATTTCGCAAAATCACATAGTTTGGATCGTCACTAACTTTAGCAAAGAAGGTAATTTCGACAGCAGTTCTAATGCCGCCATTGGATAGATTCTTTTTTTGCAATTAATGAATCTGATATCCACCTCAGGGACCTCATAAATAACCTTAAAGTACCCTGACACTTAGTCGTACACGAAAATATCTTACAGCTAGAATGACTAGCAAGAACAGCAGTCTTGTAGGTCAATGAGCGCCAAACGAGAACCTGAAATGTTGAAATTTTGGCACATAGAATTTAGCTACTGAACTTGTATAATAGATGGCGCAGTCTAGTAGGTAGTGTGTTGGCTTATTAGACGTCCTAGGTCCAAACCCTAGGTTAGACAACTCCAGCAAAAGGAAATATGAAAATCAGCAGATTTCTGGAAAAAACATGCCTTGATGAAGTTTCTCAAAAATCTGTCATTCAGAATCCACTTTATGCTGTAGGTGGCGCCACTCCTGTATAAAATTAACACACACAACATAAGTGGTGTGAGAAACTAGATCATAATCCTGACGGAAGGGTTGTAATGGCCAATTATGTATGTATGTCGCCGAGATATTATACTCCAAGCATTTAAATATGGTGGGGATTTGAAAGAAAATTACGTTCAGAGAGTAGAAAGTAATTTCGGTGTTAAATACCACATAATGGCCATGTTTTCTAGTCTATCTTTCATATAATTGCTGCTCTTTATTTGCTTTCTGCTGTACCTAAACAGTGAGTAAATGAGTGTATGTTTTCAAAAGGGGTATACAAGTGTTTCATCAATATTTAACAAGCATTTGTTAAACTGTTTTTCTTCTTTTTTTTCTTCTTCGTTGGTGCATACCTTAATCAATAATAATTGATGTATCTAAAGGGCCCACTGCCACTAACAGCCACAACACTATTAAAGAGAAAGTGTTTACAAAGAGGCGGATTAAAATGAAGGCCCAAAATTAATAAATTGATGGAACAGAAAAAACAAAACATGAAAGAAAGAAAGAGATTCTCATTATCTACATGCAGCATATTTTCGGAGATAATTGTAACAGAATTAATTAAAAACATTCCTTCGTTTCTCTCTTCTTCATCCTTCTTTTTTCTTTCTTTTTTTCATGACAGTTTTTCGACAAATTTTAATTTTACAACACACTTTATAGATTTTCAGGCACTTTTGCACGCACATTTTGGTTACAATGCAATGCAAATCTTCATTATTTACTCCTCTACTTGGTATGGCTGGTATGCACTTGAAACGAAAATATACGAGTACATGTGTGTACGGTACGTACGTACGCACAGGGTACAACTGCAATACGTACATAAGTTGACAATTATTTCAAACATTGGTAGACACTTGTAAAATGCATTCTCAAGTGCTGGACAACTTATAGGCACATTGATGTATGTATGTATGTATGATTGTGTATGTATAAATTTTAAAGAGCATTTGTAGAGAGCAACATATTATTGTATGTGTTTGTATTGAACATCTAACGACCAGAGTAGAGTGGTTGCATTGCATGTGGCATGTGTTGTTTGATACTTGAGAAATTGCATGCATGCCTTGCATCTCATCTTTTACAAGAGATCTCCTTTCATTTATGTGTGTGTGTGTGTGTGTGTGTGACTCTATATTTTACCCTTATTATGGCCGGCTCTTACAATAAACATTGCATTTGGTCTCGTTATGTTCAGAGGAAAAAATAATATGTTTTGAAATTAAATTTGTTGTTGTTGTTTTTTAGATTTTTATTTAAGCAAATTGCAGTTGTTGTTTTTAGCATAAAACGTACGTACCATATATGCTAAACAGGGGTATTTAAGAAAAAAATTTAAATAAAATCCCATATTTAAGCATGTTTTTTTGATTGATTTTATTTCCTAAACAAGTTTGCATAGAAATGTGGTTGTGAAACAGTGGGAATCGCTAAGTGTATGAATCAAATGATACAAAAGTGAATGAACTGTAAGCCGTAACTTATTATAAAATAGTCTGTAATTAAAATTTTATTTGATTCTGTTCATTTAAATGTTAAATAGGTTTTTTTCTCTCAAAGCCTTAAAAAGTTTGCTTATGAACTATGTTTTAACCCTTTGCACTCGGCTGTCCCCTCTGAGGGCACAACGTAAGTCTAGCATATCACTCGGTCCCCTCTGAAGGGACATGATAGTTTGTTAGCGATTACGGACAATGAAATTATTCCACAGCAATTTTTTAAGAAACACGTGTTCTCCTGTAGTTTTCTGTTAAAATACCACAAAAAAATTGATCGAAATGTGATAAAATTATCAAGATGCATGATAAATAAATTGTCCGTTCTACACGTCGAAAAGGAACGTGAGAAGTGCGTTCACGACGAACGAACACTTCTCTGATCCGTTGAGCAATTTGTAGATATAGCGGATTAGGCGTCCAAAGCTAAAAGGGTGTGGCTCATTGAAATGGAAAACTTGATTTAATAATAAAGAAGTGCGATAACCGAGAGAAGAAATCTACAAGATTTCAATTCGTACTGAAGCGTCGAATAGAAACAAATTTTGATATATTTTTTTGTGAATATGTGTTCTTCAATGTCCACAAATTCATTACAATTCCTTACTTGGCTCTAAAATCATACTGTATAATATCACTTTCCCAGGATGTATGTTTCCGTTAAAAAGTGACATCCGAAACTGTGCCGAGTGCAAAGGGTTAAGAAAACACAAATCAAAACAAAAAATGAATTTGAGTTTCAATGAATAAAAAGTTTTACCGTGGACGTGTACAACTACAAAAGTACTGCCCTCAAACTTTAGAGGGCTACCTATACTGTCTATCCCAATTCTTTTGCTTTGGCGGACAACAGGATGCTGTCTTGTTTGCCATATTAGTGCCGACGTCTTGTAGAGTTACAAAAGTACTGCCCTCAACCTTTAAAGGGTTGTCTATAATATCTACCCCAACAGAATACTGTCTTGTACCTGAAAAGCCTCCAGGTGATTTGTTCTGAAAAGCATTTAAGTCGTATAATATTTTGTGCTTCAAGCGACTTTTTTTGTAGAAAATTTTATTTCTTACTATTCTCAACTATTTCTGCATATAGTAGTGTAAGTCTTAAATCTGTGCAGCTGGTGTTTGAATATACCTTTAATAGGCCAGCACACTACCTACTAGACTACGGCGCACATATAACTACCAAGAGCTTATGTTAGCCCAACCTCGTGATTGAGAAGAATCTTCGTCTTTGTAACTCTCCTGAATTCCAATATGACTTAAGGTTCCAGTAAAAAAAAGACTTTATTTTCCATACCAGATAGCATAGACGGTAAATTCTTGAACATTACTGTAGAATTTTTATTTCTATACTTTTCTATGCCTCTTGGCAACTTCTTGAATCTTACTGTTGATTTGTTGTTGTTATTATTTTCTTTTCTACCCCTTGTAATATTTCTTAGTCTTTCTTCGAGTCTTATTTATTTCAACTGTATCTGTAAAGATTATAGGTCCGATGCTGATGTTCTTATTTAAATCCGGCTTCCTCCTAGGCTTGCAGTTTAAATTTAAATCTTGCGAAGATAAATGTTGAATGGTCTGACTCTTCTGAGAGTGTATTATGGTCTCCACTGCAAGAGCATACGTTGCGAGGACTTCAGCGAGTTGTAGAATTCTGTTTTCTACAGCATTTCCTTTTGTATTCTTTGATACTTACGGTCCTTCCCCCTATATAGAGGCAAAATAATTGCTTTTGTATTCCTCTAATTCCTCTGATTAGAAGATTATTCTTGCCCACACAATTCCATAATAATTTTCAATAAAACCTTTAAGGCTGTTCGCTTTGCGACCTAACAAGCGGATGGTAGTGCTGTGTCTTGCTCTCTTTACCCTTATATTGTCCAAGAAGAACTTATGTCTTACGATGGTGTTGGTTTTCGTTGGGTTTTCTTAATACTCAATACGGCTGTTGTCAAAGTAAACTGCAAGTGAGTGAGTTAATTTCGAGCTACAAGTCCGTATTGTATTTAATTTTCGATCGGTTATAGGTGTTGTAAATACAAAGGAATTTAGATGTGATGAAGATTTTATTTCATTAGTCAACCACAACAAATTTACATGGTTCCAGCGAATCATGTTCAATACATCTAGGGCTGTAGATAATACGTCATTTATGCCACGCATATATTAAAGACATAACGATTATGAGTCAGGAAAGCGTGAATTAAAATTACTCCAGTATACTCCAGGTCAGCGACTGTCAAGTCTTTTCACACTACTTTGCACAGCTCAAAGGCACTTGAATGACAAAGTTTATGCCTTCTAAAGATTGTTTTTTATAGAGGTATAGAACTTTAAGTTGGCATTACTTTTCAAGATGGCGACCGATTTAACAGCTGTCAAGTGCTTTATTCTCAGTTTGGTTTGGCAATTCATCATGAATAGACTCACGCCTGAACAACGCTTGCAAATAGTGAAATTTTATTTCGAAAATAATGGTTCTGTGCGGAAAACGTATCGCGCACTACGTCTATTTTATCGTCGACAAAATCGTCCATCAGAGCAGTTAATTCGATTAACCATGGAACGTTTTCGCACCACGTTTACTCTTATTGATAACTCGCATCCCCAGAGACGCTGTACGGTGCGTACAGAAGAAGCTATTGCTGCTGTAGAGCGTAGCATTGAGGAAGATCCGAATGAGTCCATCCGCCATCGAGCACAGGAATTGGATCTGTATCCATCCACTTTATGGAAGATTTTGCGGAAGGATCTTGGTTTGCGTTCTTACAAAATCCAACTCGTGCAAGATTTGAAGCCAAACGATCATCAAGTAAGGCGTAGATTCGTCTAATGGGCCCAAAACGAGATTACCGTTGTTCCCGATTTTCATAAGCGAATTTTGTTTAGCGATGAAGCGCACTTCTGGTTGAATGGCTACGTCAACAAACAAAACTGCCGCATTTGGAGTGAAGGTAATCCTCAAGTGTATGTGGAAACACCGTTACATCCAGAAAAACTGACTGTTTGGTGCGCTTTATGGGCTGGTGGAATCATTGGTCCGTACTTCTTCAAAAACGATGGTGGCCAGAACGTTACAGTCAATGGTGATCGGTATAGAGCCATGATTACTAACTTTTTCATTCCGGAATTGAATAACCATGATGTCCAGGAGATGTGGTTTCAACAAGACGGCGCAACATGTCGCACAGCTCGTGCCACAATAGATTTATTGAAAGACATGTTTGGTGACCGCCTAATTTCACGTTTTGGACCTGTGAATTGGCCTCCAAGATCTTGTGATTTAACACCGCTAGACTACTTTCTGTGGGGCTATGTAAAGTCATTGGTCTATGCGGTAAAGCCAAAAACGCTTGACCATTTGGAAGACAACATTCGCCGTATTATTGCCGATATAGGGCCACAAATGTTGGAAAAAGTCATCGAAAATTGGACGTCCAGATTGGACTACATCCGCGCCAGCCGTGGCGGTCATATGCCAGAAATCATATTTAAAATGTAATGCCACAAGATTATCTTTCGGATAAATAAATAATTCATGTCAATCGAATAATCCATCGTTGTTTTATTACAACTTAAAGTTCTATACCTCTATAAAAAACACCCTTTACAAATAGTTAAGGAGTTAAGAAGTTGAGGATCGAATGTTGTTAAGAATGTTGTTTCTTTGACCACCATCTGTTAGAGCAGTGGTGGTGAATAAAGGCGGCAGTGGAAATTTCCACATATAAAGCCTGTTATCGATGATCAATTCGTTATTTTTCAGAATGAGCATTGAAATAAGCGATTTCTAACTTTTTTGGTTCAGCTATACCATGTGTAAAATGCATATAATTTTTGTTAAATTTTATTTACTTTTCAAAACATTTTTCTTACGTGTTGTTGCGATATTAATTTTACCTTTTTAAACTATGTGTTGGCAAATTCTTTTTTTCCGTACATTGCTTGAAATAATTTCTGTTTTTTAAGTTGAAAGACCTTTGGCTATGCGATTTGCATAATAATTTAAGATTAAAATAAAAAACAAATATAAAAAGAACATTTTAATTAATTTAAATTATAACAGAAACACGAAATTCTGAAATGTTGCTGATTTTGAAAAACAACAACAAAAAAATTGCTTTTTGATAAATTTTTCGGTTGAAAACTGAAACCCTAAGTTATTTGATACGCTGGCAATGCAAAGTTATGAGTCGAGTAATAAATTTTGTTTATGATTTTCAAAAAACAAAACATTTCAAAGCGTACATTTTTGAAGCAAAAATACAAATGAATGAAGAATGAATGAAGAGAGGAAAACATTAAACTTTTCAAAAATGGATCACATATGAAAAGACCTTGTTTTTTATATTATTTTGATTTAAACTACAACTACAATAACATAAAGAAAAAATAAAATTGAAATTAAATGGGAAATGGACATGCATACCAAAGAAGTATGCTGGCTGGCAGTGTATAGAGTACCGGGCATGTATATGTACATGTATGTGCAGTAATTTGTTTTTTAAAGCAAAATTTCTCACGTATTTCCACTTAAAAAGTCAATGTAACTTGTTGATGCATCAAAAAAAATTCTACAAAAAAAACCAGAAGAAAAACAGAATTTTTAACTTTGAAAAGCCTTCTTATTGTTCAACTACAAAAACTGTTTTTGTAGTCAGACAGAGCTGCATTCATTATCTTTTGCATGTCTCTGGCATTATAGCCAAATGTTGTTTAGTATTCAAATAACGTTCACTGGTCTTGTCATCAAAAATGCAAAAATGCTTCATAACAAATTCATTTTCATTGCATATTCACAATAATAATTTCCCCACAACAACTTTACTTGCCTGTGTGTGATTTAAACTTAAGCTGTGGTAGCCAATGAAAAGGTGTTTTTCAACACTTTATTTACTGTCGTCCATCAGCAAATTGTTAATAAATTAACGTATAATTTTTTCCTTTAAATTGTAGTTTTAAACAAATTGAAATATCGTTCTTAACTAATCATTAACGTCAATTAATAATTGAATAGAAATATTTAATATTTCATTAGCCACTCTTGTAGTTTTTTTTTTGGCATTAAAACCCTCGTTAGCAAACTCATTACGATATCGTAATGCATTTACAATCAACGGAAGTCAGTTAAAACAAATTGCCAATTTTTAATAAGACATTAAAAATGCATAAAAAACATATTTAATGCTCGAACATAGAAAAACAATTTTTAGGAAAAATAATACGAAAAATAATATGAAAAATAATACGTGAAATAAAAAAACACACTTTTGAGTACACTCTACGTAATGTTATGTTGATTTTTATGTTTAATAAACTGCCTCCTGTATTCAATAGGTGGCCTAAAGGCCTGTAATTGAAGTACTAAATAAAATTATTTTTATTAGACATGGAAATATTAATTACAGGCAAACGCCATTTGCTTGTTATATAAGATATGCGTATGTTACACCCTACCCTACCCTATCTGTTTGTTCACCACTGTACTGCTTAAACATTACTTCTTTCCCACAACCAGAAACCAATAGATTTTGGTAGCATTTTGTACAAAAATGTATAAATTTTATACAGCCAACATGAACTGTTATCGATAAAGCAAAAAAAGATTACAGTAAGGTTATCGGATTCAAACTACAAGAGCTTTGCGATCAATTCCAAAAGAAAACGAAATACCATGGAGAGCTAGCCTTTGTGATAACACATGAAACCATACTCCCAAGCTAAATGACAACACCAGCTTAAATGGTCTCAACTTTGTATTAAAATACGACTCTCTTGAAATCGAACTGAAAAATAGTTGGAAAGTTTAACAAATATACTGATTATTTTTATATTAAACAGTGGGAGCTGCCTTTGACTAGTAAGAAAGGATAAAGCCAGACACGAAAGTTGAAAAACTCTCCAATAGATTTACAACCTTTGTAGATAGCTCTTGCAGGTAAGAGATGTCTCTATGCATGCCTACTCATATCCTATGGCTTGTGAGTATAGAGATGTTCTACGATCCAATTTAAATATCTCATGCGTACTTACACACATAACTTAGTTAATTGATCATTACAACCCTTCAGTAAGGATTACAACCTAGCTTCTCATATCACTTACATTGTGTGTGTTCATTTTATACATGAGTGGCGGGATCTACAATTTAAAGTCGACTCCGAACGAAAGGTTTTTTGAGAAACTATTCATGTAAATTTATTTATTCTCAGAGTTATTGCTAGAAATCTGCTGAGAGAAAGTCGCCGAAGAAATATTTTCATATTTTCGTTTTGATGGGGTTTGAACAGTGGCCTTACGTCCAATAAGACACACTACCTACTAGACTACGGCGACTTCATACGTACACTTTACTCTATTATTGCACTAAGGCGAGGTGAGTATTACAATGAAGAACTATTCTTCCTCCATCAGTTAATAAATACCGAACGGTAGATTATGTGTTCTCATCTATGAATTAGTGTTCAAGAGCAGTGTGCCTCTTCTTGAAAATTCGTCAACTACATAATTACTGAAGGTATCCTTATGACCTTGAAACTGACCTCATTTTTCAAAAGAAGAACACGGTCTAGATATAAAAAGAAGGCTGACCTGCCCGTTCCACCCAATAGAATGGCAAATGGGAGCAAAGCCAGTAGTTCAGAACAGTTTTATATTTGCCTGACTCAATATATTATAATAATCTTTGGATATTGAGGACCATAACGATTTTGGTTCTCTTCGTGATATGGGTGGATCGCCAAATTTGATCAGGCAACTAAAGACCTGCTTGCTTTAGTGATTACATGCATACATAATTCGTCATTACAAATCCCTTCAGTCAGTAGTATGTACCTTCACACCACTTATATCGTGTGTGTTAATTTTATACATAAATGGCGGAAAATCTGCGGAGATTAAGTCATTCAACTATTCTGATTCAACTACGTTGATTTATAAGTGCAGGTTGCAATGAGTATGAGTACAACGTTGACATCAAACTCATACCATTTGAAATATGTTAGATTCATAAGCCTACTCATATAGATTCATAATTTTAGAAAAATACTCACAATACTAATCATTCATCAAAATTTACAGTCTTAGTTGGTGTTGCATTTACAAAGAAAAAAAAAAAAGACGGATAAGAAAAAACCTTTTAGTGAGTAGTTTAGTGTTCGTAGGCGAATCATACTTATTTCGTGATTATTGTATATGTTGGGTCATGAAGAGTCGAAATCAACAACATCATACGTGTTGTTAAGTATGATGAATATGATGAGTACTTCAAACTTTGATTATGAGAAATTATGAGTATGATTCGAATCTACTCATCTTGTTGAGTACTCATTGCTGATCACTGGTTTGAACCATGGCCTTACGTCTAATAAGCCAACACACTACCTATTAGACTACGGCACCTTCATGCTTTAGTAATTAGAAATCAAAATCTTGGCTGGTGGTATTGAATTTCATTATTTTTGGTTTCCGGATGCAGAATTTCAGACTTGCTTTTGACTTTATTAGGGGATACGTAAGATTCAGTCTCGTTAGACTATTTATGGAGGAGCTTAATGTGTAAGCATTAAAATATTTTATTTATTTATTAATTACAAATTATATTTTTATTATATACAAGCGGAGTAACTTGACCATATACTTGGTGTCGTGTCACAGACCAGAGTCTCTGGTGGGAACAGAACCCACGACCTTCACGTTAATAGTCTAGCACACTACTCACTAGGCTACCAGGGCACACTACTCACTAGACTACCAAAGCAAATTTTTTTAAATGTTTTATAGTGTGCCTTTGGTATTCACTTGCTGAATTCGGTCTTGCGTTTAAGATTAAGCTACGCTTGTAAAGTGTTTTACTATACAAAAGTTAATGATCAGTAGCCAACAGATAAATATTTTCTAACATATTTGTTAATAATTATAATTATTAAATCAAATTAAAAAAAAAACAAGATTGTTTCTTTAATTTTTTATTTATTTAGTTGAGTTGCCATTAATAGAGTCATATTACGTTTTCGGTTTGTAGCTACAAATTGGGTTTTGCGTAGCTAGCAATCATTATGTTCCACCATATATGGCAAGGCGGTGTGGTGTGGTGTATGCTTGCTATGTATGAGTATATTAACAATGATTGAATTATTATTTTAAAATATTTTGTTTAATTTAATACGTATGTTTAAAGAAAATAAAATTAAAATTGTTTTTAATACCACCTGTTTCTTTTTGGAAAGCCAAACCTAAGACTGGCCATTGGCAAAATAGATTGTCATTTATATGCTCTAGTTTTTGAAATGTACGAAATCAAGAAATAATTTTAAATTGAAATTGAAGCACACCTTGATTTTTTATTGCTGCTCCATGCTCAACATGAAATATTTAAATCGAAAAAAAAAAATGAAACAGGGGGGGCTATGCTTTGAACTCGACACACCACACCATACCACATAAGAAAGTCAATTTTTCATTTCAGTGGTTCTTTGTTCTATTTGATATGCCTTTATTATATGCTTTTTTTATACATATGCGTTCTTATTCGTCTTCTTATTTCCAACATTTTTTTGATAAATTATTGTTAATTTTTAATGTATGAATTAAATCATCTTTTATGAAATATTACACATGTTCGTTCTTTGCTTCTTTTCTTTTCTTTTCTTTGTTTGAGGACGTCTACCATTTTTTTCTTTTTTGAAATCCCGCTTTATGTGGCCATTTACACTTGAGAAATTTGCACTTAACATACACACAATGGCCATAGCCATGGACCATGTGAATGCACAGAAATGGCCAAGCCGAACAGCACAGGACACAATAACACACAAAAACATAATTAATGATCACAATTTTCAAAAATAAAGCTAATGGATGTTGTAAAATAATCACTTTGGATCCTCTAAACAAAAAAAAAAAAAACAACAAAATATCAGACTCACATACATTCATACGTCTTGCAACCAATCCGTCTAAACCGTATTCAAGTCTCTTGTTGGATTGTATTGTATTGTGTGCCTGTGATTTGTTTATTCAATACAAAACCCAGTGAAGTGTTCAAATGAAACAAGTGAATCCAAACCAAAAAAAAAACCGATAAGATGACAGTGAGTGAAATAAACTCACAAATAAACGTGTGTGTATAAAAGGCCAGCAGCAGTGTAATTGAACTAATGAATGAATGCCTGACTTCAAAGCCAAAAAAATGAAATGAAATAAATGAGACATAAAAACAATATTTTTAACAGATTAGACCTTTTGGTGGGGGTTTTTGTTGTTTCTTTTTTCTTGCCTTCTTTTTGTCTTTTTGATAGTGATAAAACGGAAATATCAGTAGAATTATTAATAACTGAAGCAAGCTAAAGCACAATGTGATCAAAATCCATTGGAAATTTGACACCAAATTTTTGTACTTCTATATATACTTACCACATAGAAATGTACAAGGATGGATTATAATTTTAACGAATAGAGCTACACTGTTCTAGTCAACAGGAATCTGCCTTACTTGGTTATTACAACCCTTTTGTCGTCGTAGTTTAATAGGTAGCGTGTTGGCTTATTAGACGTGAGGCCACGGTTCAAACTCCAGCTCATACAAAATATTAAAAAAAAATATTTCTTCGGCGAAAGTAAAATAAAAAGTCAACTTTATGCTGTAGTTGCCGCAACTCATGTATACGATTAACAGACATAACATAAGTGGTGTGATAATCTAGATTGTAATACTGACTATAGGATTGTAAAGACCAATTATGTATGGAACCTTTTAGCCAGAATTACGACCCATCTTCCAATACCACTTATATTGTGCCTCTTAATTTTATACAAGAGTGGAGGAACCTACAGTTTAAAGTCGACTCCGAACGACAGATTTGTGAGGAACTTTTTCATGGCCATTTTTTTGCTCTCTTTTTGCCAGAAATCTGCTGCGGTCACCGATATTGTATGTGTTAATTTTATATTTGAGTGGAGAAACAGTTTAATGTCTACTCTACGAACTACAGAATGGTTGAACTTTTCATTACATTTTTATGGCACTCTCAGAGTTTTTACTAGTAGACTACCGAAAGGAATATTGTTTTTCATATTTCGTGTTGTTTGAGATGTCTAAGCCGGTCGTTGAGATACGGACTCTCGTCTAATAAGCGAGCACACGACCTACTAGACTATGGCGATCAAATACATCTGTCATGTCAACTCATGTGAAAATTTTGAAAAACCTGTAAGCAATGCCCCATAACTGAATAGATTTCTGTTCTTTATTTTTGGAATTTCTCTGCACCATCCTGTTCTAGAATTACAAACAACCAACAACAACAACATCTAACAACATTATCCGCTTCTTTGGTTTCTCAATTAATTAGAAACGTAACACATTTCTATTAAATTTCAGTGTTTGATGCTAAATTTTCCATTCAAACAATATTTGTTGAGTTTTAGATTCGTAATCCTTTACTATGTATTTGAAATATAATATCTTCTTGTTGTTGTTGGTTTTTCCTTTTTCCTCACACATGTTAGTAAATATAAGAGATTTAGAAAACATTTAACGCTTCGATTATATGTATGTTATGGGGTTAAGGAAGGGGTATAGCGGGAAAGGTACTTCCACAGCAGGAAAAAATTTAACGAATAAATAAACAAAAAATAAGAAATATTCGGTAACATAATAAACATAAAAAGAATGAATTGTTAAAACAAAGAAATATAAAACAGACTGAAAGACATAGAGGCAGAGAGACAGACTTACAGCATAAGAATGAAAAAAATAGTGGCATGGCAAACAATACTGCAAGTGTTGCGTTCTTTAGAGAACGAGTGCATGCAAGCCTGATGTTTATTTGACGGTCTTAAAGTTAGACTCAGTCACCACTCAGTCATTCAGTTTTCTTCCTCTTGTTGTTACGGTCACAATCATGCATCTAAACTAATGCAGTATGCTAGACACGCATAGCGGTGTTACCCAAAAAAATCTACAAATAAAACGCAAGATATTCATTCAGTTGACTCAACACTGAGTGAGTGTGAGTGAGTGACTGAATTGTGGTATTTATTGTGCATAAAACATGCATGTTACGTTTACGTTTACGTTTACGTTTCAGTTTTAGTTTTTTAGTTCTAGAATCTGTTTTTCTTTTTTTTTCATTGTATCTGGAGTGTCAGTAGGTTGGTTGTGTGACCGGTTGTTTATTTGCTTGATTTGTTGTTTGTTTGTTTGTTTGTTTGTTTCCATACAACTATGATTCAAATAAAAAAAACAAAACAAAAAATTTAAACCATATAACTTTGTTATTTTTGTTGTTATTGTTGGTCTAACAACGCAAACATCAACAGAAAACTAAAATTCTTTACGTATACTTAACATACACATGGCTGGACAAAAGGACAGACATTTCATTTTGATCTGAAAATTTCGTATTTAAGTGTGAATAAAATGAACTCTGAAAATAAAGGCGGCTTAAATCTTAAGATGTTTATGTCCAATGCCCTACTTTACTATGGTGGTGGTATACGACCATGTACAAAGCAGAGATCAGCAATAAGTATTCAAGGAATCGAATCATACTCATAATTCCTGATACTTATACGCATTCATATTTATTTTAGTATCATGGCACCTCTACTCATATTCAAACTTTGAAGTACTCATCATAGCCATATTTAACAACATGTATCATATACCATACTCATAATTTCTGATTCTTATACGCATTCACACTTATTTTAATATTATACTCATACTACTCATATTTAAAGTTTGAAGTACTCATGATGTCCATACACGTATGATGTTGTTGATTTCGATTCTCCATGACTCAACATGACTCAACATTTACAAGAATCACAAAATAAGTATGATTCGCTTACGAACACTAAAATACTCACCAAATGGTTGTGTGTATGCTCTGCTTGCTGCTCTGTCTGTTTTCGCTTAGGTGTCATTTTACTTTTTTGTAAATGCAACAACAACTAAGACTGTATATTTTGATGAATGATTCCGAGTCCCTCGAATCATTTATAAGTATTGTAAGTATTTTTCTAAAGTCATGAATCTGAGTGAGCACGCTTATGAATCAAACATTTTTGAAATGGTATGAGTTTGATGTCAACGTTGTACTCATACCCATTGCAACCTGTACTTATAAATCAACGTTGTAGTGAGTACGAATGAATCAGAGTACATAGTTAAATTTCAATATTGTTGACTCTCTTATATTTAAAATTTCATGAGTGCTTATGAGTAGCGAAAAAACGATTCATTACTGATCTCTGGTATTTACTTACCCGTTTATCGGTTTTCGACCAGACTTAACACATTCTTCCAGGCGCTTATGCTTCTTACATGCCTTCACCAGTTGGTTCTACGTATAGTTGGCAGGGCTTTCTTAATTTGGTCCTTCTAACTCAGACAACTTCCTCCTCTACGCCAATTAACGGTAATGCACGCACCAAAACAGAGTAGGTTAGGTTAGGTTAGAGGACGTGTACTTGTCAATTAAGACAAGTACAGTACCCGGAGGTCAAATTGACCTAGTTTCTCACACCACTTATGTTGTGTGTGTTAATGTTATACATGAGTGGTGGGACCTTCAGTTTAAAGTCCACTCCGAACGACAGATTTTTGAGAAACTATTTCATGGCAATTTTTATTTACTCTCAGAGTTTTTGCCAGTAATCTGCTGAGAGGAAGTCGCCGAAGAAATACTTTTTGTATTTTGTCTTGATGTCTGGCCTGGGGCTCGAACCTTGGCTTTACGTGTAATAAGCCAACACACTGCCTACTAGACTATGGCGACTTTAAAAAAATACAGAGTAGCTTTGCAGTTTTATGGTTCCTGATCGATGTTATGTTGTGGTTCACTGATACACGTCTCTGGCTCAAAACATAAGAAAATGTTACTTAAGTTTTTTGCAGCTTTTCGGTCTACTGCAGCAGCTTCTTGTAGTTGTTTATAAACAACACCTTCTCTAAGCACTTTACTGATTTTGTTCCACTTTTGCTTAGGCTTTGAATTTCTGTAAAAAATATCTCTTCAAACTACTGGCAACTTGGTACATATATGTACATACATAATTGGTCATTACACCCCTTCAGTCAGGATTACAACCTAGCTTCTGACACCATTTACATATATTGTTTGTGTTAATTTTATACATGAGTGTAGGGACCTACAGTTTAAAGTTATGTCCGAATAACAGATTTTTGAGAAACTTTTCATGGCTCAGAGTTTTTGCCAGAAATCTGCTGAGAGTAAGTGGACGAAGAAATATTTTTCATTTTTTCGTTTTGATGTCTGACCTGGGGTTTGACCCTGGCCTTACGTCTGATAAACCAATAAACTACCTACTAGACTGCGGCGACTTTACCAAAGTACATGCACCCTTAAACTTACAACAAATTTTTATGGCAGCCTTTTGATTTTCATGGAGGAATCGGTTGCATGTTCTTGATTTTTAGTGAAAAGAGTGCAGCCAACAATGCTTAGAAATGAAATCATTAAAAAAAACTAGTTAGTGACACATAGAGTCGCCTAAGACCGCCTTTTATTTTTTGATTTACAGCCTAGACATTCGTTTACAAAGAGACCTAGTAAAACGGATATTCCAACAAGTTTTTCAAATTGAAAAAAAAATCATGAAAAAAAACAACTGGAGTAGGTCTTTGTGTCTGTCCGCCTAACTCTCTGTTATTTCCAATTTATCCGGCAATACACAACAACAACAACAAAAGAAAAAAAGAAAACAAATTTGTTTACAACAAGAAAAACAATAAACACTTATAAGCGTCTTGAGTTGGGGTTCTTTAATACGATCCTTCAAACGGAACTCCTCTAATTAACAACAATTTAACACACATACAGATACGCTTTAATTATTGGAAAATTTCTTTTGTTTTTCTATTTTCTGTTTACGTTTTATTCTTTTTCATTTCATTGTTCACAAAATGTTAAAATCACGCATTTGAATATTAAAAAAAAAAAACGAAAAAAAAATTATGCCACGCATATGCATTTTTAACAGCGACAATTATACGCACCAACCACACATATCACACATATATTGTGCTGTTCCAAGTGGATTGGTTTGCTGTGTTGTTAAGTGGAATAGAGTTTCGAGCTTGTGTCATTGTTCTTATGCGGCTGTGCGTAAGTGTATGTAGGCATGTATCGGCTGCATTTGCATTTAAAATACAGGATATGGAGTAGAAAGTCATGTTAATTGTTTTAAGTGTCCATAATTGTTGGGACTCCGCTCCATTCTGTTTCCATAATACAATACAAATTGTGTTGGGAATTCAAATATTGTTTGCCGTTGTTCCGGTTTAAGGTTTAATTTTCTTACTTAATTAATCAATTTTCGTTAACGTCAATACAAATTATTGACTTGCGCTTGACTATATTTGTTACAGGAAATTGAAATTATAGTCAGTCAGCGCTTAATTTCTAATGATTTCAGTACAAAATATTCAATCAATTCATAATGACGGTGGTTAATAATTACTTAAAATTTATATAAAATTTAAAACAGGCCCACGAGTCTAAGGTTTAGTTTTTTAATATTAATCGGTTGGATAGAAAGTCACTCAGATACAAAAGTATACATACGGTTAACAAATTTCAGAAATTTTTTAACCAATCCGTTTTCGGATTTTTATCTTTCTTCGATTTTAAGACGACGGTCTTTTGCATTGGTTCAGAAATTTGTGAAATTTGTTAATCGGATGTATACTTTTGTGGGCCTGTTCAGGGCACAATTCAGTTCAATTTCAGAAAATTTTTAACCAATGCAAAAGACCGTCTTAACATCAAGGAAACTATAAAGATTTTCAACGAAAACGGATTGGTTAAAATTTTTTTGAAATTTGTTAACCGTATGTATACTAGGGTGGTTTTAAAAAATCGATGTCCGTTTTTTGGGGGGGCACCCCCCTAAAATGTTTCTTTCTGTCAGATTTTAGGATTGCCAAAGTTTGAGCGCAATTGGAAGATGTTAACCCGTGCCACTGGGGCCTCAAAATTTTGAAAATCTCGATTTTTGGCAGTTTTGCGACTTCGGCGATCCATATCTCTGGAACGGCTAAAGCTATTCGCCCGTGTCATACATCAAATTAAAGGTCATACTGTTTATAATATTTTATATTCTCACAATAAATACGCAACTAGTACTGAAACCGAAAAAATAGAGCCAATGTCCCTAAAAACGTGACTAGGTACTCCTGAGAGCGAAGATGCGTTATTTGTATTATTATTGGTTATTATGGACAAATACGGTAGTGTGATATTTTATAATACGAGAGCCTTTGATTCAACCCACATATTTCAAAGAAAACTTCCACTGAGCAGAGTGTTTGCCGGATAACTGCTGAAAGCAAATAAAATTGCCATGAAATCTGTCGTTTGGAGTCGACTTTAAACTGTAGGTCACGTATAAAATTAACTAACACAACGTGGGTGGTGTGAGAACCTAGGTTGCAATCCTGACTAAAGGGGTGTAATGACCAGTTAAGTTAGCAAATAATTCAGAGTAATTTCGTCGTATGAAGGCTTACTTTTTTGACCTGAATTTGCAGGATGTAAACGGCAGGATATGTGGCCAACAGAGCGATGTCTTGTTAGTCTACGTTAAAGATCATTTCGATGCGGGTAACTCCCTAATATTAAAGCAATTGAAGATAAGCCTTCGTGAAGTCATTAGCAAAATAAACCTCGAACTGAGAGCAAAACACTATGGAAACAATTCTTTTAATTTCTTCAATTATCTTCTCTTTGTTCCCACACTTTTGAGTTACCAAAACGTGAAACAATTTTGACAAATTAATTACAACACAAACCCTCACATGTTCTAATACAAAAAGCCGGACAAGAAGAGGAAGAATAATAAGTTATTTGTTAAGAATAAATAGAATTTGTTTAGAATAAGTAAAGTTAACCCCGTTCTAAAGTGTAGACAAAACGCACTTGAACAAACATGTCATCCATACATAGAGTCAAACAATTATTTTCAATATCTCACTGACACACTGTCCGGAGAATATCAGTTTAAAACGGTTTTCGTTTTTCTTATTCTTCTTCTTTCTGGTGCTATGAGAATGTATGAGAATGTATGAGAATGCATGAGAATGCATCATGAGAGAGAATATAACAAATGATGTCAGTATGAAAATGACGTTTTTAGATGACTTGTCCACAGGTTTTCAAAAAATAAGTTGTTTACTCAAGCTGTGGTATTTAAACTACCACTGCCTGCTGCTGCTGCTGCATGTTTAGTGCTTTCGTTTACGTATCATTCATGGTCTTCTGCTTCTTTTTCTTCTGCTACAATAACAGCAACAGCAACATCATCATCATTGTCATTGTCGTTGTCATTTACAAACATCAGGCAACATTTATGCTTTAATAATGGACATAAGCTGTGTTTGTTGTTGTTGTTGCTGTTGTTGACTGTCGTCTTTTTAAGCCTCATCACTCAAGCATGGATGCGTTAAAGTGCAGCTTATCTTTAAGAAGTTGAAATACAAATACAAACATACCCACATGCAGCGGTATTAAACACATATTTAAGTGTGTGTTAAAGTTTCAGTGCATGTACGAGTATGTACGAGTATGTTTGTTTGAAAATCTAAAACCATGAAAGTGTTGTCTCTGCATCTGTCTGTCTGTCTGTCTCTCAGCCTGTATGTCTCTCTGTCTGTTTAATGTTTAAATAAAGCGAAAAATATTGACAAATGAGTAATGGATACAAAGGCAAATTTATGACAAGTCATAATATGGCAGCAACATTTATCATTAAAATACTGACGCTATTTAATGCCGGCACAAGTTAAACCATCACAAAATTTACTCTTTTTTTTCATCGTATATGTTGTTGCCTGTTTGTTGTTCCTGTTTGCCAGTTGGTTGTTATTTTAAGCCAGGATGACATTGTATCAGAGTGTGTTTGTTTGTGTGGTTATTGTTGACGATAATGATGGCGACCATAGTCATGGCAATAATAATGATGATGATGATGTTTCTGGCGTTGTTAAGAAGCCTGGATTAAGAGCACAAACTCTCAAACACTTTCATGCTTTTTCATACTTTCACACACACATACCCACACATATATATATACATACATAGTACATGCACTCATAATAACTGTGTGACATGGCTGGCTGGCTAGTGAACTATATTAACAACACAATCTACGCAAATTGTTATTTACACAAGGAAACTCCAATAATAACAACAACAACTACTACTACAAAAACGAACAACAAAAACTTTGCAATTGCTTGCAACAAAGACACAAAAAATGGCACAATTAGTGGCAACCAAAGAGTTAATTAAGCAACGTGTTTCCATTGATTGAATTTAAAAGTTAATGAACACTGGCTGGTAAGATTTCTTTAATTAAAGAAACTTATGAGGAACAGAAATCAGGAAATATATTCCGATTATTAAGAGTCAGTAATAATGCCTACGTTGTTTTCAAATTTTGGAGGCACTGCTGACGAATTTATACCTTTAATGTTGAGTATAACGTAGTCAATGTAGTCTAATAGGCAGTGTGTTAAAGTATTTGACATGAGGCCGCGGTTCAAACACCAGGTCAGGTGGTCCAATAAAATGAAATACGAAAATATATTTCTTCAGCCACTTCCTCTCAACAAATTTCTGGCAAAAATTGCGAGAGTAAATAAAAATTGCCGTGAAATTTTTCTCAAAAATCTGTCTGTCGGAACCGACTTAAAACTGTAAGTCTCGCCACTCATGTATAAAATTAACACACACAACATAAGTGGTGCGAGAAACTAGTTCGTAATGCTGGCTGAAAAACCCCAGAAAGTGAGGGAAAACGTATTTTTATATCTGAGTTGACATACTTTGGAGTCCGAGATCCAGGATTGTCAACGAATTGCAGCCCTTCTTTCTAAATTGGTGAAGTTGTTCAACAATTGTTGATAGGGCTTAAGCATTGTGGTAGAATTAAGAAGCTTTTGAACAAACTGTCTTAACATGCTACTGCTCTACTCGTTTCTGGAACATCAGAGAAATTTTTGGTTTTTCTGTTGTCTACTGCTGAACACAGCTCTTTGAAAGGTATGTTGGACCACCCAGAATTTGTTGAATTCCATGCTGGTTTTTCAAATTCGAAATAGTATTTCGGTTGAGGCACATATATCCCCTCTATTGCCCCCTCCTCAGACATATCCGATACCTTCTGTGTCAGTTAGTCTGCTTTTTTGTTTCCCTCTATGCCACAGCGGTCCGTAGCCCGGTGGAGGCCTATGTTGCGTCAACGTATACGGTGTAGAGAGACCATGCAACTCCTGACGATCTTTGATTTGCCGATTTAATTGTAGTAGGGAGAGTGTTGGCTTATTAGACGTAAAGCCAGGGTTCGAGGCTCAGGCCATTCATCAAAACAAAATACTAAAAGTATTTCTTCGGCGACTTCCTCTCAGCAGATTTCTGGCAAAAACTCTGAGAGTAAATAAAATTGCCATGAAAAAGTTTCTCAAAATTCTGTCGTTCGGAGTCGACTTTAAACTGTAGGTCCCACCACTCATGTATAAAATTAACACACACAACATAAGTGGTGTGGGAAACTAGGTCGTAATCCTGACTGAAGGGTTGTATATGTCCACACATATGTTCAAGTATGAAGGAAGCAGGTCCCCGGTTTCAATCATGCGTGCAGTTTGTTCAACAACAAAAAACAAAAAAATGTGCTGGCCTGTTTAGGTAATCTGTATGAGCCTTTATCGGAATAAACCCCAGATCAAGTTCCGCATTCCATTTTTAAGCCTTCGGTGAAAATTGTTATATCACCGACATCGAAGACAGCTTGATCATCCCATTCTTAACATGTGGGAGTGTGTGTTTTGTATATTTGTCTGAAAACAGTCTCCGGTACAATGTAGTCACATCTAAATCCTGAGTGATTCGGTTCTACTTCAAGCAGTATTAAAGCGTGAACCACCGTACATGGTGTAAACATATCTGAAATCTTCAACCTCACTGCTGTTCTAGCAGCCACCTTTCGTAGGAAGATGTCCAATGGTTGCAGAGACAAGATGACCTGCGGTGTGGACTTCAGAGTACCCATGATGCCCATGCATGCCAAGCTCTGTACCTTATTCAGCATAGCATCACGGAATTTTATAATCGGAATTTTGTTGAATGAACCACTTTTTATAGTCAAGGAATTTATTTCTCTTAGCTCCGCCGTTACCACCAAAAATAATGTCCGCCTGAAGATCAAGCGCAGGCTCACTCTTGCCAACAGGTGCTACTATGGTCTCAATAGGCAATTGAGTAACAGAGACTTCTCTAGTACGACAAAACTAATACTCGGCAAGACGCTCACCCTGCCCGTGCTACCTTATGGCGTCTTAAGCCCTACATAAGATATTCGGTCCAGCTCATACAGTGAGCCAATATTCTTTGAAAGGTCTGCTGGTCTTGTCTTATATTTTTGTGTTTATCGAAGCGTATATTCTTTTCGCTTATGTTCAGTTTTAACTTGCGTCCTAACAATAGTAAATAAATTAACCACAAGACTCTCAAAGACTGTGTCAAGATATGATAGTCTGCCGAAGGTATGCGTACAGTGAGCTGTATGAGCTCCTGAACGACATAGACGTTGTGCAGCGTATTAACATCCAGCGGCTGCGCCATGTCGTTCGAATGGAAGAGGATGCCCTTGATGCGGGGATCTGCGGAAGCCGGCGAAGAGGACGACCTTGTATGCGTTGGAAGGACCAAATCGTGGAAGCACTGTCATCGATTGGTGTGACCAACTGGCGTAGGCGCGCAAGAAGCAGAGGCGCCTGGAAGGATGTGTTGCGGCAGGCCGAAATTCGTTAATCGGGTTGTTAATGGCCAATTAAGTAAGTCAGTAAGAACCACTTTTAGAAGTTTTTAGAACGAGTTGGCTCCATGTCTGGATACAAAATTTTTGAGACGGAATAATTCATTTCTTTTATTCTGTTTACTTTGCAATATAAGAGACAAGGAAAAGCATGCGACTGGGTGAGTGAAGTTCAGTAAGTCTTGTGTGAAGACGAGATGCGTTTGAAGAGAGTAATCGTGGTTTCTCCGTTACAAACATCTGTCGAATAATTGTCTAGTAATTGCTATTGTTTATGCAAAGAGTGTAAACAGAGGAATAACAAAGCAAAGCAATTGTTGTTGTTTACATCAAGTTGTGAACAGTGGCACCCAGAATTAGGCGAATAATAAGGAATTTTAATTAAAACTAAAAACAAATTTATTTTTATTTTATTTTCAATCTACGAGCTCATATTTTAAACGTTTTTAAAAGGTATAAACGTAACAATACCAACAACAATACACATATGCGAAGTTAATTATAATTTTGCTAAATAACCAGGAAATACTCACAGCTCTTGTTTTAACAGAAAGTTCCTCTCTTTTTTTTAGCCAATGACTTGGTAAATAATCCCTTGTAGAACAATTTTTCTAAACAAATGTGGCTTTAAAAAAATAAAAAACAACGTTCAAGTGACATTAACACCCATGTATATGCACTCTTTACGACTGTTTTGCTGTCTTCTTAAAGGGTATCAAAGTCCAAAACGGAATAGATGTCCATACCTTTTATGTTTAACGTATAAGGCAATATTAAAGGAGGCCTATCACTAACCATATGATCTTTTTTTAATACCGTTAAAGGTTGATTTACATGTGTATTGCAAGTATTTGTTACAATTTTTCCAAAGTTTCAAATTTAAAGGTTTCATTTACCTCATGGCCTGTAGGTAAACACTTTTAGGCCGTGTTTCTTCTTTTTTTTTGCTATGCTTTGTTTTGCCTATATTTGTATGTACATACGTTTGGCAAAGGAATCGTTTAAGTTCTTAGCCCGTATGTAAAATGCCAATTGTTATGTGGTGTTGTCTTCTTGTTTTAGGCCTGGAAAATTCATTGGTTACATGTTAACATGGCTTACAAAAAGTCATTTAACATGTTCCTTCGTTTTTTTCCATGTTTTTTTTCTGTTCTTCAAGTTACAGAAAACAATGTCGAGGAAAAATTTATAAGAGTTTCTCCTCTATTATAGCCTGCAATAGTTGTTAATTGTTGTTGTTATTGGTTTTAGTATCGGTATTGGCGATAGTATTGGTGACGGTGATGGTGGTGGCAATATTGCAGTATTTTTGTTCATTTCGTTAACTGACACTTGACAGGTTTGCATGTTTTGTTACAATTTTAAAGGTTTTTTCCAATTTTTTTTGTTGTATTTGCTTTTGTTGTTTTGTAGTTCTTTAGCGACCAAAAATAACAGATAATAATGTCACCTGGCAATTCCTTTGGATGAAAGAAAATTTATTTTAAATTTAAAGACAAAAAAAAAATGGAAATAAATTTCCTAAAAAGTTTAAAGGGTCTTACAGGGAGAGAAACTGGTATTAGTGCTAGGATTAGGCCATCATTATGATATTTTCTAGACTACGGATTATAAATTAAATAATTTTCTTTCTAAACACAACAATAAAAGGCCGTTAATAACTTCAAAGATCAGTTATTAGTGCACACTTCTTGTAAGGTTTGCTAAAGCTTTTCTTGTAGGGGGATGAGAACTACCCAAGTCAAAATGTTAGGTTATGTTAGAGGACGTGTACATGCCAATTAAGACTAGTACAGTACCTGTAACTGATCAATTTATTGAAAGCATATATTCCTAGCCACCGTAGTCTAGTAGCTAGTAAGTTGGCTTATTAAATATGAGGCCACGCTTCAAACCCCAGGTCAGAAATCTTCAATGAATGGTAAAGGATTATGAACCTAAAACTCAACAAATATTGATTGAATGGAAAATTTTGCATTAAACACTGAAATTTAATAGAAATGTGTTACGTTTCTAATTGATAGAGAAACCACAGAAGCAGATAAACCTGTTAGAGGCTGTTATTGGTTGTTTGTAATTCTAGAACAGATTGTAAAGAAATAGGGAATAGAAATCTATTTAGCTATGGGGCCATAACCATAACTGTTCAAATTTTCACTTGAGCTCACTTAAAGATTGTTCTGATCGCCCTAGTCTAGTTGGTCAAACGCCTGCCTATTAGACGAAAGTCTGTGGTCCTACACACGGCTCAAATATCTCAAACAAAACAAAATATGAAAGCAAATATTTCTTTCTGTAGTCCACTGGTAAAAATTCTGAGAGCTACAAAAAAATGTCATAAAAAGTTCCTCAAATCTAAAGTTCGGAGTTGATATTAAACTGTTCCTCCACTCAAACATAAAATTTACACATACAAAATGGGTGCTCTCAGCAAATTTCTGGCAAATACTCTGAATATTCTCCGACAGGCAATTTGTGCAATTTTGCTAGGCTCCTCAGAACTGATACGAGTAAGAAGAGAAGCAATTCGTACATTAAACCACTGATTTTTGCCACCATAGTAGATTAGATTAGATGGCGGAAAATGCTGAAGGGGAGTGCTTAGCTCTATTATCATAGTCGCCGTAGTCTAGTATGTAGTGTGTAAGCTTATTAGACGTGTGGCCTCGCTTCAAACTCAAAGGTCAGACATCTCTTTCAAACCGAAGTATGAAAAATTATTAATTCGGAGACTTCCTCTCAGCAGATTTCTGGCAAAAACTCTGCGAGCAAATAAAATTGCCATGAAAAGCTTCTGGAAAAAGTCTGTCGTTCGGAATCGAGTTTAAACTGTAGGTCCTGCCATTCATGCATCAAATTAACACGCACAATATAAGAAGAAGAGAGAAGTTAGGTCTTAAACCTGACTGGGTTGTAATGACCAATTATGTATGTATGTGTTATAAGCACAGTTTTACACACAAGATTTTTATTTTTAAGAAGACCATATTTTTTTATAATTTTCCATTGCAGTGAAGTAAGGCCTTTCTGAGAAGGTTCATTTCTTTAAAATATTTTTTTTATTGCCCTTGTTTTTCGATTACCATGAAATTCTTCTTTAAATTTCTCTTGTTTTCCTACCAGAAATCAGCAATGAGTATTCAAAAATATGAGTAGAATCGAATCATACTCATAATTTCTGATACTTATACGCATTATTATACTTATTTTAATATCATGGAACCTCTACTCATATTCAAAGTTTGAAATACTCATCATATCATCATACTTAACAAAACGTATGATGTTGTTGTTGTTGATTTCGACTCTTCGTAACTCAACATATACACGAATCACAAAATAAGTATGATTTGCATTCGAACACTAGAATACTCACTAGAAGGTTGTGTGTTTGCTCTGCTAGCTAATCTCTCCTTTTTTGCATATACAACAACAACCAAGACTGTAAAATTTGATGAATGATTCTAGTTACTCGAATCGTGTCCTATATGTGTGTAAAAAGCCCAAGATATTCGGCCCCCGGAGGCTATTGGTGCCGACGTCTGTGTATAAGTATTAGAAGTATTTTTCTAAAGTTATGAATCTAAATGAGTAGGCTTATGAATCAACCATATTTCGAATGGTATGAGTTTGATGTCAACCTTATACTCATACTCATTGCAACCTAGACTTATAAATCAACTTTGTAGTGAGTACGAATGAATCAGAGTACATAGTTAAATTTCAATATTGTTGACTCATTTATATTCAAAATTTCATGAGCACTTATAAGTAGCGAAAAAACAATTCATTGCTGATCTCTGTTTCCTAACACATTTGTTTATAATTGATTACAGCATTAAGTTTGTAATTTATTTTTTACTTTCGCTAATTCATTTCGTTTACAGCATCATTACCGAAAACATACATACATATATTCTGACCCATATTTGCTTTTAATCCGTAATTAAACCATAAAATTAATGGGGTTTTGTTTTGGCAAATTTTAGATAAAATTTTTTTGCTTGTTTTACAAACAAAGAACAAGATTCTGACAATAAATTTTAAATGTTTTTGATCGAAACTAAACTGTTAAAGGGTTTGGAGTAATAAATAAAAATAAATATTATTTTTTTTTTGCTAAACTTAGAAGTGTTAATGGTTATGCTGGTAAATTTAATATTTAAAATTAAAGAAAGATGTTTTTTTTCAAAAGAAGATTTATTTTTTGTGATCAATTTTTTATAATTTTTTTTCATGTTTAAATTTAATGTTCTTTTCTTGAGTTGGTGGTTGTATAATTTTTTTTTTGTTATCAGTTGGCGTTACAAATTATGTTATTGGCAGCAAAAACATATTTTTGTAACAAAAAAAAAAAAAAATAAAAAATTAAAAAAAAAATAAAATACAGAAAATAATTTGGTAGACTACAAAAGAAGCGAATATTTTTTTTGGTGTCTGTCTTCTCACTACTTTAACTCACGCTATGAGGAAACCTTTTTCATGTTTAAGTTTACAGCAGGCAGTCAATATGTTCTCTTACTATAGAATATGAACTAACAAAACTACCCAAGTAGTTAGGTTTACAGTAAAAATAACAACAACAACAACATAATAATAAAAATATAATTAATTATTCTATTTTTTTTATTATTTATTATATTTCTCTGAAGCTTTTTTTCTGTTCTTTTCTTAAAAAAAATTTTTTAGATTTTGCGTTCATAAAAGAATTTTTTTTTCATTTCTTTTATTCTTCACTGGCTGAACACAAAAACAGCAGACTGTATGAAGCCATTCCTGCAGTCGTCATACAATTGCTTATTCACTCTTCACATAATATACACAGGAGTATGTATTAAACGAACGTGGAAAAGCTTGAAAGTCTTTTACTTGGTGGTGGTGTTGAAATCTCTTTTTTGTTGGTTGGTATTGTTCCGACCAAATTACATACTAAACAGCACAGCCTATTGTATAGGAATTGTTAAGTTTTTTTTTTTGTTCCAATCTTTTATTGACTAGAAAAGGAAATTGAAAAATTATTTAAAAACCAATTAATAATAATAAGGTTCAGGTCAAAATGTAGTTTTTTTTGTTTTTTTGTGGACCACATTGATTTGCTACAATATTTTTTTATTTTATTTTTTTTTTTTTTTGTTGAAATAATTTGAATTCTTTTCTTTCGTTATTATTAATCAGCGTTAAATTTGTAAATCGAAAACCGAAAAAAAGAAGAAAAAAACCTGGCTTGATTATTATAAAATAATTACGGTGTCCAGCAGGGGGGCCTTTACATGTAACAAAGTTTTGGTAATTTTATTGTTATTAAAATTTAATTTTGTAAAAAAAATTACATTAATTTACAGAAAAAGTCAATCATATTGTTTTTTCCGATAATCGCCTAATCATGTCTGAAAATCATTATCATTTCAAAAAGCTTTCAAAACAAAACAAAAAATTTATTGAAATTTTTATGGGAAAACTGAAACACGATTTCTTTACTTAATAGATTTTAATGAACCAATTAACAAATTAAAGAAAACAAAATAATGAAAAATGGGTAACAAAAACAATTAACAGGATGTAAATGTGAACACTTTAGAAGATCTCAACACAAGAAGAAATCGTTTAAAGCCCCATAGCTAAGCAATAATAGCAATAAAGGCTGCATAAATACAGATGCACAAATCCAAAGGGGATATACAGCGAACAGCAAAAATCTTAGTACGGCAATATATTTTGCCAAAAAAGCCCCCACAAACCTAATACTCTTGCACAAAATCCCGATATGGCTTCAAGGGAGTATTTAAGAGATCATTTGAAAGAACGGTTACGTAATCGCTAAACTGTACAGTACAGTTTCTTTTCATGCCCACTGTAGGTGCTGCTTAACATTAATTCTCAAGTATTTACATACGTTTTCCAATTGCATAGTTCCGCTAACACATTTAGTCGTCTTATCTTTATTAAAAAGCGGGATAATGTATGAATTTGAAACGCTAATTTTCCTCTTCAATAGGTCCTTAAGGAAGTGTGTTAAATTCTCCTTATTTTCTTCAATTCCAACACTCAATTCCTGCAATGACAAGCGGAAAAACGTAAAAAGTGTCAAAAACCAAGCAAAACATTGTATTATAAATGACGACGCCAGGAAATATTAAAGCGAAACCAAAGCACTTAAGAAATTAATATTTTATAAGGACATCTGCTCTCTATCTCTCTATGACTAGCTTACAGCAATTTCTAGCAGCGATGCTATACGAAATAAATTGGAAAAATTGGAAGGAAAAAATGGGAAGAAAATGCCACAAATCATGCTTAAGATTTTATGAACAAATTGTTGAACGTTTACAATTTCATAACTGCTGGAGAACAAAAAAAAAAAAATTATATTTAGAAGAACGCCAACCAATAGTTAAGTGACTTCAATAAGTCTTCATTTAATCCACTACGTTACTACGTTAAGTAAGACAATCGGAGACAATGTCTTGCATGTCTCTGTCTCTGTCTCTGTCTTTTTTTCGGAAATATGACCCAAAAAAGGTTTGAAAAACAGTTCTTTTCTGTGTTTTTCTGTGTTGTTTTGTCGTCTGACTTGACAAGACAATATTCTTTTAGGATTTTAAAGCTAGAATATCTTAAATTTTTCGTTAAGTGACATTGTTAAGTAATTTGAAGCCTAGATTGTAGTGATTTTATCCTTAACATGTTACTTGTATTCCATTTTTTTTCATTCGTTTTCTTTTCGACTTTTATTGATTATCATGTCAAAAGTCACATGTTCTGTAACATGCAATTTGTTAAGAAGGAAGGAAAAAAATCACAAAATTTATGAGGTTTTCTACGAGCAGCAAGAAAAAAAAAATAGACGAAGTGAAACACAATGATTTTAGCGTAGAGTTACTAAAAAATTATTTTAAAGGAAGTAAAACTAAAATTCTAAAACAGATACTATTTGATATCAATTTGGAGCACATCCTTCCGCTAAACAAGCATGTGAAACCTAAAACTGTAATGCAAAGATTTGAAAGAATGGATAAAGACAAGACTACAGGGATTCTAAAGTCACACTAACAACTGCAGCTTTTACTTGAACTTTGTACTTCTGAATATTGACAAGAAGAGGACTACTTATATCAACACATAATGAAAGAACGAAAACCAAGGTTCACATGGATTCCTCGATCCAAGAATATGCTGCAGTTTTAAAGGAAGTATAATCGGCTAATCAAACGGCTCAAAACCCCAGCTCGAATAAAATGAAAAATGAAAAATATTTCTTTAGAGACAGCCTCTTAGCAGTTTTCTTTCAAAAACCCTAAAAATAAATAAAAATTGCCATGAAAAGTTTCTTAAAAATCTGTCGTTCAGAGTCGACTTCGAACTCATACTCCGCCACTCATACGTAAAACACAAAATATGTTGTAATCCTGACTAAAGGGCTGTAATGACTAATGAAGTAAGTAAGTTAGTAAGAAAATAATGCAGTTTTAATGCAAGTATCACCAGATAATGTAGTGTACCATATGATATAAAGAAAGACTTGGAGAAGATACTCAAATACTCATGGAAGTCGCCGTAGTATACTAGGTAGCAGAGATCAACAATGAGAATTCAAAAAATTAGTATGAATCTAATCATACTCATAATTTCTGATACTTATACGCATTCATACTTATTTTTATATCATGGAACCTCTACTCAAAGTATGAAGCACTCATCTTAATCACACTTAACAACATGTATGATGTTGTTGATTTCGACTCTCCATGACTCAACATATACACGAATCACAAAATAAGTATGATTCGCATACGAACACTAAAGTACTCACTATAATGTTGTGCGTTTGCTCTGCTTGCTGTTCTGTCTCTTTTTCTTATGATGTCAACTAAGACTGTAAATTTTGATGAATAATTCAAGTCACTCTAATCATTTATAAGTATTATTTTTCTAAAGTTATGAATCTAAATGAGTAGCCTAATGAACCAAACATATTTCGAATGGTATGAGTTTGATGTCAACATTGTACGCATACTCATTACAATCTGTACTTATAAATCAACGTTGTAGTGAGTATGAATGAAACAGAGTACATAGAAGTACATAATATTGTTGACTCATTTCTATTCAAAATTTTATTAGTGGTTATGAGTAGCGAAAAAATGATTCATTGCTGATCTCTGGTAGGTAGTGTGTTGGCTTTCTAGACGTGAAGCCACGATTCAAACCCAGGACAGACACCTTGACCATAATATGAATACATTTTTCTTCGCCGACTTCCTCTCAGCAAATTTCTGGCAAAAACTCTGAGACTAAATAAAATTGCCATGAAAAGTTTCTCAAAAATCAGTCGTTCAAAGTCGACTTTAAACTGTAGGTCCCACCACTCATGTATAAAATTAACACACACAACATAAGTGGTGTCAGAAACTAGGTCATAATCCTGACTGAAGGGTTGTAATGTCTAATTATGTATGTATGTATGTAAAATACAAGTTCAAGAAAATATTCATTAAAATGCAAACAATCTGTCACTGCCAGAAGTCAAATTTATAAACAAACCAAAGAGTTACTGCTTATGTTCTTATTTTGATTGTATTTCTCACAAAATTAACCAAACAAATTCCCCTTCTAAATAAGATGACATTTTAAGTTATCATCAAAGTGAAAATTATGCCAATAAATTCACAACACAATGATGTTGATGATGATGATGATGACATTCAAATCAAAGGATTTTCCAACTAATTTCGATGCAAAGGAAAAATAAGAAGGAAACATGGGGGACGAGTATGGCCATTAAATATGCATTTTTGTTATTTTATTTAACGAATTACGTGTTTTTTTTTCTTGTTTTGTTTTCAATGTTGCACCTCAATGGTCATCTATCAGAAGACAGAAGAGAATGAAACGATTGTATCAACAGAGCAATTCATTTAAATGCAAAATAAATTCTGTTTTTCAAAAACGATTTCTTTTTTTTTTCTTTTTTGCTTTTGTATTGAAATGATGAAAGAGAGTGTGTATGTGTGTGTGTGCAAGTGTGTATATGTGTGTGTGGGTTATGCATATAAATAGAAACCATTTCACATCTCTACGAAAATTCAAATGAGCAAAAATTTTTAGTTTTTTTTTCTTCTTCCATTTAATACCGAATGATAACAAATAACAACAACTGCAACACCAGCAACAATAGCAACAACAACACTATTGCAAATAACCATATACCCACTAACAACAATAACAACAAATTGTACAAAATAGTATCACTTGAAGCCCGCAAACGATACAAAAAATTGTACAAAATTTTCAAGTTTACAACAATTTTTTTTGCTGTTGATGTTGTTGTTGCTGTGAAGCAATCATACAATAAAAATTCAATACTTTTCTTGCAATATTTTTTCTTTTTCTTCTCACTTTATTTCTTTGTTTACATTTTTTTTTATTTCTTTAGTGTCAAGATGCATACTTTTGTTACTGAGAGTAAGTAGAAGATGAAAAAGAAGAAAAAAAACTGAGAATAAAATATCCAAAGATTAGATCATTATTGGTAAAGGTGTCTGGCTCGTTGTTAGGTTTTCCAACACTCAACAACATTTTGCCAACAACAAACAGCAACAGCAACAATAATGGTGGCATTGTTACCACCACCATCAACATTTTGCATAATGTGTTGCACTATTTGACAAACCAAAAAAAAAAGAGAAAAGAATGACTAAAGTATTGTTGCACAAAGTACTGCAGAATTTTGAAATGAAAAAAAAAAAATGCAACTGAATATCGACTTTAAACTCTATCAAGAAATGAATGGTTTCTTAAATGATGGCATCATTTCTATGAAAATAAAGTGTTCTGCTCTGCTCTGCTCCGCTCTGAAAATTGAAAATAATAAAGAAAAACAACTGAACGGAAAAAGTTGCAGTTGTTAAGTACCGACAATGCGACACTCTATATGCACAATTAACTCAAAGGAATGCTTTTGGAAGCCTCCTAACACTTAACACGTTCGACCCATACGTCTTATGAGTTCAGAAATTCAGAAAACTGATCGTTTGTAATTCATTTTAAATATATTTCTTTATAAAATAAACGTCTTAACTTGGCTTAATTGTATAGAGGAGTTCTATCTTCGTTGCTGTCGAACTTGAATAAGTTCGAGGACGAAGTTCGTTGAAAACGGTGGGTTATGCTGATGCTCTCTCTATTGCTGCCTCAAGCTCGTACCCCAATATGCTCCTGCTTTTGATTTACTAGACGTAGGGCGATGGCACAACGCCTGGTGCAGACATTGTGACCAAAAATAAATGAAAAAAATATTTCTTCAGCAACTTCCTCTCAGCAGTCTTCTGGCAAAAACCCTGAGAGTAAATAACAATTACCATGAAAAGTTTCTCAAAAAATCTATCTTTCAAACACGACTTGAAACTGTAGATCCTGCCGCTCATGCATAAAATAAACAGCCACACATTGGTGATGTGCTACGTCGTAATCCTGCCTAAATGGTTGACCAATTAAGTGAGTAGGATCGTGGAAATTATTCAAGACTTGGACTGAGCTTCTCTACGTTCAAATACCTGGAGCATCTCCTCAATTTCAAACTCCTATGGGGCTCGAATCGCGCCATCGTTAATGTTGCATATACCAACCGAAGCATATTAGAGATGCAAACCTGACTTCCTTGTCAAATTGCTAGCCTAAGCAGCTCCATGCACATGCTAGTGCTTAGACCTTTATTCCCTACTACCGTTTGATGATATTCCCCTTCAACTATCTGAACATCGTACCCCAAATAGAGAGTACGGAAATGCAACACCTGATTCAAATTTAAATTTTCTTGAATTATAAAACTCCCACAAACTCCATGATTATTGCAGTGGATCTCCTCAATTTCAAACTCTTATGGGGCCAGAATATTCTTGCAATGACTATATATCTTATCTGGCTCGCCTTACTATTAAGCAAGCCATCGTTAACATGTAGGAGCACAACGTCTGGTGAGTAGCAATTGCGTATACAAATCGAAACATATTATGCGTTGCAAAACTGCCTTGCCCGCTAAATGCACATTCTCTCAGTCATAGTGCCCCAAAGTCCCTTATAGTCATAGTAATATAATCACATAGTCCCCCTCAGCTATCTACAGATTGTATCCCAAATAGAGATTACTGAAAAGCGAAAACTGATTCTTATCTTAATTTTCTGAAATTATAGAACTCATGCATACTGCCTGGTTACTGCAGTGTCTTCAATGTGGCTATCCTCATAGCCATCAAATCTCTGCTCAGTAGCAAAATATTTAATGACAATATAAACTGATACACGGCAGCCAAAAACTCCTTTCAAACGTTATATCAACGTTCAAGCTTATCAATGAACGTGGACTATTTCTTTAGGAAGTGTTTGATTCGAAACTGTGCCTTATTTAGCTATCTAGGCATACGAGTATACCGGAAACTGTTTAGTTAAAGCACATGACAGAATGGGATTCACTTTGGAAAACCAGTATGCGATCCGTGGATTCGCTTGCCACCAGAGACTTTGATTTGCTACATCACATGGTCTTAGTCCATACGCTCATAATAATGAAATATAATTTGCAGTTTTATTGTAATTAATAAAATATTTTTGCTAGTTAAGACGTATGCAGATGTATATATTCGCATGTTAACGCACTTTGACGCATCTACAAATTTTAGTTAAAAGTTCAGAAAAAGTAATTTTAGGCGGCTTTTATTTTTCAGAAATAGAGCAATGATTCTTTTCTTAAAGAATTTTAGTAAAACCACCAAATTTTATATCCTCTATATTGAGGAAACTACCATAACGACCAACTTTACATACCAAAATTATTGAATATTTGAACCCTATTGAATAATATGTGTAGCAAAAAAGAAAACAAAGAAGAAGAAAAAACGTATTCAGTTTTACACGTAAGAAAACCATACACACCAAATTCACTATGCCAGTCATTGTGGTTGCTTAAGGTGTGTTTAAAACTTAAAATCGTTTACAGAATCCAATGGGGCTCAGAAAGGAGAAGAATAGAATGAGATGAAGAAGAGTGACAAATATCATTTGCTTGGCATATTATGCTTGTATAGTTACTTACCTACATACGATGGAAAGTATTGAGTATATGTTGTATTAAACACCTACGTGCTTATATTTCTTCATTGTTCAATACGACGACAATGATGATGATGATCATCATAATGATGATAATGAAGTTTATATAGAAATTGTTAAGCTATTTTGTAAAACCAGCACCTTTTTGTTTAAACCATGGAACGTTTTTCTGCAACAGACTCTCTTAGCTATTATAAGGAACGGCAGAGAGAAAAAAGTAGAATAAAATAGAAAAACTTTAAGTCTTAAGTAACAAACGACACTTTCAATAAAAGGTCCATTTTGGGGTTTTTCAAATGATAAATATCATATGGGAATTCTTTAGTCAAACAATGTAAGCAAAACGTCCATGACCATAAAAGACTTGCAACTTGTTGGCTGTTTAGAGATGGCAATAGCACCATAAGGAAACTTAGTATCAAACAACAGCCAACCAGTCAACCCGTCTCAGTGTTCTTTAACAGGAAAAGCTAAAATGAGAAAAGAAAAGAAAAGAAAAGAAGAAAAAGTCCTCAACTTTGATGTTTTAAACTATTAGCACGCACATGTGGTATATTGAAATATCTTTATTGTTGTTATTGTATCTGTTTAATGCTGCAACAGTTGTTTGTCTCTATTGATATTCTATTTTGCCAGCAATGCCATGGCAAATGTGGTTGTGGTTTTTTGTTAAAGGTTTTGATACCTGTATGTCTATTTACTCGTACAGCACTTACAAACAATTGTTGCTTTAGAACTTGTCTTTATTTATTTAATTTGTTTTCCACCATAAGACATTTAATACAATTAAAATATGAAAAGAAAATTAGAAGAGAATTTTGAAAATTCCAAATGAATTGGAAAAATTATCTAAAACATTAAGGATAGAATAACTAAAGCACTTTTAAAGCAATAAATGTTTCAAATTATAATTAATATCATCTTGACGCATGAATTCGCATGTTGACGTATATTGACGCATCTTAACGCATTAACAAATTTTAATGGAATTTTCCAAAAAATTTCTATTTTCGCATTTAGTGCCCTCGAAATTCGTTTTAAACTCCTGCAATTTGTCTTGCTTTAGGTGCATAAGTATAACAGCCATATTTTAGTATGTATGTATGTCCTATTGCCTCAATTGTTGTTTGGGTTGCTTGTTTTCTGTGTTATTTATAGATTTCTATGCCGTATTAATATCATGATCATTTCGTGACAAATTCTTAATACAGTTTTAGGTTTTTTTCTTCTTTTTCTCTTCTTTCAAATAAATGGTCATTTTATCATGCAAAACTATAAAGCATTTAAAAATAACACTGAGAAAAATGAAAAAAAAAAATTAAAAAATAAGTACTCTATTGGGATTGATTGTAAACTAACGAGAAAGACTTAGTTGGCGAAGTATTCCGTGATGATAAGTTTGTGCTTAGAATAACAGGGGATAGGCCAAGTGCAAGACTACTTAGACTACACGACGGATCCGCTGCTTGGTAATTCCGTCCTTGCATATGCTTTCGATAAAAAAAAGGAAAACTTTATCACTTTAAATGACGTTTACTAGGAAACTAAGTAAAATGGGGCTAATGGAGCTATTTACGGATTTCGCATTACTTTTAGGGACGCTCCTATAATTTACTTTTGCGTGAAATACTAGTACTGGAGGAGTGAGAGTGAATGATAAATACCAACAGAAAGTACAGAAGACTGGATACAGCAATACGAAGTGGCAAATCCAGCACTTAGCGGTTTACTCAGGATTAGCATGGAATTGTTTAAGTAAGCTGAACACACTATATGCACGCATACGGTCATCCTTTCCATCAAGGAATGCAGTACAAAGAGCAAGCAGGAGAGTTTGTCAGGAGACAATATTTCTATGGACTGGAAAAAGGAATTTTGAGAGATAAGCCTACCGATAGGAAGAGAAGAGAGAGAGGCGAATAAACTCCTCAATTCAGATGGCGGCTATAATAGGAAAAGATTCCAGACAATTTAGGAAACGCCGTAGAGTAATAAGCTTAATTCGGACTGTGCGTTGAACACTCCAAGAATGTTTGTATAGAATACGAAGCGTTTCAAATCCGATATGCAGATTCCGTGAGAACAATTGAGATCCCCAGAGAATATATGTACTTGATACCTGCAAGGAGTTAATGTATTTCAAACGAAATAACTTACAGGCTTATCTAGAGAATAAGCAGAATATTATCGTTATAGACTCCAGCTGGCATCGAGAGATTCTTTAGGACAACGATGTTGGGGTAGACATTATAGAGAAATCCTCTAGGTATTGTATGCAACACAATAAATCATACCATGTGGTCAGGTAAGGTTAGGTTAGAGGACATGTCAATTAAGACAAGTACACTACCCGGAGGTCGAATTGACCCATTGTACAACGTCCTAGTTTCTCACACCACTTATGTTGTGTATGTTAATTTTATACATGAACGGTGGGACCTACAGTTTAAAGTCGACTCCGAACGACAGATTTTTGAGAAATTTTTTCATGGCAATTTTTATTTACTCCCAGAGTTTTTGCCAGAAATCTGCTGAGAGGAAGTCGCTGAAGAAATACTTTTTGTATTTTGTCTTGATGTCTGGCCTGGGGCTCGAACCCTGGCTTTTACGTCTAATAAGCCAACACACTGCCTACTAGACTACGGCGACTTCTGAAAAACCATGTGGTCACTATATGTGACTACTAGTAACCCCTTAAGGCTGTCATAACAATAAGGAGAAGCATGTTAGAGGGTGCAGTTTGCCATTTCAAAATGGCCAATTGAAAAAAAAATAAAAATTCTGAAGAAAATTGTTTCATCAATTTTGATTTTCTGAAAACATGTTCTTATGTAGGCTACAACGTTAAACATATTTTCTTTGAAATCTATGAACGAAAACGTTAAATAGTTGAACGGAGAGGGCCAGTTCCATTTAACTTAAAACCACTGAAAGTGTTTATAGGGTATAGGAAACGTACTTAACATTTTCTCTAATATTTGAAGACAACATGCAAAACTAAGCCGCAGCATGAAAATAAAAAATAACAAAAAGAAACGAAACAAGAAATGTCAACTAATAAATGAAAGAATGGCCTGTTGAAATACAAGAATTCAATAAAACACCTACTAAAAGCCACAACAACAGGCAATGGCTTTAACAAAAAAAAAAAAAACAAAAAAAAACTTACTAACGAACTTTGAGGTTTTTTTTGTTTCTTCTGTTTTTTTGAAGCCAAGATATTAAACTTGACGATAACCAACACGCCACGCTCGGTGAAACAAAAACTGTAGGAAAATAAAAAAGAAACTTAAAACTGAAATTCCTACAAAGCCAAAAACGAAACATCAACACGACAAGTGAAGGAGCTGGAAAGAAAAACAAAACCTTAATAAAGCAGGTAAAGTAAAAAAAAAATTTTAATTTTCTTGAAATAAAAAATATTTTCTTTCTTAAATAATTCTGTTAATTTTCTAATATTTTTTTCCGTTACCCCAAAAAAAAATAAAAAATAAACAATAATTTCGGATAAAAAAAGAAGGAAATTTTTAAATTGTAAGTCGCCTCTGTTAAGGAGAAACCACCTTCTGGGTTTTAAAAACAAAAAGAAACTTATGATGTCTTCAGTTGGGTTTTTTCTTTATTTTCATTTTACTGCAGATAAACGTCAACAAATAAATACGTTACAAAAATGTTTATCCCTCCCTCCCCTCTTCTCTGTTAATTGTAATGAGTCTGGCCTATGAAATGAAAATAAAAAAATTTTGTTTTCATATCTTGAACTAATTTTGTTTCATTAAACATTACAACAACAACAACAATGACAATTCATATGCATTTTTTATTTGTTTAAGCATTGACTTTTAAAAACAACAACAACAAAAACATCTTTAGTAACGTATGTTTGTTAGAAAGTACCACGAACTCCAACTACTGTTCGTTCCCTTTTCTAAAGACAATCTAAACAATATGACAAGTACCACAACAAACAACAGCAGCAACAACAACCACAATAATAAAAACAACGTTTAATTTAAAAAGAAAACAATAAAAAATTATTAAAAAAAATAATATTTAAACGTTTAAGGAAAATGGTACCCTACTTGAGGCATATTTCTGTTTTTCTCGCAGTGTTGCCATTAATTCGGAATTATAAGCATTTAACTGTATTTTCTTAGGCAGAATCTCAATTGCGTCAATTCCCCTAACGTAACTAAATACTGTGCATTGAGAAGAGAGAAAATTGTGATCTCATCAGAGATCAAATACTCATGCAAGTCGCCGTGGTATAGTAGGTAGCAGAGATCAGCAATGAGAATTCAAAAGATGAGAAGAACTGAATCATACTCATTATTTCTGATATTTATACGCATTCATACTTATTTTAATATCATGCAACCTTTACTCATATTCAAAATTTGTTTAGTACTCATCATATTCGAGTCACTCGAATCGAATCGAATAAATTTATGAATCCAAATGAGTAGGCTTATGAATCAATCATATTTCGAATGGTATGAGTTTGATGTCAATGTTGTACGCATACTCATTGGAACCTGTACTTATAAATCAACATTGTAGTAAGTACGAATGGATCAGAGTACATAGCTAAATTTCAATATTGTTGACTCACTTATATTCAAAATTTCATGTGTGCTTACTATTCATTGCTGATCTCTGGATCTCATATAGAAGATGAAAGAAAACATTTCTCATCATATCTCATTATTCATAGTGAAGTGCCATTGCCCCGCCTGCAGAACTGGCTTCCGAGAGCTAATCACGAATAGAGAAGCTACGTGGTGGTCTGCAATAGAAATAAAATATTATGAGTTCCCTTCTAGTCTAGTACCATAAAGAGTTTCTCAAAAATTTGTCGTTCGGTATCGACTTTAAACTGTAGATTCCGCCACTCATGTATAAAATTAACACACACAACATTAGTGGTGTGAGAAGCTGGGCCGGAATCCTGTTTGAAGGGTTGTAATGACCGATTATGTTATGTATGCACGAGTTTCGAACTTCCGCCAATAGACGAAAATAAGTCTACAAAAAGTATCTTCTTGGTTAATCAAAGTGCGCAACTGGCATTTGAGACATTCCAGTGTGATCGCATATATTTATTCCCGTTATTCCAGCTCGAAACAATTTAATTCCACACAAGGAAGCAGTTCTTCTCATAACTGCAGTGTCGATTTGTCTTCACTTCTCTCTGTATTTTAGGCTTTCTACCTCTTCTTTGGCGTGTTCAATTGATGTTCTTGTCAGGTTTTCTCATACCTTTGTCAGTGTGTGGCTTCCACCTACGCCTGAGAATTTCTGAAACCACCGAAAATTATTCTGTAAGCTGAAATAGATCATGTGTACATACCACTTTCATCTGAAAATTTCTGAAGCTACAAGGTATAGTCCTGTGAGCCATTAGAGATCATGTGTGCTTTCCACTTATGTCTGAGGATTAATGAAGCTGCAGAGGATTGTTCTGTCAGCCGAAATAGAGCATGAGTGATTTTTACTTACGTCTGAGGATTGTTAATGCTACAGGGAATTGTTCCGTCAGCCAAACTAGATCATGTATGCCTTCTACTTACTCATGAGGATATCGAAAGCTACAGGAAATTGTTCTATCAGCAGCCAAAGATCATAATTTTGGTTGTTGGTATTATTTGCCATAATCTCCTAAGGTATCTGTTGGTGAATTCAAATCTGTGATGCCTATTTTCCAAGTTTCGTAACCATGGAATTGTATGACGCTATTGATACTATTGGTTTTACAACGGGACCTTATAGTAACTAAGTATACATACATGGTCTCACATCTAATAAGCCAACGCACTACCTACTAGACTATGGCGAATAGTGAATAGTTCCGTCAGCTTAAATAGACCATATGTGCCTTCCACTAACGTCTAAGGATTACTGAAAGTACAGGGGATTGTTCTGTAAGCTTCCGTAGATCATAATTGTTGTTGTTGTCATTGTTTGCCATAATCTCCTTGAATATCTGTTGATGAATTCAAATCTCTGGAACTTGTGTTCCAAGTTTCGTAGGCCTACAATTGTATGACGCAAAATATACTATCGGTGTTACAACAGGACCTTTATAGTACTTAAGTAAGCTTTGCTCTCACCTAACTAAAATGAAATTTTGCGGATTTGCGGATTTGTGTCTGGAATTTGATGGTTTTGGCGAAATAGCTTTGATAATAAAAAATATTTCAAACTGTCATTAGCGAACAAGGAGCAACCGATATCCTTTATCTTATTGTGCAATATTTATACCGAAAATGCTAGAACCGTATTGTTAAAGGAATTTCAACATATTGGTGATCAGCATTCGTTTTTTCACAACTCATAAGCACTCATGAAATTTTGAATATAAGTGAGTCAACAATATTGAAATTTAACTATGTACTCTGATTCATTCGTACTCACTACAATGTTGATTTATAAGTACAGGTTGCAATGAGTATGGATATAACGTTGACATCACACTCATAACTATCGAAATATGTTTGATTCATAAGCCTACTCAATCAGATTCATAACTTATAAATGATTTGAGTGGCTCGAATCATTCATCCAAACTTACAGTCTTAGTTGTTGTTGCATTTACAACAAAAGAAAAAAGACACATAAGCAAAATAGACAGAGCGATAAGCAGAGCAAATACACAACCTTCTAGTGAGTATTTGAGTGTTCGTACGCTAAATATAATTATTTTGTGATTCTGACATGTTGAACTCAAGAACATCATACGTGTTATGAAGTATGAATATGATGAGTACTTCAAACTTTGAATATGAGTAGAGGTTCCATGATATTAAAATAAGCAGGAATGCGTATAAGTATCAGAAATGATAAGTATGATTCGATTTTACTCATCTTTTTGAATACTCATTGCTGATCTCTGGTGTTGTACCACAAACAATTTCTTAAGATTGACCTCCACTAAGATTAATTTTTGTATTCCAACTCATTACGTTGTACAGCATACAAGTTGGAACCTCAACCTACAGAACACACTAGAAAAATAACTCCCTGGCTCTTCTCCTACCCCCCTTTTCCATAGAGAAATTGTTGTTTGCTTTTGTTTGCTTGTTTTCATATCGTTCAAGCACCATACAATTGGAGACACAATTAAAAAAAACTGGTAGGAAATGTCATTTCTTAGCAAACGAATGTTTATTTTTCTTTCTATCGTTTGTTCATTTAAAAAAAGAAATTGTCACGCATACCATCCAATGACAGACATAGACATGCACTGGTGCAGATGCTTTGATGGAGAGAGATGCTAACAACATTTGTGACCCCTTTATGGGGTTAAATAAATTAAAGCTTTTCTCAAACTCTAGGGGGGAGGGGGAGATGGAGATGGAAGGAAGCGTTCGTTATCTAAGACAGGAACAAATATTGGAGCACACATCTCTTTTGATAATGTGGTAGCATTTAGGGATTTTAATTTATTGTTTTAATATTCTTTGTTTTTCAAATATTCAAAAAGATGGTGACAGTTTTATTATTTGCGGTGTAAAGTAGGTACACATATGGCAAAGAGATTAGATTAGAGAGGGAGATGGTGGATGGTTATCATAAATTATCTGTTAAATCTTACAGTAGCAGATTGGAAGCACTTGTTTTGAGTCAATATTTGTCGAAGATTACTTTCGTTATCTCGGCTATTAAACAACAGAAAGTTCAGTTACCTGGAGATACTAAGATACTAGAAAGAGAAGAGTCTGCTTAAATGGTAGAAAATATAGGAAACATTTTTCAATTGCCAGCCATGCCGCAATAATAAAGAAATAAACGTTTTTCCTTTTGGAATTCCATTCATCATGCATTTGCCGTACATATTTGCATTTTAATTAATTCATCATTAAATTGTGCTTTTTAGTTGACCTTTTGTTTTATATTCAAATGCTTCATAAGCATTTTACCTTACTGGACTTGCTCATTACCCCTATGATTTATGGCTTAGCACTTATGCTGCTACTACCACCGAACAGGTAGCCGGAATAGGTGCTTAAACCGGAACCTTAATTAATTTGTGTTAATCCTGTGAGAAATGGTCGTTCGTATGGCCATTAACAGAAGAAGAAGAACAAAAAATACGTACCAGAAAATATGGAAAACATTTGTGTATGGAAAAATCTAAAATAAAAGCGTGTGCTTCATTCCTAGAAAATAAACGAACAACAACAACAACACTAGCAACAACAAAGTTATATTGTGATAATGCTTTTTCATTTTGTGATTGAAATCACCACAAAACATGCAACCTGCACTCGTAACACTTCAAACACAGCTTTACTCTACACTTTATACACTGATTGGCACTTCAAACAAAAAAAAAACAAAAAAAGACGAGTAAAAAAGCCAAAACAATGCCAGGCGATTCATAAACGTCAGATTTTATTAAAATGTCAAAAACATTAGCAGAACGACAACAACCAGCAACGTAACGAAAGGAATTGTTTTGAATAATAAAATCGTAACCAGAAGGTTTAACACTTTAACACGGAATTAAGATTTTCCAAAAAAAAACAGAAAAAAAAAAACAAAAATCGTGAAAAAAAGGTCACAGATAAAGGTTTCAAAAGGCGAAACAGCAATAACAACAACAAAATTTTAAAACCAAAATTAATATTAAAAAGCATGGAAATAATTTGTCATTTAGTGGCCTATTATGGCGTTTATAATCATTTCAAAAACAATTAATAACATGACCCCATAAATAATATGACCATCATAATATCTATCATAAGAGTTCATTATTCATACCAAAATGATGCCACTACAGTGATGTATTCAAATTTCGACCAAAGTGATTCTAATAATTCTCGAGAGAAGATACATACATAATTGGTCATTACAACCCTTCAGTCTGGATTACGGCCTAGCTTCTCACACCACTCATGTTGTGTGCGCTAATTTTATACATGAGTGGTGGGACCTACAGTTTAAAGTCGACTCTGAACGACAGATTTTTGGGAAACTTTTCATGGCAATTTTATTTACTCTCAGAGTTTTTGCCAGAAATCTGCTGAGAGGAAGTCACACGAAAAAATATTTTTTGTATTTAATTTGATGTTTCTTTACATCTAATAACCCAACACACTACCTACTAGACTACGGCGACTTCAGTAGTAGTATCTTTTACGCTGTGGAATTGCTGTTAGTTAAGGAATCTCCTTTTGGTACCGTACGAGGTTTCAGACAAGGCGATGACTTATCATGCGACCTTTTCAACTTCGTCATGGAGAGTGTTCTGCGAAAGGTGGGATTGCATCGCAATGGAACTATTTTTCAAAAAAGCGTCTAGTAGACAAGTAGAGACATGCGGTGTGTTAGATCTCAGATAACGGCCGATAACTATACTTTCGATAGAGTCAAGGAATTTATTTATCTTGGTTCCGTCATTACCACCAAAAATTATGTCAGTCTGGAGATCAAGCACAGGATCACTCTTGACAACAGGTGCTACTATGGTCTCAATAGGCAATTAAGTAGCAGAGACCTCTCTCGTACGACAAAACTAATAGGTACTCTACAAGACGCTCATCCGTCCCGTGTTTCTTTATGGCATGGACTCTATTAAGCACTGATGCAGCAGCCTTGAGGGTATTCGAGAGAAAAGTGTTACGTATGATCTTCGGTCCAGTGCGAGTTGGCGATAATTTCCGCAGTCGATCATAATGCCACCATTTTTAACAAAACAAACACTCACTCCTAATCGAAAAAGGGTAATCCTAATCGATAAAGAAGCACGGGACGGATGAGCGTCTTATAGAGTGTTAGTTTTGTCGTACGACCGACGTCTCAGCTGCTCAATTGCCTATTGAGACCATAGTAGCACTTGTTGACAAGAGTGATCCCGGGCTTGAACTCCAGACTGACATAATTTTTGGTGGTAATGGTAATATACCGAAAGTATAGTTATCGGCCGTTATCTGAGATCTAATACGCCGCTCGTATCTACTTGGCGATAACATATACTTCGTTTTGCCCTCATTTACTGCTGGACCCATCTTAGTAGACTCCCGTTCAATAGCATTAAAGGCAGCAGGAATATATTGCTTGATACGCTCTATGATGTCAATGTCGTCAGCGTACGTAACCTGCGCTCTGAATATCTGTACCTCTTAAATAAATATTTTTGAAAATACAATTGGCAGAGAAGTTGTTATACAGCCTGGAGTTTTTCCGATTTTGCTAAGGAACATCATCGGGGAAGGGCAGTGGTTTTCAGTTCTTTAGTTAAGCGGATTATCTGTTGTTGTTACCTTTTATTTCATGTCCAATCAGGCCTTAAAAGTGACGTTCAGTTATGATATAAGCGGCTATTGCTTTGATAACTAAGGCCTATAGTCTCTCGTCTAAACTCTTCTTGAAGCATAAGACTGCATAAGGCTAAATACTTCTGCACCAATTGTCGACCAAAGTACACATCGAAGATGTGCGACAGTGTGCTAATACAGTGTGGAAATACAGGGTGGAAATACAGTGTGCTAATACTTGGGAAGTTACGAAAATAACGGTACCTAACCGTTTATAATGAAAATGCTTCATAGAAGTTGTGGGGGCAATAACAGAATTGTTACTTGTAATCGCCACTATTATTAAATTTATAATACTGGATGGCATTATGGCAAGAGTGGGGGAATTTGTAGGAATTTTCATGACTACTTGATGTTGTAACCAAATGGATAATACTTACTTTTCTACGTCGCCATGATGACTATAAAACTTTTATATACTTTGGCAGTGTCATTTCGAAAAGAAGAAGTTCCTCCCAGAACAGCAGAAAAGAAAACAAAATAAACTTTGGGATTTTATGTCAACCATTTTCACACAATATTGGGAATCTAATCACCTGCATATATTAGAAACGTGGCGTTCTGGATTCCATACACCCTTAAATGCCCAAATCCATTCACATAAGAGAAGTCAGAGAGGACACACTGTAGGAACCTAAATGATTGAACCGAAAGTGCTTAATGTCGATTAAGAAAACTGTTCAGTTAACTGATCTTCCGTAAAAATTTGCATGTGGTTCTGTTTTTTTTTTTACTAAATTGTTGTTGCCTGATCATATTTAAGTGATTTATTTAAAAATATTTAAAAACAATTTCAGTTTATGAAATACTGTTAAACTAAAACAATTACAACAACAACAACAATGAAAGCAAAGAAAATAAGTATTAAATTTCATTTTTATCCAAGCTCTTCATTTAACTTCCACTATGATATCGGCTTTCAAAACATGGTCGGTCACTAAGTATGACAAAATCGTTAAGAACTTGGAAGACAAACTCAAGAGAGGGAAGAAAAAAAAATGCTGTGAATATGTTTAAATTAAATATTGTAGCGTAAAAAAAATAAAAATCTCATGCTTTTAAGGCTCTAAACTTGACACTATTTTTTAAGTGCCTACAATTTTTTTCTTATTTTTTTTTGTAGGTTCGTTTAAGGCTCCTTCCTACTCGATGATGGTCTTAAAAAATACTTAAAAAAAATATGAAATTTACATAATGCTTATTTAAAAAGCATACATACTCTAGTATTTTTTCTTTTTATTGGCATGAAAAAAAACCTGTGAAAGAAAGGAAGAAATATTTAAGAAACAACAGACCAAGAAAAAAAACCAAAAAAAAGAGGAACAATTTATAAGAAATTCTATATCTTTACACTACAACGGACAAGCACTTTCAATACCCAACAAAAAAAAAAGAAATTAAAAAAAGAAAAAAATGCTCATGTAACTATAACTGGACTAAAATATTATGAAAAAATGAAGAAAAAAATCTAAAAAAATATGTTTAAAACTGGACTGAACTGAGGAGGTTTAAATGAAAAAAATATGCTGCTGCATATTTTTGGTGCTGTTGCTCACTTGAGTGGAATGATTGACTTGAATGATTTTCATAATTTTTTTTGCCTTTATTTTTGAAGAGTTTTTTATGTCTCAAAAATTTAGAAAATATAATTTTGTGGTCTTTTATACATTCTTTGTACAGTAAATGTTTAATTTTTTTTTTGTTGCATTTACAAATTTACATTTGAGAAATAAAAGTTTATGAAAGTTTAACACACACATTTTCCGTTTTTTTCTTCCTTTCCATCATAGTTTAAAAATTTTATGCCAGGCTTATTTTTATCTACTGATATAGAAAATATTTTTAAAAAAAGTTTTTAAAAATTATTTAAAAAATATTTGAAATTTTTAAGAAAATACAGAAGGGACCTTGGCCCCTATATTCTTTATGCAACTATATTCTGGTAGCGTACTTCTATAAGAATTGCAATGAACATTCTTCTAATAAAGTAAGTTACTCTACTGCAGTATAGAATACATTTTCATTACCTATTAAACCTTAAAAGGCTGTAATTGGCTTCCATCGTAATCTCTTGCACAGAACAAATAGCATTTGCTGCAATGAGAAGTAATGCTCTGGATATTTCTCTATCCTATCTAGGTTAGGCTTTGTTACCAAAGGCTCATTTCGGCACGCATTGTGGCACGTTCTAACGCCACAGATAAACTATCTAAATATCCTTAGGTTCTATGTCTAATTAACAATATCACATCTGAACCGAATCTGAATTTCAAAGTCTTTTAATTGTTTCTCTGGGCATCTTCCTGACCTCAGTTTTAAAATTTTCGTCAAACTATTCTGTGGAATTTTTCTTGAAGAAGTTCCTGAATACTGTAGTATGTTTCATACTGTGGAAATGCTACTGAGTAAAGAATTTCCCACTACTAGTACCTCTCTCTGCTCTGACAGTTAACAAGTAATGTCATAATTTTTTGACAAAACAAACCATTCCCCTTTTAACAGAAACAGGGTATCTAACGAGAGGTTGCATAGTTTAACAGACTCAATCGTAAAACATATTCCCACTAGCAAGGCGTAAACGCCAAACTTCGTACCCACTCTAAAGAGTTAATCAGCAATGAGGCAGATTTCTTTTGGTAGGAGATAATTGTCGGCCAATCCCACAAAACACAGAGTAAGCGATTTCTGGTTGATCCTGATCGAGTTCCTGGTTTGATCTCCGTTTCACCGACTAAGAGTGACTCGATAGTAACGTTTTTCATTGGAATTTTCCTAAGTAAACATCATTACAAACCTTCAGTCAGGATTACAACCTAGCATATCACACCACTTATGTTGTGAGCATTAATTTTATACATGAGTGGCGTAACTTACAGTTTAAAGTGGACTCCGAAATACAGATTTTTGAGAAGCCTTTCATGGCAATTTTATTTACTCTCAGAATTTACGCCAGAAATCTGCTGAGAGGAAGTCGCCGAAGAAATATTTTTTCGTATTTCGTTTCGATGTTTGACCTGGAGTTTGAACCGAGGCCTCACGTCTAATTAGCCAACGCACTACCTACTAAACTACGGCTACTTCATGAGACGTAATCGTGAGTAAGTAACGAACAATTTTCAGGATATTTCACCAAATCATTAGGCAGACTATACGAACCAGTGCCAGACATATACATACCGCTTCCTATTCTCTTTAGAAGTGTGGAGTAGTCGGTATGATCCTAAACAACATGCAGAAATATCTATTTGGTATCATATTATCTCTTGAGAAAAGAAGAGTCATATTGGGACCGAAGTATTGAGCCTTACAATCGCTAGTGTAGTCCTATGTTTCAATATGAGTTCAGAGGAGAGACAATAGAGTAAAGCAAATAAGGCCTTAGTTCTCTTGCTTGGATCACAAGTGAACGCCATATTTTGCTCTTTTAAGGCCTTTCAGACGTAATTGGAACTGAAATAAAATTGATCTGAAAGCCATATTGTAGCAGCTCCTCCACGATGCTGTTCCTTATCAAAAGAACTCCACCTTGTAAGACAACTTCTCCACCAGTTGTAGTTTCAAATATATTTAATTCAGAGGTACACATCAGAGATCAGCAATAAGTATTTAAAAAGATGAGTAGAATCGAATCATACTCATAATTCTATACTTTTATGCCTTCATACTTATTTTAATATCATGGAACCTCTACTCATATGGAAAGTTTGAAGTACTCAAAATATTCATACTTAACAACATGTATGATGTTGTTGATTTCGACTCTTCATGACTCAACATTTAAAAGAATTACAAAATAAGTATGATTCGCATACGACTCACTAAATGGTTGTGTGTTTGCTCTGCTAGCTGCTCTGAATTATTCGAATCACTCGAATCATTTATAGGTATTGTAAGTATTTTTCTATGAAGATATGAATCTAAACGAGCAGGCTTATGAATTAAACATATTTCGAATGGCATGAGTTGGATGTATACGTTGTACACAACCTGTTGTATTGCAACCTGTACTTATAAATCAACATTGTAATGAGTATGAATGAATCGGAGTCAGAGTACATAGTTAAATTTCAATATTGTTGACTCACTTATATTCAAAATTTTGTGAGTGCTTGTGAGTAGCAAGAAAAAGAAATATTTGCTGATCTATGGTACATAAGAATACTCACTACAATTCTTATGCAATCGAAGAATTAAGATGTTAAACCCTTCATTTGAATCTAAACAGATTTCATTCCTTCTTTGACTAGAATTTTCTAAAATGGATCTGCACATATTGTATTTAATCTTCAAAGGTTCAATGATGATCTCTGACTGTGTAATTTGTTACTCTTGTTCATTTCGATTCTTCCCTACGAGTCAATATCTTCTACATATGCAATCTAAAAGGGTCAATTGCCTTTAATAAAGATCTCAAAGAAAACAAATCCGTTCGCTTTATAGGAAAACAGCTGTAAGAGTTTTAAAAATGAAAGAAACATTGTTTTCAACAACACCTTCAATTTTTCAAAATACATTCCTTTTCTTGGGGTTTTTGGTTTAAGGAATGATGGTGGCTGGCTTGCACTACAAACATTTGCTTTAGAAAAATAAATGTTTCTTTCAAATTTTATGTTTTAAAACATTGTTTATAATTTCATTGCTGGTGTTTTTATTGTTGTTGTAACAAATTTATTTGAATTTTTTTTGTTTTGTTTTTCTGTTCTTAGTTTACATGCATGATTTGCATCCAATATAGTGAGCGCAGTACGTACATATGTACACTCGCTGGCTCGTAGTTTGTTGACATTTATTTGTCCACATTTTAACAGGCTGTTTATCAATGTCTTGTATGCAGTGTTATTACGTTTTTTCTCTTTTCTTTTCTATTCCCAATGATTTATTTTTTGTTTGTTTTTGTATCCACTCCACTCCATATCTAGATACATAAGCTCAATGCAGATACAATTTCGAATTTTTGTTTTTTTCTTGTTTTTATTTCGGCTTGTATTACTTTAAAGCATCCCAAAATGATTGTTTGTTTGCTTGATGCTGGTCGGTTTTTATTTCTCATTTTGTAATATATGACCTGTTACTTGAAGAAATATTAGTTTTTTTTTGGTTTTGTGGTGTTAGAAAAACAATTTTAATAAAATCAGAAGACGTTAATATAAAATGAAAAATTTTTTAGAATACATTGGAATATGTTGGAATAAATACACGCTCTTTTCAACCAACTAATGATGGAAAATTAAAAATTCGTGTAGGAATTTGCATTTTATTCGTTGTTATTTTGATTATAAGAAATAAATTTTAAATTAAACAAATTTTTATATGCCATAAAATCGTTCGAAAATGAATTTAAAAATGGATTTAAAAATATTACTTTCGGACTATAAAATCTAGGCATCTGCTCTAAATTGGTTTTAAAGAAAAAATCATATGTTTTCAAACCATAATTGTGGCAATATCACAATAAAGGTCTTGACCAGAGATCAGCAATGAATCGTGTTTTCGCTACTCACAAGCACTCGTGAAATTTTGAATATAAGTGAGTCATCAATATTGAAATTTAACTATGCACTCTGATTCATTCATACTCAACTACAAAGTTGATTTGTAAGTACAGGTTGCAATGAGTATGAGTACAACGTTGACATCAAACTCATACCATTCGAAATATGTTTGATTCATAAGCTCATACTCATTTAGATTCATAAATTTAGAAAAATATTTTTAAATGATTTGAGTGACTCGAATCAAAATTTACAGTCTTAGTTGTTGTTACATTAAAAAAAGACACATAAGCACAAAAGACAGAGCAGCAAGCAGAGCAAACACACAAGCTCTTAGTGAGTATTTTAGTGTTCGTACGCTAATCATACTTATTTTGTGATTAGTGTATGTGATGAGTTATGGAGAGTTGAAATCAACAGTATCATACATGTTGTTAAGATGAATAAGATGAGTACTTCAAACTTTTAATATGAATAGAGGTTAAGTATCAGAAATTATGAGTATGATTCGATTCTACTCATCTTTTTGAATACTCAGAGCTGATCTCTGGTCCTGACGTAGTAAACAACTCATAATGGTTCGGTGACATTTTATAACATACAAATTGCCGTCATCTCAAAGAGTGGTGAAATATGTATACCAAGTATAGTTTATTCCGATGCCACAATGATACTCTATTCTTTATTCAAGAACCGCTCGGAACTCCTGATAAGTCTGTTTAGTTTTTTAATGTCCTTTCCCGAGGGTTCATTTACACCAACTTTGTTGTAGGATTCCATGTGATTTGTTTTACTATGACATAATTCAGGCCGTTTGGCCAATTTGTGTATAATCGTTTGTTCCTCTCTTTCTTCCCTGCAGTAGTTTCAGAAGTTATTGAGCATATACCCCAGTACAAAGCTTATGTGTTCCCAACCTGCAATATATATTCTTGACATCAGAATCTATATTGATCGGGCTACTTTAGAGCTCGAGAACGTTATCCATTCGCTTCATATCTATCTATTGATACCCATTTCCGAAACTACACATACGCCATTAATAGAATTTGATACCACGTTGTCAGTTCTAAAACAACAGGTTCCCAAAGGGGCTTTCAATGTCTAAAAATCGAAATACCCATGTGATATGAGTGGTAATCCTATCATTAAAGTTGTTGAGAGACTGAGGGTAGTCTGAAATTATTCTCCGAGTTCATTGTGAGAAAAGCAGCGTCCATACAGCATAGTGTCCATACAGCACAGTGCCCATATAGCACAGTACCTGTACAGCACAGTGCCCGTACAACTCAGTGCCTGCACAGCACAGTGCCCGTACAGAAAGTCTGCCTTCCAAAATGTTAGTTGTTTTGTGTTTGAAGAAAGTATCGTGTTTCATAATGCCGCTGTACAAAATATATACAATGTATTATATTTCAGAACGTCGTCAATGTGTATTTTTAACGCAGTCAAAAAGCAATAAGGCATCGGATTTATAGTTGATGCATTGCTTGGTTACTTTACATGTCTACATAGTTTATATACAGTAGTAGAACTGCATACAAACTTTGTATTGATACATTTTGGAAGGCAGCCAAAGTATGCAAGTATCCAGTAGGAAAGATATTGTACTTCCCAACAGTCATTAATTATAGCAGTCTGTTTTGCCGCTATTTCCGCCTGAAATGCAATGAAATTATGCCTTATCGTGTGATCTCTACCCGCCGGCTCCGAAAATATTATTGCACTGATAGCTCAATTCAACCTCGAACCATCCTTGAAAATATCCACAAAGTAATTGAAAATGTGTATCACACCTGGTGCGCATTCACCCTCATCCGGAATTGTCTTTCTGAAGTTCTCTAATAAATTCTAGTGCTGTGTTATGTAATATCATGCTGGGAATAAACAACATTCGCCTTCGGTACCCTTATAGGTGTAGTAAGCAATGCAGCGGTTGTCTTATTAAGACGAGGTTAGTCGTCTTGTCTAGAAATTCCCATTGTAGGAGCTGTCTATAGCACGCGACACGCTTCTGAGTCCAAGATTCTTCTTTTAGAAGCATAAAGCAAGGAAAATGAATTTTGTAGCTCATAGTGAAAGGTATTGTCATCATTTTCTCAGAGTTTAACCCCAGGCAGAGGCTAAGTTTCTAAGTTTCACTAAGTTTAGACAAAGCAAGCCACATCCTGTCCTAATACAATTCACAAATCTGTTCAAGATTTATGAACTACGTTGTCCGCAAAGGCTATTGCCCCACAATCAAGCTGGCCTCAAGTCACGAGTTGTTCATTCAATACAACATATCATAATAGAGGCACAGCCCAGCTTAAAGATTCCTATGCATATCTTTATAGTATTAAGCCTCGATTAAATTGTCATTCTTTTAACTGCCTATCGGATATCTGCAGAGATATTTATCTGTGGTGCCTACGGTAATATTAAACATCTGATCAGTTACGTTTTTTATGTCGTAGACTTTCCCTTGAAGGACAGAACAGTATTCTAGCCTGAGGAAACCAAAAGTTTTACAATTCTGAGAGAATTCCTAGCCGTTCCTAACTTGAAGTCATTCAGCACTTTGATCCGGAAATCCAGACATCTCTAAAGAAAAAAAAAAAACTATAAAATAATCTTAGTTTTTGACATTCGATGGCCAAAAGGCAGCTGAAATGTTATCAAGAAAATTCTTTTTCACTAAAACTGTTTTTTTTCTTTGTTTTTTCTGCGATAAGATACTATTTTCGCTACTGGAGAGACTTATTCCCAAAAAATTACCACCTTTTTCTATAAAAAGAAAAAAATCTCGAATTTATTTCCATTAAAAAGTCCAACGATTAGAAAACCAAATTTTAAATCCTTTTAACATTCCGTTCAAAAGAATTAAAAACCAAAGAAAGATAAAAAAAAAACTTGGAATTATTTTAGATTAAATGGCGATACATCAAAGACCAGGAGGGTAATGTTATGGTTCAATTAAATGTGTATCTTAAAGATATTAAAAAAACTAGAGCTACTGCTACTACTGCTACTTACTTTACAGATTTTATAGGCCTTTTGCATTTCATGTTTTATTTTTCGATTCATTTATTTTTTTTATCAAATCTATGTATGGCTGGCTTAAAAGGTAGAAATCCTTTTTAGCCGCAATAATTTCCACTGAGTTGAAGTGCGGTTTCGTTAGTAGTAGCAGTAGCTGTAGCTGTGTCGTTATCCTGGCTATTCATGGCTGAACACAACTACTTGCCTGTATTAAGAGGGTAATTTTCCGTTTTTACGACCACCAAAATGGCAATTGATATGAAATTTTATGGGAATGCCTTTTAAGACTATGTACATATGTATGTGTATGTATTATAGGATATAATATTGTATGTAATGAGTAAGTATTGTGGTAGCTGTGGGTGTGTCTGAGTATCGTAAATGTTCTTGCATTTGTAAGTAATTCAGTTGGTTTATTTGGTATTTGTTTTTTACGCGACGTGTTTTTACGTTTTTTTCTACCTCAGCTTATAAATGTTAATAGTTTTTCGGTAGAAAAGCTTAAAAGCTATTTTAACAACCAAACAGAAAGAAAACTTTCTCCCCGGTTTTGAGAGGGACTTAAGGAACTACATTTTTCTAATAAATAGAGTGTGTGTTTAAACTATAAAAGTTATCTTTAGATTTTCCCTTTTAACGTTTCAACATTTAAAAATTGCAACGCATTTTTTTCATTTTTTTTCTTTTTTTTTTCTATCGACTTGACACCCCTTAACTGTTGCAGAAATTTCTTTCGCATTTATTGGTGTAGCAAAAGGACGTTACAATTTTTTACCCTGTTTTCTGCATGGCCAAGCATAAAGTTTTACGCACACATACACTTCATTCATTCATTGGCTGTATAAAAATAATAAAAAAATATAAAAAGTTTTTTATTTTTTTTTAATTTTTTTAATTTTTTTTATTTAAGAAAACATTGCTCAACACAGCATAGACTGGAAGAATAAATGAAAAACTCTCACTATTTAAGCAAACGAACTAAAAGGGAACATATCGATAAAAGGTTCATAGGTCTGAGTGTCAATTATACACTCAAAGAAAAAAATAATACAAAATTTCTTTCTCTGATAGGATTTTATGAATTTCAGAATTGCTCTTTAAGACTCTACTGTACCAACGAAAATTATTAAAAAGGGGGAAAGTGGTGGGGTGCAGAGATCAGCCATGAGTATCCAAAAAAAAAATGAGTTGAATCGAATCATACTCATAATTTCTGATACTTATACTCATTCATACTTATTTTAATATCATGGAACCTCTACTCATATTCAAAGTTTGAAGTACTTATCATATTCATACTTAACAACACGTATGATGTTGTTGTTGTTGATTTCGATTCTCCATATTTTAACATTTACAAGAATCACAAATTAAGTATGATTCGCGTACGAACACTAAAATACTCACTAAAAGGTAGTGTGTTTGCTCTGCATTTTTGCTTATGAGTCTTTTTGGTTTTTTTGTAAATGCAACAACGACTAAGACTGTAAATTTTGATGAATGATTCGAGTCAATCGAATCACTTCTAAGTATTTTTCTAAAGGTTTATGAATCTAAATGAGTACGAGTATGAAGCAAACATATTTCGAGTGGTATGAGTTTGATGCCAACGTTGTACTTATACTCATTGCAACCTGACCGTATAAATCGACGTTGTAGTGAGTATGAATGAATCAGAGTACATAGTTAAATTTCAATATTGTTGACTCACTTATATTCAAAATTTCATGACTGCTTATGAGTAGCGAAAAAACGAGCCATTACTGATCTCTGGGGGGGGGGGGGTGGCACATCAGTGAATCATCAATAGAGTAAAATTTTTTGATGATAGTATTTCTTCTGGTTCAAGTCATGCAATTTCTTTTAGACAATTTTGCTATACGATATACAGTGAACGTCAAAAGAAACTGTACATTGAAAAATAATATACATTCATAAATTTCCGTTATTTTTATTTTAAAATTGTTTCGTTGTCAGTTTTTAAAATTGAATAAAAAAAAGAAAATTACAAAAAAAAATTGGAAATATTGTCAAAATTTTTTCGGGCACTCTCCTTAAGTGGTAAAAACTGATTTTGGTGATTGTTAGAATTTTATCAATTGTGTACAGTTTCTTTTGGCCATCACTGTATGCCAGCTGATATATCCAAACTGCTCATATATTAATCAGTAGACCTATTGCTTGAGGATCAATTAGAAAGTGTACTTACCAGCTGATAAAAGTGAGCAACGAAGATGAGAGGAAGTCGCCAAAGAAATGTTTTTCATGTTTTCGTTTTGTTGTCGAACCTGGGGTATGAACCGTGGCTTTACTTCTAAGAAGCCAACACACTACCTACTAGACTACGGCGACTGATGGTAAGTAATATCCTTTTTATTCCCCGACTGGCAGAAATCATGTTCGGAATTACATTATGGCTTCACAGATAGGATTTTCAATGTCAGACTCTTCTGGACTCTATCGACCCTTATTCATTCTACAATTACTTACTTACTTAATTAGTCATTACAACCTTTCAGCCAGAATTACGACCTAGTTGCTCACGCCACTTATGTTGTGTGTGTTAATTTTATATATGAGTGGCGGGATCTTCTGTTTAAAGTCGACTCCGAACGACAGTTTTTGAGAAACTTTTTCATGGCAATTATATTTACTCTCAGAGTTTTTGCCAGGAAATTGCTGAGAGGAAATCGCCGAAGAAATATTTGTTCATGCGTTTGATGTCTGACTTGGGGTTTGAACCGTGGCCTTACGTCTAATAAGCCAACACACTACCTACTAGACTACGGCGACTGATGGCAGTACTGGCAGTACAACAGTAGTACACTGATAACATTTTCGGTGTCTAATACTTCCAGACTCTATCGACTCTTATTCATTCTCAAGCTAGTTACTATTAAACCCCGATTCTTCCTGTTGATTCACAGCTAGTGACGTATAAGATCGTACAGTAGATAACTGCATTACCAAATTAAAAGCCGCCTAATGTACAAGGATAAAGCTGATAATTTTTAAACCGAATGTCAAATCTATTTTACACTACGACGGCGAAATATGACTGCTGTAAGCTTAACAGATAAAATGCAAATGATTATAAGCCCTTGACATACATACATACATACATACATAATTGGCCATTAAAAGCCTTCAGTCATGATTACGATACAGCTTCTCACTCCGCTGACGATGTGTGTGATAATTTTATAAATGTGTGCAGGGACCTAAAGTTTAAAGTCGACTTCGAACGACAGATTTTTGAGATACTTTTCATGGCAATTTAATTTTTCTCTCAGAGTTTTTGCCACAATACTGACGAGTGGTTGTTGCCGAAGAAATATTTTTTCAGATTTCGTTTTATTGGAGATGAGTCTGAGCTAAGGGTTAAACCAAAACACTACCAATTGTTGCGTTTTTACCTTTTAAAAACATTTAGAATATGAGCTCGTAGATTGCAAATAAAATAAATTTGTGTTTAGTTTTAATTAAAATTCTTCATTATACGCACAATTTGGTGTGCCACTGTTCACAACTTGATGTAACCAACAACAATTGCTTTACACCCTTTGCATAAACAATAACAATTACAAGACAATTGTTCGACAGATCTTTGTAACGGAGATCTTGAAACCACGATTACTCTCTTCAAGCACAACGCGTCTTCATACAAGACTGACTGAACTTTTACTAGACTACAGAGACTTCAGAATTCTTTCCCTTCTGTACATCATCCTTTATTGATTTAATTTTTCTGAGTGTTTATAATGCAAGTATAGATTTCTCGATGTCTCTGCCTGTATCTAGGTGTGTATATGTGTGTAAGTGGTAGCATTTTTATATATTTTTATGTTAAAAGGATATAAAAAAAACGATAAGCAAACGAAAGGACATTGTTATTATCTTTTGGAACAACAACTACAATGATAAGAGAAATAAATGTGTAAGACTAAGTATGTATGTTTGTATGTGTGTGGCATGAAGAACATGAAAATGAAAACCCATTATAAGGGTTTTTCTTACACATCAATAAAGGCCACATTCAGCAGCAGTAGTAGTAGTAGTGGCCGTTAGTGTACAAGCCCACATAAATGTGACCTAAATTTTATCATTTTCTGATAACTTAATTTCGTTTTTTTTAGTTTTTCAATACAGAACTGCAAAGTAGAAAGTGTCTGCATGTCAAGAGGATTTTTACGGCTACTGCTTAAGAGTTAATTTTAGTTTTTTTTCTTTCCATATTTTATCCATAAAAAGGATAAAAAGGACTAAATAATCTCACTTGCATTAGAGTTTTAAAATGCATTTTTTGCTTAAATTTTCTTACGTTTTTATTCTTTCGTTCTTGTTTTTTTATTTGTTTATTTTTATTTGAGTATAATAAGACGCCTTTAATTTTCCAAGCAGCTGCACTTGTTTATATTACAGTCTTGTTAAATATTTTTAAGAGAAACAGAAAAAAAAACCGAGTGTTTCATATTTGTTATGGGTGTACGTACATATAGTTTGTGTCTCTATATCCGGCAGGTTTATTTTAAATTTTTAGTTGCAAAGAAATTGTTTTTCTTCCCTACAAGCACGTCTCTCCTTCTCTCTCTGTTTGATTTTATTTCCATACTCTGTAGCATATTTAAGCAAATATCCTGTATTAAAGCAGCAGCCAGCATTCCATGCAGCATTACCATCAACTTCAGCTTCAGCGTCATCAGCTAGAAAGATGGAAAGAAAAAATTGAAATTTTTCTACAACCACTTGAAATTTTGCTCTCAAGTTACTGCATGAAATGAGCCATAAAATCATTTCAATTTCTTTATTTGAACACATTCACACACAGCATCAGCAGCAACAATTCCTTGTTTCCATTGCATTTATTTTCTAGGGCACTAGAAATTCTTGAAAAACTGTATCCAAAATGTCTTCATTTCTTCTAAACTTCACAATAATTTCTTGAAGGAAAACTAAGAATTTGTTTTCTTGTTGTTTTTCGTTGGCTGTGAAAACAATAATCTGCCACAATAAAAATATTTTCTTTATAATGTTGCTGCTGTTGTTTTTTTTTCTGCTTTAAGATTTCTTTCTTCCTTCCAATACTATTTGCTTTTTTTATAAGGCAATGATGCATTTAATATTTATTTGTTTATTTGTTTTTAATCAAGGATGCGTATAATTTTTTGTCCTTTCTTTGCCTTAAGCAGGTTCGTTTTCTAGTTTTTTATTTCATTTTTCGGGTGTTGAAAATATCGTATTACCAATATCCTTTAAAAGGACATTTAAACGATCACTTAATATTAAATTGGCCATATGAATTGATTGCCAATAGATTCCAGTGGATTCCCGCAGAAGTTTTTGCCTATGAAAAGTATCAAATAACATAGAAAAGGGCATGGTTTTTGCTTTAAATCTCAGATCAAAAGTTTGATTATCAAAGTCACATAAAACGTCAAAAAAATTCTAACAGTTTTTCTGATTCTGTTCAGCCTTAAGTGTAGAACCGCCGAGCTAGTAGTGAAACAATGAAAATTGATAATTTTTTTTGTAGTCTCCACTCCTTCCAGTTAGTTCTAGTTGTGTCTGGTAAAGTGTCATATACAAAATATTGGTCTCTCAAGGCTGGAAAAGGACACAAAAAATGCTCCAGCCTTTCGTAGTTGCACCACATACCCTGAATTCATCGTTTTCCAATACACCAATATGGTTCTCGTGTACATGAAGTCGCCGTAGTCTAGTAGGTAGTGTGTTGGCTTATTAGAAGTAAAGCCAGGGTTCTAGCCCCAGGTCAGACATCAAAACCAAATATGAAAAAATATTTCTTCAGCAAGTTCCTCTCAGCAGATTTCTGGCAAAAATAAATAAAATTGCCATGAAGAGTTTTTCAAAAATTCTGTCGCTCGGAGTCGACTTTAAACTGTATAAAATTAACACGCGCAACCTAAGTGGTGTGAGAAACTAGGTCGTGATCCTGACTGAAGGATTGTAATGACCAATAATGTATGTTTGTTTGAACTGAAAGATACAAGATTGCAATAATGCATAGGCACGACTAACAGAACGCAACGTTTTGGTGTCGTTAATTGACTAACAAGATCATGCGATTTGACTATGTTGCCTTTTATTTTGAGGACCATATCTGCGAAAATAATACTCTAGCATATGAACGTCTGTACCCTTACCTGGTACATACATACATACATAATTGGCCATAACATACCTTTAGTCAGAATTATGACCTAGTTTCTCACATCACTGATGTTGTGTGTATTAATTTACATGAGTGGTGGGACCTACAGTTTAAAGCCGACTCGGAACGACAGATTTTTGAGAAATATTTTCATGGCAATTTTATTTCTTACTCTCAGAGTTTTTGCCAGAAATCTGCTGAGAGGAAGTTGGCGAATAAAAATTTTATTATTTTTCGTTTTGTTGGAGATGTTTGATCTGGGGTTTGAAACGTGGCCTCACGTCTAATAAGCTAACACTACCTACTAGACTACGGCGTCTACTATACAAGTTCTGTAGCTAAATTTTATGTGCCAAAATTTAAATATTTCAGGTTCTCGTTTGGCGCTCATTGACTTACAAGACACATATTCTTGCTAGTTATTCAAGGTTTAAAATATTTCCGTATACGACTAAGTGCCAGGGTACTTTAGGGCTATATATGAGGTCCCTGAGATGGATTTCAGGGTCATTAATTGCAAAAAAATAAAACTCTTAGGGGCAATGAGAATCTATCCAATGGCGGCATTAGGACTGCTGCCGAATTTACCTTCTTTGCTAAATGTAGCGACGATTCAAACTAGTGACGATTCTAGATTACGGCGACTATAAGTAGTTTTAAAAATTCCATTACTTGAGCCTACAGCCTATCATATGCCGTTAGTCTGTCTATGCATCAATGAATGAGTCAGCCAGTGAGTAATTCAGTTCTTCTATATGAGTATATTTGTATATATATGGGTTAAAATTAAACCTTTCTGTCTTAGTTAAACCACTAACCCAAAGAATTTTATAATTTTTGATTAATTTTATTCCGTTTCGATTTTTTTTTATTATTTCTGCTTATAATTGCAACATTGTTTTCATTACAGCGTTTTTGTTTATTTCAAAACCTTGCGATCAAATTACCGCAGCGTATGAATTCATCGTTTTTTAATTTTTGTCAAAAATTATGGCACAAATAAAATACAACAAATATAACAACAACAAAAAAATTAAAAAACTTGTTAAATAAAAAACATAATAATTGTTGCACGATTTTTCCTTGAATCGTAAAACATTAAAAGATTTTTCATAATTCTTGTGGAGCAAAAATGAATGCAACCGACTACAATAACAACAAAAACAACGACAGTACAAAAGAAATATTATTTTATTTATTGTTTTATATTTTTTTTGTTTGTTTTTGTTGTTGTTTTTGTTTTATGAGAGCCAAAACATAAAAATCATGTTTTTCTTTAAGATGAGGCTGATGATTTGGCAAAAAGGTGTGAAGTTACAAGTTTTTAAACAAAATTTTTGAAGGAGGGCAATAACAAAACAAAAATAAAACCTAAAAATAAAACAAAAATTAAATAAAAAAAAATATCAAGGACACAATAATAAACTGTAAATGCAAAATGGTTAAAATTATTCGTAATTTTAAATCCCACTAGAATACAGTTTTTAGGTTTAATGTGGGACCAGTAGAGAAAATTGATAGTAGGCTTTGCAAAATTTTAATTGAAAAAATCCTTTGTGTTTTAATTATTTAATTCTCTTCTAAATAATTAAAAGATCGCAGACTCCCGATATTTCTAAACTGCAAGCGGCTCCTTATGCTTATAAAATCCATTGGCTTATAGTCTTACATTCCTTATTGTCTTCAAATAACTAAAAAATGCAAAACTATTACAAAAATAGGCCTTCAATGAAGAAAATTTCTCTTGAATTAAATATTTTATATTAAACATGTGGAGAAAAACTGGTCCAGGTTGGTAGGTTGACAGAGAGGAGCCCCACCAAGTGTAACATGCCTATTGGCATCAGAGATCAGCAATGAATCGTTTTCTCGCTACTCATAAGCATTCATGAAATTTTGAATATAAGTGAGTCAACAATATTGGAATTCAACTATGTACTCTGATTCATTCGTACTCAATACAACGTTGAATTTATACGTACAGGTTGCAATGAGTATGCGTACAACGTGTTCACATCAAACTCATACCATTCGAAATATTTATGTTTGATTCATAAGCCTACTCATTTAGATCCACAGCTTTAGAAAAATACTTATAATACTTATAAATGATTCGAGTGACTGGAATCGTTTATCAAAATTTACAGTCTGAGTTGTTGTTGTATTTACAAAAATAAGAAAAAAGTTACATAAGCAAAAAAGACAGAGCAGCAAGCAGATTAAACACACAACCTTCTAGTAAGTATTTTAGTGTTCGTATGCAAATCATACTTATTTTGTGATTGTTGTAAATGTTGAGTCATGGAGAGTCAAAATCAACAACATCATACATGTTGTTAAGTATGAATATGATGAGTACTTCCAACTTTGAATATGAGTAGAGGTTCCATGTTTTAAAATAAGTACAAATGCGTATAAGTATCAGAAATTATGAGTATGATTCGATTCTACTCATCTTTTTGAATACTTATTGCTGATCTCAGCTTTGTATAGACAAAGATGCAAATAGACACAGAGACAGATAAAATAGGCTCAATTGCTGACAGCACAACGGGATCGACAAATCTCTAACATAAGCGATATTTTCAGCAGTGCATACATTGCAATGATGCACACAGGCCTGACTACATATTGCAACGCTTTCAATGTCTTAAATTCTTTTTATAAACCTACTTTTGCAGTAACTTTTACTGGTTTTGTTCATTCTTTCGGTTTCAAACGATTTATATTTCTAGATGAACAGCAGATATGTGTGCACATACATAATTCGTTATTATAATCCTTCAGTCAGGATTACGGCCTAGCTTCTCTCACCCGTCATGTTGTGTATGTTAGTTTCATACATGAGTGACGGGGCCTACAGTTTAAAGTCGACTGAGAACGGCAGATTGCTTGAGAAACTTTACATTGCAATTTTTATTTACTCCCAGAGTTTTTATCAGAAATCTGCTGAGAGGAAATCGCCGAAAAAATATTTTTTCATATTTAGTGTTGTTGAAGATGTTTGACAACACTATAGGATCTACAAATTCGTATTATTCGCCACATTTTTAAACGATTTATATTCCTCGATGGGCAGCAGAACAGCAGGTTTGGGAAGCCTTGGATGCCTTCTATGCTTGTTGTCTTGCAGAAATTAAATTCTGTTTTGTTTCGGTACACATTAGGTTATTTTCTCACCAAGCTCAGCTCTCTATAGCTGCATAGTATGGCGTTAAGTGGGAAGTGGCATTCCATTTTAGGCAAAAAAGCACGATTTCAACACGACTTGAAGAAGTCCATTCCAGGGATTACGTCGGCTTACAAACCAAAAGAAACATTGCAACTCTCAAAATGCTTCAACTCCTTTTGATCTGCCCTTGGCTTTTTTTAACAACAAATTCATCAACTCCGACTCAAAATGTATGACAGAAATCCAAATTAAGCTTAATTTTTGTGTATTTTTATACAAAATCTAGAATGGTATTGATTTTGTTTTCAGCTCTTAACCGAGTACTCTTTTTAAAGCTGCGTGAATAAAAAGAAATTCAAAAATCCTAAATACCCTATAAAACATTGTGGTTTACATGATAGTTAAGACATAAAAATGTACAAAAAATAGCTTTAAATGCAAAAAAATTCAACAAAAAAATAAATTAAGGAAATCATTAAGAAAAACATCTTAATTTAAACGGCATTAAAGTTTTCAATGGTTTTGTAATTTTTTTTCTCCATTTCTTGTTGATGACAATCTTATTTTTATACGTTTAAACAGCAACAAAACGGTCAAAAAAAGACCACAACAAAAATAACAAAAATCAGATCAAAAACTCAATCTTGAAAAACAAAAAACACAGATCAAGCTAGCAATACAAGGAAAGGAAAAAAAACTTTTGTCGGTAACAGAGAAAAACAAAAATAAAAAACAAAATTATAATCAGTTAAAACGAAATTAAACCGCAAAATATGTTAAATGTTTTTATGGTTGAAGCTTAACGAAAATGAAAAAAACATACAAAAAAATCAAAAAAAAAATGAGAAAAATTCCTCAAAAAAATATAGTTAAAGTTGAACCAGCAACGCCATCTAGTGATTGCAGAAACATTACTGTAAGCCAATGGCAAGTAGTTAGTGAAGCATGCTGCAGTTATACATACAGTGCAGCACACCAAGCCAAGCTGAGCCAAGCTAAAGAAGTTGCAAGTGATATTTTAAAATGACAAAAAAGCAGGCTAAACATGTTTGAGTAATGCTGTTGAAAACTGGCAGATACAAGATATTTGAAATTTTCAGACACACAACAACACACACACTCACACACACGGCTTAAAAACAAACCAAACAACAAAGACGGCATGAGAAATCAAAGCCAGAAGACAGACCAATACAATTAAAATGCAGAGAGAAGAGAAGAGAAAGAGTATGAAAGATCTGTGAACATAAAAATTAATATCAAGCAGAGAGAGAGAATGAGAGAGAGAGTTCAATACTAAGATTGTTTATAAAGTACGACTCAAAGTAAACAAAACCGTAAACAAAGTGTGGTGAGAACACTTAACGATCGAGAAACAATACAAATACAACCCAAGAGAAATAAAAATCTCTGAGTAGGAAATTATAAGCAGAGCTTAAGAATTACGTTCAGAGAACAATTTAAAGAGAATGAGAGAAAAAAGCCATGATTATCGTACTCAAACAAAACAAAATTTTAAAAATGTATAGGCAACTGAAGATTAATTTTAATTCAAAAGAGCGTAAGAAAAAAAAAGAGAGCGACTCTCTTTTGTTTAATGGTATTAGTGAGAGTTTAGTTTGCATTAGTATGCGAACATTTCCCCTTAAATGTTTAAAAGTATTTGTAACTCTCTTTCTCTCCCGCTCTCTGATATGTTTTCTAAAATAAACAGAGAGTTTTAAAGCAAAATCTTTTGAACTCTGGTTCAGGCTAGGTTACTACCTGCTATGATTTGTTTGTAGTTAAGCCTGGGATTTGATGTTTTGTTTTGTTTTTTTTTTTTGTTTGGTATGAAAGAAGGTCTTAAACACTACGTATTTAAAATGTTCATTTGGCAATCTACAAAAAAAAAAAAAAAAAAGAACAACAATATTAGCAGACTCATTAAAGCAAAAACCTTAAAAGAAACAACTTACGTTGAGGAAATAAATCCCTTAAAAAAATATTTTTTTTGCATTAAATACCTCCATGGATTTTGTAATTCATGCCATAGAAATAGTGCTAGAAAGGCCAAAAACAAAGAGAGAAAAAAATATTGAATCCTCTGAAAAAACAACAGATTTTTGCCAATTAATGGCAAATATTTTCAAATTTTTTATAAACAATTGGAAGCCCTAAGAATAACACCATTTGCAAACTATAAAAATACAATCTTAAGAATACTTTTTTAATTTTTTTTGTAGGAAAGTAAATAAAGTTTAAAATTTTTTTTTTCATATTTCTGACTTACCAAAACAGTGGCTGTAATAACATGTTTTAGCAGCAGTATTTAAAAAAAAAAACTGAATAGAAACTGAAAAAAGCTGAAATAATTTACCAACATGACGGAGCTAAAAAACACAAAACAACACAAAAATTGTTCACTTCATAAACGGTTTTTCACATAGTTTTTCGACATGTACGAGTATTTATTGACTTGAATTTCATTTATTTAGTATGTAGTTATAAACGTATTCCTGGTTATAAATTATAATCGGCATAGTTTTTTATGTATCTATGAGCATAGAAAAGCAAAAAAAAAACAGAAACGAATAATAAAAATAAAACCATTAATTTCTCTAATTTATGGCGTTATTTTTAATTGAATTATTATTTCGCTTTTTGTATAAAATCCACGGGGTTAGAAATTAATAAAATTATTATTATAAACTGCCATAGCCATTCAAATATACATCAAATCACAAAAAAACACCAAAATTTTTTTTAGAAAAATTCCCAAAAAAAATTTCCAAACAGACTTGTTCAAAATTGTGATAGTTTTGGCAGTGAAAAACATGAAATCTAAGCAACCATAGCTCTCTATATGGATAAACGTGAAATATTTGAAATAAAGAACTATATAAATACAATGTCGAGAAAGGTTGAAAAAATGTATACAAACAGGGACTAACAGGTCACGGAGGTACAGACAGGCCCTAACAGGTTGTAAACAAGCAGTATTTTAATAAAGACCCACAAGAAAATGCACAGACAAAGTCCAGCAGAGCAAAGAGATGTACAAAATTTCAAGAAAAATAACATACAGGACCTACACTCAGCCACAAAAGTATACATACGGTTAACAAATTTCAGAATTTTTTTAACCAATCCGTTTTCGTTGAAAATCTTTACAATTGTCTGACATCTTTCTTCGATTTTAAGTCGGTCTTTTGCATTGGTTCAGAAATTTGTGAAATTTGTTAATCGGATGTATACTTTTGTGGGCCTGTGCAAGGCCAAAATTCAGTTCAATTTCAAAAATTTACTAACCAATCCAAAAGACCGTCTTAAAATCGAGGAAACTATAAATATGTATGTATGTATACTTTCGTAACTGTGTGTATATCGTCTCTACTGGGTTCGGCGCCAGTGTGACAAAGAGGAGAACGAAAAGGCACAGAAGGGATCGGAGATATCTGAGGAGGATCCTACAGAGGGGATATATGTGCCTCTACAGTAATACATAACACACATAATTGGTCATTACGACCCATTAGTCACGATTACGAGTTAGATTCTCACACCACTTATGTTGTGTGTGTTAATTTTACACATGAGTGGTAGGATCTACAGTTTAAACTCGACAGTTTAAAGTCCAAACGACAAATATTTGGGGAATTTTCATTTCAATTTTATTTACTTCTCAGAGGTTTTGCCAAACATCTGCTGAGAGGAAGTTGCCGAAGATATGTATATTTTTTATACTACGTTTTGTTGGAGCTTTCTGGGGCTGAACCGTGGCTTTACGTCTAATAAGCCAACACACTATCTACTAGAGTATGACGACTGCATACTCCAATGTATAAAACGGGACATTAGAATTTTTTCAAGAGTAGGAAGTCGCCGCAGTCTAGTAGGTAGTGTGTTTGGCTTATTAGACGTAAACCCAGGGTTCAAACCCCCGGGTTAGACATTAAAACAAAATACAAAAACGTATTTCTTCGACGACTTTCTCTCAGCAGATTTCTGGCAAAAACTCTGAGGGTAAATAAAAAATTGCCATGAAAAGTTTTTCAACAATCTGTCGTTCGGAGTCGACTTTAAACTGTGGGTCCCGACACTCATTTATAAAATTAACGAAGACAACATAAGTGGTGTGAGAAGCTAGGCCGTAATCCTGACTGAAGGGGTGTAATGACCAATTATGTACAGTGGTGGCCTTATAATTAGAAACGACTAGGCAACATGTATGTTTATTAATTTGTTTTACAGTTTTCACTGTGTACCTGGGATCAAAGGCTTTGTTTGGAGGACGTCTTACAAATACGTTTTTCCATCAGATTGGGACAAATTAAACTTAGATTCGTCACTCCAGAGAACTCTGTTCCAGAAACATCGTTTCTAATTATAAGGTCACCACTGCATGTATGTAGGAAATTAACAAGCACTTGAAGGCCATTACGCCCGATGTACTAAATGACAACAGTTGTTCAAGGTAAGCGCATCACAATTAAATCCAAAAAGTTATTCTGCGTAGGTACTCTTCAATATTACTATTTACATGAATACACGAGGCCTCGTATGTAAAAGACAACATCTTTCCTATGCACTATTACTATTAACAAACGTCTGTGACCCAATTTCATTGCTCAATAATAAATCAAAAGCTTCTTGAGCTTTAACAAAATCTCTTAGGAGCCAATATTGTTTAAAACTAATGCCGAAACAATTATTTGACAATACATTGACAAAATGCAACAAAGTATTGTATTCCATATGTGATGGCCCAAAAGAAAATCTCCCACACATTTTCATTCCTAATTAAAGCGATTCTTTGGGGGGAAAATTTGTTGTTATGGTCAGAGACAAGAATTTCAAAATCTTCTAAAACTAGGAGATGGCCGCCTGTCATACTTGCTTGTACTTGTAACGATTATTGTATTTAAGCCATCATATCTTACGTTTCGGGCTTCATAGTCAATTGAACAGCAAACAACTCTTTTGCATATTATTAAACAGTCCTGGCCATTTTTGGCAAGCAGGCTTAAATTATGCATTGAAAACGATGGCAACGACGAAGACGATGACGGCGACGACATCCTGTCTTATGGACTCCTTGTTGTTGAGGCTCTCTCTCTCTCCTTCTCTCTGTGTGTATGTGTGTTTTGGCCAAGTCAATGTTAATGTCAAGCATTCATATTATATGTATGGGCATAGCTAGGCTAGCATTTTGTAGAAAGACTAGAAATGTTAAAAATTCAAATGCGTTTTAATTGAATTCGTATTCGTATTTTTTATGTTTTTTTAATGGATTCTAAGCATTATTTTCATGGGTCAGTTATTGTTGTTGTCCATAAGGCAATTATAAATTGTTAAAGAGTTGTTGTTGTTGTTATGGCATGGCTGGCATTGTCATTGCAATTGTCTTTAAGTAGTCTTTTCGTTTTTGTTTTTTTTTTTTGGTCTTTAAAAAGCAACCATGAATGATTCTACTTTTTTTTTATTATACAAAATGATAGTTTGAGGTTAAGATTATCATAATTTTTTGGTAACAAAACTTGGTTGGCTCGTTGGCAGGCTCTCTCTCTGTCAGCCTAGTAGAAGCCTGTAGATAGTTGGCTCAATGGCTTGTAATAAAAATTCATTCTGCAGTAATAAAAACATTTTCATTTGATTATGCCTCGCAAAAAAAAACACAAAAAAAAACGTTAAAAAAATATTTTAGAACAACAGATTTGAATCTGTTTCTCTTATTTCGATTTACAGGAGAGAGAAGCAGAAGATCTGAAGGAGGTTAGTTAAGTTATGAGTTTTTGGTTTTGGTTTTCTTTCGTTTTTTATAACGTTTTTAATGGGAATGAGGTTAAAAAGAAAGTAGCATTTTACGTTTTTAATATATTCATTAGAACAGCAACATCTTTCTTTGCCACAAATATAGCCTGTAATACGTATGCTTAGAAATATCAATAATACTCCCCAGATGGGGCAGTGATATCTACTTGCAACTAAACAAAGGAGAACAAATTTCACCCAAAAAAAAAGAAATTAAAATAAAAGAAAATTTTTGGAAAAGTTTTATGGAAAATCAAGGATCTCGCAATTAATAACGTTGTTTATAGAGCTTCCAATCGTTATTTAAAAATGTTGGCAGCACAGCCTTCGTCTGCCCCTAGGTGGTAAATGGTGGATTTCTGCAACAGTAGTGAAAAAATTATTCTTCTTAATAATATAATAAAATTAAAATAATCGCCGTAGCCTAATAGATAGTATGTTGGCTTATTCAGACTTGAGGCCATTATACAAACCCCAGATCATGCATCTCCAACAAAACGAAATATGAAACAAAAAGTTCTTCGGCAGATTTCTGGCAAACACGTAAATAGAGTAAATAAAAATTGACATGAAAAGTTTCTCAAAAAACGCCTCTCAAAAATTTGTTTTTCGGAATCGACTTTAAATTGGAGGTCCCGCCACTCATGCCTAAAATTAACACACAAAACATACGTAGGTCGTAATTCTGACTGAAGGGTTGTAATGACCAATTATGTATGTATGTATGTATTGCCCTTAATCTTTATCTCTTCAAATCTCTTGATTTGACAATCGTCAGAATGCTGCCCAGTGACAACAAGTATAATACCATGCTCAGGCATCTGATATGCAGCCAAGTGGTTTCTTCTGGTACTCATTAACACCTCGCAGATTCCAAGTATGTGTTCTCATCATATTTTCTCCTCATCACAGAATCCACCTTATTTTTAAAAATTTGCTCATTGAGTACAATAGAATAAAAGGCCGCCCAGTAACCCTAATTTTCTACTGGATAGTCTGAAGCATTCCTCCAATCTCTTCTCCTTGTAATTACACAACAAAAGTTAGAATTGCTTTAAAACAATTTGGTTTTAGAAAAGGTTCCATCACTCTCTATCTTCTATTCCTCTGAGTATATCCTTACTAACATTTCTTCCCACTCTACAGAAACATTTTGGCCCCAGTACACGCATATAAGCTACACTCGAAGAAAGCTCATCTGTTTGCTCATTGCCGTGAATTCCCGTATGATCTGGTTTCGAGCAGAGCGGAAGCCTATTCTCCCTGTCTATCTTATTCAGCCTATCTTATCCGAGACATTTCCAGTTTCGAGTTTTTTATATACAAGACGTGTGCTCATAATTTCGTTATGATGTGTGACCTGGGGTTTGATCCAAGGCCTAACGTCTAATAAGCCAACACACTACCAATATCATTACAAACATTTTTTCCCACTCAACAGAAAAGTTCTGGCCACATTACAAGCACCTTATTGTCGTGTATTCTAACATTCCCTGGTACACAGCAGAGTGGAATCCTATTTAACATGCTTATCTTATTCAGGTCTCCCACACTTTCCCATACTATTTTCGAGTAAATTTTATACAAGCCATATGCTCAGATAGAATTCTGACTGTCATATATTACTGCCATGTCCTTTTGATTTATTCTTTCTGTCTAACTTGAATCGAACACATTTTGCAATGACATAGAGTTTCTTAACGGGTTCGGAATATTTCACTCTAGTAGCTGTAATCGTAGACTCAGTCATACGCCACAGAATAATGCCTTTCTTAAGAGAGTACACAGCCTCAAATTAATCTTATTATTACGTCTCTGTCTAAGACACAGTGAGAAGGAAGGATCTGTAAACAATTCATTTTATCAGGTCACCATGCTTCCAGATGTATCTCGTATTAGACTTGTCTGTCACTATCCTAACCATAATCTCTAACTGTCTAGAACTCACTGTCTTCTGTAATAAGCCTGAAGGTAACATAGCCTCTAGTGCCGTTTTTGGAAAGTTTCCCATAGGTCCGGTTGTACTAACTGAACTATATTCTGCTGAAGTATTAGACAATAGGAGGTGCTGACAAAGGTTGTATAAGTGAAGGAAAGCCAAAGGCTAAGACGTCTGACCCAATTTGTTGTAGAAAACTTTTGTTCCTAAGAACTTAAGGTATAATTAGCCGAACGTACACGGAACGTAACGGAACATAACGGAACGTACGTTCGTTATGAAAAGGATTACAAAATTAAAGGGATTACTAACTTAAGTTTTTGAAGAAAACTTTTTTACTAAAGAACTTAAGGTAAAATTAGCCGAACGTACACGATACGTAACGGAACATAACGGAACGTACGTTCGTTATGAAAAGGATTACTATCTTAAGTTTTTGAACAAAACTGTTCTACTAAAGAACTTAAATCAGAATTAGCCTAACGTAAACAGAACATAACGGAACTTAAGTTCGTTTCTAATATAAGTAAGTTAATGAGAAGGATAACCCAAACGTAATGGAATTTTGGCAAGCATTTGAATTATTTTCATATGCTATAAACGAACGTATCTTTCGTTCAGCTAATCACAGCTTTAATATGAAAATAAATGGAAAACCAAACATAGTTTTAGAGTTGTTTACTTGGGTATATGTACATATGTTAATCAATAAGAGAAAAATTAGTAAATCCACGGCAGTTAACAAACATAATCGAGAGAATTACCCTAAAGTGCTCAATACCTTCTCATCTGAACATGCTGCCGCATATTCTTCATTCGCATTCATATTGAACTGATTGAGGGACAGTTTTTAACTCAATTTAAAGGGATATCTTGCATGTCTTATTTCATCATTTCACTGATTCACCCACTTATAGTTTATAATCCTTTTGAAAGGATTTGCCCTACTTAAAGAGTTAATTTATTATTCATAATCATTTTTAATACTTTATTAACCGATTACACTCAATCTGTTTTATACACTTTTGTTTCTTCTTTATGCTTAAGTTTTCAAATTTTATTTGTTGTTGTATAATTTTCCTCTTAATGATAAAATTTTCTTATTATAATAAATTTATTAAAAGAAAATAATAAAAAAAACTATAGAATAGGAAAACCAAAGGATAGGAAACAATAGATGCTTGTAACAATTTATTAAACACAATAACATCCATAAGAGAGTGAAGGAAGTTTTTCTCTTTTTGCCATTGTATTGTACAAATTGCATGCACAGTGTATGAGTATTTTGAAGGAACGGAACATAATGCAACAAAACTGCCACTAAATACTACTACTACGCTGCTGAGGCTGTAACTACTGTTTGTAAAGACACCGAGGCTTCGAAGAACGTATTTAAAGACTTTTAAGTGCGTACGGGTATCCAGGGATTTCTATCTATCACTTGCCACAGTTCTTCGTTGATAAACTGAAGAAGTTTTAAACACAATGAATACTTCGTCTAAAGAGTCCGCCAAATAACTTTTTCTTTTGAAAATGCTTTAAAAAAAACTACTGAATATTTTCTCAAATTTCTTTTTTTATTTGAATGTAGGAAGGATTTTCCGGTTAAAAATGGAAAATAACTTCATTCAAATGGCTGCCTCGATTGGCCATGCAGTAGCCTACACCAGAAGATGCCGATTATGACAAAAACAATCATCTTTTCAAATGAAGCTCATTTTGATCTTGGCGGGTATGTAAACAAGCAAAATTGTCGTATTTGGGGCACAGAAAACCCGCACGCATACATTGAAAAGCCGACGCACCCAAAACGAGTCACTGTTTGGTGCGGATTTTGGTCCAGAGACATAATTGGCCCATTTTTCTTCGAAAATGAGCAGGGAGTGGCCGTTACAGTCAATGGCGATCGTTGAACGAATTTTTGTTCACAAAAATTGAAGAGGAGGATATTGGTAACATTTGGTTTCAATAGGACGGCGCTACGTGCCACACAGCCGAAGCTACACTCGATGTTTTGCGCCCTGTTTTTGAAGATCGCATTATCAGCCGCAGAGCTGATGTCGTTTGGCCACCACGGAGCTGCGATTTGACACCGTTGGACTATTATTTGTGGGGTGCCGTTAAAGATAAGTGTTACGCCGACAAGCCAGCGACAATTGACGCTTTAAAGGACAATATTCGTGAAGCCATTGGTGAAATACAGCTGCACACAATCGATAATGTGGTTAAAAATTGGACCGATCGTGTAGGCTACTGCATGGCCAGCCGAGGCAGCCATTTGATTGAAATTATTTTCCATTAATAACCGGAAGGATTGTACTTTCAAATAAAAAAAGAAATTTGAGAAAATATTCAGTAGTTTTTTTTTTTAAGCATTTTCAAAAAAAAGGTTATTTTGCGGACCCTTTATAACAACAAACACCAGCAAAAATAATTCTAAGCAAGTAAACAAAATTGTACCAACAAACACCAGCATAAAAAATGATAAACAAGTAAACAAAAATACAACAACAAACACGACAAAAATAAATGTAAACAAAATACGCAAACAACAATAATGAATGTATACAATGATGTTTACATTTATAGAGACTTCGAGAAGGCGAAGCCACAAATATTGGCCTTCAAAAATATTTCGTCAGACTGTTTACATTGTCATATAAAAGGCAAGGCAACGCAGGCAAGTGAGTTAGTAAAAGTTCGGTCATGCTTGTGTCAAGACGCGGTGCGTTTGAAGAGAGTAATTGTGGTTTGAAGATATCCGTTACAAAGATCTGTCGAACAATTGTCTAGTAATTGTTATTGTTTATGCAAAGGGTGTAAACAGAAGGAAAACAAACAAAGCATTTGTTGTTGTTTACATCAAGTTGTGAACAGTGGCACACAAAATTGTGCGAATAATAAAAAATTTTAATTAAAACTAAACACGAATTAATTTTTATTTTATTTGCAATCTACGAGCTCATATTTTAAACGTTTTTAAGAAGGTAGAAACGTAACAATACATACGTATATAATTGGTCATCAAAACACTTCAGTGAGCATTACGACTTATCTTCTCATGTCACGCGTGACAGGACCTTGAAACTAAAGTCGACTACGAACGACAGGTTTTTGAGAAGCTTTTCATGACAGTTTTTATTTACTTTCTTTTGCCAGAAATCTGCTGAGATGAAGTCATATATTTCGTTTTGTTGGATACTGTCTGACCTGGGGTTTGAACCGTGGCCTCACATCTAAAAGGACAACACACTGACATTGTAACTAGTTTTGGTTGATCACTGTGCTAACATAGGTACTTAACGCTTTCCGTTAAGGGTTACTAGTGCATACCGGCCAATTTCTGAAAAGGCAATGACTGTGCTATCCAGAAAGATGGCGTTAAATATTCACGTAAAGGAGCTTAGCCGGTTTACAAAAAGAATGAAAGGCTCAAGGTTGAGTCGTAGAAACAGAAGCCAGAGCTTTTTTACACGATGTATTAAAGAATGGCAGCATTCGTGGAAGACGCATCGTAACAGTAGATGGACATATAAAGGGTCCGCCAAATAAATTTTTTTTGAAAATGCTTTAAAAAAAACTACTGAACATTTTCTCAAATTTCTTTTTTTCATTTGAAAGTACAATCCCTCCGGTTAGTAATGGAAAATAATTTCATTTAAATGGCTGCCTCGGCTGGCCATGCAGTAGCCTACACGATCGGTCCAATTTTTAAACACATTATCGATTGTGTGCAGCTGTATTTCACCAATGGCTTCACGAATATTGCGCTTTAAAGCGTCAATTGTCTCTGGCTTGTCGACGTAAGACTTATCTTTGACGGCACCCCACAAATAATAGTCCAACTGTGTCAAATCGCAGCTCCGAGGTGGCCAAACGACATCAGCTCTGCGGCTGATAATGCGATCTTCAAAAAACAGGGCGCAAAACTACGAGTGTAGCTTCGGCTGTGTGGCACGTAGCGCCGTCCTGTTGAAACCAAATGTTGCCAATATCTTCCTCTTAAATTTTTGTGAACAAAAATTCGTTCAACATGGCCCGATAATGTTCGCCATTGACTGTAACGGCCACTCCTTGCTCATTTTCGAAGAAAAAATGGCCCAATTATGCCTCTGGACCAAAACCCGCATCAAACAGTGACAGTGACTTTTATGACTTGGATAAAAACCACAAGCGAAGTGGGTTATTAAGTCAGACAATGTACTCCATGGGTGAATTTAAAACAACCGAAGACGATACTTTCGAGTGCGAAAGATTCACAGAGTAAGATAATGGTTTACTAGTATGACCAACTGATAGGGCTGCATAACGATAATCATACAGAGACGGATGAACTGTTATGAACATGCCCCGTTAAAGCATAGCCCCTTGGATGGACTCCTGAGTTAATATTTCTGAGAGCATACGACCTTTGGCCAACGAGTTGATATTGTTGAGTTGGAGAGCTACACTACTTGCTAGACTACGATGAATACATTGAAGTGGGGTCAACACTAAACTCAGTGTGTGACTAAAAAATCGTTCTTAAAATGCAGGGCGTATTTAAAGGATTTGATGTCCTTGATGGAGGTTTTTTTTCTTCTGCCAAGTATTTAACGTCTATTATTCATATTAATATGCAAGACAAACATAAAGAATCTCAGCCAAGGTTTCCTTTTTTTTTTCTTATTTTTAATAAGAAAATACCAGGCATTATTGTATTGCTTTTAACGACAATAACAACAACAATAACAATATTAAGCAGAAAACTGAAAACCAAAAACTTAAAGAAAGCATGCAACAAACCCAAACAACTACCAAAACATACATACTTACATATGTACAAATACTGTAGATATTCAGATACTCATGGCGATATCAAGTGAAATAAAAGAAAGCTTAAGAACAGAGAGAGAGAAAAAAATCACAGAAAACCCTCTCTACTTTTCAGCTGGTTAGTATGGTATTTTTCTTTATCTGGTTGTTGTTGTTGTTGTTTTTCTTTTAATATTCTTATAAAGTAAACGATCCCAGATAGTTGTACTTGTGTAATCTTAAAGATAGATGGAGATGGAAAGCATCTTGTAAGCAGAGGATACACTTTTTTAAGTGACTGAACCCGCATAGTTTTATTATCAATTTTTTCTTTCTTGCGTTCTTGCGTTCTTTTTTTTTTTTTGGCTTCAGTTTTGAAATTCTTATAACAGCAGTATTAAGTAAGTAAAGCAACAAATATTTCTTTAATATACGAAATAACATCTTTCAACCGGGGGTTTTATTCGTATATTATTTGCTACAAAGATTTGCTTTTTGCTACACATTTTTTTTCTTTCATTTCTTTTCTGTGAAGTATATACTGCATGTGGGTTATACTGCATGTGAGTTGTACTGAATGCACTTGGCATTGTTTGCTGATTCTACTATTTTTGCTATTTTAAAGTGCTATTATAATTTTAAGAGTATCACAGAGTTTTTTGTGCTATTTCTTGTGTTTTTATTCTCCTAAAAAAAAAAATAAAAAAATTTTGTTTTTATTCCTGTTGCTCTGAACGATTTATTGATGCATACAACGCAATGCATTTGCAATTTAAAACAAGTCAGCCAAATCCACAACAATCAGGAACGACTAGTTCCAACCCTATAAGCCATACGATAAGAAGAAATTGTGTTGCATATCTCCCAATAGCAAGGTGGAGTACTAAAGTAGAGTACGAGGCAGCAAAACCAATCCCAATGGCAAACAAAACACCAGAAACAATGGTAAAACAATAAAAAACAACAACAACAATAATAATAGGACATAAAACAAATAATATTGAAAGCAATAGCGACATCTCTTACTCTACTACACTTCACTAGACGTATAACTATTTATCTATTCTTCCAGCTCAGCTTCTCCAAACCATATCCTCCCTGCCTGTATAGCTTTGTGTGACACTCTGCTACTATTTGTCTGCCCCACTTCATTATAGTGCGGCTCTAATAATAAATGCATTTGAATGCTGTTGCATGTGTCATTTGTATTACAAATGCCTGTGCAGAGAAAACTATTTCAAACGCATATTTCAACACAGCTATTGGAAAAGTGCATGTGCATGTGTGCACGCGTATGTGTGAAAAACATGCGTGGCTAAGGCTGCAAGCGCTTAAAGAATAAAAACAAAGCAAAAAAAAAGGAAAAGCGAAAAATTATTGCAAATTTCATTGCATTCATTGGTGACATGCCATAAAAAACAGCAAAGAAAGGAAAAAAGCACACACACACGCTCAGACACCATCGGCATTTGTCCTCAAGCTTAGCCTCAAATGCCACAATACTACTACAGAGCCAAAGTGTTCAAAATCGCAAGAAATGTTCATGTATTGCTTTTAGTTTTATGGGTGGAAATTAATTTAATAAATAAATTTAAAAACAAATAAATTTTAATTCCAGCATAAAGATAATAGTAGAGTCAACAAGACAGGCAAACATAATGATAACACAGCTGAATGACTCATTTGAAGCGCGAATATGTGGAATTTTAAATGGCACGACATGTTAAATATTTAAAAAAATTCTTCTATAACAGCAGAATGCACTGAATTTAATGCAATTAGCGGCAAGTTGTCTCCGTCAAACTGAATTCGAGGAAAACAATAAGAAAAATCTTTAAATTTTATAGATTCTATTGTCATTATTGCATTTTGGTGTATGCGTCAACATGCGTCAACATGCGTTGACCCAATTTACAAAGAATTTTTATAAAACAAACATATTATTTTCATATGTAAGCTATTATAAATCATAAGATCCAACAATTTGATGCGATTTTGCAAGTCAATAAGGTATTGGAAAAAATTTTCTAGTAATTTCATATTCCTATCGTTGCCAAACCTTAATAAGAACTTACAAAACTTCTGAACTTCTTTTTTGCTTGGAAAAAATTAAAATTTTGTATATGCGTTCATACGCGTTCACATGCGTCAACAAGCGATCTTATGCGTTAGTTAGCCGTAGCCTTTTATTTACAATAAATATATACTTTTAGAATCATTTAAGTTCTATAAAACATAAAACTGCGTCTTATTTCATATATGCGTTGAAGTGCGTTGATTTGCGATTTATTAACTGAAATTCAATTTACTTTAAAATCTTTTAAAACACGTTCCAAGCATAGATTCTGAGAATTTTAATTCTTCAATTAAAAAATGCTTTCAATATGTGGATTTAGTCATTTTAAAGTCTGCGTCACATTGCGTTGACATGCGATCGTATGTTATAAATGCCCGTAAGAACTAATAGCAACAAAATACCTCTTCTTTATACGGAGTTCTACCTTCATAAGTGACTACAGCCACATAATTATAGGAAATAGTTTTCTTAGGCAAGAAATTGTTGTTCTAAGATATTCTAAAACTGTCGCACCGTGGCAGGAAAAGGTCTATGAGTCTTGCAAAGTATCAAATTTTCTTTCACACACAGTTTCTGTAAAACAAATATGCATTAAACCTGCGTTGGCCTGCGCTGACCTGCGATTTTAAACGTCCAATTGAATAATTATCTAAAAGCTATAAACACATGTTCCAAAAGAGCCAATACAGGGAAAATACTTTTTAATATTGTGAAATTTGGCTTTTCAACTATGCTTCATAGTGCGATGATATGCGTTCACACATTCTAAAACAGAAATACTTACAAAATCGTTCTATATCATATCACTTGTACTTTTATAGGTAACATACAATATCAGTTTACGTAAAATAAAATAAAAACGTACAATTCGCGTTATTGAAATTTTTTTCCAAGAAAAAATCTGTTTGCTCTCCTTACTTTCACAATTTTTTGCTCAATGTAAGCCCTTGAAAGTTACCCTAAATTAAGACATTATTTCCTAAGTAATGCCAACTTAATTTCGAACACATTAAACTGATTAAACTGTTTACTCACGTAATTTGTTCAACAACTCCTATCCTTAAGTTTTACTGCTAAATACGGGTTCATCTCCAACTAGTTGAACCTTTAACAGATTTATTAGAACAATTTACCAAGGAGAACATAAAGAGAGGGAAGACAGAGAGAAAGAAAGTCGAAAGTAAAACTAGATGTGCAACAGAAAATCAACAACAATGTTGGCATAGAAGAAATGTAATGATGAAGCGAAGCGGTAAGGAAAGTTGTGTAAGGTCAAGTGGGAATAGAAAGCACCCTACACTCTTCAATGTAAAAAAGCTGAACATTTGTGGATGAACAGTAGTTAGCACCAGGTTATTTTAAAATCGATTAGAAACTGACAGCAAATCTATGCTTAAAATTATTTCAATCCTAATATGCTGCCACCATAGAGGATTACTGTGGTAGGGTACAAAATGTACGAAAAAACAACAAGAAAATTAGAAACAAAAACAGTAAATTACAGAACATTAAACTTCTTTACAACAATTAACACTACAACTCATTTACATAAACAAATGCACGCGTTTACCAGCAACAGAATAAAAAAAGACAACAACAACAGCAACAAAAAACAATTTATATTAAGAAAACAGAGAAAACGTAATGAAAACAATAACGAGAGCAACACAACTGCAACAACACAACTACATTAATTGCAAATATTATAAAAGCAACAAGAGACAACAACAACAATAACAACAACAACAACTATTTTGCAACTACTACTGTAATTACCGAATGACTCTATCACCCAAAAATGGTTTGCAGGAATTAAAAACAAAACAGACAAAAACAACAAAAAAAAAATAGAAAGAAAAGGAATAAGAATCCAACAACAACAACAGCAATTTATAACTCGTTTTCAATGCACATTTACTAACATTCTCTCTCTCGTCACTCACTCTCTAGTGATGTTTGTTTTTAGTTTCGTTTTTTTTTTCTATCTCACTGTACTACTCTCATTTACGACGATGTTCTGAAACTCGTAACATATGAACGGTATTAAGAGAATATAAACAAACGGAAAAAAGCTTGCAAAAGCATAGGAAACTATAAACATTTGAGCCTGCGTTAGAACGATAGTTTATAGTGACATAGTTGTTATGCTACAAAATCGCCACAATGTATGCCAATAGAATTACATTCTGTTGAGTATTTCGAAATAAAAAACATAAGATTAATGCACAGACAGTAGTACAGGCCTTATTTCAAGGTATATATTTCATAACAAAGATTTTTAAACTTAAAAAAGGTGCACTTTATATAGTTGTGGCCTTATAATTACATACGATGTTTCTGGAACAGAGTTCTCTGGAGTGACAAAACTAAGTTTAATTTGTCCAATCTAATGGAAAAACGCATGTAAGATGTCCTCCAAACAAAACCTTTCATCCCAGGTACACAGTGAAAACTGTAAAACAAATTAACAAATATACATGTAGCTAAGTCGTTTCTAATTATAAGGCTACCACTGTATGCCTATAGTGCCCTGAATTGGCGTTAACTGGTCTTCCAGAGACATTCCCAATATAAAAAACATCACCAGACCATGATATGCCACAAATCGTCCTTTTTTCCGATTGCAGGGGTTTACGACGAGCTTTATGAGCTCCATATGCGACAAGATTGCTTGTTTATGTAACCAAGAAGGGATAAATGAGCTTCATTCATATATACGTACATACATACGCACATAATTGGTCTCTACAACCCTTTACTCAGGAGTAATAAGCCTCATAGTTGAAGAGAATTTTGTTTGAAAACTCAACACGGTAAACTTGTTGCTGTAGCACCCAATCAGCATATCTACGGCTTTTTGAATGGTCAGGAGCCTTTAATTGTTCCGTAAATTGGTCTTTTCATACACCATACATACATATATACATACATAAATACATACATACATTAACAACCTTGCTTCTCATGCCACTTATGTTATGTGTATTTATTTTATACATGAGTGGCTGGACCCACAGTTTAAAGTCGATTCCGAACGACAGATTTTTGAGAAACTTTTTCATGCAAATTTTATTTGCTCCCAGAGTTTTTGCCTGAAAGAGGGGAGGTCGCCGAAGAAATATTTTCTTCCATATTTCGTTTTTGTTCGAGATGTCTAACCCGGGGTTTGAACCATGGCCTCACGTCTAATAAGCCAACACATTAACCACTAGACTACAACGACTTCAAGCATTCACTTCTGCATTCATAATTGAATTATTCTTAAGAAAACTTTTCTTCAAATGGAAGTGAAGACTTTATAGTCCATCAGAAATCTGAGAGGAAGTCGCTGAAGCAATATTTTTATATATTTTTTATTTTATTTAATCTACTGGACTACGGCGAATTCAAAAGTTGTTGTAGGCTCAGGCCACATCATTTAGTGTTAAAAGTGGTTTTAAACGTTCAACTTCCTTTCAGCAGATTTCCGTCAAAAACTCTGAGAGTAAAAAAAATTTCATGAAAAGTTTCTCTCAAAAAATCTATCGTTGGGAGCCGACTTTAACCTGTAGGTCCCGCCACTCATGTATAAAATTAACACAGAATTGTAATGGCTTTTGATGTATGTATGTATGCAACAAAATCGTTGCTAAAAGCTTTAACCCTTAATGGCAAGTATATTACGATCAAGTAAGTATTTAAATGCCTGCAGTTTTACTCGATCACTTTATTTATTTTTTCTTCTTTTAAACAAGAACACGAGAATAATTTTCATAACTGTGAAGGGTACATCAATAGTGTCTTCAGGTTTTATTACGAGCATAATTTTTAATTTTTTTTTTCATATCGATTTTAGCTTTTATTGTAACAAAAATTCGCAGAATTTCTTTAAATATGCCGAAATTTTTTTAAAACCTTCAGTATATTTTATTGTTTTCACATTATAACCGAAGTTACCAACTCTATCCTTAAATAAAAATATTTTCTTTACAAATATAGAGGAGCCACACTATAAATGAACTAAAATTGTATGGAAAATAAACGAAAAACACTATTTTCGCCTGTTGCCTGATGTTATTCATATGCTTGGATTGTTATTTGCCAGAGGACTTAAGTAACACACTCTGAGCTACACGAACACTAAATGCAGTTTTGATTCGATTCTTCTCTGGCTCTCATGGTAAGGAAAACGAATTCAAACAAGAGAGAAACATGAACTCTATTCGTAAATGTGTGCAAGACAAGAGAGTAAAACTAGGAGACCTAAAGAGAGTAAAACCGGCCGGTTTATTATTATGATTATAAGTGTAGTTGTATTGGTGTTAAAGTCTTTTATGCTGGCGATTTTAAAGTGCATACCATGCCATGCATTTTAGGGGTGAGTGTATAGGTGGATTTGTGTGTTACAGAAGAGAGCAAGAGACAGAGAGAATGAGAAAATTGAGTGCTGAATTATAACAGTATGCTTGTAATATAAACACAAACGTACGTACGTATTTTATTTTAGCATAGTGACACACATGCTAAGCATCGTGCATAAATGCATGTGTATTTTTAATTGTCAGCATACACCGTAAGTGTAAGTGTTAAGGTTTTATTTGAACGTTTGCTTAGGGAGTGTGTTTATATGTGTTCATAAGTGAGAGTAAATTCAAGAAACATTTGTTGCATGTTCTGTTGTTTTGCAAACATTTCCCCTACTTTTTAACATTGCATTGGCAATTACAATGCACTGTTGAAGAGAGTAAAGTATTAAGAGAGCAAGTGAAGTATTAATAGCATACGAGAAAGAGAGAGTAGAGTGCTAAAATAAAATATTTATGAATAATCATGAATTCAGGAAAAGAAAAATCATAAAAAAGTTGTATTTCTCTCTCTCTCCATCTATGGTACGTGACTGTTACACTAGAATACAATAATAGGGTGGTATTAATAGTAAGTAAGTCTCTGGTTAATATAGGATGAAGTAAACTGTTTATTTTTAAAATAAATTCTAAAAAAAATTTTAGTTTTTCGTTAATTTTTATTAAATTTTTTAACGTAAATTTTTTTTTTCTTTTTTAGTGCTTAGTAAAGAGAGAGAGAGAGCCAGAGAGTTTATGCAAATATAAAGAGTTTTGTTTTTATGTTTTTGAATGCTAGTGTATAAGTGTTAAATTTGTATGCATAGCATAGTTTTAGCATTGTTGCATTTATCACACATTCTCTCATTTTAATGCACTTAATACATGTGTATGTTTGTATGTATGTGTGCATAAGTGTGTAATGTTTTCGCTCTCTCATGTTTTTCTGTCTTATGCATGTGCTTGCTGTGTATTGTTAGCCATGGTATTATTTTTTCTTGTTGCTGCTGTTGTTGTTTTTATTCATTTTTATTAATTTTCTTGTGTTGTTTTTGGTTTCAAGTAGTATTTGCTGCTAGTGTGAGTAGTAGTGAGTATGAGTTTTATGAAATGAGTATGGCTGAAGTGTACGTACGTGCTGTGTTGTGTTGTGTTTAAATGTTAGTTTATGGTGTGCCGTATGCTTTGCTTGTAGTGTAGCCAGAGCAAATGAAAATAAAATTTCAACGAGCCAACGGAGTCTCAACGTAACAAAATCGTAATCAGTTTGAGTTGAAACGTTAAGCGGTAAACATGTTTTAGAAAAATAGCTCTTCCGTATTTCACAAAAAAATATTGAAAAGTCATAAAATAAAGAAAGAAAGAAACACAAAAAATTAAAACTTAACGTCTCTTGAAACTTAAAAATCAAATACGAAAGAAAATAAAAACGAAAAAAAAATACTGAAACGAATTATAGAACGTATAAACACGCTTGTTACGTTACGTCTAACACTCTTATGGATTACGGGTTTACGGTGTGCGTCTAAAAACAAGCGTTACATGTTGTAATAAAAATCTTTTAAAAAAAAGACTTAATTTAAGCAACAAATAATAAAAAAAACAAGTAAAAATGAAAGAATAATAAGAAGTTTTAAAAGGTTTAAACCTAAGTTTTATTAATCATTGTAATAGAAAAAAAGAAGGAAAGAAAAAAAGAAAGAAAAATTAAATTGAAAAGCAAAGAATTTAAAAAAAAATTTAAAAGAAAAAATTCTTTTAATTCCTACTGGGACTTAAGGTCCTTTTCCAATACAAAAAAATAAAAAGAAAAAAAAAATAATTTCCAATAAAAAAAGAAAAAAATTGTTTTTAAGAAATGTCTTCTCAACATTTCTACGCCTGCTCATTGCTTATGTTAATATGTCTGGTGAGCGGCGCTTGCTCACAATGTTCATGGGAATTTGTACGCACTACCATGGATATCAAGTGTAATTTACGTGCCATTGATGCAACGCAACCATTCGACTTGCAAGTGGCTGAAACGGCCACCAGATTAGAAATTGCCTGCTCTTCAGATGTTTTGTATGCCAGTGAGCTGGCCGTTAATACTTTCAACAGACTGCAGAAACTTGCCGAATTGCAAGTGGATTCATGTAAAATGCAACGTCTCAATGCCAATACCTTTGAGGGTTTAATGTCTTTGAAACGTTTGACCGTGCAAACACACAATGCTGTTTGGGGCCCTGGCAAAACGTTGGAGATATTGCCACAAACTTTTTATGGCTTAAGGGAGCTAAACGAACTGAATTTGAATGACAATAACATAAGGCAACTGCCCGAGGGGGTATGGTGTGCCATGCAAAATCTGCAAGTTTTAAATCTCACCTCGAATCGTATACGTTCAGCGGAAAGTTTGGGTTTCTCGGAGAAGCTGTGCACCCTCAATGGTGCCAGTGGTGGTGCTGAGTTGCAAGTCTTGGATGTTTCCTTCAATGAGTTACGAGCCTTGCCCGATGTTTGGGGTGCCTCACGTTTAAGGCGCCTGCAGCAGTTGAATTTGCAACACAATAATATTTCCTCACTGGCAAATAATGCCTTGGCTGGTTTGTCTTCTTTGCGTATTTTGAATTTGTCTTATAATCACTTGGAGACATTGCCGGCAGATGCTTTTGCAGGCAACAAAGAGTTAAGAGAGATACATTTGCAAGGCAATGAATTGTATGACTTGCCTAAGGGTTTGTTACATCGCTTGGAACAGTTACTGGTTTTGGATTTGAGTGGCAATCAATTGACTTCCCATCATGTGGACAATAGTACCTTTGCCGGCTTGATAAGACTGATTGTGTTGAATCTAGCCAACAATGCCTTGACACGCATAGGCGCGAAAACCTTTAAGGAATTATATTTCCTGCAAATCTTGGATATGCGCAATAATTCCATAGGCCACATAGAAGACGGTGCCTTCTTGCCATTGTACAATCTGCACACCTTGAATTTGGCTGAAAATCGTTTGCATACTTTGGACAATAAAATCTTCAACGGCTTGTATGTGTTAACAAAGCTAACGTTGAACAATAATTTGATTAGCATTGTGGAGACCCAAGCCTTTCGCAATTGCTCGGATTTAAAGGAATTGGATTTGAGTTCCAATCAACTTTCTGAAGTGCCTGAAGCTGTGCAAGACTTGAGCATGTTGAAAACCTTGGATTTGGGAGAAAATCAAATCTCAGATTTTAAAAATCAAACGTTTAAGAATTTAAATCAGCTGACAGGCCTACGTCTCATAGACAACCGCATTGGCAATATTACGTTGAACATGTTCTCCGATTTGCCGAGGTTAAGTGTATTGAATTTGGCCAAAAATCGCATACAATCGATAGAAAGGGGAGCCTTTGACAAGAATTCGGAGATTGAGGCCATACGGTTGGATAAGAATTTCCTGACCGACATTAATGGCATCTTTGCCACGTTGGCTTCCTTGTTGTGGTTGAATTTATCCGAAAATCATTTGGTTTGGTTTGATTACGCCTTTATACCCTCGAATTTAAAATGGCTGGATATACATGGCAACTATATAGAGGCTTTGGGCAACTATTACAAGCTGCAGGAAGAGATACGTGTTACAACCTTAGATGCCAGCCATAATCGCATAACCGAAATAGGCGCCATGTCAGTGCCCAACTCCATTGAGCTGATATTCATTAACAACAATATTATCACACAAGTGCAGCCCAATACGTTTGTGGATAAAAGCAAACTAACCCGTGTAGATTTATATGCCAATGCCTTATCCAAATTGCAATTGAACTCTCTACGTGTGGCTCCTGTTGCAGTAGATAAGCCAGTGCCCGAGTTTTATTTGGGCGGCAATCCATTCGAATGTGATTGTTCCATGGAATGGCTGCAAAGAATCAACAATATGACCACCCGTCAACATCCCCGTATTATTGATCTTTTAAACATCGAATGTTTAATGCCCCACAGCCGCAATGCTCCCATTCGCCAATTGTCTGCTCTATCAAGCAGCGATTTTGTATGCAAATACGAGGCCCATTGCCCGGCCACTTGCCATTGCTGTGATTTTGAACAGTGCGACTGTGAAATGGTGTGTCCTGACAACTGTACCTGTTTCCATGATGCCACCTGGTCCACCAATATCGTTGATTGTGGCAAACATAATCGCATTAACTTACCCGTACGCATACCCCAAGAGGTTACCGACCTATATCTGGATGGCAACAATTTCCCTGTGCTGGATAATCAAATTTTCTTAAGTAAACGTAATCTGAGAGCCTTGTACTTAAACTCCTCGAATGTGGTAACCATCCAGAATACCTCATTTGCGGATCTGACCATGTTAAGGGAATTGCATTTGGAAAACAATAAATTGCAAGCCCTGGAAGGCCATGAATTCAAGCAGTTGTCTTTGCTTAAGGAACTGTATTTGCATAACAATTTGCTTACCTCCATTGCCAATACCACGTTTGCTCCTTTGGTCTCTTTAAAGGTCCTCAGGCTGGACAATAATCGTTTAACATCCATGCCCATTGCCCAATTGGCTAATTTGCAATACCGCAATAATTTGCAGGGCTTGACAATAGGCCGCAATGCCTGGTCCTGTAGATGTCAATTCCTGCAAGCCTTGGCCCAATTTGTAGCCGATAATGCCATTGTAATACGAGATACCCAAGACATTTACTGTGTGGATAATGGCGTCAAGCGTGAATTGGATTTGTTTACCCAACATGGTGTGGAATGCAGTGATTTACTAGAGAATGCCAGCAATATGGCCTCACAAGATATCTCCGGAGGCTATGTGCCTTTACTGGCTGCAGTATTGGTCTTGATATTCCTGATAGTGGTGCTGATAATAGTTTTTGTTTTCCGCGAATCCGTACGCATGTGGCTGTTTGCTCATTATGGCGTAAGAGTATGCGAACCAAGATTTGAAGATGCTGGCAAACTGTACGATGCCATTATTTTACATTCCGAAAAGGATTACGAGTTTGTATGCCGAAATATTGCCACAGAATTGGAGCATGGAAGACCACCTTTCAGACTTTGCATACAACAACGCGATTTGCCGCCTCAGGCTAGTCATTTACAAATTGTGGAGGCTGCTCGAGCTTCACGTAAAATTATTTTAGTTTTAACACGAAATCTATTGGCCACCGAATGGAATCGTTTGGAGTTTCGTAATGCTTTCCATGAAGCCTTACGGGGTTTGGCGCAAAAACTAGTAATAATCGAGGAAACAAATGTTTCTTCAGAGGCAGAGGATGTGGCCGAGCTGGCTCCTTATTTGAAATCAGTGCCTTCCAATCGTTTGCTGACATGTGATCGTTATTTCTGGGAAAAGTTACGGTATGCCATACCGATTGAATTGTCGCCAAGAGGTAATAACTATACTTTAGATCATCATGAGCGTTTTAAACAGCCGGTATCGCCGGGTGTATTATTTAGACAGGCACCACCGCCACCTGCATACTATCAAGAAGATATGGAGGCCAACTATTCCTCGGCTACAACGGCCACACCTTCACCCCGGCCCACCAGACATGGCCAACGTATAGTGGATAACATACCGATGAGACCGCCTAGTGAACACATCTATCATAGCATAGAATCAGAACATTACTATGATCAACATGAGGCATTGTCCATGATACCCAATGGCATGGCAACGCATCATCATCATTTGCAGCAACAACATTTGGCCGCGCCTACTGCTGCGGCAGCGGCAGCACAAGGTAATGCTAATTTTCGCCAAGCGAACAACCCTCGTTTGTCTTTAAGCGCACAACAGCAACAACAGTGGCGACCCTCAATGTTAATGCAACAACCATCAACGGCGATTGTGACGGCACCAGTACACTTACGCACGGGCAGTAATTTAAGCCAATGCAGTACCAGTACACAATCGACAAATGCGCTGGCGCAAACACCACAACCACAGGCCTCTACTTCCGCTGCGGCACAATTACAGCAACAGCAACAGCAACAACAACAACAACAACAACAACAACTTACAGCTGGCAACAACAATACACAGGTGATGTCGGCAAATTCAACCACCACCACGACCAGCACTGCCAATAACACGAACACAACGTTGGACGCAAATGCAGCAACAACAACGAATAAAAACAATAACCAGGCCTTTTTAGTGTAAAACTGAGGAAGAAAAACAACAAAAAAAGGTAAACTGAACTGAACCAAACAGGGAAGGGGACAAACTTCTAAAGCAGCAGCCATTTATAAATTCCACTAGGGTAGCCATTATTGTTAAAAAAAAAATAAAAGAAAAGAGGGCTTTTTTCAAAATACAAAACACTGCCTGCCTATTTGTGTGACTTACTGTCTTAAAGCAAAGGCTTTATTATTTAAACTGTTCTAATAGGAAACAAATCCCCCTTTATAGAGAAAAATTATAATTAAAAAAAATAAAAACCTATTTATATACATATTTAAATAAGAAAAATTATAAAAAGACTTTCCATAGGAATAGTAGGATGAAAAATAAAAAATAAAAAAAATTTAAAAAAAAAATAAAAAAAAAAATTTAAACTGAAAAGGAAAGAAATGTACCACTTTTTTCAAATTCAATGTGATATTAAATAATTATTTAATTATTAAAACAAAACAAAAACAAAAGAAATTTAAACTGTATTATATTAAATTAAATAAAAATAAACTAAGAAAACAAATTAAAAAATAAAAACAAAAGTAGTTAATCTAATTTAAATATAAAAACAAAGAAAAACAAAAGAAAACATTCATTTAAATTTAAATTTTAATTTTTTTTATTATTTTTTTAGGATTAAAAATTTATTCATACCATTCATACCAACTCTCTGTATAAACATTACGAAAAAAAACAAAAACAAAAACAAACAAATGATTTTATAATTCATTGTGTAAATATTTAAATATTAAACATTTATTATATTTATTTTATTTTATTTTATTTTAAAACAATTCCTTGTTTTTTTTTAAATAATTTTTTTTTGTACCAGAGAGAGTAAATTATACGCCTTGAAAAACTTAACAAAACATAACAAAAACAATACTTTTATTATTATTTCCAATTTATTGTTTAATTTTGTATAAAAAAATTTATTTTTTTTAATTCAAAAACACACTGTATAAATCGTATTATGTAGCATAGTTTATATATATAAAAAAGAAAGAAAAATAACTTTAAAACTTAATTATAAAAAATAAATGAAAACTGTTGTACTGTATTTATAGTTTATTAATCGTAAAGAAGAAAAAAAGCAAGCAAACGAATGAATAAATTAATGAATAATACCGCTCATCGTATGTAAATTACAAAAAAAAATTTCCTAGTTTAATAACAACAACAACAACAACAAATTTATGTAAAACAAAAAAAGAAAATTATTTAAAAAAAAGTTAACTAAAATATTATAATTAAAAACTACTATTAAAGATACAAAACAAAACAAAACAAAAGAAATTAAAAAAAAACACACAAAAAACTCTTAAAAAACGAGAAGAAAAAAAATAAGAAAATAAATGAAAAACAATTCTATAATCATTTTCCTACAAATGGTTATTAAATTATTTAAAAAAAAAATTAAAATTCTTTAAATGTTTTTATTTCAATAAAAAAAGGGATATGAAATGGGGATTGAAATAATTGAAACAGATTTCATTTAAGGACACAAAAAAACAAATGTTAGCTTATACAGCAATAGTAAAAATATTAAACACATACATATTTACATACATAATTGGCCATTACAACCCTTTCAGTCAGGATTGCGGTCTAGTTTCTCCCACCACTCATGTTAAGTGTGTTAATCTTATACATGAGTGCCGGGACCTACATTTTAAAGTCAACTCCTAAGGACAGATTTTTGAGAGACTTTTTCATGGCAACATTTATTTTACTTTCAGAGTTTTTGCCAGAAATCTGCTGAGAGGCAGCCGCCGAAGAAATATTTTTTCATATTTCTTTTTGATGTCTGACCTGGGGTTAGAACCGTCGCCTTACGTCGAATAAACCAACACACTATCTACTAGACTACGGCGACTTCATTAAATACAACTCAAATTTCTTTTATTTTTAAAATTTTTTTTTGCAAACTTTACTTAGCTTACATACTTAGGTTAGGTTAGGTTAGGTTGGCGGACGTGTAATTGTCAATTAAGACAAGTATAGTACCCGCAGATCGAATTGACCCATTGTACAACGTCCTAGTTTCTCACACCACTTATGTTGTGTGTGTTAATTTTATACATGGGGCTCGAATCCTGGCTTTTGTGTCTAATAATCCAACACACTACCTACTAGACTACGGCGACTTCTTAGCTTACATACTTAATTTTTCATTACAACTCTTTAGTCCGGCTTAGGAGCTAGCTTCTCACATGACGCATATTAAATGTGTTAATTTTATCCATGAGTTGCAAAACCCACCTACCAGAGATCAGCAATGAATTGTTTTCTTGGTACTCATAAGCACTCATGAAATTTGGAATAAAAATGAGTCAACAATATTGAAATTTAACTATGTACTCTGATTCATTCGTACTCACTACAACGTTGATTTATAAGTAAAGTTTGCAATGAGTATGAATACAACGTTGACATCAAACTCATACCATTTAAAATATGTTTGATTCATAAGCCCGCTCAGTTAGATTCATAAACCTTTAGAAAAATACTTATAATACTTAGAAATGAATCGAGTGACTTGAATCTTTCATCAAAATTTACAGTCTTAATTGTTGTTGCATTTAAAAAAAAGGAAAAGACACATAAGCAAAAGCAGATCAACCCAAAACCTTTTAGTAAGTATTTTAGTGTTCATACTACCTACATTCATACTTATTATGTGATTCTTGTATATGTTCAGCCATAGAGAATCGAAATCAACAACATCATACGTATTGTTACGTATGAATATGACGAGTACTTTGAATATGAGTAGCGGTTTCATGATATTAAAATAAGTATGAATGCTTTTAAGTATCAGAAATTATGAGTATGATTCGATTATACTCATCTTTTTGAATACTCATTGCTGATCTCTGCTACCGACCTACCATCTTATAAAGCTAGTCTTGCTATTACCGCTGTTTAGAAAGGTGATTACTTACATACATATAAAATTTGCCATAATAACCCTTTTAGTCAGTATTCCAACATAGCTTATTCTACCACCTTTGTAGTGTTGGTTAATTTTACATATGAGCGGCGGGACCTACAGTTCAGAGTCATCTTCGAACAATAGATTTTTTGAGGAACTTTTCATGGCAATTTTTATTTACTCACAAAGTATTTGCCAGAAGACTGCTGAGGAGAAGTCGATGAAAGAATATTTGTTCATACTTCCTGAAGAATATTGTTCATGGTGCCTGTAATAATGGTGTACTTCACCCAGACAAATACTTTCAAGATATTCACTACTATGGTTATGAGCTCATTACAAATCACTGATATTCGTGATCAAATCCATTTGAGATTTTAATGAGCTCATATCGTGTTTTGAGTTATGGGCTCTCTTTCACGCGACATACGACCATATGTGTATTCTAAGAAGATTTTTACCTATAACTTCGGAACGGATACAGGATAATGACAGAACGTAGGTGTTGGTTTCATCCTCTACAAATTTTGCAAAATTTATTGCCACCTGCCTTGCCCCCGCATTCAAAGCTTATAATTAAACGAAACTTTAAACAAGGACATTGGGGGATAAGTCATGTGATAGATGTTCTTGATAGATAATCTGGTACTGCCCCGCTAATTAACCAAGGCGAGGGTCATAACAGAATATCTTGCCAACTAATTTATTGTATGTATTTCGTATAAATTTTAGTATCCAATGTTTCTCAGCAAAACGTTAGCACTGCAATCAGATTACAGCATAAAGCTTATCCTTGTTTCCATTCTATTGATGTAGAAACCACTCTCTAACTCTAGCAGCAATTTCATAGAGCTCTGTATACGGTGTATAGAATCTATTCAACTCCTGACACCCTTTGATTTGACGAGGTGGCATCCCAGCGCTTTGATTGCTACTTGACTGTCCACACATATTATCAAGTTTGAAGGAAGTAGTTTCCTGGTTTTAATCATGAGTGCAGCTTATTCAATAGCAAAAATCCGCACAGAAATACGCTGGCTTTGGTTAGGTAATCTGTATGACCCGTTCAGTGTTAGCTTATCGGAATAGACCTCAGATCCAGTTCCACATTACTGACGATAGTAACAGACATAAGTGGTCATTATAACCCTTCAGTCAGGTTTACGATCTAGCTTCTCACAGCACTTAGGTTGTGTGTGTTAATTTCGTACATGAGTAGCCTACAGTTTAAAGTCGATTCCGAACGACAGATTTTTTTGAGAAACTTTTGATGGCAATTTTTATTTTCTCTCAGAGTTCTTGCCAGATATCTGCTAAGAGGAAGTCGCCGAAGAAATATTTTTCATATTTCCTTTTGATGTCTGTCCTGGGGTTTGAACCGATGCCTTACGTCTAACGCACTACGTACTAGACTACGGCGACTACTGAAGATAGTAAACAATGCCTTAAATGATTCACCTGCTGTCACTATAGCCCCCAAATCTGATTCGATGACTGTATTTCCTTAGCCACGTAGAATAGACTTTGTTTGATTATACAGGCCTACAGACAATATATATTTTTTAGGTTTGATTGCTTAGTTTAGGGAAATTAAGTTCTTGTAGTAATAAGGACCACATGACATCCTAGTGCTTTTGGTTTATGAGGCCTTATACCAGTTTAGTTCGATCATCCCCTAGGTAGTAGAATGTCTGTAAAATATGTGGTAAGTGTGCATTAAAGCCAATATATTTTGATAAATGAAATGAGTTTACGTCCACCAAAAATCCTTAAAACTTTAAACAATTATTGTTCAATAAACAATCATTTTTTCTTCTTCTACTTTTTTAAAATCTGTATTGTACCCAAAGTTTGATTACCAACTAAATTTGTTTAATTTGGCAAAAAGTTGAAAGCAATGCTGGAACAAATTATAAACGACGTTATTTGCTTGTTTATTTGTTTGTTAATGTAAATATTTGCAAAACTCTATTTAAATATTTCCATTGAGAATGACATGGTACAAGCAATTCAAGCAATTATAAGAAAATCAATTTGTTTTTAAAATTTAAAACAATTATTTTAAAAGCATTTCAGAAGGGGTAACAATTTTTTATGTTAATTACTAAATATTTGCGTTTTTAAATGATTAAAAAACTAATATTTTTTTTTAAGTTTATTTAAATAAAAAAAAAAAATAAAAAAACAAAATAAGTAAAGGGGGCACTGCAACTAATTAGTTTCAGAGATCAGCAATGAGTATTCAAATAGATGAGTAGAATCGAATCATATTCATAATTTTTGATACTTATATGTATTCATACTTATTTTAATATCATGGAACCTCTACTCATATTCAAAGTTTAAAGTAGTCATCATATTCATACTTGACAACTCGTATGATGTTGTTGATTTCGACTCTTCATACATAACTCAGCATGTACACGAAGGACAAAATAATTATGATTCGCGTGCGAACAGTAAAATACTCAATGAAATGTTGTGTGTTTGCTCTGCCTGCTGCTCTGTCATTTTTGCTTATGTGTCTTTTTTTTTTGTAAATGCAACAACAACTAAAACTATAAATTTTGATGAATGATTGAAGTCACCCGAAGTATTTTTCTAAAGTTATGAATCTGATTGATCGTGGCGTATGTATCAAACATATTTCGAATGGTATGAGTTTGATGTCAATGTTGTACTCATACTCATTGCAACCTGTACTTATAAATCAACATTGTAGTGAGTACGAATGAATCAGAGTGCATAGTTAAATTTCAATATTGTTGACTCACTTATATTCAGAATTTCGTGAGTGTTTATGAGTAGCAAAAAAAAAAACGATTCCTTGCTGATCTCTGATTAGTTTAGACTGGCTGTGTAATAGTTTAAGGCGTGTTCATTAAAATAAAAACTTTTAAAGTAATAGAGTATGATTATGATGATGATGATGATGATCATGTAAGATGTGTTGTGGAAGCCTGTAATTATTACGTGTACTTTATGGTACGTATGTTTTTATTTTTTCTTCTTGAAATTTATGCACATTTCTTTTTTATTTACAAAATTAATTCATTTAATAGAATAAAAAAGTTATAAAGTTTTCTATTCGCTTAATAATTATAACCGCAAAACATCAAGAGTGTCACTGACACGTTACAATTAAAAACCATAAAAAATTATTTAATTTTCTTCTCTACCATTTAATGTTTCCCACTTCGTTTATTTTCAGTTTCTTTTTTTTCAATTTTTTTCCCATTTTTTCAGCTTAACTCGACGATGTATCTGCACTCCATCCAATGGTGCTCGGTTGATATTAAAAAATGTTTACAATTTTAAGCACCAAGCAAAGTGCCACAGATATTGTAGAGGCAGAGACACAACATACGTACTCGGTACTGGTAGTAAGGTACTGTGGCACTGGCACTGGCACTGGCACTGGTGCTGTTACTGGTGCTGTGGCACTGGTATATTCATGATGCAATATTTATGAATCCAGAAAATTGAATTGAAATGTGCACAAAAATATGAGAGAATAAATATTGTATTAAGAAAAGAAGAAAAATAAATGAAATATTTTCATAAAAAGAGAAAAAAAAAAACGTAAAGAAATCTTGTATATCCAACAAATGAAACTAGGTGAAGATGATAATATCGTATTGGCAAATGACTGAATCAAGAAAAATAATTCATCTCTATTGAATACAATCGTAAAACAAATCAAACAAAAAAAAATAACAAAAATATGCAAAAGATATCCAAAAGGAAACAGAAGAAATAAGAATCCAAATAAATAGTAATGAAAACAATTCTGAAGTCATTAAACGCATAAAAAATTATTTATTCATTTCATTATTTCGTTGATATACATGCTTTACGAGCAGCAGAATTTTTTTAGTCATACAACATGCATTCGTAGCATACATACATACGCATAATTAAGGATACACTCAAAGAAATTTAAAAAAAAAATACACGAATATTTATAATTTGTTATAAGACATGACAGTGTCGGACTGTTCCTCTGAAAAGCATGGAGTGAAGGTTTTTACGTCTCCTACTAGCGCACATTTGTTCGCATCCTTTTCGCTTCCTAGACCATGTGATATTTCACAACCACCGGCAAAGGAATGTAACTTTTTTGTTATGAAAAGGATTTGATCAACTTGCCAAGCACCCTCCTACTACACACAATTACAGATATACAGCTATACCCCTTCCCAGTACGTGACTGTGTATTGGGCAAAGGAATTATATACATACATACAGAACTGGTCATTGCAACCAAGCTTCTCACACCACTTATGTTTTGTGTGTTAATTTTATACGTGAGTGCCGAGACCGAACGATAGATTTTTGAGAAACTTTTCATGAGAAAATCTTTCAGAAATCTGCTGAGAGGTAGTCGCCTAAGGAATACATACATACATATATACATAATTGGTCACTACAGCCCTTCAGTCAGTATTATGGACCTAGTTTCTCACACCTCTTATGTTGTGTGTGTTAATTTTATACATGAGTGCGGGACCTGCAGTTTAAAGTCGTCTCCGAACGACAGATTTTTAGGAAACTTTTCATGGCAATTTTCTATTAAATCTCAGAGTTCTTGCCAGAAATCTGCTGAGACGTAGTAGCCGAAGGAATATGTTTCCATATTTCGTTTTGCTGTTAGGCCAGGGGTTTGAACCATGGCCTCACGTCTAATAAGCCAATACACTAGCTACTAGACTACGGCGACTTCCTACACACGTACATATACAATTGGTCATTGCAACTCTTTAGTCTGGCTTACGACCTAGCTTCTCATACCATTTGTGTTGTGTTGTACATGAATGGCGGGACCTACAGTTTAAAGTCGATTCCGAACGACATATTTTTTTGAGAAACTTTTCATGGCAATTTTATTTATTCCCAGAGTTTTTGCCAGAAATCTGCTATGAATTAGTCGTCGAAGGAATATTTTTTTATATTTCGTTTTTTCTGACCTGTGGTTTGACCCGTAGCCTCACGTCTAATAAGCCAACACACTACCTTCTAGACCAAGGGTCTTCAAAAGAATTAGCTGCTGATAAATCCTAGGCAAAGGAAGAATGTTACTTTATTGGCAGACTCGCATAGTCTTGAATAGGAAGCTTGCCAACCAACTACTTAGTTTAGATTGTAAGGATATCTCTGCCACTCTCTGGCACTGCATCTATTCTCATGTGTCATTTTCATAATGGTTGGACATGTGGTGAGGCTTTATTTACCGGCAAATTAAATTTGTAGCGATTGTAGATCAATTGAGGGTGAAGGGAGTATTGTCCACTTTATTTGCCTTTTTCCATCTCCGACTGGCTTCACTAAACTTTCAGGTTGTTTTTCAGCTGAAGGAAGCTAAAGGCATCGTGATTTAAATACGTCTCCCTGATGTTGGTTGTCAAGAAAGGTTTATCAGGTCTTGTTAGTTAGTCTCTCTGGGGCATCGTTTCTATCATGCTGCATACATTAAAAGGGTTTGTTGAAAGGATCTCAATAGTTAACTAAAAAGTTTGTCACTTTAACAAATGCTTTATAAAATCGACACTTTAGGGAAAATTACGTACAAATTTTTTAAACCAATAAGAGTGGTAGACCACATGCTCGTCTGGTTGATAGGAATCGTTAGAAGAAATTCTCATTCAAACCCAGAAGAAAGCGAATTTTCATCCTGTTTGTCGTAAAACATAAAATTAAAAGGGTCCTACCCACTGCAAATAATTCATCTGAAAATCCCCCCAGATAGGACAACATGAACAACAAACATCATAGGGAGTTCAGGTAGAACAACCTCTTCAGTAAGAGTAGGAGTCAAACAGAAAGAACTGCGTCACCACTGTACCCCAATATACAACGTTGGACAAAATAAAGTCCGGTTTGAAATATTTTTTGGTTTTTGATTAAAGCATATGCTTATTGTTTTCAAATGTTTATAAATTATAGTTTCATTTTTAATTCAGTTAATATTTTATCTAATAGGGAACCTAACATTGAATTCTTTCTTTATATTTTCAATTTATAACAGAAACTATATGGCACATAAGGAATTTCATGTGACAAAATAAAGTAACACTTCACTAGAAAATATTATAAAGAATTAAATAACTTTAAAATTTAGTACGAAGTTGCTCCTCCTTTATTATATATGACTTCTCTTAATCTTTTCTGCATACTAAGCGCAAGGTTCTTCAAAGTACTTGAAAAATGTTGTCCATGTTTGAATATGTCCAAAATGTTTGAATATGTATTTGTTCTGTACTCCATCGGGATTTTTCATTTAAGATAGCCCAAACATGCTCTATGGGGTTTAAATCTGGGCTTTGAGCAGGCCATTCTAATTTTTCAACATTAATTTCTTAAAAATATTTTTAGCGACCTTACTCGTCTGCTTGGCGTCGTTGTCTTGTTGAAAGATAAACTCCCCCAAGCCCATTTCCTCCGCACTGCTGTAAATATTTTCTTCCAAAACATTTACATAGTGCTCTCTAGTAATTTTGGAATCAATTTTAACGAGTCTACCAACTCCTGAAGAGGAAAAATATCCCCACACTATGAGGCTGCCTCCACCATAAATATTTACATAAATATGCCTGAATCATTTTGGAACAACATTATTTCAACAGACGAGTCAAAATATGAACTAAAAAATTGCACAAATCGGAAACGAGTGTGGTGTGAACCAACACAAAGCCTTAAATCGAAAAATCTTATCCATACTGTAAAAGATGGTGGAGGCAGCCTTAATTTGATTACACGGTTCTAATTATTATCCTACGTCTAATAATCGCTTTCTATACTAGTTTGTAGTGCTTAGCAATTAAGTGCGAACTACAGAATGTAAACATCTCCGGCTTTCAAAATAAAATTAAATTTTTGTATTTCGCAGAAAAATATTTTTTAATGACATGGCAACATTTTCCTTTTATATCCTTAAAATACGACTCCCCTTGAAATAAAATTTTTTGCGAATTTTTCCTTTGAGACAAACGGAATTCATTGGTTACTGACATTTTTATCGACTGCAATTGGAAATCCTTTTTGTTTGTTAAAAATCGATTTCTTTAATTACTTGCCAGGAGAGATCATTTTCCTGTCATTATTTGTAGCCAATTATTTACGTTTTAAACAATTCTTTTGGGCTTGAGTGTATAAATTAATTTTATGCTTAAAACACACACACACTCAAGCATGCATATAAAGACTTCAGCTGCATTCACATGTTTAAGCTGCAAGACAAGTTATGAATTTTAAATACCTTCTACGAGCTGGAGCGAGCAGGTTAATAAGAATGAAAAAAACATTGAGAAAAACTGAGAAAAACGAAACGAAATTAATTGAAAAAGAAATGCCACAAGAAAGAAAAAAGTTAAGAAAAACAACAAAAAAAAAAAAACATTTAAGAATACAACAGCAGAGATTGCACAGACAAAAGAACATATCGATGCGTCAAGGAAATGCACAATCTACGTTGAGTACTTACATGTAATAATTGCATAAAGATTAAGACCAAATTACATACAATGTTATATTGCAACTCCCCCCCACTACCTTAGTACTTTAAGCGGCCTATTTTTGAATTCCTTTTTTTCTTTCTTTGCTTTCCTTTTTTTATTGGATTTTAATGTTGGGTTTTTTCCTTTTGAGCTCTCTCGGCTTAAATTTTAAATAAAAACAAACAAAAAACAAGTCGTTAGTAAAGTGCTCATTCAAGTCAGTCAATCGGTAGCAGAAGCAATGGCTTGTAGGCAGGCAGGCAGGCAGGCAGCCAGCATGTACATGTTGCATGCAATTTGATTTCTTTTCTTCAGTTTTTGTTTTTTTTTTGTTTTTTTTTTGTTTTTTGCCTTTATTGCACAATAGATTCGCGTTTAATTTCTCAATTGTCAATTGTTGCATTTGTTGTTGTCTTTGTTGTTGTTGTTGTTGTTAAATTTATATTCAATAAAAACTCATAAAAATCACGCACACATACTCACTCACTTTTACTGCTTGCCATAGAAAAACCTCTTAATAACTATTTCAGTATAACAAACATACAGTCAACCCTCCTATAACGCGGTACTCTCAGAGCGCGGTTTCCATATAACGCGGAGCCCTCCTATAATGCGGTATTCTTACAGAAAAAAAATCCGAATTTCTCATACCGCGAATTCACGTTATTGGAGGGTTGACTGTACATATATATGCCCCGTTTATATATAAATCTGCTTAAGAATATGTATATATATACATATGTATATACTCACATATATACATAGTACATGTATTTATTTGCCTACATACCTCGTATACATGTACGTATGTTTCTTTATGCATATTAAACCTAAAGTAGTAGAACAAATATGTTGCAAGTTGCAAGCATTGTACACGAGTACTGTTAATAACGAATTGGTGAAAAATTGCTCTTAAAATTGTTGCCATACGCAGCAAAATGCGAGAATCGCTAAAGAAGAAGAAGCAGAAAAAATTTGTTGAATGAATTTGCATAGAATTGTGGAAATATGTTGACAAAAAAAGACGAGAAGAATTTGCAGAGTACTCACGTTATTATTAAAAAAACAAAAAACAGGGACATTTTTGTTGTTAAAATTACAGGCATTTTGAACAAGGCAAGATCAAAATAATTTACTTTTTAAATACATTGTCCTTGCTGGATGGAATAAAATCATTTCCACTCTTCATTGTATAAGTTAACATACATAATTTTGCATTAAAGCTCTTTAGTCAGGATTATAACCTAGCTTCGCACACTACCTATGTTGTGTGTGTTAATTTTATACAGGAGTGGTGGGCCCTTGAGAAACTTTTCATGGCAATTTATATTTACTCTCAGAGTTTTTGCCAATAATCTGCTGAGAGGAAGTCGCCGAAAAAATATTTTTGTATATTGTTTTGATGTCTGGCCTGGGGCTCGAACCCTGGCTTTACGTATAATAAGCCAACACACTACCTACTAGACTACGGCGGCTTCATTGAGAAACTAGGTCGTAATCCTGACTGAAGGGTTGTAATGACCAATTATGTATGTATGTATGTGGTGGGCCCTAAATTTTAAAATCGACTCTAATCAACAGATTTTTGAGAAACTTTTCCATGGCAATTTTTATTAAATTTTCTTTAGTTTTTGACAGAAATCTGCTAAGAAAACTCGCCAGAGAAATATTTTTTCATAATATGTTCGAGGAGTCTGTCCTGGGGTTTGAACAGAGGCCTTAAGTCTAATAAGCCAACGCACTACCTACTACACTACGGCGACTTCTAAATGTTAAAAGTTACTTGTAAAGGTTAAAAGTATTTCAACCAAGCAGTTAATAATTTTCTTAATGAATTTATAAATGAATCCAGATGTTTAGAGGATATTTACTGAAACATTTATAATGGAGTGTTTAGATATCAGAGATCAACAATGAATCGTTTTTTCGTTACTCATAAGCACTCATGAAATTTTGAATATAAGTGAGTCAACAATATTAAAATTTAACTCCTCTGATTCATTCGTACTCACTACAACGTTAATTTAAAACACAGGTTGCAATGAGTAGAAGTACAACTTTGACATCAAACTCATACCATTCGAAATATGTTTGATTCATAAGCATATTTATTTAAATTCATAACTTTAGGAAAATACTTGTAATACTTATAAATGATCCGAGTAATTCGAATCATTTATCAAAATTTACAGTCTTAGTTGCTGTTGCATTTACGAAAAAAAGGACACGTAAGCAAAAAAAAAAAAAAAAACAAAGCAGCTGGCAGAGCCAACACGCAACCATTTAGTGAGTGTGTTAGTGTTCGTACGCGAATCATACTTATTTTATGATTCGTGTATATGTTGAGTCATGGAAAGTCGAAATCAACAACATCATATGTGTTGTTGAGTATGAATATGATGAGTACTTCAAACTTTGAATATGAGTAAAGAGATTCCGTGATATTAAAATAAGTATGAATGCGTATAAGTATCAGAAATTATGAGTATGCTTCGAATCTTCTCATCTTTTTGAATAGTCATTGCTGACCTCTGACACCAACTCCAGCGACCACATGGAGTTTACTCACACAAAATCTAACCAACATTAAGTTTGCATAAAAATTTTACCTTTAAAGGGCCTATTTACCTCAATTTTTATCCAAAAAAAAAACTTAAGCTTTGGCAATCCCCTTTTTGACTGGTTATAATTGCATAAAAATACATACAATTTTCTTTTTGTTTTTCTTCTGTTACATTTTGTTTTGTTGTATTTTGTTTTATAAACGCATTTTCATTTTAATTTTTTGCAATTTTTTTTTACGTTTAATTTGGCTCTTCTGCTATTCGGCATGGTACCCTACGCAATCCTTCCTTGCTCTATTCTATTCAATGCTCATTTTCCAACGGCAATTTCAGTTTCTGTTTCTGATTGTTTTTGTTTTTTTTTCGGTTTTAATGTTCAATTTCTATTTGTTGTTGTTAATATTGTTTTGTTGACGATGATGATATTTTGTTGTGAGCTGACACAGTAGATGGTTTTACTACGTATTGCGTTGATGACGTTCTTGTTACAAAGTCTGACTGACACACACACACACACAAAGCCACACTTGCACAAACTATAAACGACTTACAACATTTACAATTCGATTTGATATGAATGGGTTTATCGTATCAGAGTGTAAATGCACGTGCACATACACATACGCATTTGCATTTTGTTAACAATTTTTGCATACAATTTTATATGCTTAGGTTGAATATTGTATTTGCTATTGGTGTTGTTGCTGTTGTTATTGTTGTATTCTATATTTTGTCGTTAGTTGAGTGTTGTTGTTGTTGCTGTTGTCGTTATAGCTTAAGTAATAATACCGAACGTATGTATGCGTCTAAGCTGCAATGCAAATACTTTCGTTCGTAGTGTTTAATTTTCAGTTTTTTTTCTTCTTCTCCCAATAGTTTATGGGCACTTTGGAGGGTGAAAAGCTTAAATTCGAGTAGCTACACAGGAAGAATTTGAAGATAAATGTGTTGTTTATTCGATTGTTTGATTGCAGTTTGATAGCTATTAACGAGGGAGGGACTTCGTATAGGCTGGGAATATTTGAAGCTGTTTTGTTATGGTTTGTGTCAGATGTCAGCAATAAGTACTCAAAAAGATGAGTAGAATCGAATCATACTCGTAATTTCTAATTCTAATACGCATTCATACTTATATTAGTACCATGTCACCTCTACTCATATTCAAAATTTGTAGTACTCATCATATTCATACTTACCAGCACGTATGATGTTGTTGTTGTTGATTTCGACTCTCCATAACTCAACACATACAAGAATCACAAAATAAGTATGATTTGCGTACGAACACTAAAATACTCAATAGAAGGTTGTGTGTTTGCTCTGCTTGCAGCTCTGTCCGTCTTTTTTCTTTTTTTTTTTGTAAATGCAACAACAGCCAAGACTGTACATTTTGATGAATGATTCGAGTCCCTTATGAATCAAACATATTTCAAATGGTATGAGTTTGATGTCAACGTTGTAAGCATACTCACTGCAACCTGTACTCATAAATCAACGTTGTAGTGAGTACGAATGAATCAGAATACTTAGTTAAATTTCAATATTTTCAATATTGACTCACTTTGTTCAAAATTTCATGAGTGCTTATGAGTAGCAAAAAAACGATTCATTGCTGAGATCTGGTTTATGTAGCTTAGGAAGCAGTGTGTTGGCTTGCCACACGAGTGCTAGAGCCTTCAAACCTCTGATCTTTAAAAAACATTTTTGAAAAAATAATTTTTGTTTCGGTGACCTCCTCTATCATACGCTAAGTGGGTGATGTGTCAAAACAGGCCTCAATTCTGACTAAAGAGCCGTAATGGCCAATAATGTATGCGACGACGAGAAAGAAAAGAACAATTTCCCAGATATTGTTCGTAACTTGCGAGTATGAGTAAAAGGATTCTTGCGAGCTGAGAATTTATAGACAGCACGTGTTTAGTCAAAGGGAATTTGAATAAAATCGTCATGGTACAACGGGAACTTGCCTGCAATCCTTTCCTTTTGAAGTAAGTTGACTGCAATACCTTCAATGTAAGTTTCGCGGAGTAATCGAAGTGTTATTTTTCAAATTGAAAACTATATTCGCCCTTGAAAGTGGAAAGAAGTGCAGTATAAGTGAAGAATAGACAGTGTTAAAGAAATATGTACAAACAAAAGACAAAGAATTTCAACCATCATAGAAATCATCTCCCAGAGCATTAAATTTTCAAGTCAAAATAGCCGAAAACTTACAGAAGATATGCTCTATCGTCTCCAACTATTCTAAATCTGACTGAGATGTGTTTCATACATCTATTAGTGACCTGGCAGCACAATGTCCCGTAAGGACAACAGTCAGCAGTCTCAGTAGAGAGCAAACGTTGATAGATGTTCCAGCAACTCTACAGCATCTGCTGATATGCTCATATGGTTAGCAGATTGGGGGATTAGGATCAATAACCATACACATACATACATCATTAGTTATTACAAACCTTCAGTCAGGTTTACGACCTAGCTTCTCACACCACTTATGTTGTGTTTGTTAATTTTATACATGAGCGACGGAACCTACGGTTTAAAGTTGACTCCGAACAACAGATTTTCTAGAAACTTTTCACTGCATATGATCACCAATCTTGCTTATGGCTCCATGTAGCACTGTCTAAAGTCCTGGCACACTGGAAAGGATTTGTGTGGTCGATTGGGAAAAATAAAATAAATTTAACTGTTATAACCAAAAAATCATTGAGGTTCAAATTCAAGAAACAGCGGGAGTTCTGTTTCCAAGATTCGAAACTGATAGAAGTAAGTTCCTGTGCTATCTAGGCAGTTTCACTGACATATTAAAAAAGGGTGAATATATTCCACCGAATCAATAGGACAAGAACTACGTTTACATAGCTAAAATATGTTCACGAAACAAGTATCCAATTCCAGTGTAGCATTGAACATGGTACAAGTGACAGAAACAGACGCCTGCCTCATGCGTACCTCACAAACAAGAGTGCCAAACGCCTAGCTAAGGCGGACGGCCAATCATTAGTATGTAGTTGAAGTTGACATAAAAAATTTATGTGGAACTGGAATTTCACTAAGAAGAGCAGAAAATTAAACCATGGATAGGCTAATAAATGGAAGCCGTAGGATAGTAATAGGCAGAGCAGTCAGTCCTACACACACTAGTGAAATATCTACTGAATGCATGACTGAATTGGGAAGAAGTTCAGTACCAGTGCTACCAGAAACGCCACTATACTACGGAACCTATGTAGCTAAGACTGACATCATCTGGCCTAAAGTCTCCTATAGACTCCTTACCGTGCTTACAGTCACAAATTATTCGCATTTGATTGATCTTACCATCCTTAGGACAGCTTGACTGTCAACGTAAGTTGTAGAAGTCTTTCGACAATGTGTACCCCATCCAATTACACAAATGCGATATTAAAGACTCAAACCATGACCAAGACATACACCATCAATTGTGAATCCCACAGTTAAGAGTTTTTTTTTGTTTTTTACGCTGAGGAGGAGTAAATGTACCTTACCGCACCATTGGCGTAGTCGTCACTATCCCCCGTGTGTGGGGCCCTCACCCACTAAATCTCCCCCTCCTCTTTTGGACTCCTTATGCCCACTCCGGAACTACTGTGGTATTACCTCGAAGTGGAGTCCGTCTGTCCATTTGGCTCCTTCATATCCATATCCGCGTCCGGATTGCGTCACGAACTCCGAGAAGATGTTTAAACGTCCATTCTACTTCTCTCATCCAAGTTAATTTTCTTGGATTTCAGTAAGTCTTCCGCCTATCTGACTATACTATTCCAATTGACCTCACTGTTCAGAATTACATCGCAGAAGTTCTAGACAGCACAAACGCCGACTTTGGCCTCAAGACTCCTTCTTTGCAGTCTCCATCTTTCACAATAAAAGAAAATGTGTTCCGCATCATCAATCGACGTATCATCATAGATGCAATTTGGTTGTGTCATCTTTCCCATTCCCGTTGTGTCAGATAGTAGTTAAGCTCACCAAATTTCCTCTCCATCCAGCGGGTAATATCTGGGAGAAGTTTTGCCGTCCATCTACCACTCGTCTCAGTGCTCCATTCCTCTTGCCATTGTTGTATGGTTCGCTTTCTGGAGTCGTCGACATTTAGTGTCTCTCCGTGCACGTTTTTAGCCTCCCACACTTTCTTCCTTACACAGTTAAGAGTAAGTCACCGTAGTCTAGTAGGTAGTGTGTTGCCGTTACTCATATATAAAATGAACACATACAAATAAGTGGTGTAAGAAGCTAGGTTGTAATCCTAGCTAAAGGGTTGTAATGACCAATTATGTACGTATGTACAGTTAAGAGTTTTACATTTATTTCTTGGCTTTTAAGAAAACTTACCATAAATTCTTTCAGTGTTTTTTTTTATAATAAAAACAACAACAACAACGACAATAACAATCCAGTTAAGACAGAATAGATGAAATAGTTTCCAATATGCATGTGCATGGACTTTTATTGTGTAATAGTTTGTTGCTATTGTTGTTGTTTTTGTTTTTTTTTTCTTTTGAACTACAATACCATGGGGACTTTAAGTCGTTTGGTATTTTCTCCCGCTAAATAGTTGGAAAAATTGGAATCAATGGCTAAAACAACAGCAAAAAAACAACAACATAAAGAAAACCACTAGTTTTTCTATATAAACAACCAACAACATGCTTTAGTATTCCAAAAAAGCCAACATTTTTACGGATTGTCTGTCTGTCTGTCTGCTTGCTGGGTTACTAATAAAATTGCAGGCGATTAGATTTGAAAAAAAAAATTAGAAAACCTAGGTATTATGGCTACGTATGTATATAGAAAAAAGTAAGAAGCAGAACGATTATTTAACGTGGTTAAAATTTCATTTAATGATTCAATTTCATTAAAATAAAAGACACAAACAACAATAAAAACATACATACATATTCTATAAACAATATTTCTCTTCTTCTTCGTTTAAGCAGCCAATATTGTTCCTAATAAATGTCTTTTTTGTATATTGTTTACGTAGATGTATGTATGTATTGTTTGTATTTATTTTAAATATTATTTAAAATACTTGCTATTGTTTTTGTTGTTATTATTTTAATATTTGTAGCAGTTTGTTAGTATGTTTAAGCCATATGTTGCATGCAATTCTATATTTTTTTTGTTAAGGTGCCCATTTAAGCTAAACTCTACTCTACTCTACTCTATGAAATTGTGTTCTGTTTTATATGTTGGGAGTGTTTATCTAGAGTGTGTGTCATGCAAAAAAAAAAGAGAAAAAAAGCGAAAAAAATGAAAATTATCCCCCAGGCATTTTATAACGGGAAACAGTTTTAGGTTGTTGTTTTTTTATTTTTGTATGCCATTCTCTCGCTCTCTAATTCATTCTATAGTTTTTCATATTTTTCCTTTTTCCGTTGAAAACAACATATTTTTTTTTGTTCCATACTTACGAGTGAGTATAGGTTTTTAGTTTATTGTCGCCGTTGCAGCAACTAACTGCCACCAACACAAATTGTCGGCACTATAAGAAGGGAGGGAAAGTATGCCAATGGCAAGAAACTCAAACTTGATATGAAAATATCGTGAAATATTGAATAAATCACAATTTTTTAAAATAAATTTTTGCAATTTTTCTGTAAAATTAGATAGGAGCCATGTGAAATAAAATGACAATAAAAACTAATCAGGATAATAACACATACAATCATAATTGTTCATTACGACCTAGCTTCTCACACCACTTACGCTGTATGAGTTAATTTCCATACATGAATGGCGGGACATACATATGTTTAGAGAGACTTCTTCATGGCAATTTACTTTTACACTCAGAGTTTTTGCCAGAAATCTGCTGAGAAGATGTCGCCGGAGAAATACTGTATTTTGTTTTCGATGTATGGCCTGGGGCTCGAACCCGGGCTTTAAGTCTAATAAGCCAACACACTACCTACTAGACCACGGCGACTTCGATGGTCATTTGGATTCTTAAAAGTTTTACCTCAAGCTTCGAACTTGAACTGTCATGGATAGTCGTTGGAAGTCTAAAAAGTTTTACCTCAAGCTTCGAATGGTTCCAGGAAGCATTTGAGCTGTCAAGGATAGTGGTTGGAAGTCTAAAAAGTTTTACGTCAAGCTTCGAATGGTTCCAGGAAAAAATAAGTGAAGTTCAGTCAGTCTTGTGTGAAGACAAGGTGTGTTTGAACAGAGTAATTGTGGTTTGAAGTTCTCCGTTACAATGATCTGTTGAATAATTGTTTAGTGAGTGTTATTGTTTAAACAGAGGAATAACAAAGAAAAGCAATTGTTGTTGTTTACATCAAGTTGTAAACAGTGGCACACAGAATTTTGTTAATAATAAAGAATTTTCATTAAAACTAAGCACAAATTTATTTTTATTTTATTTGCAATCTACGAGCTTATATTTTAAACGTTTTTTTTAAGAGAAAAAAAGCGTAGGTTAGGTTAGGTTAGGTTAGAGGACGTGTACTTGTCAATTAAGGCAAGTACAGTACCCGGAGGTCGAATTGACCCATTGTACAACGTTTCTCACACCACTTATGTTGTGTGTGTTAATTTTGTACATGAGTAATGGGACCTACAGTTTAAAGTCGACTCCGAACGAAAGATTTTTGAGAAACTTTTCATAGCAATTTTATTTACTCTGAGAGTTTTTGCCAGAAATCTGCTGAGGTGAAGTCTCCGAAGAAATATTTCTTTGTGTGTTCATTTTGATGTCTAACCTAGGCTTTAACCATGGCCTCATGTCTAATAAGCCAACACACTCCTTACTAGATTACGGCGAATTCACAACCAGGATGATAACACGATAAGATAATCGATCACAAGGAGTACTCTTTGGGTTTGCTTTGTTATCAAAACTGTTATTAAAAATTATTTGCCATGGTTTAGTAGGTATTGTATTGTCTTATTACACGTGAGCCAAGCCCAGACATAGCTAACGAAATACGAAAGAATGTTTCTTCGGCTACTTCCTCTCAACAGATTTCGGGCAAAAACTCTGAAAGTAAAATAAAACTTCCATGAAAAGTTTCTTAAAAATCTGTCGTTCGTAGTTGACTTTAAACTGTAGGTCCCACCACTCATGTATGCAACTAAGAAACGCAATGTTAGTGGTGCGGGAAGCTGGATTGTAATCCTCGCTGAAGGTTTGTAATGACCAATTATGTATGTATGTTTGGTTATGGAATACCAATTGGTAGTTGTAGTTAAATAACGAAAAAGATGCTGTCGATATTATAACTGCGCCTTATACAACAGAAGTAAGCTGCACATTACCTTCTGGATCTCGAGCGTATGGCCAATGACTTCTGCGATGGCTGTAGGGACTACTAAGAAAAGAAAACTGTTCTTCATCTAGTGGCTATAACCCCTGCATTAAGGCAGTTCAGGAAGCACTTGTACTTGTACCATGCAGACAATCAAACTGATCTGTCAGGTATGGATGTTGGGAGTCTAAAAAGTCTAGGAAGCACTTGAGCTCTCAAGGATGGTCATTGGGATTTTTAAAAGTTTTACCTGTAGCTTCGAATGGTCCCAAGAAGCACTTGAACTCTTCAACGATGGACGTTGGGAGTCTAAAACTTTTATCAGAAGCTTCGAATGGTTCCAGAATAAAATAAGTGAAGTCCAGTCAGTCTTGTGTGAAGACAAGGACTAAATAATAAGGTTATGGAGCTTAAAAGGCATGCAATTCGAATGTATTTGAATCTACCGATACACATAAAGTACAGGCAAGTATAATTGGACTTAATGTAGATGAAATAGAGAAGATTGTAGTCTTAAAATTCAAAGTCCTTGATATCCTGTATTCTTTTGAAAATTTTTCTTATACGGTGACCTTCCCTTTTGCTCTCTAACCCTATTGCTCTGAGTTTAGAGAACCAAAAAAAGCACATACAAATATTGTTGTTGTTGTTATGTTTTTAGTAAAATACCTGCCTTCAAAAAATTTTCATACTTGTTTAAGGGATTTTTTATTCATACCATTTGCCTGGTTTTCCTGTTCGTATTCATAATTTTAAAATATAACAACAACAATGGCAACAACAACGGTCTATAATTTTAACTGTATAGTTTGCTATGAATTAATGTACATTTAATATTTCATAAATTCATTCATTCATACGTTCATACGTTCGTTGGTTTGTTGGTACGTTTGTTTATTTATTTATTTATGCAACAACGTTCATGCTATAATACACAACAATATGTTGCATGCAACTCTTAAAATATGGCCATTATTACTCTCCCACTTTAAACATTACATTTCAAACTCAAACTCAAGCTCAAATCATATCATATCGTATCGTATCATAACGGAACGTAACGTATTGTATCGTAGAGTACCGTAGAGTAAGTATCGTATTTAAAATTTTAATAAATTTTATTTTAATATATTTAAAGTGTGTGTATATGTGTGTGTGTAGTTATTTTATAACCATTTTCATTATTATTACCACGAGCATTATGATGATTATTATTATTATTATTTTAAGTGTAATGTTTTATTTGTTGTTGCTGTTCTTGTTGTTGTTGTTAAAATAAATGGCATAAATTAATTATTTGTTGATTGCTGGTTGGCACCATGTAACGCGCCCCATTTGCACCTCAGCTACCATGTCTAACGCAAGGCAACAAACGTAATTCGATACAATTTCGGTTAATGGGATTTGGGTACTGGAAAACAGCTTAGAAAACATAAGAAAATTTTTTTATTAATTAGTACCAGTAAAAATTTTAAATGCTCGTAACGGTGAAAACATGTAAAATCAGATTTTTTTTCGATGTATAATTAATGAAAGCAATTGAGTTGGTGGCAAACATAGAATAGCTTTAGAAATGGAATCAAAAAAGTTCAGGTTACAAATAAAAATTTAACAAGAGAAACTAAATTTTGTATTTTTTTTGCAATTAGAGGCCTATTTTTCAAGTCATAAAAATTTAAGTATTAATTTCCTTTAATACTGCAGGCAATGAGGCTACATACTAGTGGAGTAGGCCTATTTAGGAATTTAAAAACAAAAGGAGTAGAGGTTTGCAAAATGTCTTCTTTTCTCTAGTCATATACAGTCAAAGAAAAAAGTTTGCATATGCCGATGTACAGTAATCCATCGATTTACGTCCCAGTTGTTTGCAAAAAAGGCGACGTAAATCGAGTGATGACGCAAATTGAAGTTAGAGGAAACAAAAAATTTGACGACGTAAATCGAAACAACGTTAATCGAGGCGACGGATTACTGTATATATTTTCCAATAATTTCTAAGTTATATTTTTTCATATTCGTTTTGTTCTTCAAACATTCTTGATTGTAAACGCCAGTGATCAGCACTGATGTGTTTTTTGCTACTCATAAATACTCATGAAATTATGAATATAAGTGAGTCAACAATATTGAAATTTAACTATGTACTCTCATTCATTCGTATTCACTACAACGTTGACTTATAAGTAGATGTTGCAATGAGTATGATCACAGCGTTGACATCAAACTCATACCATTCGAAATATGTTTGATTTATAAGCCTGCTCACGGAGATTCATAACTTTAGAAAAATACTTATAATACTTAGAAATGATTCGAGTGACTCGGAATAATTCATCAAAATTTGCAGTCTTAGTTGTTGTTGCATTAAAAAAAAAAAAGACACATAAGCAAAAAGGACAGATCAAACACACAACCATTTAGTGAGTATTTTAATGTTCGTAAGCGAATCATACTTATTTTGTGATTCTTGTAAATGTTCAGCTATGGAGAGTAGAAATCGACACCATCATACGTTTTGGTAAGTATGAATATCATGAGCATTTCAAACTTTGAATATGAGTAGAGGTTGAGACGATATTAAAATAAGTATGAATGCGTATAAGTATCAGAAATTATGAGTATGATTCGATTCTACTCATCTTTTTGAATACTCATTGCTGATTTCTGGCAAATGCCCTAAACAATTTTATAACATCTTTTTCAATTTTATAAAATCCAGCGGAAAAAAATCACCGATATATGTAGACTTTTTTCTTTGACTGTATGTCGGAAGCCTAGCTATGCCTAGAAGACATGCAATTACATACAAACAAGGCTATTAGTGCGATCAAGCTTTTGCTGGAATCTATAAATTTATATCCACCAGCATATTTCGTCAGTACTATTGAAGAGGATTGATTTTTCAAATTAAAAACCACGATAAAAACTCATTTGTCGTCTTCCGGATTCAGAACTTGGTTTGTAGACAAGCATTTGAATCACAACGTACTGCCACTGAAATTAAAATCGATTAAAAAATTTCCTTTTTGTTCGTCCTGACTGTTAACCAAAATGTCCTCAAGCACTTAATGATATTTTGAAAAATACCAAATTATAACGGAAATTATCGCAAATGCAATGAAAAGGATTTTTGAGACCGTATTATTAACGGAAGAAATAAGCTGTAGGAGCTACTACATACATACATACATAATTGGTAATTACAACCCTTCAGTCAGGATTACGACCTAGTTTCTCACACCACTTGTGTTGTGTGTGTTAATTTTATACATGAGTGGCGGGACCTACAGTTTAAAGTCGACTCCGAACGACAGATTTTTGAGAAACTTTTTCATGGCAATTTTTATGTGCTCACAGAGTTTTTACCAGAAATCTGCTGAGAGGAAGTCACCGAAGAAATAATTTTTGTATTTTGTTTTGATGTCTGGCCTTGGGTTTGAACCCTGACTATGGCGACTACACTTGAAGCACAATTAACCAACACGCAGAGGACTGCAACATTGTGATTATTTTTTTACCGAACTGAATAAATAACATAAGGAAGTCGCCGAAGAAATGTTTGTTCATGTTTCGTTTTGTTGGAGATTTCTGACATGGGGTTTGAACCGTGGCTTCACGGCTAATATGCCAACACACTATCTACCAGACTGCGGCGATTACACTTGAAGAACAATTACATACATACAGAACAATCGCATACTACTACTTTGCGATTATTTTTGCCAAACTGGACAAGAACGCAGAAGTGCCTTAGATGGGCTGCTGTAAGTAGATCGAATGTGAAATTCAGAAGCGGAAGTATACTGGGATTGGTTTCGTCTTTAGAGAGACGGACAGGTGTTGCATTATACTTGCATAAAACCGTTGATAGACGAATGTACATCTCGAAATATGGCTTATAATCACTTGGAGATCTTAGCCTATTTTCGAGTTAAGTAAATTTTCTTTACTTTAAGATTTTCATAATCTTTTATTAATTCTGCTCTCAACATTTTTTAATTCCTCGCTTAAATATTCTACAGAATTTTGAAAATTTAAAGTATTTTACATAAAATAGTCCGTTAAACCGTTAAAAGGAGTGTATTTCCTTTTTTCCAACACACGTAGAGCACAAGGATTGTGAAATTTGTTTTCTATACGCTTGGCTTACCAATTAGTCAATGTTCTTCAGTTTAAATTATGCTGTCAATAGCTAATAATTTTAAGATTAATTTGTGAACAGATAAGACTCGAGTACCATGGTTGGCCAATGCAATTGTAAATATTATGCCACAAGAAGTATATTGCGTGACATACTATTGTACGTTGATTTTCTAGTATAAGACCTCTTAGCAATTAACAATACGGATAGAAGACATATTTCTAAATATTAATTGAATTTCTTTAAATTATTAAGAATTTTCTAATAATAATTGAAAAAAATTGATTTAAGACAACAGTCACGTCTTAATACAATAGAATACTGCAGAGAAAAAAATGGAAACAAAAAAAAATTTTTTTTTAATTTTTTAATTGAAAGGGAGTTTGAATGACCTCCCAAAAAAAAAAAAAAGAAATGAAAATTGAAAATTGAAAATGAATAAATATTTAGAAAAATTATTAAAAACGAAAGAGTAGGAAATTAATATGCATTCAACATATTTTTGTAATAGATTTCGAATTTCGTATGACAATTATTTTCTTCAATTCTTTTCAAATCATAATTGACTTAAGCAACCAACGATCAAGAATTTATTATTAATTTATTTAAAATATTTTCTGTGTATATATACTTGTATATATATACTTGTGTCATTTCATTTCTGGAAATAATTTTATTTAATTTATGTTTAATGTTCACTTAACTATTCAAACACTTGACCAAGCAATCCACCAAGCAACCAACTTCAATGGCATACCTTGCAGCCAGGCAATCTAAGTAGCAAGTAGCCAAGTCCAAGTCAGTCTAATAAATAAATTATAAATGCAAACAAAAGGCAATAATTGAAGGCAACAAAATTTTTTCAAAATCAAAAACTAAAGTGGCAAATAGTGAAAGGAAAGCAAAGAATGAAAGAAAGAAAGAGAAAGAAAACTAATTAGAATTTTCTTATTAGCATTTGTTTCATTCATTTGTTTGTTTGTTTGTTTGCATGAAATGCAACTGTTGGCCACTTTCTTATATTTCAAGAGACGAAGAAAATATTCATTTAAGGAAATTGAAAAGGAATATTTTATTTAAATAAGAACACTTAAAAAAGAACACAACAATACTTAGTATTGAATATGATTTCATTACATTTGTGGCATATTAAATTAGGGCCTTTAACCTAAGTTAGCGCTACAACCAGTAACATAAGACCAGTTGGAAATCGTTATATTGCTGCCTATATTAATTGTCTTAAACAATTATAATTATTAATAGATTGTATAACTTTTATTAATAATACTGCTTCGAAAACAATTAATAACATGACCCATAAATAAATATGACCACCAAGTATTCCTTACATACTTACTTAATTGGCCATAACAACCCGTTCAACGGATTTCGGCCTGCCGCAACACATCCTTCCAGGCGCCTCTGCGTCGTGCGCGCATACACCAGTTGGTCACACCAATCGAGGACAGAGATTCCTCGATTTAACCCTTCCAACGGATACAAGGTCGTCCTCTTCGCCGACTTCCGCAGATCCCCGCATCAAATACCCGCCACGCCGGAGCATCGTCCTCCATTCGAACGACATGGCGGAGCCAGCGCAGCCGCTGGATATTAATATGCTGCACAACGTCTATGTCGTTGAGGAGCTCATACAGCTCATTGTTGGGTCGAATGCGGAAATCATCACCAACTCGTACTAATCCGAAGATCTTACGCAGTACTTTTCTCTCGAACACATCTGTACTTAATAGGGTCCATGCCTCTGCGCCATAAAGAAGCACGGGTAGGATGAGCATCTTGAAGAGTGTTAGTTTTGTCGTACGAGAGAGGTCTCTGCTACTCAATTGCCTATTGAGACCAGAGTAGCACCTGTTGATAAGAGTGATCCTGCGTTTGATTTCCAGATTGACATCATTTTTGGTGGTAACGGCGGAGCCAAGATAAATAAATTCCTTGACTGTACCAAAAGTATAGTTATCGGGCGTAATCTGAGAATCACCACCAAGTATGCTTTAAGAATTCAGTGAAGTATTCAAATCTCGATCAACGTTATTCTTGCAATTTTCTTGAGAGAAAATATTGCTACGAAAATGAGGAATCTAAGTATTGGTGTTTTGGTTTTACATCGCTTAACATTAAGATTATAAACAATGCAGTAAACAAGCCTGTTTACAAATTATCGTACTGCTTAATATACCAACAAACACCAGCATAAAAAATGGTAAACAAGTAAACAAAAATACACCAACAACACTACAAGAATAAATGTAAACAAAATACACCAACAACACTACACGAATAAATGAAAACAACGATGTTTATATTCATAGAGATTTCGAGAAGGCAAAGTCATGAACATTCGCCTTCAAGAACATTCATCAGACTGTTTATACGGCCATATAAAAGGCAAGGTAAAGCAGGCAACTGAGTTAGTAAAAGTTCAGTCAGTCTTGTGTGAAGAGGCAGTGCGTTTGAAGAGAGTAATCGTGGTTTGAAGATCTCCGTTATAAAGATCTGTCGAACAATTTTCTAGAAATAGTTGTTGTTTAAGCAAAGCGTATAAACAGAGGAATAAAAAAGTAAAGCAATTGTTGTTGTTTACATCAAGTTGTGAACAGTGACGCACAGAATTGTGCTAATAATAAAGAATTTTAATTAAAACTAAACACAAATTTATTTTTATTTTATTTTCAATCTACGAGCTCATATTTTAAACGTTTTTAAAAGGTAAAAACGTAATAATATAATAAGTTTTCAATGCAAAGTTTATGCTATCCAATTTAACTAAAAAACCGCTTGTAGGGCATCAAAAGCTTCTCTTGCTATAAGACAAAGTATACACCAGTACTATGACATGCATTCCAATGGCCATATTTTAATTAATTCATTGCATCGTTCCCATGAATATTGAGCATCAGCTAAATATGCGTAGGGTGCCTTCCTTCTATCTTAAGTTTCATCTTAAAAGCATAAAATTTTCCTATTTTTCTTACCCAATTTCAATGACATCATCATATTTATGGCATGATTTTTATTTGATGCTTAAAACATATAATTATAAAGACGTACGGAATGAATATACGCATCTAAGTATGCTAACATATGCAGAAATTTAAAGGAATGAAATCATAAAGCATAAAAAAAAATCTGGAGAAAACTGAAACGCTGTGCGTGTAAGTATCGTAAGAATAATTTCAGGCATGTAAAGAGTCCCTAGTAGCCGAATGCCACCTTCTGTCTGCCTAAAGACCAACAGTTGAAATTTTCTAAACATATAAAAGAATTCCCGTCATTCAAGGAACGATTTATAAACAGCATAAAAGCTGTGCTGAAAGATTCGTGCAATACTAATGCCATAAGAATTTTTGAATCTTTACACGTTTTGATATCTATTCTTCACTTGAAACTCACTCAGACTAAAGTTATTTTAATAATAAATCTGATAAGAAATGACACACGAGTATGCACGATATGTCCAACACTTACATACCCTTGATGCCTTTAGAACCTCAATTGTCCGCTCACGTGTCTTTAGAAGAGTTCACCAAAAAATCATTTGCATTCAATATTAGCTGTTCTATCTGTGTATTAGTCTACATACTAACAACTATTGTGGTAGATGTATAGGCGGAAAATTAAATGATAATGTGAAGCACCGCATCAAATATTAACGTACGTAATTGGTCATTACAACCCTTCAGTCAGGATTACGACCTAGTTTCTCACACCACTTATGTTGTTTGCGTTAATTTTATACATGAGTGGCGGGACCTACAGTTTAAAGTCGACTTCGAACTACAGATTTTTGAGAAATTTCAAGGAAATTTTATTTCCTGAGAGGAAGTCGCCGATGAAATACTTTTTGTATTTTATTTTGATGTCTGGCCTGGGGCTCGAACCCTGGCTTTTCGTCTAAAAAGCCAACACACTACCTACTAGACCACGGCGACTTCAATAATCAAATATTTATGTGTACATTATTAGCCAGTTCAGCCCTTTAGTCAGGATTACAACCTATTCATCAAAATTCAGATTTACAAAAATACATCTGAGATGACATAATACCGTAAAGGGGTATTTTTTAAAATTTTGGTGCCTAGTATATGGATCCCCGATAAAAAGCGATTGTCGTTTTTGGAATAAAAGCCGAAGTTTTCATCAGCTAAGCATCACTTATTATTTTTCTCGTTGCCATTATTAAAATCAGTGAAGCTTAGAATGATTTGCCAAACGATTGCATTCTAGTACTTGGGTTGAAAATTGGGTACTTCAGACTGTATGGCTTATATTTGAACAGAGCCAATTACTCCATTTTTATTGGAAATTAATAGGCATTAGGTGCAGCTAAATAGCCCACGAAGCGCAGTATTTTACATGCCTATAAATTTTTCTTAATAGATCTTTACTGGGAGCTTAAACCCCATCTTCACTTGCAATCGCTGAATTGTATTCACAGCTGCCTAGCTTATCCATCGGCGTTACCACGAAAGGTAACCTTTGTACATTTTTTACCAACCTAGTCGTAATATGATTGATCCCCAGTTCAGAGAGGTCATTAAAAATCGAAAATAATTGGAGTGAAATTATATGTGAGTCATTAGACAAAGTAAAAGTAAAAAATATTTTTGGGAAATTAAGCCTCGCTTTATGGACAACCTAACTTGACAGCAATTGCAAGAGTATCATTTGCCTTGCAGTAGACATTTTCACTTCTCAGGCAATGATCTGCCTTACAGCAATTGATCTCTCTGAAGACTATCGTGTAGCATAAGCTGTCATATGGTCGAAATATCTGTTTACTCTTCTTATATTTTCATTGTAAGAGCTACTTAAGTATATCTGTAATGAATTCTGGGGTGGTGAGTTATTAGACGTGAGGCCAGCGCCAACAAAATGAAATATAAAACAAAATTCTTCTTCGTTAACTTCCTCTCAGCAAATTTCTGGAAAAAAATTCGGTGAGTAAAATAAAATTGCCAAGTAAAGTTCCTCAAAAATCTTTGGTTCTGAATCATCTTTAAACTGTAGGTCTCGCCACTCATGTATACAAATTAACGCACACAACATAAATGGTGAGAGAAGTTAGGTCGTAATCCTAACTGAAGGATTATAATGACCAATTATGTATGTAATGAATTTACTCCTTTAACTGACTGTATGCAAATATACTTTAAATTGAAGGAACTCTTAATAAACACTTCAAAAAAATTTTCATAATGAAGTTCTACACACTTGAAAACTATTATTAGTACTACTATTGCTGCTATTGCTGCTATTGCTGGCTTGGATAACTGCTGCTGTTAGTTGGCATACCACAGTAGACATCATTGGCTACTGGCTCTTCAATGCTACTGTCATTCTTGCCACAGACAATATCTTCTCAACAACATCTCTATCTCCATCTCTATCTCTGCTATTCCTTTAGCAGTATTTTTTCAATTATTAATGAATGAAAAATGAACAAAAAAAATGAACAAAAAATAGAACCAAATAAACAAAATGAACAAAAACAAGGAAGGAATGAAACAGAAAAAAAACTAAAAAAATTATATGTTGGTTGTAACAGAGGCGATATAAAAATATGAAGAGTGTAGCAGTACAACAACAACAAAACAGTATTATAATTAAGTTCATGATTATTACAACAAAAACAAACAAAAAAATAATAATAATAAAAACAAATTAAAAAAGTAAAGTGTAGGAAAGGAAAGAAAAAAAGAACACTGAAAATGAAAAAAAACTCCACTACAAATATGGACACACACTAGAAATAGTAATAAATGCTGAAAATGGTTCGCCTGAATATTTTTAAATATGAAACTGGAATAATTAAATTTTAAACTCAAACAAAAACAAAGACAAAGACTAAATTAATAAATAAATACAAGAGAAAAAAAACGGTGAAATGTAATGGAATAATAAAAAATTTATAACCAAGAAAAAAAGCGAACTACAATACTAATGAATAGATAATACGGTCATAAAAAGTGTTGGGACACTAGATAGGGAATAGATGGCGCCTCATGATAGGCTAAAATGGTTAATAAAAATTATAAAAAAGTACATTTTAGTATTTTAAACAATTTTATAACACGAACGATGTCAAATTAAAAACGCCTATTTCCATAGTCTAGTCTCTAGTGGAGTATATTTAGTTTCATACGCCAGTGGTTGAAGTCCAGTGGGAAATAATGTTCAGAAGATCTAAGAAAAATAAAATTTTAATATATTAACTTTGTCAGGTATATAAGCGTTAAGATTAAGTTTGCAAAATATAATTTAAAACGTTGCTCAGTCGAGTATAAACCGAATCATGAAGAATATTCAGGAATAACCGCGAACATTAGAATGCTCGGGGAAATGACATTGTCGAAATCATTTGAGCAATACGCATACCACTTTCCGAAGGTCCCAATACACTGCTGTACCTACTGATCCCTGGATTGTGTATTTTCTAGGTCGCACGGTCATGCTAAGACTATCATAAAACTTCGATTACTATCGATTACTATCTATAATTTCAATAATTGTGTAGTATCGATTGTAATCGATTATAGAAAGTATCCAAAACTATGGATTCCTATCGACTACTATCGATACTACACAATTATAGAAAGTATCGATTACTATCGATACTACACTGTTACAGAAAGTATCGATTTCTATCGATACTTGTAGTGTCGATTACTATCGATTCTTGCAGTGTCGATTACTATCGATTACTGTCGTGTAGTATCGATTACTATCGATTACTGCCGTGTAGTATCGATTACTATCGTATAGCATCGATGACTATCGATTACTATCGTATAGGATCGTTGGCTATCGATTACTATCGTATAGCATCGAATATCGATTACGATTATAGAAAGTATTGATTACTACCGATACTACACGATAATAGAAAGTAAAATCTTATCGATACTTTTTATAACCTTTACTAGCGATTATTGTCGTGTAGACTGTCGATTACCATCGATGACTATCGATTACTATCGTATAGCATCGACGACTATCGATTACTGTCGTGTAGTATCGATGACTATCAAGTACTACCGTATAACATTGATGACTATCGATTACTATTTTATAGCATCGGTGACTATCGATTACTATCGTATAGTAACGATTATCGATTATGATTATAGAAAGTATTGATTACTATCGATACTACACGATAATAGAAAGTAAAATTTTATCGATACTTTTTATAACCGTCTAGTGTTGATCACTATCGATTACTGTCGTATAGTGTAGACTACTTGATTTTACTATCATATAGCATCGATTACTACCGATACCACAATATTATAAATAGTATCGATGACATTTTGTCTTCTATAAATGTGTACTATCGATAGTAATCAATAGTAATCGATACTTTCTTTAATCGATAATTAATTATAGACATCGTGTATAGTAATCGTGTATTATCGATAGTAATCGATACTTTCTTTAATAATGTAGTGCCTTTCTGTACTTTCTATAATCGTGTAGTACCGTTTGTAATCGATAATTTCAATAATCCCGTAGTATCGATAGTAATCGAAACTAGAAAGTGAACTCTCGAAATGAAATCAGATCAAATCCTACCAATGGGTTCCCTATCAGAGTCTAACTGATGACTTAAAGAAAAATTGTGGTGTTAGATACCACATTTATTTGCTTTGATATTCAACGGGCTATCGATCGAACATTATCATTTCTCTGTTGGTTAGATAGATTAAGCTTATGTGGGTTCCGGTTCACTGGCAATTCCATGGAAACGATTAGGCGGTTGAGTCAACAGAATTGGATAACAGTTTGATGTCCATTGTCTTAACTTTGACGATGTAAGAGGAGGTAAGAGTTTGTCACTACGGCTATCCAGACTTTCTCTTGGTCAACGGAAATATTACCAAGTTGGTTTGTTTCGGGGTATCAATTTAATAGAAACTCGAAATGTAAGAGTTTTATCGTCGCCACCAAGAAACTGTCTAACTTCTTATGGTCATGTCTAGGACTACAAAAGACCATGAGAGTCATGGAGTACTAATAAAAGATTATCAAAATGGTCCCCCAGTAAACATGCCAAAGACTGATTGCCTATGCATTCCAAATCAGCCAGCATTAATACCAATTGCATCTACATTTTATCTCTTCATTTTAACATTTAAACTCTTTTGTAATGCCCTTTTTCACACCTGAAAACAATTCTTCTCTTGAGCCAATAAACATTTAAATTTTTCATTCAAATTTTAACAGTTTTTTTATGTTTAATTCGTAAAGAATTATGGTTTTTCCAAAAACAAAATTCAAAAGTAATAAAGTCTCTGTGTTTATAAAATATTTCGAGTTGCTTTAACAAAATAAAGCCAATAAACACATATGCACACGTGCATAGATGATTTAATACAATACATCACATACAGTTCTAAACCAAACAACCATGCATAGGATCTATCGACCGACCAACCAACCAACCGACCGAAAGGCCCATCAAACATATTCCGACCAACGAATAAAATTTTACAATCCGAATATCAACAAATCAATGCATTTTATATACAGAACACTGAGCTATCCTTTATAAAAAAAATAAACTGCATGTGTTATAAACATGCAACCAAACATAGCTTCATATAACATACCATTTAAAGGGGAAGGTATGCCACTTAGGACATTTCATCAAACATAAGGAAATTTTGTAATAAATCTAGCTTGAAAGGCTTTATTTACGAGAAGGTAAGTTGGATTTCATTGTATATTGTAAGAGACAGGAAAAGCTTTCGCTGGAAGTAATGCTTTCTGCAATCCTTAAGTCAATCAGAATTAAATCAGTGATGCTTCTCAGCAAATAAGTTGCTGCAATCTAGTATGTAGTGTGTTAGCTTATTAGACATAAGGTCACAGTTCAAACACCAAGTCAGACATCTCCGCAGATTTTTGGCAAAAACGATCTGTAATTTTATGTATCTTCTTAAGTGGAACTACCAGGATATTGAACCCGCTGTGTGCCAAGTGAAGGACAAACACAAATAATTTGCTCTGAGCTTTCAGTGTCGTCTTTACTAAATGAATAAGCGTTGGCTACAAACACATTCATTCTGGCATTCGCCTTTAAGGACATACATATCTTACAGGGGGTCTTACAAGATTCCATTGTTAATCGTCCTAGCTAGAGGACTATTCGCAATTCGATTCACTGGTTCTCTAAACGATCGACAAACATCCGCACATCGATGATAATCAAGATCTGCCGTAATACGGTGTTCAGATATGCACCTTTATTGCGATTTACGTCATTATTGAGCTCAATATCTCAAATAAAGTTTTAATTAATTAATGCACAATAAATACGCAAATTGTTACAATATTGAGTAAAACTTAAAATGCAGCACTGACATAAGTATGTTCAGTGAGCATATTACAATTAATCGAACACTTTATGTTGATATTTGACAACTCAAATGTCAAAAAAAAAACAAAACAAAAACAATGTTGTTGAAACAACCAGCTATTTTTTTACCAGCTGTCAAATGAATATTGAATAAGCAGCTGAACTGTGTATATTATTATGTCTGAACACTTAAAATATTGTACTCAATAAACCGAATATTGACTCAATAAAAGTGCATGTCTGAACATAGTATAAGAGTGTGTAGGAGAATCCAAAGCAATCAATTTCGCGTCGCTAACAATAACTCGGGTTTCAATGGATTACAAATAAATGAATTTTTCTAAATGATTTGAGCCTGCATCCATGCAAACAAAAAGCGATGTGTACTCGGTGGACGGTCTCGGGAGCAGTTGGCAACTGACACTAATTTTCATCGAAAAATTCTTTTCAGCGACGAGGCCTATTGGAGAAAAAATTTGTAGAATTTGAAACCATGCACGATGTAGATCCAAATTAAATCCAAGAGCGTCTAGTGATACATTCCGAAAAAAGCCAATGTTTGGTGTGGATTTTGAGCTGACGGCGTCATCGGTTGGCATTACATTGAGTACGACATTTGCCAGGACATCACTGTCAACGGCGAATACTCAAGTTTGATGATTATCAACCTCTTATGGAATACGTGCAGTCACCATAGTCTAGTAGGTAGAGTGTTGGCTTAGTAGATGCGAGGCCATGGTTCAAACCCCAGGTCAGACATCTCAAACAAAACGAAATTTGAAAAATATTTCTGTGGCGACTTCCTCTGTACAGACTTCTGAGAGATTTCTGGAAAGTTTCTCAAAAAGTCGCCATAGTCCAGTAGGTAGTGTGTTGGCTTATTAGACGTAAAGCCAGTGCTCGAGCCCCAGGCCAGACATCAAGACAAAATACAAAAAAGGATTTCTTTGGCGACTTCCTCTCAGCAGATTTCTGGCAAAAATTGCCATGAAAAAGTTTCTCTGTCGTTCGGAGTCGACTTTAAACTGTAGGTCCCACCACTCATGTATAAAATTAACACGCACAACATAAGTGGTGTGAGAAACTAGGACGTTGTACAATGGGTCAATTCGATCTCCGGGTACTGTACTTGTCTTAATTGAGAAGTACACGTCCGCTAACCTAACCTAACTTTCTCAAAAATCTATCATTCGGAATCGACTTTTAGACTGTAGGTTAACACACAACATAACTGGTGTGAGAAGCTAGGTCGTAATCCTGAATGGAGGGTTGTAATGACTAATTGTATATGTATGTATGATGGTCCTCAGCAAAGCAGTATAGATCTTTAAAACTAGGCATTCCTTCCGTTATCCCTATAGGTTGAATGGATTAAAATGAAAATTTTCAAATACTTGGCAAGACCTCACAACCTCAAAATATGTTTCACACACACATTTACACACATTCTTCTGTGTATAGGTATACACTACACATGCATAATCGTACGTGAATTTACACGTATTATAGGAAACATGACATATTGCACTTCAATATTTAGTTTATGTCTGTCACTATAAACATACTCTTCTTGCTCTATCACTCTCTTTCTTTAATTTTTTTCTCCTTCTGGCTTTTATGTTTTATACTGGAGTAATAGATAGATTTATTTCGTATATATTTTTAGTTGTTGTTGTTCGAGTTGTTATTGTAAAAACCATCACATGCCAATATTATAAATATTTAAACAGTTTATAAGTGTGTGAATTGAAAACCTCACCTTAGAGCACACATTTTACTCAGTCACTCAGTTCACCTCCAGCATATAAGTGAACCATAAAGCAGGAGTAGAAGAGAACAGTTTTTTGTTAAAGGATTAGAAAAGAAAGAATACCAGAGAATGTAGAGTAATTTAGATAAAATATGAGAGGTTTTTCTGAAGTAATTTTTTTGCTGTTGTTGTTCGAGAAATCCTACAACTTCATAATAAAGTGCAGGCAATTGCACAGCAAGTCAGTCAGTCAGTCAGTCAGTCAGTCAGTCAGTAATGCAACATAACGTAACGTTTTAAAGTGTGAATAAAGTGCAACAGGCAGTGAGGCAGTCAGCCAGGCAGGCAGTCAGGCAACACATAAAATGTCAATTGCTTTACTAAATGCTTGCTTAAGAGCTGTACGGTCATACGTACATACATACGGAAAAGAGCGGCATTTTTATATCATTTCTTTTGATATGACAGTCTAGAGACCTGTCATAAATAAAGTGTGGTGTCATAAAATCTTTCTGTATTTTTTTCTTTCTTTTCTTTTTGTAGATAAAAATAAATATGAAATAAATTTAAAAATGAAAACTTACATAAAAACTGTTAGGAAATCAATGTTTAGGCAATTAAATTTATTAAATAATTAAAAAATAATGGCCAGACACACTACACTACACTACACTCTGTCATAATAAAATTAATGTCAGGAGATATTTAAGTGGCACAACAAACTATAAAGGTGCCATAAACAAATGAGTACTAAATCCACTGCTATTGATTTAATGGCCCTGTGCATTTGAAATCGTTTAAGGCAACAGTTTAGCATGCCTTCTATTACTGTAACTGTTACTCATTGTTTTAGCAGCAGTTTTCAAGAGCACAGACCGATCGAAAGAACATTTTGGAATTCCATTGAAAAACTACCCCTCGTGGTATTAAGCAGATCGAGGTGAATCAATATACTCGTAGGATCATTTAAATATTGTGGCATGGAGTGCTGTTTAACAACAGGATTTGGCAACAAACCAATCAAGCCGTGAATACATACATACATACATAATTGGCCATTACAACCCTTCAGTCAGGATTACGGCGTAGCTTCCCAAACCACTCATGTTGTGTTTGTTAATTTTATACATGAGTGGTGGGACGTACATTTTAAAGTCAACTTCGAACGACAGATTTTTGAGAAACTTTTCATATCGATTTTTATTTGCTGTCAGAGTATTTGCCAGAAATTTGCTGATGGGAAGCCACCGCAGAAATGGGGTTTGAACAGTGGCGTTACGTCTAATAAGCTAACACACTACCTACTAGATTACGGCGATTTCTACTACTTCAAAACGTGAATGCGGCTACAAAAAGGAGTAAATATCGTTAAATTAGCCACATTTTAAGAAGGCCAAGTAAGGACACCACAAGAAATAGCACAGACTTGAACCTCTAAGGATAGTGAGGAAAAGGCCTTCCGATCCATACATGGTGAAGGCAGGCAGTACAACCTAGTTAAGCTGAAGTTTTGTCTAGAAAGCCCGATAGCTGTCAGAACACTAGGTTCTAACGCTAAAATCTGTAAGATGAAACATTCTGGTATTCCAGGGAGCTTGAACTCGCTAGGTGTGACACAACCATTGAACTCTCCAGGGATTTGAAAACCTTTTTGAAGACGTGCAAGCTTATTCTCAACAATACACTTATGAATTCTGTCAACGACATGAGGGCAGCTTCAGATACGGGTAAGGTAGTGCAGTAAAGGTGAAGGCCGAAGGCTAGATAGAAGACACACGTAGCACGCTTTGTTAGTGGTTGGAGTCATTAGTAAACATTGTATTACAGGCACTTATGCAAGATGCATTGGTCTTGCACGTATCTCAAACCACTTTTTTAGGAGTCGTAAAGACAAGGAACTGTTGTACATCTGTTCGGTACATGTATGAGAAGAAGAAAACATCTGGGTTTTTACTAAGCAAAGGATCTTAATGATCTATTCTCAATGGACATTAGGAGCTTGTGGTACAAAATGAGCAATATTTGAACTTTATTTGTTCATTCCATCTTCATGGAAAGAAAACCATCTCTACCTATGCGAACTCGGTAGGTAGGAGTTCGCATATGTAAAAACTGGGGTGATTGGCATACGACAGGAATAATTTGACAAAATTTATTGAGGCCCATTGCTTCTTATAGTATAGAAGAGAACATATTGTTATGAAAATGAAATATCAAGATACTAGTGTTTAGCTTTTACATCGCTTAATATTAAAATTATAAACAAAAGCTACAAAAACAAAAACAATGAACTTGTTTACAAATTTATTTATTTATTAATTAGAATACGATTACAAATTGTATTTAATTATATACGAGCTGAGTTACTTCAACCATATGCTCGGTGTAGTGTAACAGACCAGAGTCTCTGGTAGGAACCTAACCCTCACGCTAATAGTCTAGCACGTTACCCACTAGTCTACCAGGGCACCCTGTTTACGAATCATCGCACTTCGTAATATAACAACAAACACCAGCACAAACAAAAATGGTAAACAAGTAAACAAAAATACAACAATAAACACTTTAAGAATAAATGTAAACAAAATGCACAAACAACAGGCGAAGCCACGAACATTCGCCTTCAAGAAAATGTATCAGATTGTTTACCCTGCCATATAAAAGGCAAAGCAAAGCATGCGACTTTAGTGAAGTTCAGTCAGTCTTGAGTGAAGACGTGGTGCGTTGAAGAGAATAATCGTGGTTTGAAGATATCCGTTACAAAGATCGGTCAAACAATTGTCTAGTAATTGTTATTGTTTATGCAAAGGTTGTAAACAGTACATAAAGTTGTGAACAGTGACACACAGAATTGTACGAATAATAAAGAATTTTTATTAAAAATAAACACAATTTCATTTATATTTTATTTGCAATCTATGAGCTTATCTTTTAAACGTTTTTAAAAGGTAAACCTGCAAGAATATGTGTAATAGATGAGACTAGAAAACGTTGTGGAAGATGTTCAAGATCTGTTTGAGAGCCAATGCCTCTATAGGCACTTATTTTATCTGAGTTTCTGTTCACATGCGATAGTTGATAAGTCATAGAAAAAATACAAAATAAACTCCGACTTTTTGCTTTGGAAATCCATTGTTTCCCCTTATAGGGTATCCACTATCCTCTGGTAACCTTTAACACCAATGTGTGGTGGCCTGCCATCTTGAGCATATTCTTATGAATTTTTTCATATTTTGTTCAATTCCCAGAAAACCAACAACAACAACAACAACAACATATTGTTGCAATTGAACATTTGACAGAAATGATTATAAATAAACTTGTGTTTTTGGCACGTGCTTAGAGTTTTAAGTGATTTACCAAAATGCGAGAGACAGTGTGGCCTGGGGTGGATGGAAATAGTTTTAGAGTCCCTAAATTTAATTGTGATAATGTTTTACAAAAACGAAAAAAAACATAATAAATTATGATTCAATTTTTATATTTATTTCCATAAGCAATCTATCTTTGGTTAATAAATATTTCATTTCAATTGCTATTCCTTCACATACACATTTTTATTATAGAATAGAGCGAGAGGGGATACGGGAAAATAATTTCCTTCAAAATTGCTTTCTTTATTGAGGGCTTGATGACCATTTTTGTATTCTTAAATTATTTTCCTATTGATATGAATGAATTATTAATAATAAATTAAATTTATATGGCAAAAGAAATAAATATTAAATCAAAAAATACTGGACATGTTTATTTACCACAGGCACCAACCAGCTCACTTAGGCAAATATACACTTTAGTTGATAATCTATTGACCATTGATTGGAAATTTTTTATTGAAAACATAAAACTACTAAAGAAAATTAATAAATTTGAAAGATTTTTGTATAAGACTGTCGGTTTGTTTAACTTTCTGTTTGCCTAACTGTCTGGTTGCCTAACTGTCTGTATGCCAGTCTTTCTTGAAGGTCTCTGTTTTTTCTGTTCTTTTTTTCTAAAGGCGTCTCTATATTTTTGTCAAATTGTTTTACACTCAATTAAATTCCAATGCAGAGACAGGTGCCAGTTGAAAAACACAAAGAAAATGAAATTATTTTTGAAAAAAAGTAAAATTTTAATTATTTATTGACGATTATCGAATGGTTGTTCTAATGAAATTCTGTGTTATTTATGGCCTAAATGCAACCACACACACCATTTCTTAGTTCTTATTATTGCAATGGATTTACAATCAGTTTTCCTTAAACAACTGAGAATAAGGAAGGATATTTACTTACTTACTTACATAATTGGCCATTAACAACCCGATTAACGGATTTCGGCCTGCCTTAACACATCCTTCCAAAAGCCACTGCTTCTTGCGCGCTTACGCAGGTTGGTCACACCAATCGATGACAGATCTTTATCGATTTGGTCCTTCCAACGCAAACAAGGACGTTCTCTTCGCCAACTTCCGCAGATCCCCGCATCAAATACCCGTCTCGCCGGAGCATCCTCTTCCACTCAAACGACATGGTCGAGCCAGCGCAGCCGCTGGATGTTAATACGTTGCTTTACGTCTATGTCGTTGAGGAGTTCATACAGCTCACTGTTAGATTGGATGCGGAAATCATCGCCAACTCGCACTGGGCCGGTGAATGAAAAAAAATATTTCTTCTTCCTCTCAGCAGATTTCTGGCAAAAACTCTGAGAGTAGAAATAAACCTGCCATGAAAAAGTTTCTCAAAAATCTGTCGTTCGAAGTCGACGTTAAACTGTAGGTCACGCCACTCACGTATAAAATTAATGCACACAGCATAAGTGTTGTCAGAAGCTAGGTCGTAATCCTAACTAAAGGGTTGTAATGACCAATTATTTATGTATGTATGTATGTATGTATGTATAACGTCTATGTCGTTGAGGAGCTCACTGTTAGATCGGATGCAGAAATCATCGTCAACTCGCACTAGAGCGAGGAATATTTTGCGACCAAAAAAAACGGATTGAGGATTTGTTTCTTTTTTGTTTCATATCGATGTATAATATCATGGAACTTTCTGGACTTATGATCCTCAAGAAAAGAAAAGAAATATTTGTGCAAAGCCTATTACATTAACTTCCCAAAATAAGTGCATACACCATGATGTTGAATCCTCTGTCTGCCAAGTGTATGACAAACAAAAAGAATTTACTCTGAGCTTCACAAAATCAGAGTTGATCTCAAACAGACCGATTTCGTAAAATTAAGTTGACAGATGGAAGTCGCCGTAGTCTAGTAGAAAGTGTGTTGGCCTGTTAAGCAAAACGACGCTGTCCAAACCTCAGGTCAGACATCAAAACGAAAATATGAAAGATTTTTCTTCGGCGACTTCCTCTCAACAGATTTCCGGCAAAAACTATGAGAGTAATTGAAATTGCCATGAAAAGTTTCTCACAAATCTGTCGTTCCTAGTCGAATTTAAACTTTAGATCCCTCCACTCACCTATAAAATTAACAAAGCATAAGTGTTGTGCGAAACTAGGTCGTAATCCTGACTGAAAGGTTGTAATGACCAATTGTGTCTGTATGTATATAAGTTGACAAATGACCGCCTTAAATAAAAAAACGCAGTAATTTCGGTCTAATGACCGCACTTCAGTTTAGAACCAAAATAATGCCCTTAATCGAGCAAAAATATTGATAGACTTGTACATCTAGGATATGTCCCTGTTTACTCATGGCAACGTACCGCGCCCTTTACCCATTTTACAATCACCACAATCGTTTTACTGACAGAACATGTGGTAGACAAATTTGTGGCTACTAGTTCAGTAAACGATCGACCAACATCCGTACACAAGATCTGCCGAAAACATCACACTGTTTGTAAAAGTGTGCGCGAGAATACGAGGCAGTCGGTTTCCAGTCGCTCACAATATTTAGTCATCTGCAGGCTACAATTTGGCGAATGTTGGATCGTGACTTGAGCTTGCACGCGTACAAATTTCATGTGACACAGGAACTGAAGGTGGACGACCATAGACAACGATGTGTATTCTCTTTGAAGGAGTTGGCAAATGACGTCAATTTTCATCGAAAAATTCTCTTCAGCAATGAGGCCTATTGGAGGACAAATGGGCACGTGAACAAAGCAAGTTGTCGAATTTGAAACGATTAAAATTCAAATCAAAACCAAGAGTATCCAAATTGGTTCCAAAAAAGCCATTGTTTTGTGAGGTTTTTAAACCGGCGGCGTCATCAGTGGACATTACTTTGAGAATGACTTTCACCAGGACATCATATCAACCACGAGCTCTATAGGTCGATGAATGCTTACTTCTTACAGCAGACGTGCCATACTGTTTACGATACATAGTATATTAATGGTCGGCTTATGTTGATATAATGTCAACTGGCCACTGATATTGAGCGATTTGACTGCGATAGGCTTTTCCTTCTGGAAGCAATTACGAATAAGCCACAAACCACAGAGGTCATCACAATTGACTCAACACATGCTTTTGCTTTAATTCTGTACGATTTATGTGTTAAAGTCATTGAAAATTGGACATTTTGTATGCACCACAACCACAAAAGCGTGACGAACATTAGGACGATGTTATATTCCGCACATAATGGCATCAATAGCTCTTTCAAACGAGTTTTGGGCCAAACCTGCTTATGGTATGTTGAAAACTGACATTCTATAATTCTATGGAGCCAATACAGCCGGAGAATGGCTGAAGTCATGTTGGAACTCCGAAGTTTAGACGAACAAAGACGGAATATAATTTAATGTAAGAAATTTTTAAAGCAAAGTGATAGCTTACAGCAGTCTCACGGAGGGAGAATGATTGAAAGATATATGGGGTGGTTTTAGTACATTGGCTCCAGCGATTTTGAATCGTACACAATTTTTGTAGGAACAAAAGTGTCTTTCGAGGATTCCCACCAAGATGAAAAAAGGGTTTTCAAACGAATAAAACCTTTGTTTTATTTAAAATTCGAAATATGAAGCGTTTAATGAAAGACTCGACCCAAACGGTCTGTTGTAACTAAATTATCCTGGGTCAATACAAAAAACTGTTTCTCTCCTGTTGAAATATAAAAATTCTGATACGTGAAATGAATTTCCTTTGAAAAGTTTATTCATTTCCGAATATAAATATCGACTGCATTTCCCCATATTTTGTTTAAAAAAATCTCACAAATAAATCGTGTGCATAAAATGTTTGCAACATTTTTTATTTTGTTTGCAGTTTGCTAAACAGCCTGCATGAAACGAACACATTTTGGGTATTTAAAACAATAACTTCGTATCAATTAAAAGGCAATTTATGGAATACCAATTTCGTTAAAAACAATTTGTTTGGAAAAGAAAAATAATGCCACAACAAAAACGATAAAAACGAAAACAAAAATGAAAGAAAATTATTTCCAAAAATGTTGTACATGCCACAAGCAGACACATGTACTCGTACACATGAAAGAGTAACATTTTTGCAACATTTAGCAAATAATTGACTGACTGACTTACTAATTGTAAAAAGACTGAATGAAATTTAAAAAAAAAACAACAACAACAACAGCAACAATTTCTGTTCGTTACTAATTAAAACATCAATTTAAGCCAACATTAGGGAAAAACAAAAACCAGTGGAGGGGATCGCAAAAAAATGAAGTTTTTTCCAGGGGATTTAAATGCAAAACTAAATACACAAATGAAATCGAATACATTCAGCATGCAGAAGACAGAGTTAAATATTTAAAATTTTAAGCTCTGCCTTATTACATACACCAGGAAAGTGGTGGTACATAATCATTTCAATCTCAGTCATTTGAAAATACTAGAAGCCTGCATGCAGGCAGTCATCATTAGAAATGTTGATGTTGGTCATGATTGTGGTTCTGTTTTTTCCTTTTTTTCTCTTTTTTGTAGGGAAGCTAATGATAGAATTAAAGAGGAAGAGAGAAGGTAAGAGAGAGAAAAAAAATCAAATTTTTTGTATAAGAGTTTAGCGCATCAAGTGATTTTTATGGCAATTTTCAAATGTTAATGTAACTATCTAACTAAGCTGATTAAAAGCAGAATTTTAAAGGAATGCAATCACAATTACAGAAAAGGTATCATAATTATTATTAACTCTCTAACTAAGCTGATTAAAAGCAGTGTTTTAAAGGAATGCAATCACAATTACAGAGAAGGTATCATAATTATTACCAACTCTCTAACTAAGCTGATTAAAAGCAGTGTTTTAAAGGAATGCAATCACAATTACAGAGAAGGTATCATAATTATTATTAATCCCTCAAGTAGACATAAGGAGTTGTTAAAGACCTTGTATGCATGAATTCTAGAAATGAATTTTCCGATCCTCTTCAAACCACGATTATTTTCTTCAAACACACCGCATCTTCACACAAGCCTGACTGAACTTTTACTAACTACTACTGCTAACTACTACTGGCAGGGTAAACAGTCTGATGAATGTTCTTGAAGGCGAATGTTCGTGGCTTCGCCTTCTTGAAATCTCTATAAACGTAAACAAGTTTACATTTATTCTTGTAGTGTGTGTAGTGGCAAGCTTAAGTAATTTTGATACATTTACGTAACAAAGAAGGTTGTCAGCAACCCTCTAATATCACTAACTTAGGAATACATTTTAGCGGAGTTCGAAAATTGATTGAAATCTTTCAATCACTAAATTTTTGTTTTTGCCTGAGGCTTAGGTCCTGGTCCATTTGTTAATTGGAGGAACTAAAAGGATTTCTAGTTGGAATAAAGTGTTAAAGTCGCTGTAGTCTAGTTGACTTTATTAGGCATGAGGCCCCAGTTCAAATTCCAGGTCAAACATAACAAACAAAACGAAATATACCTCTCAGCAGATCTCTGGTAAAAACTCTGAGAGTAAATATAAAATTGCCATGAAAAAGTTTCTTAAAAATCTGTCGTTCGGAATCGACTTTAAACTGTAGATTCCGCCACTCATATATAAAATTAACACACATAAGTAGTATGTAAAGCTAGGCCGTAATCCTAACTGAAGGTATGTATGCATGCATATATGTATTGTAGCGCGTTTCAGGCGGAACTAATGGCCATCTGCTGGGCTGCTTAATGGATCCTCGTCGCCAGTGTTGTTTTCACCAGCATCTCGATCTTTATTGATAGTCAGGCTGCCATAAGATCTCTGTCGAACGTTGTGAATAACAATACGATCGTCAGGTTATGTTGCAGCTGTCTCGACCTTCATTCTCGGCGCTTCAGTGTCACACTTATCTGGGTCGCCGGGCACACTAATATTCCGGGAAACTGCAGAGCCAACGAGCTAGCCAGAGCTGGTGCACTCCTTCTGGAATCCTCTTCAATCGACTTGGGAATGCCACTTAAGATGGTCATCAAGAGGAAATTCTTTCTAAACGCCAAACTATCCTAGTTTAATGAGGAGTCCTATTCCACTGCTAAGCTCACTTGGCCCTCGATGGTTAGAAGGCTTATCAAACAGTTACTTGTACTCGGTCGTAAAGTTATCTCGATCATAGTGGCATGCTTACAGGTAATTGTGTTATGGGAAGACATGCGGAAAGAATGCAGCTTCCATCTAACGACTTCTGCCGTGGGTGCAGATCCCACGATGAGGAAGAGGAGGCTGTTATCCACTTTCTTCGTCAATGCCCATATCTTGCGAGGTGCAGATATAAGTTATTTTGCTCTGCAATTCTTGTCAGCTTGATGGAGCTATCATGTATTGATTTCAAGAATATAGCTTCGTTTATCAAACTTTCGGGCTGATTTTCCAGCGTAGGGTTGTCGTGCTTTAAATCTGCAGCCCTTGAGCTGAGCAGCTTCTTCTTCTTGCCTGGTTTGGAAGAACTCGGTCACAACAAAGCTACCACTCCAACCTACCTACCCTGTATGTATGTATTAAAGTGTTTTGAAGTATTACTTTGAATATGGTATGCAAGTGTTGCAAATTTGGTTTAACTGAAGGAAGGAGAATTTCAAAATTGAGATTTTTGGTTTTATGCGATGGCGCTACATGCCACACAGCCGAAGCTACACTCGATGTTTTGCGCCCTGTTTTTGAAGATCGCATTATCAGCCGCAGAGCTGATGTCATTTGGCCACCTCGGAGCTGCGATTTGACATCGTTGGACTATTATTTGTGGGGTGCCGTCAAAGCTAAGTGTTACGCCGACAAGCCAGAGATAATTGACGTTTTAAAGGACAATATTCGTGAAGCTGCACACAATCGATAATGTGCTTAAAAATTGCACAGATCATGTAGGCTACTGCATGGGCAGCCGAGGCAGCCATTTGAATGAAATTAGTTTCCATTATTAACCGGAAGGATTGTACTTTCAAATAAAAAAAGAAATTTGAGAAAATATTCAGTAGTTTTTTTTTAAAGGCATTTGCAAAAAAAGTTATTTGGCGGACCCTTTAGTAAGCGATTGGAAATCTTGAGATTTGTAAACGTTGTATGACTTGTTCAGTCAGCCGGTATGCTTAGTTGTAAGTAAGATTCAAGCAAAAATAAATTGCTAACAAAATTTCATCAATGGCAGTTGTTGATCAATCAATTCATTCTTTTACATTTGCTTATAGGCAAACGTAGTGTATAAAGCAATAAACCAAGATATTGTTGAAATAATTTCTCAGGAATTTATTTCTTAATTTAAAATCATACATAAGCAAAGACTTATAGACAACGATATGTTGTTAAAATACGTTCATACATATGTATGTACATATATTTTCTTTTATTATTTCAAATAATTATTTCCCCGGCATGAATTAGAGAAACCAATGGTAATACGTACGTATATAAGATGTGTTTAATATGGCTTATAAACAAGCTTTATTACATTTCTTTTGCACTCATGGAATACCTGTGTGAATACCATCATTATGAGCAGCTGAATTGCTTTGTAGTGATTAAAGCAAGTGTATGGTGTTGAGAAAATTGCTTTATTCATTGGCTGCAACAACAGTTTATGTTGATTTTCCTTATTAACATGTTGATTTAAAATGATTTTCATTTAAATTTTCTTTTTTTTTATATATTTTCCAAGCATTGTTTTCATAGAAAAAAAGTAGAGTACAACCGCACAAATGAAAGTTATTTTGAACGAAATTAGATGAACTGCTGGGGGAATTTCCTCAAAGCTAAATAACCCCACGAGAGAGTTGAACTCAATTTTGTAGAGCAAATTTTTTTGTTACATTTTTGGCATAATGTAGGGTATTTAAAAAATGAAAATACTTTCATTTATAACCTGCCAACGCGTCCAAAGAAAATTGATTTTTTTTCCAAAATTTTTTCGTAAAGAACCTGCTGGTTTTTTTTACAGAAAAATTATGTTCAGCTATCAAGTGCATAGAAAACAGAGTTAATTAAACATTGAAAAATAATGTAAATGTTTACAATTATTAAACAACAGGAAAGAAAAAAATATGAAAAAAATGAAAAATACATTGAAAAATATGATTAAATTTTGTTAAAACACTTTTTGTTTTTTCTTTTTTTTAATAAAAAACAGCTTGAAAATTACAACAAAAAAGCTCAGTAAAAATTATAAAAAATTATCGAAAAAAAGAAAATACTGAACTGCACATAAAACACTTGTTGAAACTTATACTTTCGCCATCATTGCTACAGAAGAGTAGAGCAGAGTAGAGTAGACCAGAATAGAGTAGAGTAGAGTTTAAAGTGAAAAATTAATTTGATACGTTACGTTATTATTGAGACCATGTCTGTTCTAGTTTTAACCAATTTTGTTTAATTTCAATTTTTTTCCATTTTTTCATTAAACAGAATGTAATGAACTATATGAGGAGAACTGATCTTTATCCAACAATATTTCTAACGTTAACAGTGTAGTATATTGCATATCAAATGTGCAACAGTAGAGTGTCGAAATAGAGCAAGAGAAGGCAACAAATTTCCTTAAAAAAATGGTTATTCTTTCTGCTTTTTAAGATTTTCCTTGAAAATATGCTTGGATTACTTGCATACGTACATATGTACATACCTAATTGGTCATTACAACCCTTCAGTCAGGATTACAGCCTAGCTTCTCTTACCACTTATGTTGTGTGCGTTAATTTTATACATGAGTGACGGGAGCTACAGTTTAAAGTCGACTCCGAAAGACAGATTTTTTTTATAGAGAAATGGCAATTTTATTTACTCTCAGAGTTTTTGCCAGAAATATGCTGAGAGGAAGTCACCGAAAAAATACTTTTTGTATTGTTTTTGATGTCTGGCCTGGGGCTCGCACCCTGGCTTTACGTGAAATAGGCCAACACACAAGACTACGGCGACTTGTATACCCAGCTTGCATTTAAGTCAGTTTCGAACGCAACTTCGACGCGCGACCTCATTATTACAATTGAATTTCTGAGGAAAATTTTGGGAGCATTTGAAGTTATTTTCTTTTTATTGATTCAGAACTTACTGACTTACTTATTTTACTGGCCATTAACACCGCGATTAACGGATTTCGGCCTGCTGCAACACATCCTTCCAAAAGCCTCTGCTTCTTGCGCTTCTGTCGATGACTGTGCTTCCTCGATTTGGTCCTTCAAACGCAAACAACGTCGTCCTCTTCGCCGATTTCTGGAGATCCCCACATCAAATACCCGTCTCGTCGGAACATCCTCTTCCATTCGAATGACATGGCCGAGCCAGCGCGGCAGTTGGATATTAATACGCTACACAACGCCTATATCGTTGAGGATATCAAACAGCTCACTGTTGCATCGGATGCCGAAATCATCGCCAACTCGCACTGGACCGAACATCTTACGTAGGACTTGTCTCTCGAATACTCTCAAGGCTGCTGCATCAGTGCTTAATTGTGTCCATGCCTCTGCGCCATAAAGAAACATGGAGCGGGTGAGCGTCTTGTAGAGTTTTAGTCAATTATGCTGATGAGGGACTGGCAAGAGCTTAAAATGTTTAGTGTGTTACCCATATCTAGTAAGTGACTAGTAAGTGACTAGATATGGGTACGATGGTCGGATTACCAAAGTTTGGCTAACCTCGGAGGGCAATTCCCTATCACTACTCTCTTGAACGGCATGCTGAGAGTCTGGGCAAGACCTCTGTGGAAACAATGAAACTGAGTATGACGAAAAAGCTACCTTTCCCTCATATGTCAGTGCCCTGCTCTTACTATGAAGAGGAGGGAAGCACTGTGCTCTAAATTTTGCATGCTCGATGTTCCGAATAATATTCGGCAAAGAGTCCAAATCCTGGTTTGTTGAGTGGTCTGAATTCGTTAGTGAATACGTGGATGACATTCCCTGGTAGCTTGAAACAATTATCATAATGGAATCTGCTCAGTATTAACGTTGTAAAATTGGAATTGAAAGAAAGTTCAGGCAAATCGAGATCAATTATATTCAAGATTTTGTTATGACCATAGCTTCGAGTAGCCATCAAGAAGTCGCCGGGACAAGCTCAGGTCAGGCATGAAAAAGATTCTTAAAAATCTGTCTTTCGCAATCGACTTTAAACTTTAGGTCCCTTCACTCATGTATAAAATTAACGCACACAACATAAGTGGTAAGAGAAGCTAGGCTGTAATCCTGACTAAAGGATTATAATGACCAATTATGTATGTATGTTGTATGTCCGATCTGTTCGGTATCAAATTCAGGAATCGTGTGCTCAATAGGGATATCCAGATCAACTATATTCAAGATTTTGTTAGGACCATAGTTTCTATTGACCTCAGAAAAGAAGTTATCGTTTTCGTTTTGCTTTGTAAAAACATATGACAGACCATATCATATTCTTCGCTGTCATCTTTGTTCTTGTAGAAGGGATGGTGGCCATCAAACAGTGGATGCAAACAGAATTAAGACAAGTATGGTCGATTGTTTTGCTCTAGTCTTTGGTCCCCCAAACGTTCCAAAGAGTCCGATGATCAATGATATCATCGACATATGACGCAGGGCATGTCCTTATTACACGAAAAACTGTTTCCTTCTCTTCTATGCCTCCTTAGCTTCCGAAGACCATATGCATCTCGCATGACTATCCGGAGTAAAATATCCAGTGAAGACTTCAACAACGGCCGCCTTCATCTAACTTCCGAATATTAAATGCGTCGCGTATGACTATCCAGAATACAATGTGTAGTGAACACTTCAACAACGGGTTCCTTCATCTAGCTTCCGAGGACTATATACGTCTCTCATGACTATCCAAAATACAATGCCCAGTGAAGAGGTCAACAACGACCCCCTTCGCTTAGCTTCCGAAGACTATATGCTTCGCGCTTGACTGCCTAGAATACAATGTCCAGTGAAGACTTCAACAACGGCCTCCTTTATCTAGCTTCCGTAGGCTATGTGCGTCTCTTATGACTATTTAGCATACAATGTCCAGTAAAGTCTTCAACAACGGCCCCCTTCATATAGCTTCCGTAGGCTATATACATCGCGCATGGCTATCCAGAAAGTAACTCCAATGAAAACTTTAATAACGTTGCCCTGGATCTCTTTGCTGTTTTGAATCTTTGACATGTATTTATACTGTTTTTTATTATTTTTCTGCCCTCTATTGTAAGTTAGTAACACTCATCATATGTACTAAGCAAACAATGCAATTTAAACTCTACACAATGTTGACATTTATGTCAGTCCCTCAAAAATTTTCATTTTTTCCAATTTTTTTTCTGACTTTTTTTTCTACCCCAAATTCATCCAATCTTGTTGAAAATGTCAACATTTTATAATCGACACAAAAAAAAAGAACAAAAAAAATAAGAGGAAAAAAACGAGAACAAAAAATGAAAATAAAATTGAAAAATAAAATGTATATGTTATCGCTAGTTTATCGATACATTTTCATATTTCACTTAAATAGCACACGCACTAAGGCCCCCTTATTACGGCTTACTCCCTCCCCTCTGCTTGTACTTGCAGGCAGCCTTCGAAAACTGCATAACAAATTGTCACCACACTGTGCGGGATCTCTTATAATTCAATTGTTGCATTAAAATCGTATTTTTTTCTCTCTTCTTGTCTTTCATTTGTTGTTTTTTGTTGTTTTTTTTTTGTTTGTTTGTTAAGCTGAAGCTGATTTACGATGAAAGCAATTAATACATCGTTGGCTGTAGCCTAAAGGCAGTAAAATCTGCTTAAAACGAATGTACGATTTAGGAGAAATGCTTCTCATTAGAGTTGAGTTTGTTTTTGTTTTCAAAGATTTCACTGTGGTTTTGTTTTGTTCGGTTTTGTTTATTTTAATTTTATGGCTGTACGAGTTCAAGTACTTTTCGCGTTCCATGCAGCAATTGTTTATGTGCGTGCGTGCTGCTACAGACCAGGTTCACTTTTTTTTGTTTTTTTTGCTGTTTTGTTGTTCAACATTTTTGAAATGCTATACTTGACGTATTGGTTTTATGTCGTTCGTTGCATGTACGCACGCTGACTATATGTCTGTGTGTATATGGAGGGTATGTGAAGGGCTGTGGTGAGTTGATTTGGCTGGCTGAGTGGTTCCGTTGGTTGGTGGTGGTAGTGGTGCTGGTGGTGGCTTCTTGGACTGTTGTGAGCTGGGGTTTGTTTTTAATCATTCGTTCGTTCGTTCTTTCGTTCATTCATTTGTGTGTTGGTTCATTCATCTCGCATGAAAGTGTTTCAAATTATTATTTATTTGTTCTTATTGTTGCTATTGTTGCTATTACTCTGCAATTGCTATGTTTTATTTTTAATTTCAGTTGTTGTATTTTGATTGTTTATTTGTTTTTGTTGTGGGTTTTTTCCTTTTTCTTCTTATTGTAAATGTTTGTTTACAGATTGTATTTGTATTTCAGCGGAAATACGTTTTTAAGAACTTCAATACCTTATTACGTGTATAATTTCAATTCAGTTTAGTTTAGGTTCGCTGTTATTTTGTTTTTGTTGTGGTATTTATTTCAATAATTGTTGTGGTATTTACTTGATGAGAAACGCTTGTTTCCTTTCTTAAAAACATTCAAGGTGTTATTGTTTTGTCATGCACAGTTCATATATGTATGAACGTTGAAACGCGGTTAAACGTAAGCCAATTCCAGTAATTATTATATCCAGGCCTTCTCAGATTTTTTATAAAATATTTACAAATACAATATTGACAAATAATATCTCTTTTGAAGATTGTTTTTCTTAAGAAATATTTCACAAATAAATATTGATTATTTCAAAAGGAAAAGAAACGAAAGCAAAAGTTTTCTGTATCAAATTAGTCTCCAGTTTTACTATCTTATCTTATGTTATTGACTGGCAAATATTAGTTTGAAGTCAATATATGTTCAATATTTAATCCTTTATTGGAAACAACATTAATTTACCCTGAACTATATTTGCGAAAGTAAGAAAGTTTGACTTTCAGTATGATTTCAGCGAGCATTGTTTAACAGAACAGGCTTCTTTTGAATTTACTTGAATACAATACGACTGCCTTCCAAAATGTATCAATACAAAGTCTGTATGCAGTTCTACTACTGTACGAGTATAAACTATGTAGATATGCAAAGTAACCAAACAATGCATCAACTATAAATCCGATGCCTGATTGCTATATGACTGTGCTAAAAATACACATTGACGACGTTTTGAAATAGAATACATTGTATATATTTTGTACAGCGGCATTATGAAACACGATATTTTGTTCAAACACAAAGCAACTAACATTTTGGAAGTCAGCTTACAAGATTTCCTAAAACATTGATATACAGCACTTCACCTTAAAAAAACTTACAAGAAATTTCAAAATTGTTGTATCTTACTTCGCAATACGACATCATCTTTGAGTCATAAATAAAGCCGCTAAAGTCAAGGTTACCGTAATAGTATCCGTAGTTTAGTGTTGGCTGAGCGAAGTTCAGTCAGTCTTGTGTAAAGACGCTATGCTATTAAAGAGAGTTATCGTGGTTTGAAGACCTCCGTTACAAAGATCTGTCGAATAATTGTCTAGTAATTGTTATTGTCGCCGTAGTCTAGTAGGTAGTGTGTTGGCTTATTACACGTAAAGCCAGGGTTCGAGTTCCAGGCCAGACATCAAAACAAAATACAAAAAGTATTTCTTCGGCGACTTCCTCTCAGCAGATTTCTGACAAAATCTTTAAAAGTAAATAAAATTCCCATGAAAAGTTTCTCAAAAATCTGTCGTTCGGAGTTGACTTTAAACTGTAGGTCCCGCCACTCATGTATAAAATTAACACACACTACATTAGTGGCGTGAGAAACTAGGTCGTAATCCTGACTGAAGGTTTGTAATGACCAATTATGTATGTATGTATGTGTACTTTGCAATACGACATTATCGTTGACTCATAAAAAAAGGCGCTAAAGTCAATGTTGCCGTAGTAGTAGCCGTAGTTTCGTGTTGGCTTAGTGGAGTTCAGTCAGTTTTGTGTGAAGATGCAGTGCTTTTGAAGAGAGTAATCGTGGTTTGAAGATCTCCGTAACAAAGATCTGTCGAATAATTGTTATTGTTAATACAAAGTGTGTAAACAGAGAAATAACAAACAAAAGGAATTGTTGTTGTTTACATCAAGTTGTGAACAGTGACACAAAGAATTGTGCGTATAATAAAGAATTTTCATTAAAACTAAAAACAAATTTATTTTTATTGTATTTGCTCGTAGATTGCATATTTTAAAAGTTTTTTAAAGGTAAGAACGTAACAATATATTAAAGAATTGATATGAAAAAGGCACTGATTCTTGCTTTAAGTAATTAAACTCCAGAAAGATTTCAAATTTGTTTTACTTGCCTTACGTGTAACAAATATACCAAGACTGATAACTTTGGCTAAGTTATAACATTTCCTTGAAAACGTATTGATTTCTAAACCATAAAATTTATTAAAAATATTAAATATTTCAAATGGTGTTTTGTATCTGTCATTCCATATTTTTTTTGTTCTCTCCTTCAGATACCAAACAACAAAAATAATGTTTATAATTTTTTTTTTTTTTTTTAACAAAAATGAAATCTCCTGCTGATATTTAATACAATAATATTTCGTTAAAAAAACTCACTACAACAACTGCTTTAAGCTTATAGCATAGAGATATGATTGCCATTTTTTTACTTTATTTTAGTACGAATAGTAGTAGTAAATAGTAGACAACACTCTGTATTTTATTTTGTGATATTTTTTTCTCGCTTTTTCTTTGCTATTGTTGTTGTTAGTGTTGTGGCAATTTTCAAATAATAAACAACATAGAAATATTTTGACATTTAAGATGAATACATTGTTATTTTATCACAACAAAAAGAGTAAAGTAGTAGTATTGTTGGGGCCAATAAAATGGGTAGATAAAATATTGAAAAAATTTATAAAAAAAAAATAAACGAATGAATGAAAACAATTTTTTAAAATAAACGACAAAATAAAATTCCCGACACACAATACCACAACAATAATAACATTTGACACATAAGCCATGTTTAGTTGCAATTTTTAAACAATAACTTGTAATAAAAATATTTGATTTGTTTTTGTTTTTATTTGAAAAACATTACATTACATTGATTTGCCTTGTATGCATTTTAAACCGTTAATGCCACATTTAAAAAAGGGCAATTTTAATATGCTTTCGATTATATTTTATTGTTATTTTTTCTTTTATACTCCACTCTTTTATGCTTCACATTAAATGATTATTTGCGTGGTAGCAACACAAAATTATAAACAATTTCTCACTTATATTGCTTATACCAATAAAAGCTAACTGCCATGGACAACTAAAGGGTGTTTTTTATAGAGGTATAGAACTTTAGGTTGCAATAAAACAACGATGGATTATTCGATTGACATGAATTTTATTTATCCGAAAGATAATCTTGTGGCATTACATTTTAAATATGATTTCTGGACGTCCAATTTTCGATGAGTTTTTCCAACATTTGTGTGAATGTTGTCTTCAAAATGGTCAAGCGTTTGTGGCTTTACCGCTTATACCAATGACTTTACATAGCCCCACAGAAAGTAGTCTAGCGGTGTTAAATCACAAGATCTTGGAGGCCAATTCACAGGTCCAAAACGTGAAATTTTAAAATTAGGCGGTCACCAAACGTGTCTTTCAATAAATCTATTGTGGCACGAGCTGTGTGACATGTTGCGCCGTCTTGTTGAAACCACATCTCCTGGACATCATGGTTATTCAATTCAGGAATGAAAATGTTAGTAATCATGGCTCTATACCGATCACCATTGACTGTAACGTTCTGGCCACCATCACTTTTGAAAAAGTACGGACCAATGATTCCACCAGCCCATAAAGCGCACCAAACAGTCAGTTTTGTGTTTCCACATACACTTGAGGATTACCTTCACTCCAAATGCGGCAGTTTTGTTTGTTGACGTAGCCATTCAACCAGAAGTGCGCTTCATCGCTAAACAAAATTCGCTTATGAAAATCGGGAACAGCGGTAATCTCGTTTTGGGCCCATTCGACGAATCTACGCCTTACTTGATGATCGTTTGGCTTCAAATCTTGCACGAGTTGGATTTTGTAAGCACGCAAACCAATATCCTTCCGCAAAATTTTCCATAAAGTGGATGGACACAGATCCAATTCCTGTGCTCGATGGCAGATGGACTCATTCGGGTCTTCCTCAATGCTACGCTCTACAGCAGCAATAGCTTCTTCTGTACGCACCGTACAGCGTCTCTGGGGATGCGAGTTATCAATAAGAGTAAACGTGGTGCGAAAAGGTTCCATGGTTAATCGAATTAACTGCTCTGATGAACGATTTTGTCGACGATAAAATGGACGTAGTGCGCGATACGTTTTCCGCACAGAACCATTATTTTCGAAATAAAATTGCACTATTTGCAAGCGTTGTTCAGGCGTGAGTCTATTCGAATTGCCAAACCAAACTGAGAATAAATCACTTGACAGCTGTTAAATCGGTCTCCATCTTGAAAAGTAATGACAACTTAAAGTTCTATACCTCTATAAAAAACACCCTTTACTCTTTAGCTGCCCAAAATGTAGGAAAAGTAAACAAAAATACTCTTCATGAGAAATATTATAAAAACGCCTAGGTTAAGTTGTTTTATATCGAGTGGCAATACTAATGCCATTCTATCCTATCAGAAAATCCAGTATATAATCTCCACTGAACGCAAGGAATCGATTTACTCTTGAGTAGCGTTGGAATCTATTGAGCCAATGAGAAACTACACGATGATGTCGATTTTGGCAAATAAAAATTATTTTGTTTTCATTTTCAACTTGGTGGGTAACAGATCAGCAATGAGTATTCAAAAATATGAGTAGAATCGAACCATACTCATAATTTCTGATACTTATACGCATTCATACTAATTCAATAATAATTCAACATTGTACTCATACTCATTGTAACCTGTACTTATAAATCAACGTCGTAGTATGAGTATGAATGAATCAGACTACATAGTTAAATTTCAATATTGTGAAACTCACTTATATTTAAAATTTCATAAGTGCTTATGAGTATCGAAAAACCGATTCATTGCTGATCTCTGGTGGGTAAGTTAATAAACAAAATTGCCGTTTTTGGATTCAGAGAACCCATACGTTGTCTTACAGAAGCCAATGCACCCATTACGATTGCGGCTTTGTGAAGCAGAAGCATCATTGACACACATTTCTTTGAAAATCATTATGGCTCAAGCATTACGGTCAATGAAGACACCTATTGCACAAGGATAACCGAATATTTTTGTACGATGTTTGGTTTCAACAAGATGATATAACTTGCCACACATCTTATGCCACAATCTATTTATTGATGACCGTTTAATTAGCCGAAATAGTGATGTCAATTGGCCTCCTAATAATCTGCAATTTGACACCGTTGGACTACTTTGATGGAAACAATGTTTGGTTTCAACAGGATAGTGCAACTTGCCAAACATCTCAAGCAGTATAAGGCATACACCACCAGCATAGCCTCTATGAAATTGTAAAGCAATCTGGGTAATTACGATACAAACTGCATTAATATTAATACTTACTTACGTTCTAAATTGATCTTTACAACCCTTTGTTCAAGATTACTATCTAGCTCCTCACACCGCCCACATTGTGTATATGTCGACTAAGGACTGCAGATTATTAGAAAGATTTTCACGACAATTTTGCCAGAAGGCTGCTGAGAGTTTTGTTTTGTTCGAGATGTTTGAGCTAGGATTTGAACAACTGGCTTGCGTCTAATAAGAAAATACACTATCTACTAGACTACATATATAATTGGTCGTTACAACCCTGTAGTCAGAATTTTGACCTAGTTTCTCACATCATTTATGTAGTGTGTGTTAATTTTATACATGGGTGGCGAG